>CM062814.1:265191676-266391676 GCA_031772625.1 Pinus tabuliformis | reverse complement strand
AAGATTCTCGAAGCTTCCATGGTCTTTCCACCTTGTTGAATGACTCTGCCACTTGTCATTTCCCGCTCAACACACATGGGTAGTGCATTCAAGTGTGTTGCAACGCACCTAGCTAGTGGAGCTTCTGAATTGATCCTGATTTGACTAGTTTTGAGCAGTTTCTGGTGGAGAAATTCTGGGAGGAGTTGTCATTGGTTGACCTTGTTCCTTTAGGAGCTGTAACAACATCTTTAGGGACTTTGGATCCCTTGGATTATGGACATTTCATGCTTATAGATGTAAGGCACAAAAATGTCTATAACAAGGGGACTATCCATATACAGGAATGGACTTTCGTAATGACTTGTAGCTTGTGCTTCCTAATGGAAAGAGATGGGGTGCCATAGTTAAAGTAAGAAACATTTTGATAGTTTTTATATTTTAAAGTTTTACATTTTTTTTGTGATTTTGGATGTATACGAGACTAAACTATTGATGTCCACACATGCAGATATTGGACCCGTTCCACACGTGGGTTCTTCTCATCTTCATCATGTATAAGGCCCACAATAGGCACCAACAATAGCATAAGTTGTTATAGCAGGACGATAGGTACAAAAGGATCTCAATGTGGCTCAGACCCTTGCAGAGGTTGGACATCACATGGAGCATTGACCCACGACATAACTGAGACTAGGGTCTACAAGCTACTGTATCAGTTGGCTACTGTGTAATATGGGTCATGCAGTGTTATGCAAGAACATTAAGGACCCATGTCAAAATAGAATTTTGGAACCTTCTAAAGGAGAATTCATGGCATGAGGACGATATTTCCTCCATATCTAATTGAGTTTGTTTGTAATTTTTTAGTTTATGTAGATTTTGAGGGATCTGAGCAAAGATAGGGATTGATGAGATCTCACTTGATTTGATCCATATTGTGTTACTCTATTTAACTGTAAGAGTGAGTTTGTAGAAGAAGGAATCTGATGCAATGTAATACTAGGTTGAGTGTGTGCCCATCAAGACCACATTGTTGTAATTGAGCTCAAATTATCAATGAAATCGATGTTTTTTTTTCATGTATTCTTGTTCATGCATTATTTGTGTGGATTTATTGGAATAAGTTTCAGGTTTAAACATATATTCTGGGAGAGGAATTTTGTAACACAGTAGCATGGGGTGAGATCTTGGTATGGTAGCTATCGTGAAGCATGGCCACCCATTTCCACTTTCACTGCATAACAGAAAATTTCGTCGAAACGTGGACCCATAATGCACAGGTCCGTGAGTTGTGTAAAGATGCAACTTTGTTGTGTCAAAGTGGTATCAGAGCTGAAAATGATTCTGCCTAGAGGTGAAAATATGTTGAAGATTAGTGATTATGTGGTCTTTATATTGTTGTACATATAGTGACAGAAGAAGGTGAGAATATTGCAGCACCCTAGAGCAGGAGTGCTCAAATGGTTCCAAAGGAGAGAGACCCTGAGAGATGCCAAAAGATTGAGCTCATTGGAGAGAAGCTTAGTGAAGTATCAAGTAGCAGGGAGGACTCCTTACTACAGAGGTTTTGTTGTAGCTCACAGAAAGATCATAAAGGTAGTTCCACAAAGGAAGTGGGTAGAATTGCTATGGAGTCTGATGCAAGAGCATCAATGACACAAGTCGAAATCGAATTTAGGAACCTTCCAAAGGAGAATGTGTGGCATGAGGAAGAGATTTCGTCCAAATCTTATTGATTTTGTTTGTAATTTGTTACTTTACGCATAGTTTCAGGGATGCGAGTGAAGATAGGGATTTATTAGATCTCACTTGATCCGATCTATATTGTGTTATTTTATTTAACTATAAGAGTTCGATTTTGTAGAAGGGGGATGCTGATGCATTGTAATACCAAGGTGAGTGTGTGCCCATCGAGGCCACATAGTTGTAATCGAGTTCGAAATATTAATGAAATCGATGTGTTTTTTTATGTATTCTAGTTAATGTATTATTTGTGTGCATTTATTGGAATAAGTTTCAGGTTTAAACATATATTCTGCGTGAGGATTTTCTTAAGGCAGTAGCAAGGGGTGAGATCTTAGTGTGGTAGTTGTCGTGAAGTGTGGCCACCCATTTCTAGTTTCCCTATGTAACGAATTTTTTTATCCAAACGTGGACCCATAACCCATAGGTCAGCAATTTTTGTAAAGATATAACTTTGCTGCATCAAAGTGGCATGATACCATCATCACTATCATTAGTCTAGTAGGAGGCTTATCACCATATTTTGATTGCATGTATATTTTAGGCTGTGTGACCATATGTGTCTCGAAATTTTTTTGTAAAACAAAAATATATATATATATATATATATATATATATATCTACGAATATATCCAATGTTTCTTATGGTTCTATTGTCTCTTTCAATGTATGTGATGTGTATTCAGTTTAATTTACATGTGTCACAAATGTCTATATAAAACATGATTAGAAAATGCATCTGTAAATGTTGTTATATTTCTATAAATATGTTGATATTGGATGAAATCAAAATATATTTCTAGAAGGTGAACCCCAAAGAACATGTGAAGCATAGTTGGACTACTAATTGATTAGACATTAGTTAACTGTAGTACTACAAGTTGTGAGTTGAGTTTGATAACTATATCATAGATATCCTGGGAAATAGATTAAAACAATAGTTCGAACACTCTGTTATACTCAACATTATTATTGGTAGAGAGACTGATAAAAATCCCTTGTAAACTCACTAAAGCACCATTTAGAGGATATGTAGCCCAGGATGCAAAAGAAAGGTTTCAGGTACTATGACTAGCACCATCAGCATCACCAATGTATGGTTCAAGGGATGTTGACATCTGCGAACAAAATTTAAGCATAATTAAAAAAAATGTAGGAAAATTTGAAGGGGACACACTAAAAATATGCTCAACACACCTATATAGAACATGTACACAATGCACTATGAAAAATATCAACCATAGTATTCATTAATGTATAACCCATTTCTAGGTTGCACAAAGAGAATACCATGAAAATCAACAAGCTCATAGGCCCCCTTCAGCAAGAACACATTCAACATTATATGTACCTAGCCACATTGGCTCAAAGATCCACAATCTTAATTTATCCGAATCTTTATTCTATTACAAAATAAGGTCTCCTTCCGAGAAGACACGAAACTTGACACTCTTGTCATATTGCACCTTGATACGTTTCATATGGGCTTCATTAACCATTGCGGCATCACTCCGAGTTTCATCTAAGTGTGGCATAGTAAAATATGTTCCTCTTCTATGTAAGTGGGAGGAAGGAGTTCAACAACAAGTCGGAGAGATATAATTTCACATTCGATTGAAAGGAATGCTTCCAAACCATAGAACATTTGGAATGGTGTCAATTCGATAGTATTCCTAATGGAGGTTCAATACACCCACAAGATCCTATAAAGGAAGAGATGACAATGTGATTTATGGACCCCTAACATGCATTGAAGCATTGCTTTGAGAATTTTTTTGATTTCCTGAACTTTCCCATTCACTTGAGGAAAGTAGGGAGTGGAACTCTCATGGGAGAGTCTGAGCTTGGAAGTCAATTCACACATCATGTGATTGTGTAAAAAAATTTCATGCTCCCTAAATATAGCCTCTCCAACACTGAACCCTTTAATGACATGGTTGAATAAATAGAGAGTTGTTTCTTCGTTGGTATTATTGTATGTAGCCATCACATCGATCAACTTGGTAAAATAGTCAAACACTACAATGATATAGCCATGCCCCCCAACCAAGTGAGGGTTTCATGTCATGAAATCAATGCCCCATTTTTCAAATAGCCCAACGACCATAAGAAGATGGAAAGGAGTAGGAACAACATGGTTCTTACGATCTTATATCAGGGAAACATTACACTTTTGGATGGCGAGGATGTAGTTGCAAAATATGGTAGGCTAAAAGTAACCAACACACATGATCCTCTGTGTGGTGGCATAACCAAGGATATGACCACCACATGCCCCACAATTCCATTCATTTAAGATTTTATTAACCTCCTCATGAGTGAGATACCTTCAAAATACCATATTGATACAACGACGATAAACGGTTTCATCGATTATAATGTAACTTTTGCCTTTATATCGGATATGCAATTGACCATACTAAGAGGTATCAAACCAAAATGTATACCTTTTGAGATATATGAGAATGTCTCCATATCATTGGTCAAATGACAAAATTAGGAGGAAAAACTCATCCATAATATAATCATTAGACATTCTCTTACTTTCAACAGTGGGAAGGTCGAAAATTAGCTCAGCAAAAATGAAGGATTTCTTCAACTCGGATTTGATGAATTCCAAATCAAAATCATGTAGGTTGAAAATCCAATTGGAGTACTTGACCCCCTAAAATTGTTGAATTTTGTATATGTCTACTTAGATTACGTTAATGGTTATCTATATAAGTGATTCATGTTTTCTTTAATCAATGATTATTTGGATGATTACTTAGTTGGCTTCAATTAGTGAACAAATAGACCTATGGTACAATAGTTAGAGTAAATACTTCAAAAAAGCTTGTGTTACTCGCTTGTGCCTCATCTCCATTATGGGATCATGGCATGAGTGTCCCATTTTGACAATCCAAAAACAGATTTATTGTTTGATCACTACATAGCATAGGATTTCTTGTTGAATAGATCACCATTTCTCAATTCCTTAGAAGTACCTGTAGTTTTCATTTTGGTGTCTTGAGTTTTATATGGTTTAGAAGCACTTCTATTCATAGACTTTGACATTAGACATTAATAACTCTATTTTTCCTAAATTCAACTCATCTTTTCCATATGTAAATGAAGTTGTGCATAAAAGAAGAACATAATGTATGTTGTTGTAGGAGTTTCTAATCTCCACATAGATTCATCTCACTTGCCTCGTCCAAGTCTTCTCCACCTACGTTGTCAATATCCACCAAACACTAATCTCAGTTTCTTTTTTTAGCTAAGTGGACATCTTCGTTGACCAAGTTCAACCATATTAAAGACTTGGGCTAAGCATTGGATAGTGTGCACCTCCTCTCTTCCTTATTGGCCCGTCACACACCTTCCCCACACATTATTATACCTTTCCTACCTCCCTATGGCTTTCAACCTATTTCCCGTATTAAAAGAAGGCATCACGTAGTAGAACTAGGGCATCTTATAGTACTACACGAAACCCTATAACAACATGTTTTAAGCTCAAATTGAGTAGAAATGATCATATGAGCCTAGTTTATGCCTTCACTTGGATTTCATATCCTTAACACCATTATAGACCCCTTTCCGAGTACTTGTATCCCTTGCCAAAAATAAAATTGTTTCAATTATCATTTACATTCATAAAATAGAAAATCAAAAATACTTTTCTACAATTTCTAGTTAGTACACGCATGAATCATTCACAATAGTTTTTGGATAATTTCCATGCTTATTTAGTCGAGATAACTAGATTTTAGAATGAAGGTTAAGTTAGGTGTATTTTGCAAGAAATATGTGTAGATTCTTAGCTAGATGATTTCATGTCACTTGATAACACTTTTCAATTGAGCACTTTCATTCCCTAGAGTAGGAAAAATTTCCTTTCTAGTCAATAGAAGAGTAGTTTGAAAAACCCTAGTGGTCTATCCCCATAATTGAAAAGTGATGAGAGTATATCATTGAACCTAATGTGTATACATAATTGTCACCTCAAGTTTCTACAAACCACGGGTTGATGAAGTAAATTTGGTATCCCTAGGAGTTCAAGAATCCTTGTAGCAATACTCAACCTCATCATAATGCATACACAATAAATGAATATTTATTTAGTTTATCGAAACACTAAGAGTGGAAAAGATTAAATCACTCATTTGGTTTATTCTTAATAGCAAGCCCCTTCGAAGATAATGATAGTGGGGATGCTTTGGGAGGTCTAGTCAAAAAAATATTTGAATTAAAAAAACATAAATTGTGGTGCCCAATTTGTTTTATAAATATATCAAAGGTTAGATTATCATCACCTTGTAGACAATGGCACACTTGGGAGAAAGTGGATAACCAATCCTCTAAATTTGACGATCCATCGTTAATATGATTATTCTATTGTGGAACTTTGTTAATTTAATTACTATACTTTTAGAAGATTATTTGGCTCTGAAGACATGTGGTGACATTTGATAAATCTTACAGTCATTTAAGTACTTTAGCTCCTAAATATTTAGTTAGAATATATTTTTTCGAGATCTAATGCATGATATAGAGAACTGTATTGAATGTTTTATATGACTATATTGTGAATAATTTTTCAAGTTCCATTAGAGGTCCTATGTGGTTAGACTCTAATTTTATTTTTCATTTAGAGATCATAGTTCATTTTCCCATATTGGGATAATAATGAAGGATCACATGCATGATAAAAAATATGTCATAAATGTAGTTCTCTTTTATGTTAAATGAAATTGTAAAAGGTTTTTCATTAAAAAAAAGTGATGATGCCCCCTTAGTTCCCATATTTTGAACACATTATGAACTATTTTAAAATGCTAATATCATTAGTTCAAATATTGAGAATCCTAGAATACATAATAATTCCATTACATTTAAAACCATATTCTACCTCTTAGCTCAACGATTACAAGATTATGTTAAAATGGACATGTAGAGTAATGATAGGCCTCCCTTATATTTGATAGCAACAATCAATACCAAATTCTACTAAAACTTTTCAACATTTATCTTTAGAACTATTTCTCCACCCGATCTAATGGTTATTTTAGTGGCTCATAGGAAAATGGAAAGAAATATTAACCCACAAATTTGTTATCTTGATATGTAAAATGTATGAGTTATTTTTTATTTTATTTTATCTTTTACATACATTGAGTTACTAAATTTCAATTCTATATTATCAAATTCGACTTAGTATTTATTATATATGGTTAAAAGTGGAAACTAAGGCAAAATTCCACTTTGAAAAGCTCCTTTGGTGAAGATAGTGATGGCATTAAATAGGACGAAAATCAACCTAAAGACCATAAAATTTGGTTAAGGAGAAGTACGATTTTGAATTGATGTAAAAATTAACAAGGTTGGCCTCCTATATGTCACCTCAATAAAACCAAAATCACGTCTCTCCAACTACATCGAATTGTATATATAGAGGAGTCTTATCCATCATTTTTGGATATATCCAGTTTCTAGAAAATATTTCTAAGGTAACCGTGGTCTTCGAGGAGGTTTGAAGATTGTTTGTTGGTGATCTTCTTCACTAGGGTCAAATCTCTTCAAGTAGGATATTTGCAACACATGAAGGCTTAGGATGAGGTTACAAGAGGTGGTTGGAAGTCTATTCATGACTCTAAATTACACCAGAGGCATGACGTGGCCTTCTGTTGGCATTATGATGTATGCATTGTACTTGATGGCAACCCACTTATAGCAGAACAAATCTCTTGTATATGGTAACTAGATTAATCTACAGAAGAGATATCAGATGTGTCAGAATGCATGATAGGAGTGTTTACAAATGTGATGAAATGCAGGACAACTTCATGGAATCAGTTCATAAATAAACTCACTCAGATGAGAGATCACAGTACTGCAAGTTAATAGCACATAGTTATAGATCAGACTACATAGAATGAAGAAAGAGGTATACACAGTTTCACCATTGAGCAAGCCATGTATACACATGGGTTCACTGTATACAAGTTTCATATACATACACACACACTTTTACAAAAGGAAAAGCATGTATACCTTCGAAAACTAAATGTTTGGTCCGAAGTATTTGGTCCATGGTATTTTGATCCATGGTATTGGTCCAATGTATCGAGTCTGAGGTTTTGACCCCAAGTATTAGGTCCAAGGTATTGGTCCTAATTGGTTCTGGTCCATGGTACTGAGAAAGGCCTAAGACTATAAAAGGAGGAGAAGATCATTAGGCCAAGTGTGCAAGTATCGAATATCTGATATAGTGTGAGATCTAATATGCAGGTTACTAGCTTATGGTGTTGTGCTTTATCTGAACCGAGGAAGAACCTTAGCACTTGATGAAGGATAAGATCTAATGATGTTTCAAGATCTTAAGGCTTGAAGTGAATTATCTTTATGTGGTTTGGTCATGTATCTGAATAACTGGCGCATGTTGTAGTCTGTAAATGTGATGCTCTAGGCATGATTGAAGTGTAGAATAGTTGTTATGTTTAAATCATCTTCTACAGATATATACGCAGGTTCACTTTAGAAAAGGAGCATATACACGCTGGTTCTGCATATCAAAACAACGTTTACATCATAAATTTTGATTTGCAGATCTGTATGTTGTTTCGCTTTGAGGAAAGCACGTATGCATGCAGGTTTGACACATGGAAGTAGCATATACCTTATAGTATATGTTTTAGTTGCTTCTGTTGACTATTACAGTGTTTTGGGTTATTGCTTGGGTTCTAGTTACTCTATTCTGGTGACATCATTTTGAATGATCAGATTGATGGAGTGCTTGATTGATTCAGTTGTGGTTTGCTCAAAAGAAGATTGGTTGATGTAGATATATTTGATGATTGAATGATGTTGTTAATGGATATTTATGAAACATGGTCCCTACAATGAAAGAGAAGGTTGTAGCCTTCTGTAGGCCAACACCTACGTACTAGTAAACATATTAGCTAGTACAAGAGCTAGGGGGTTGTAGCTCCCTTCCAGTAGAAGTAGGAGAAAGAAAGAAGGTTGTAGCCTTCTACAGGTAGAAGCCTGTGAACTGGTATAAGACTGCACCGGTAAAAAAATTGTAAATAGAATTCTCTTATTATTAAAAGAAGACAGAGATGATTCCAGCAGGTGGTTTTCACCCACATTGGGTTTCCACCTGATATCTTGGTGTAATATGTGTTTCTTATGTGTGATGATCTATTATGTCTTTACTACACCTGGTTAATGTTTATATGTTTCTCATGCATTGATTAAAGATCAATATTTGATGAACTAACTGAATCATATGTTTGTTGGATATATGCTAGTTGCACTAAACACAGTTGTGTGTACATGTGAGTTCCACTAATTGAAGTAGCATATATTAATCTCTTTATGGAAATAAAAAATTATTAGTTTGATAATACTAATTGACCCCCCCTCTCAGTATTATTTCCAAAAATTTGTATCTGAGTAGGTCCTTCAGAAGAAGCTTGATCGCTTGAAGGAAGATCCATCATCATGAGTAATCAAGAAAGTGGGCGATCCATTAGACCACCAATCTTTGATGGGAGCAGTTTTGTTTATTGGACACTAAGAACCACAACGTATCTTCAATCTCTTGGAACAGATGTCTCGAAAATAATGGAAGGAGGATATACATTTCCATCAACAATTCCTACATATACAATAGGTAGAAAACAATATGAAACCAATGCCAAGGCTATTAATACATTATTGGGAAGTTTGTCACAATTAGAGTTTTTCAAAATTATGCAGCTCAAATCAGCCAAAGAAATATGGGACAAAATCGTTCTAATCTACGAAGGAGACTCTTAGGTAAAACGTGCTAAACTGCAAACTCTCGTAATTCAATATGAAACTCTCAAGATACACAATGATGAAAGTATAGCTAGTTACTTCTTACGCATAGATGAGATTGTTAATTGCATGAAGAATCTAGGTGAAGAGTCAGTCATTATGCTACCAAATGTCCTCATATATATGAATATGATAAAGGGAAGCAATCTGTAGAATGGAATAGAAAACAAAGTGTGAGTAAAAAGAGCTACTACACTCATGAAGATAGAGATGGTTTATCAAATAGTGATGAAGATGAAAATAGTAATGACTATAGACTTCTGTTGGCTTTTGAAGATGACCTTGATGAAGAAATATCTAAAGTCAAAATATGTTTATAAGAAAATAATATGATTATAGATATCTTGACATACCAACTTGCTGAAAGAGAAGAACACAATGAAAAGCTAGAATGTGAAATTGTGGGTCTAAGAAAGGCTCTTGAGAAAACAAAAGCTCTCAATCTTAGATTTGCTAAAGGGTCAGATACCTTAAATGAAATTATCAAAGTGTAACGTTCTCCTCTCATAAAGACAGGCATTGGATATACTAAAGAAACATCTCAATCACAAAAGCCATCAACCTCCACTAAAAGCTATTACGATGCAGAAAAGAGGAGTGAACAATTTGACAATCGTCAGCAAAGGCATAAAGTAGATCACCAGGTGAATCAAGCTGAATTTACTTCAAGGATGAACAGAAGCCACAATCAATCTTGGGTAAATCATACTCAATTTGCTTCAAATAATATCAATCAACAGGTCAGTAGCAGGAACTTCAGCTACAATCAACAGGTCAATAGATTCAATAATTGCAAGAACTTCTTTAATGGTCAATGTTTCTCATGTCATAATTTTGGACACAAAGCTACTCAATGTGTTTCTTACAAAACTATCATGACTAGAGAAGCACGAAATCAAGTGAATGTGACAGGGATCAAGAAAAGTTCCTATAATAACTTTTCTCTTCTTGAAAATGAAATAGAATGCTCAATGTGTAACAACATTGGGCATGAAGAATCTGAACGCAAGAGTAAATTTCGCCAAATAGCTTAGAAGGAGAAAAATCCATTAAATCCCAAAATATGGAGAAAGAAAGAACCACAAACAAAAAGATGTGGTATAGCCTTGTATGCAGAAGGACGAGAAAACTAGTGGTACATTGACTGTGGATGCTTAAAACACATGACAGGTGACAGAGAAAAACTACACTCATATAATGCCTTAGAAAAGGAAAAGAGTGTCTCATTTGGAAAGGACACTGCTACTATCATAAAAGGTAAAGGATCTATTTTCTTGAAAGAAAAATTTAAAGCTGGGAATGTTATTTATGTTGATGGCTTAAAACATAATATGATGAGTGTGAGTCAAATGTGTGATCAAGGAAATGAAGTAGTGTTTCGATCAAATGTATGTGTTGTTCGTGAGCATAATATAAGGGAAACATGATTAAAGGGACAAGAACTCCAAGCAACCTATAACTACTCAAGTGATAACAACAACAATGCTATCTAAGAAAAAATGATGAAAACTAGCTATAGCACAGAAGATTGGGACATCTAAGCTTTTCTCAATTAAGAAAAGCATGTAGATTCTAGGTTGTTCGTGATCTTCCAATATCAACATTCCTGAAAATACTATATGAAAATCATGTCAATTTGGTAAGAAAATTAGATCTCAATTCATTGAAAAGGAAGGGTCAGCTAGTAAGCCTCTTGAATTTTTTCATACTAATTTATGTGGTCCATCAAGAAAACACCTCGTGGAGAGGAACACTTTTTATTTTTCATTGATGATTTTTCCACAATGTGCTGGATACGTCTTCCAAAGCATAAAGATGAAGCATTTGAAAAGTTCAAAGCCTTAAAAGCTTTGGTTGAGAATGAATCAGATCGCAAAATCAAATTCATGAGCTCTGATCAAGGAGGGGAATTTACCTCGGATGAATTCTTTGACTTTTGTGAACAACATGGAATAAAAAGGCAATTCTCCACTGCAAGGACTCCTCTACAAAATGGAGTGGTAGAAAGGATGAACACAATTGTTCAACAAATGGCTCGTGCTATGCCAAACAAATCTGGAACTCCTACAACCTTCTAGGGTGAAGCTGCATTCGTCGTCATCACTATTCTCAATTAAGAAAATGTTGGGTTAAACAACACTCAAACTCCACATGAACTTTGGTATTTTAAGTCTCTTACTGTAAAATACTTCAATGTTTTTGGAAGAAAATATTACATGAAAAGGACTGATGAAAAACTTGGTAAGTTTGAACCCAGAGCAGATGCAGGTATTCTTCTTGGCTACTCTTCCCGAAGTAAAGGATATAAATTTTACAATAAAAGACTTGGGAAAATTATTGAAAGTATTGATGTTGTTGTTGATGAAGCATGCACAAATCCAAAACAGATAAAAACCAAAGAGTATGATGATGAAGATGATGAGGATCATTTTTCCACATCAAATCACATTGATTCTGAAAAAGAATCCAATGAAGCACCAGAAGAAGATATAACGATAGAAGAAAAGACTTTGTCTAGGTAAGTTCAGAAAAATCATCCAGAAGCTCAAATGTTAGGATAAAAAGGGGGAGGTGTGTAGACTAGAAGAACAATTGCTGAAACTTTAAGCTATCTAGCATTAGTATCTTCCACTGGACCTCAAAATATAAATGAAGCATGCAGAGATGAATGTTGGGTCAAGGCCATGAATGAAGAACTTGAGAAAATTGAAAAGAATAATACTTGGGAATTAGTTCCTAGACCTCATGATAAGAATATCATAGGAACTAAATGGATATTTAAATACAAGCTGAATGAAAATGGAGAAGTTACTAGAAACAACGCCATACTTGTTTGTAAAGGATATGCTCAACAGGAAGGTATAGATTTTGAAGAAACGTTTGCATCTGTTGCTAGACTTGAAGCCATTAGAATGTTTCTTTCTCTTTCTAGTTTTTAGAAATTCGAAGTATGCAAAATGGATGTAAAATTTGCTTTTCTTAATGGATACTTAGAAGAAGAAGTTTGTATTGGACAACCAGAAGGATTCATTCTTGGAAATGATGGAAAACTTGTATGCAAACTCAGAAAAGCTCTCTATGGTCTAAAACATACTCCAAGGGCATGGTATTGCCGTCTTGACAAATATCTCCCTCAACAAGGTTTTTCAAAGGGGTCAGCAAATAGCAATCTATATATAAAGATGGACACTCATAAATTGCTAATAATTGTTGTGTATGTTGATGATATCATTTTTGGTAGCAATGAAGAATCCATGTGTTAGAATTTTGCTTCAGTAATGCATCAAGAATTTGAAATACCCTTGCTTGGTGAGCTTACCTACTTTCTTGGTCTACAAGTGTAGCAAAATAAATATGGTATTTTTCTCTCACAAACCAAATATCTCAGACAGATCCTGAAAAAGTATGACATGCAATATTCTAAACCAATATGTACTCCAATGGTAACAGGAAGTAGTCTCAGATCAAATGATGAATCGGCAACAGTTCATCAACAACCTTACAGGTCCATGTTTGGTAGTTTGCTTTATCTAACAGGTACCTAACCACACATCATGCATGCAGTGGGAATAGTTGGAGGATTCCAAGCAAATCCAAAGGAATCACGTCTTCGGGAAGTCAAAAGAATTTTCAAATATCGTCAAGGAACACAGAACTTTGACTTATGGTATCCTAGAGATACAGATCTTAAAATTCATGCATATACAGATGCAGATTGGGTAGGAAGTGTTGATGATAGAAAAAACACTAGTGGTGGTGCATTCTATATGGGTTCTAGGTTAGTGTCTTGGTTTAGCAAGAAACAAAGCTCAATTTCGTTATCTACTACTGAAGCAGAATATGTGGTTGTTGCATCTTGTTGCACACAATTACTTTGGATGATGCAAACCTTGAAAGATATTCAGATCACATGTACTCCACCCATCTACATTCTATGTGATAATATGAGTGCCATTAGTATTTCAAAGAATCGAGTCATGCACTGCAAGACCAAGAACATACCCATCAAATATCATTTCCTACATGAATAAGCGCTTAAACAAAAGGTCAAATTGGATTATGTTCCCTCCAAAGAATAGGTTGTTGATATATTCACTAAACCATTACCCAGAGAGACTTTGAATACCTGAGACAAAAGCTGGGAGTAGTTTCTGCATCATCTTGCTGTTAAATCCTATTTTTCACAGAAAGGTTGTTATACGAAAGTTTCATGAAGTGTAGTCACATACATACGCGATTTTCTGTTGACGCCATCATGTATAAGTTAGTTTGAAGAAAAAATATTAGGTTAGACTTAGGAAAAATGGGGTCTGCTATGGTTTTGTCAATTATTTGCTCTATTTGATGATGATTTCAATGCATTGATGTATTGGTCCTCATAGTGTTGTTGATCAATTGATAAATATCTGATTGATGATAATGCTTTGATATCTATTATCGACATATGCAATGATCAGATCTATCAGTGAATATGTGGCACAGGTTCAGGGGGAGAACATGGTTGATGATATTTTGGGAATTATTGATGTACATATACAGGTTGCTAGCCTAGATGCTATTGACGAATGTTGTTGATGATGGTTTCTCATGACTATCATGGTCTTGTTTAAGACATCTGGCCTTTGTTATATATGTCATGTATATCTTTTAATGTAATGGTCATGAAAATACCTAATTTGTAACCCCACTATGGATGGGATGAATGATGTAATGTTTCTTGTTTTTTGACTTGTATAAACAATTGATATATCCCACTTGGTTGGGTGGATGAGTCAAATTTGTTATATCCCCACTTGGTTGGGAGATGCATGCATGTATGAGTCATTGATGATAGGAAGGTCATTTGTGATGTATGTATAGAGTCATGTTATTCTTTTAGAACACCTTTTTGCAGACTTTACTTATGCTCAGTGGGACCATGGAATTGATCATGCGAGCTCAATCATCACTACAGCATATCAGAGAATTCAGCATGCACTAAGGTGGAGCATGACACTTTGCCCTTGATGTCAAAGTGGGAGAGTGACCTGGTGTGGTTGTTGCCATCAAGTAAAAAGGGGGAGATTGTTGGTATTATGATGTATGTATTTTACTTGAGGGAAACCCACTTGTAGTAGAAAAAATCTCTTATATATGGTAACTAGATGAATCTGCAGAAGGGATATCAGATGTGACAAAATGCATGATAGGAGTGTTTGCAAATGTGATGAAATGTAGGGCAGCTTCAAGGAATCAGTTTAGAAAGCAACTCACTTAGATAACAAATCACACTAATACAGGTTAACAACACACAGTTACAGATCAGTGTACATAGAATGAAGAAAGGGAGGTATATGCAGTTTCATCGTTGACCAAGTTGTGTATACACACAGGTTCATTGTATACAAGTCGCGTATACATACACACACACTTTCACAAAAGGAAAGGCGTGTATACCTTGGAAAACTAAGTTTGGTCTGAAGTAGTTGGTCCATGGTATTTTGATCCATGGTGTTGGTCCAAGGTATTGAGTCTGAGGTATGGACCACAGGTATTAGGTCCAAGGTATTGGTCGTCAGTGGTTTTGGTCCGTGGTATTGAGAAAGGCCTAAAATTATAAAAGGAGGAGAAGATCATTAGGCCAAGTGTGCAAGTATCGGATATCTGATATAGTATGAGATCTAATATGTAGGTTATTAGCTGTTATGAAACCAGCTCACAAAAAGATAGAAAAGATAGATCAACGCCTTAGAATTCAGCGTCTTTGAGGGGGCAACCTCATTTACATTACACAAATGAATGATTCTTTGATGATTCAAATGACAAAACCTCCTTTCTATATATAGGTGTCTAAGGAGTCACAATATAACCTAGATGACCTAACAATAATAATATAAAGGCACAAAAATAACAATAGGGGAATTCTATGGGGCACAGTAATAATAATATGGGGACAATAGGGGCACAACAATCTTAATAAGGGATACAAATAAAATAGTAATGGGGTAATCACTAGTATTATAGGGACCTAACATTCCCCTCTCCTTCAAAAAAGTGTTGTCCTCAATTCTTTAGTAGTCCTAGATGCTTATGTATAAAATTCTCATCCTCCCATGTGGAATATTCAGCGGATAAGTTCTTCCACTTGATGAGATACTCCAAAATTGATTGATTTCATAGTTGTCGAGTTCTTGTTTCTGTGACTGCTTCTCATTCCAATATAAGTTTTCCTTCCTCATCAAGTTCTAGTAAAATTTTTGAACAAAGAGCTTGTCTCCTATAAGCTTCTTTAAACATGAAACATGGAAAATTGGGTGCACTCGAGAACCTGCAGGAAGCTCCAATTTGTATGCCATAGTACCAATCTTTTGCAACACCTTGTACGGACCATAATACTTTGGTGATAATTTATTATCCTTCTTAGCTTGCTCGAGGTACATTTGTTTATATGGTTGTAGTCATAGGAATACCCAATCACCTACGTCAAAACTTCTTTCACTGCGATGTTGATCTACCTATTGTTTTATTGTATTCTGTGCCAACACGAGGTTACCCTTTAAGAGTTGGATGACTTGTTGTTGATGCTCGATGTGATGTTCCACTGCTTGAACCTTAGAATTTTCTCTTAAATATGATGTGATTGATGGTGGTTGATATCCATAAAGTTCCATAAATGGGGTCATTTTTGTTGTTGTATGGAAGGAAGTGTTATACCACCATTCAGCCAGAGGCAACCACTTGACCCATTGTGTATGTTTATCAGATACAAAGCAACGAACATATCCTTCCAAAAATTTGTTTACTATCTTAGTTTGCCCATCAGATTGAGGATAATAAGATGAACTATGAGCTAACTGAGTACCAAGAAAAGAAAATAATTTTGTCCAAAAATTTCCAGTGAAAATGGGATCTCTGTCTCTTACAATAATATTTGGGTTTCCAAGTAGCTTTTGAATTGTTTCCATAAATGCAATAGAAACTGTACTGGCTTTAAATGGATGTGATAATGCACAAAAGTGTGAATACTTGGTAAGTCTATCAACAACCACCATGATGACACTCTTTCCCTCAGACTTGGGTAAACCTATGATAAAATCCATTGAATCCTCCTTCCAACATTGAATTGGAATGGATAAATGTTGTAATAGACCCAGGGTCTTAACTATTTCAACTTTAATTTGTTGGCAAACCAAACATTCTGCCACAAACTTTTGAATGTCCAATTTAAGGCCATCCCAAACAAATTCCTTCTTAACCATGTGGTAAGTTTTTAAAAATATTGAGTGCCCTCATAAGGGAGAAGTGTGTAATTCCATAATAATATTTTGTTTGAGTTGAGAATTCTTACAGAGGTATAAGCGATCTTTGTACCATAATGAATCATTTTTCTAGCTAAATGTATCAAATGTATTGGAATCTTGTTGCAACTTTCGAATAAGTGCCCACATTTCTTCATCATTCTTCTGTTCCTCCCTTGATTTGTATCCAATCTGGTTGGATAATAGAAATGGTGAGCAACAATGCTTCCAAATCATCATCCTTTCTTAAGAGTGCACCTGCCACCATATTTTGCTTCCCTTTTTTGTAGATGATTTCAAAGTCATAACCCAACATCCTTGTGACCCACTTTTGTTGCTCTTCAGAGGATAATATTTGTTCTAAAAATCATTTAAGGTTATCATGATCAATGTTTACCTTGAAGTGTCTTCCCATTAGGTAGGGTCGCCATTCCTTAAGTGTATGTTGTATTTCCAACATTTCCTTCTCATAAATAGCTTTGTGTAAAAAATTCCCTTGATTGGATGACTTTCAAAAGGTATGGGTTCAACTTCCATTAAAACAACACCAATTCCATTTCCTGAAGCATCACGTTCCACAATAAAGGTTTTTGTGAAGTCTGGTGTAGCTAAGACCAGTGCTTGGCACATTGCCTCTTTAAGACGCTTGAGGGCGTTTGTTGATTCTGGAGTCCATGAAAATGCATCTTCCTTCAATAATGTTGTTAGAGGTGCTGCTATTCTCCCATAATTCTTAACAAACTTGCGATAATACCCTCTCAACCGGAGAAATCCTCGCAGATTCTTTATGGATGTGGGGATTTTCCATTTGTTAATGGCTTTAATTTTGCTAGGGTCTACCTCAGCTCCTTCATGAGATACAATACGACCCAGATATTCCACCTCTTATACTCCAAAGAAACATTTGGATATTTTTGCATATAATTGTTTCTTCTCCAATAGTTGTAGAACCTTGTCAACATGTTCCACATGATCCTTCCACGACTTGCTGTAGATTAGTACATCATCAAAAAATACTAACACAAATTTTCTAAGGGAGGCTTTGAAAATGGAATTCATCAAACCTTGAAATGTAGAAGGTGCATTGGTAAGGCCAAAAGGCATGACAAAAATTCATAATGAGCCTCATGAGTTTTAAATGTTATTTTTGGAATGTCTTCAGTCTTAATTCTGATTTGATGATATCCTGAACAAAGATTCAACTTGGTGAAGTAAATTGATCCATGCAATTCATCCAGTAATTCATCAATGACGGGAATGGGAAACTTGTCCTTAATAGTGAGCTTGTTGAGCTCCTTATAATCCGGACACATGCGCCATGATCCATCCTTCTTGTGCACCAACACTACTGGAGCAGAGAAAGAAATTTGACTAGGTTGAATTATACTAGCCTCTAGCATTTCTGCAACCATACGTTCAATTTCAATCTTTTGGGCATAGGGATATATGTATGGCCTGATGTTTTGAGGAACACTTTCTGGAATCAGATGAATAGCATGATCATGATCACGAATAGGTGTGAGACCTCTGGGAGTCTCAAATACCTTGGAATGATTTTCCAAGACTTTTTGGCGATCTCGAGAAATAGATGATTTCGATGTGGAAACATCTAGCGAACATAATTGTGCAATTAGACCTCTTTGTTCCTTTTCTAGAAGCTTTGTCATACCGTTAGAGCTGATTATCTTTCCGGATTTCCTTGCAATACCCGTTAATTTAACTTCCTTTCCTTATGTAGAAAATTTCATGAAAATTTCTTGAAAATTAAACGCTACTATACCCAAGCATTGTAGCCATTCGACTCCTAGTACAACATGAGCACCTCCCATTGGAATGGAAAGCATTGGGCTAGTCAATACATATTCTCCCAAGGATATCTTGATATTATGGCACTTTCCAAAGAAATTTAGCATTCCTCCATTTGCAACCATCACTTGACACTCTGGTGCTGGATATAGGAAGTAATTCAATTCTTTTGCTATCTTACAATGAATAAAATTATGGGTACTTCCTGAATCAATCAACACTGTTACCTTTTTCTTCTTGATTTGTCCTTCTATATTGATGGTTTGAGGAGTGGTAATTTCACCCAATGCATTATAAGATATGGTCGGATTCATTTCTTCTTTATCTAGGCCTTGTTCGTGGAGTATATCCTCTTCTTTTGACCTCTCTTGCTCCTTTTCTTCTTCCTTTTCACAATCTATGTAGAATAATTTCTTCTCAGCACACTTATGACCTTTAGTGTATTTGCTATCACAACTGTAACAATTCCCTTTTACTCTATATTCTTCCAATTTTTGTTGTGTCAACCTTATAGCTTGTGGAAGAATAGGGGCAAAAACACTTCGATCTTTATAGTTGTTAGTAATATGCTTCCTAGTTTCCATAATTTTTCTTTCCATTTTTATTACTAACCTGAATGCCTTCTCTAGTGAATCAGGTTCCCAAAGGCAAACATCATGTTGGATATTATCCTCTAATGTCCCTATGAGCACATCAATCCTATGCTCCTCTCGAATATTTTTTACCCTTATGTTCAATTTTTGGAACTCCTCAATGTGCTCTATTATTGAACCCTTTTGTTTGAGACTTATAAATTGGCTAAAAAAAGTGTTTCTTTTTGTATCCTCATAATGTGCTGTCAATTCTTCTGTAAAAATGTCCCACGTGATAATTTGTTTACAAGAGAAAAGCCATATATACCATACAAACTGATTTGGTTCAAAATATAAAGTTACAATACGCACCTTTTGTGTGTTTTGCACATTATTGAGATCGAAAAATTGTTCCATCTATAATATCCATGTTGCGGGATCCTTGCCATCAAACTCCCTGATATCGATTTTCTGAATATGGTGGGTCTTCGATCCAACATCAGAGTCTGTGAAATCATCATTAACATTTCTTTTGTTCTCATCATGAGTTTCCTTTACTACCCTTTCACCATTAGTAATTATTTCTTATAGAAAATTTGTCAAATCTGTTTTCAAATCTACCATGTTTGTCTTCAAATCTGTCTTCAAATCTATCTTCAAATCATCCATCTTAGCTTCCACATCATTCATCTTAGCTTCTACCTCTTTCTTTAAACCATCCATCTTAGATTCTATTAATTTTTGTGCGAGTGGAATTTGTTGCACTTGGTCTCGTAATTTTGATATATCATGTTGCATTTCTTCCTCTTCTTCATAAGTCATGCTAGAGCTTTCAGGTTGCTTACTAGGTGTTCTCATTTTATTTCCTATGGGCATCAGTTACCGATAATAATGCTTTACTATGCCCTTTGAATTCCTTCAAAATAATTTTTCAAACCAAGCTTGAGCAAAAAATTTAAAAAAATCTACACACCTTTTTTCACATTGTAGGAGCTCGATATTGTCTCTGATGTATCTCTCTAATTTCGGATCATCCAATTCTGAAATTGTGATCTGTAGTAGCCCTCTGTGTTCTCTTTCCAATTCCACCAGTCTGATTGAATTTAGATTCTCCAAGGCAGAGTTATGCACAATCTCCCAAGGTGACCCGATTATAGGCCTTTTCGGAAGAACGAACTTGTAGGAAGTGCCACGTGTCACTATTTCGACCTTAGGATCTGAAAAATATACAAAAGAAACTACATTCCATCCTTTTCTCTAACCTCTAATGAAATTTCAATCTGATGCTCAAAACAAAAGTTATGACTATTTTCCCCAGGTCATCTATTTGGAATGTAATTCGGGAGATTGCAAAAATGCCAACTTCCTCAGATCATATCTATGCAAATATAGTGCGAAAAGCTGTGAAATTCTGAAGTGCGGTTTAGAATGATTTTGTCCCAAATGGGTTTTTCTTTTGGCATCTAAACATTGCAGAAAAAAAGTTATAGCGCAAATGCCACGATGACCTGCTTCGAGCACCAAAACCCTAGAATTCAAAGATCTCATACCAAATGTTATGAAACCAGCTCACAAAAAGATAGGAAAGATAGATCAATGCCTTAGAATTCAGCCTCTTCTAGGGAGAAACCTCCTTTACGTTACACAAATGAATGATTCTTTGATGATTCAAATAAAAAAACCTCCTTTCTATATATAGGAGTCTAAGGAGTCACAATATAACCCATCCGACCTAACAATAATAATATAAAGGCACAAAAATAACAATAGAGGGATTCTATGGGGCACAGTAATAACAATGTGGGGACAATAGGGGAAAAACAATATTAACAAGGGATACAACTACAATAGTAATGGGGAAATCACTAGTATTATAGGGACCTAACATGAGCTTATCGTGTCGTGCTTGATGTGAACTAAGGAAGAACCTTAGTCTTGATGAAGGATAATATGTAATGATGTTTCAG
Source organism: Pinus tabuliformis (assembly GCA_031772625.1). Lineage (NCBI taxonomy): Eukaryota > Viridiplantae > Streptophyta > Pinopsida > Pinales > Pinaceae > Pinus > Pinus tabuliformis. The sequence continues at coordinate 266,370,481 of CM062814.1, read as the reverse complement.
GATCTTAAGGATTGTAGTGAATTATATTTATGTGGTTTGATAATGTATCTGAATAACTGACACGTGTTTTACGCTAAATATGATGATTTGGGTATGATTGAAGTCTAGAATAGTTGTTATGTTTAAATCATCTTCTACAAATCTGTATGCAGGTTCACTTTAGAAAAGGACTATATACATGCTGGTTCTGCATATCAAAGCAGTGTATACATCATAAATTTGATTTGCAGATATGTATGCTAGTTCGCTTTGAGGAAAGCATGTATGCATGTAGCTTTGACACATGGAACTAGCGTATACCCTATAAAATATGTTTTAGTTGTTTCTGTTTGCTCTTGCAGTGTTTTGGGTTATCGCTTGGGTTCTCCTTACTATATTCTAGTGACAACATTCTGAATGATCGAATTGATGGAATGATTGATTGATTCAGTTGTGGTTGGTTCAAAAGAAGATTGGTTGATGTACATATATTTGATGATCGAATGATGTTGTTAATGTGTCCATTCTGAAAATTTATGAAACATGGTCCCTGGAAGAAAAGAGAAGGTTGTAGCCTTCCATAGGTTGGCACCTAGGTACTAGTAAACATATCAACTAGTACAAGAGCTAGGGGGTTGTAGCTCCTTTGCATTAGAAGCTGGAGAATGAGAGAAGGTTGTAGCCTTCTGCAGGTAGAAGCTTGCATACTCATATAAGAATGCACAAGCACAAAAATTGTAAATAGAATTCTCTTATTATTAAAAGAAGACAGAGACGATTGCAGCAGGTGGTTTTCACCCACATTGGGTTTCCACCTTATACCTTGGTTTTCATGTGTGTTTCTTATGTGTGATGATCTGTTATGTCTTTACTACACCTTGTTACTGTTTATATGGTTATGATGCACTGATTAAAGATCAATATATGATGAATGAACTGAATCATAAGTTTGTTGGATATACACTAGTTACACAAAACACAGTCGCGTGTACATGAGTTCCCTTAACTGAAGTAGCATATATGAATCTCATTATTGAAACGAAAAATTATCACTTTGATAATACTAATTCACCCCCCCTCTCAGTATTATTTCCAACACCTTCTAGTCTAATCGATGAATGGTTTGGGTTGCGTTCTTCGTGTTTAGATAGGCCACAATCCCTAAGATTATTGGAGGAGAACTGCAGGCCTCTTATGGGCTAGTTGAAAGGGAAGTTATGGCCTATTACTATAGCTAAAGTCAAGCTATAGGAAGATGGGATAGGAAAGAAGAAGGAGGTTAGTCGTAGTGATTTAAGGCAGCGTTGACGGAAATTTAATGGGTTGACATAGTCTACAATATGACCCTAATCAACTTCCAAATCCATTGTTATTTCATCATCATGTTAACATGATTAGACTTTTGTAATTGGGCTTTTTATATTAGGTAAAGAAGATTGCTCTATGTGGTCCTCTTCAAATAATATTTGTTGCTTCTTTTCCTACTATCTTTGCAATATGTATATGTCTCTCTCCTTATTGAATATTTGATATAAAAAAAAGAATAATTGATCAAGGGTTTCCCATCTTAGAGTTGGTTCACGGCTTCAACCAAATTCTGTGCTCTATCTATCCTACATTTATGGTTCATGTTCTTTCTTAGTTACAATCATGTGATAATGTTTTATGTGATTTCTTAAGGAAATGGATGTAATTAAAATCAAGCTAACATGAAGTAACTATTTTCATCATGTATGTAGTTGGAGTGAGAGATAGCATAGGAAATATGTTCCTCTCACCTCCTTGCATTAACTATGGAAATTTTAAGTAACCCTTGAAGTTTCATAGTTACATGATTTTGCATAAGACAATTTGAGTATAATAGTCTAGCTATAATTAGATGTCAAAATAACAGGCCTAGTATTTACCAGGTTCTTATACACTGAAAAATAGTGAAGAGTATTACTAGAATTGTTGTAGTACCACTGTAAGAATGAAATACTAAACCTTCCCTCCATCCTAAAGCAGTCATTGGAAGCTCAAGGAAAAACCTTTTTTTGGATTTCAAGTGGATATGCTATAAAATAACTCGAACTGTGAAGAAGTAATAGTCCTATTATGATACAAGTTTTGTTGCATACATGCAAGTGTATTAGAGACTCTGGGGGCTCTATCTACGTACATTTCTTGACAAATATTTGACATCTACATGAGTCATCGCTATACGATGAGGAGACTTCATGCTTGTCTATGTTTCAAGAGTGACTTCACCTCAAGCAAATCTCACTTTCAAAATTGCAATCCATTCCTATATGGGGATTTTCGAGAATATTACAGACCTAGGTATAGAAGCTCTTATGTCTGAGTTTCACGACTCATTCAATCACATTCTTCTACCCTAGAAAAGAACAAAGTGTAGTGAGATTTTTTCACACTGAATTTTATGAGGACTGGATTCTCTTGAATATGATTTGATGGTCTAAACAAGATTATAGTTTGTTGTTGTTTAAGGTTCCCATAAGGAGTTGTTGGAAATCTATGGCCTCTCTTCTATTCTTTGAACAAGGTATTTACAGGGTTTCAACCTAATTATTTTGTTATTTTAACACCTTGTTGAGTTCCCTAATGAGAGATCCCAGAGATAACATAATTATGATATTGATGTATCTTGTTTTAAGTGTTACTCATGTTTTGATGCTCTTTACAAATCTGGTTTGAGGCATAATTACTACAACCATTTTTAGCCTGTGCTAGGGCATCCCTTGGCAAACTATTTTTTCATTCATCAAGTACCCAAATTATTTTATTCATACAAATAATTATTCCTTGAATAATGACTATACAACTTGTGTATATAGTTATTCACAATTTACACATGTGATCATTTATTACACTAACCACTATTATATATGCATTTAGCCCTATATATATGACAGGATAATGGTTATTTTATATGCATTTAACCCCACATATGCCCCACTAATTGTTATATCATGTACTATCCCCACAATATATCCCCCACTCTTCGGGTAATTGTTGAGGAATCTAGAAATTTGACATAAATCAACCAAGATTAATTCCATAGGGTCACATAATTGTTGAAGAACATTATTGTCCAACACAACCCTTTAAGAATGTTCCAATGTGGCATAACCTTTAATAAACTTTGTAATGCAACGAAAGATAAATCTCACAATGAAATGTAACCATTGAGAAACAATGTGACACAATCCTTCCTGAATTTTACAATGTAGCATAACCATGAAGAATGTAGCAATTCAAAATTCATAGACAAGGTTGAATATCATAATGTGGAATTACCATTAAGTAATATTGCAAGCCAAGAGAATCCCCAAAATATCTCATGATGCATGGTAACCCCTAATCAACATTATAATGCCACATAACCATTTCAAAATGTAGTAGTTTTACATAAGTAAAAAAACATGAATGTTGCAATCAAATGTAACCATTCATGAAAATCACAATGTAAATAAATGTTTGTTCCAATTGTAGGTAACCATTCATGAACATCACAATCTAAAGAAATGTTCATTTCCATTGTAAGAATCTTATAAAAAATTTAAACAATGTATCAATATGATGTAATATATGTCCATAGATTTGTATTAGTTACATTCTATAATAATAATAATAATAATAATAATAAGTAGATATATATGTAAAGTTAAAGTAGAAATATATGTGTTATTACTATAATTCACTCATCTTATCTACTATATATTGAACCATGTCAAGTCATAATGTAATAGGTTTATAATATATCTTATGAGTATATAAGAAAATCAAAACCATGTTATCAATACCTTATTAATATATTAGTAAATTTGAAAAATAAAAATTATATCATATTTGTGTCTATTATATGGTGGCATTCGTGTGTGCATGTAATTTTTAATAATTAGATGGACTTCTGAATATTATATTATTTATAACAATTGAAATTACTCTTCTCTCTTCTCATTGGATTGGAATTTATCATATTAATTTGAGATGTATGAAAATCACTTAAAAAGTGTACAAACATGAAAAATGAAATATCCTTCATGGTTGTAACCATCATTCGAGTAGTCATACCTAAAAAATAAATAACTAGTTGAAACACATTGTAGTTTTTGATGAAATGCCAACAATTATGGTTGATTTCCCCATAGTTATTTTATTTGGATTTCTTCTTTTTAGTACAACATGATTGATCCCACTTGGATTTCATTAAGATCAACATAAACCATATTTCGTTAGGATAACTTATACATTTTTTTTCTACTCAAAAAATACTAAAAGAAAAATCTTCAAAGCATGACCATTTTATTGAAACTCCTACCAATCACTTGTTTTGAAATTGGGAGAAAAAAAATGTGTGAAGCTAAGGTTTGTAGAAGAAGATCAGTGTTGCGTACCATGGAAGGGCGAGAGGGGGGAGATATACTCCCTCCTATAGGCAAGCAATCTCCAATCGCTTCAAGAAGCCACTGGAAGTTGAAACTGGGAGTTCAAGAAAAGGGAAAGAGGAAAAGAGAAGCTCAGAGGGGCAAGAATCTAGGTAGGAAGAAGTGAGAAAAAAGAGGCGAATAGAGGGAGACAGTCAGAAAGCTGATAACATAAGTCAGACAGGACCATGTAAACCTGGGGCGACCATCACACCCTGGGTGGTCTTAAGTGATCTAGCCCTACAGGCGCATAGGGGGCACATGGGAAATTATGCAGTGATATGTAATATGTAGATTCATGGGGTTATGGCTTACAGAGAAAGATTTAAATGCACGGATAAAGATTCATTGGAAACCTAAGGGAGAAATAGATCGACACCTTAAATCCAAGGGTTTCTTCAAAGTTGTTTTTACAAACCTAGAGGATAAAGACATGGTGTTTGAAGGAGGACCATACCTCTATGCTACTACATGCCTCTATATGTAGCCATGGATGATGAGTTTTGTCCCAGAATGAGACAAAATCACTTCGATTCTCGTATGGATAAGACTCTATTCCCTACCTCTAGATTATTGGCAGCTAGAATCATTAAAAGCCATAGGCAATAAACTAGGGCATTTTTTAAAAATATCAGAGGCCACACTATGAGGGAAATACACCTCCTTCGCCCACATATGCATAGAAATTGACCTTTATGGAGCTCTACTTGATGAGATAAATCTAGAAGTATATGATGAAGAATGGTTGTAGCCGAAGGACTATGAGCATGTTCCTTTCTGATGCCACAAATACCATGAAAACGGGCACCTCTTTAGAGAATTCCCTTAAAACAAAATCGAGAGCAGTATTAAAGCCACCTTAGGGAAAGAAACAGAAAGTTTTACCAAAGTGGGAGGTAGAGTTAGAGGAGGGAGAAAGAACCAGAAGAAATTCAATGAGGAAAATCACCTTAGTCAGAATAGGTCCAAGATATTAGAAGAAGAAGATGGGCACAATAAAGAGAACCAGGAAGTGGAGGATAGCCATGCAGAGAAGGCAAAGGAGGACAGTATGGAGGATAGACCTGAAAACAGCCAACACAAGGAGGATCTACAGAGCACTATAGAATTTGACAGGGACTAAGAGATGACCCCACGTGAAGTGGGAATGGAGGATCATGAACTGCAAGATATTCTTAAAAGGGAGCATCTTGATATGGAAAAGTTCCTGGAGCAGGGACTAACCAAAGGAGTGGATTCATTACATCAAGAGGACTTTAGAAGAGTGCAAAAACTATTCCTCTAGAGAAATGAGGCAAAAGGTGTGTGGTTCAAAAGAAATCATGATAGTCATGACAACCGAGGGGTTAAAATGATGGAGGCAACATTGGGACAAGCTCGTAAGAACCCAGGTAGAAATAGAGGAACAAAGAGACAAAATAAGCTGCTGATAGAGTGTGGAAAACTCATGATGAACTTAGGTAAGATGAAAGACCTAACAAGTTACTCATTTACGAATATTTCTTAATGACGCTTGCAACATGGAATATTAGAGGTCTAGGAAGTAAAAGGAAACAAAGAAATCCCAGTAATAGAATGAAAAACGAAAAACCAGACATGGTATTTATACAGGAAACAAAATGTTCAAAGGACAAAATAAGAGAAATACATATCAAATGGTTTACTAAGTATGAATATCTAGAAGTTAAAGTAGACAAAGAAGCAGGGGGAATTCTCACATTTTGGAACCCTCTGAAACTTGGAATCCTAGATTTTGAAGCATCGAAGAAGTATCTATCAATGGTCATCCAACCTTTGGGGGACAAGGAAGTTTATTTGTTCACAAATGTATATGGTCCACAAAAGCGTGAAGATAAACTCAGGCACCTAACCTCACTGGAGGAGCTAAGAGAAAGACATCTGGGTACCCCCTAGATTCTCGGTAGGGACTTTAATACGATCAAATCTCTATCGGAAAAAAAGGTGGGACTAGATCGCTAGGTAGATTCCATAGCGTTTCTGAATTTCATAAACAACATGAGGCTAGTAGATACAGAGACATGTAATGGTATTTTCACCTGGAATAATGAGAGGGCAGGAGTGGCTCAAGTGGCCTCTAAACTTGACAGATTGATTATTTCAAAGGACCTTATCCTCACAGGCCTTAACTTATCAGCTATGGTACTACCTTTTGGAGGCTCATATCACTGGCCTATTAAACTTGAAGTGTCCTTTATAGAAACTCTGAGAAATAGACCTTTCAAGTTTGAAAACATCTGGCTTACCCATCCAAACTTCATCAGCAACATTGGAAAATGGTGGACAAAAGATATGCATGTTCAGGGCACAAAGATGTTCCTCCTACATCAAAGATTAAAACACATCAAAAACAGGCTTAAATATTGGAATAAGATTGATTTTGGAAATATCTTCAAAGAAAGAAAAGTAGTTGAATAGAAGCTATAGGAAATTAACTAGGTCCTCATCACAGATGGCTTCAACGAGGAGAGTAAGGGACAAGTTGACTATCTTCAATAGAAATGGCAGGGCTTATGCAAGCAAGGGAATATCTTTTGGAAATACAAATCAAGGGTTCAATGGTTAAAGGAAGGGATAGGAATACAAGGTTTTTCACAAATCCACCATGGAGCATAGGTCTCAAAAGAGGATTACAAAAATCAAAGATATTCAAGGAAAGAAGCTCAATACTCACCAAGAAATAGAAGCTCCTTTGGTCCAACATTTCCAAGCCATAGCAGAGGAGCCTCTCATAGATAGATCAAAATTTATCAATGACTTCACAAAGCACATTCCCAAGCTAGTGACAAGAGAAGACAATTATAATATTAAGAGGCGAGTGAATGATGAGGAGGTTAGTGTAGTCATTAAATAAATGCCAAATGGGAAAGCTCGAGGTCCGGATGGTTTCAACATGGAATTCTTCAAAGCCTGTTGGGATATAGTTAAACAAGATATCCTCGATGTGGTGGGGGACTCAAGGGAAAACAAAATTATTCTGAAGGCACTCAACACCTCTTTCATAGCCTTGATTCCAAAGCAGGATAATTCCATGAAACGAGATAGATTTAGACCCTTAGCATTATGCAATGTGGTGTACAAAATTATTTCCAAAATAAATGCAAAGAGGCTTAAGCCCCTTCTTCCAAATCTAGTGTCTAACGAGCAAACTCGATATGTGGAAGGCAGGCAAATTCTTAATAATATCATTCAAGCTCACAAGGTTGTTGAGTCACTTAAGAGAAATAAGTAGGTAGGTATGATCATACAACTTGACCTAGAGAAGGCTTATGATAAGCTAAGCTCAGCATATCTGACGGAAGTACTAATAGCATTTGGCTTTGACCATAACTGGATAAGATGGGTAATGGCCCTTGTAACTACCTCAAGATTTTCAATCGTGCTTAATGGCTCAACATCTAGAACATTTAAGCCTTCAAGAGAACTTAAACAAGGAGATGTGGTTTCACCCTTCCTCTTTATTCTCATGATGGAAGGGCTAGGAAATGCGATCAAACATGCTAAAGTCGAAGGAAAAATCAAGGGTCTTAAACTCAGTCTGAATGGGGATGCCTTGACCCATCAACAATTTGTGGACGACACCATACTGCAGGGTACACCTATAGTCAAGGAAGCTCAATGCTTCAAAAAAATACTGAACGACTATGCTATGGGTGTGGGCAGAGAGGTAAGCCTTACCAAATCCAAGATTTTATTTTTTAATACTGATATTTCTATTCAGAGAAGCCTCACCACAATTCTAGGCCTTCAAAGAGATATTCTACCCTCGAAATATCTAGGAGTACCTCTAATAGACAAACCTCTTAGCAAGGCAGTGTGGGAGCCTGTTACTAATAAACTCCATGACAAAATCTAGGAATGGAAAAATAGGTCTCTCAATTTAGCAGGTTGGTTAGTGCTTACAAAAGCTATCCTTCAAACTATCCCCATCTTCATTTTCAGTGCTTCCAGCTCCAAAGGGAGTTGTGCAAGACATGAGAAATATCCAAAGAGATTTACTTTGGGGAAAAAGGGAAGAGAAAATGAAATGGGCTTTGTTAGCATGGCAAAGGATATGTAAACCTAAGACACATGGAGGTTTGGGACTTGATGACCCTGAAACCCTAAACACAGTTTTGGGGGAAAAACTTTGGTGGAGATGGCTAAAACAATCGGTTTCCCCTTGGGTTAAAGTATGGAAACAGAAAAATGCAAACAATGGTTAAGAAACGGATTACATTATAATTTCTGGGATCATGAAAGGCTCCCACATTTGGAACAAAGCTTTGGAGAATAGAGCCATTGTTCAGAAACACAATTTCTCGGAAACCAGAGATGGAAACCTTGCTTGGTTTTGGGAAGATAATTGGCAACAAGAACCTAAAGTAATAAAAGAATAGTTTGTCAATCTCAAGAATGATACTGATATCTGGAAGAACCTGATATACATTGGTGAATCCCTGTTGAAAGCCTAGGGAGAAGCTCTTACAACCATCTTGGAATAGAGAGATTCTGACATCAACATCTTCAGACCAACTAAGATGGGGAAAAAATATTGAAGACAACTTTAACCTTGAAAGGCCAAGAGAATAGCCCTTGGGATTGACTTGCCAAACCTTGATAAAGTATGGAAGGAGTTATGGAAGAACTAAAAATGGATAAAAATCAAATTTTGCATGTGGTTAGTGCAACATAAAAAGATTATGACTTCGAAAAAACTCAGGAAAAGAGGGGTAGCTGGTCCATAGAAATTATGGAACACCTATTGAACCTATGCCCATTCACCTCCAGCCTATTGAATTGGGTGGCTTCAATCTTCAGACAAACAAACAGGGACATCGACAACATCACGAGTACTTTGAGGAATTGGAGGAAAAATTTCTCTCAGAATGAAGTAATCAACAAAGTGTGGTCTTTGGTTCCATGCTTTCTAATCTCGGATGTCTAGAAAGAATGGAGAAACAAAATCTTCAAGAACAAGATTGGTTCATCTCAGAGCATCATGGATCATATTATGAGGAAAATTAGAGAGACTGTAGGAACCCTCAGAAAAAACATCTGCGAGAACAAACCTCAAGATGACGAGGCGCAGATACTTCTTCAGTTGGGACTAAATCATCTTTTCCCTAAGGGTATAAACAACTATGTATGTCATATAACCATTAGTAATGACTTTTAGCAACCTCCCCCTAATGGTTTTATGAAATGCAACATAGATGGAGCCTCAAAACGAAACTCTTGTATGGCTCATTATGGAGGAGTCATAACGAATGATAAGGGTTTCATAAAAACCGTCTTTGACTGTCATTTTGCAGAAGGCCACTAGTAATATGGCAGAGCTCATGGCCCTTGAGCAATGCCTAGAAATCCTGAGCAACTCAAATTTACATAATACCATAATTGAAGCTCATTCCGAATTGATAATTAATTGAGTCAAGAAAATTTACAATGGCTTAGCACGAGACAAAGTGTCGAGACGCTAGCATTTACTACTAGTCTATCAATGCATACAATCCCACCTCCAAACCATCAAAACCCTTAGTTTTTTTCATGTGTGCGAGAAAACCAACAGATTAGCGGATATATTGGCAAACGAAGGAGTACTCTCCTCCAAGGGCTACATGAAATATGAATGCACAAGGACTCCCCATGGATAATTGAAGGAGTAGTGTTAGAGACAAGCAAACTTAGAGAAAGAGTTCTATGAGAGAAAAGGAAATAAACACGATGAATAGTGATGGAAACAAAGTAATTTTTGTCTATAGGAGTAAGGAGCTCTTGGTAAAATGCGAGTGGAATATATCGGGAACTCCTAAAGTCTACACTTCTAAAGTATGCCTTTGGTTTTCATGAGGGAAAATGTACGTGAAACTATATAAACCTATGGTTCTCGGGTGGGAAAGCTTATATAGGACAAGTCTTCACATTGACCCAAATTACATTAACTACGACCTTTTAACTAGTGGCGATGTGGATTTAGCTAAAATGTTGGCAAGTTGGCAAAATCAAAGTAATCATATGTATTTCACGTGGCAAACAGCGAGACGGTTAACAACCTATACAGACCCGAAAGTTGTTTAGACGATTTATTTATAAGGCTTCGGGTCCGCAATAGCACTTAATTTCCGTGGTAGTTTCACATTCCTATTAGGATTGCATGCATGACCTGGATTTTGGGCAGTTAAAATTCCAGTGGAATATCTCCCCAAACGGACCCGAAATGGTTATAGAGTGAGTTCACACGTCCCTTCACGTCTCATTAGAAGGATAAAGGGCGAGCATGAAGGATTCCCAAAATAGCCTCTCAACCGTTAGATATTCAAAGACAGATTGCACGATTGACAAAGGTTTGTGATGTTTTGTGGGCCCTTGTCCCGGTTTGTGAGACTTTGGCTTGGTAACTAAGGTGTTGAGGGGCCTTACTATTATGTGGGCCACATAGCATTGGGTTTTCATGTATATTATGTAACTCTTTTTATTTAGTTGAATAGAAGGACGTACTCTTACTTTAGCAAAAAAAAAGAAACTCCTACCAATCACTTAGCTCAAAAATACAATGAACCCATAGTAATTAATATTTGGGTATAGGTTTCAATGAGAACTGCTAGGAAGAGACCTATTTATCATCATTATAATCAACCTAAACACTATGACACTTGTTGTTGCTATAGATATTGGATCTTTTGGAATAGAAACAAACTTATTTATTTTAAAAATAATATGAAGATTATTGAATATCCTCATATTATTAATTTAACTATCTTCCTCTCTCTCCACTAGTAACTAAAAATAACAACATTAAATGGATATGTTGAGTAAGTGACTACTCATATATTTAATATGTTATACAAGAAAAAGTTATTAATATTTTGCATATATGTTTACATATATATGTAAATATATTAATATTTTTGATGTGGTTACTATTATTACCTAGGATTAAAGGAGGGCATAAAAAGGAATTATATTTGGGCTAGTTATGTTATAGTGAATTAATTATCACTTTTTTAAGAATTTATAATAATTAAATTTGCACTCATATTTATTGGATTTAGTTTATATTAAAGTTTATTTATTATTTATTTTTATTTTTATTTTCTCGAAATGTTTAAATTATAATTTTATTTTTTAAAATTTGATTGAATATCAAATTTAATATAAACTTTGAATAATATTGTTTTTATTAAATTTTAAAAATATTTAATATAATTATTAAATCTAAAATATATTTTCACAACATAAATTTGAATATTTTATTTAAAAAAATAAAAAATGTGATAAGTATATCTTCCTTAAGTTAATTCTCCTATTATCTTAAAAAGAGTAATCCATTAAACTTTTGAAAACATAAATGCCATTATATATTATATTTTTTTATTATTCTAGTAAAAATATATTACATATTTACATTTCTTTTTCTCCTTAAAATTAGATTTTTTTTAGTTTTATTAATTTGAGAATAACAAGTTCAAAATATTTTTTCATTTAACAAGTACATATTTATACTGAATGTTCATCTAAAGTTGTTTTAATAATCAAAAGAATTTTAGTTAATTATATATAACAGAAAATTCTTACATTAGATTATTTTTAAATTCAAACCTATATTACTTTATATCCTTAATTAATTAAAAAATTAATTAAAAAAAAATATTTCTCTAAAAAAATTAATTAAAAAAAATAAAAGCATTTAAAATAAAACATAAACTAAGAATAATAATAATAAAAATCATATATTATTTTGAATCAATCCTTTACCCAACATAATTCTATCACAATATACTAAATACATAACAACATTCTTATAAAAAAATAACAACATTCTTATAAAAAAATGATTAAAAAAATAAACATTTACAATAGAACCTAAGCACAAAATAATAATGATATAAATCACATATTATTTTGAATCAATGCTGGCCTCAACATAATTACATACTACTACATCACAATAAATATAATTATCTAAACATCCAAAAAAAAATAACATGCTTTATATATTTTCTCATAATAAAAATTAAAATAACTGTATGAAATATCACAGTCTCCATAAGTTTAAAAAACACACATATAGAAAAACACAAGGGAATAAGGTTCAAACCAACCGCATACAACAAAATAAGGTAGACTCCTAAATTCACTAAATTCACTTGTGTGTACCGATTCAGCACTCCGTTTAGCTAAGCATTGTAACCATCCCCAAACATAGAAACTAATCTTTCTTTGTGGATTTACAAATAAGAGACTTGTGAATGTAAGGGATCACACCTCCACCTGAGATGGTACGTTTGATCAAGGTATCAAGTTCTTCATCTCCTCTGATGGCCAGCTGCAGGTGCCTTGGGGTGATACGTTTCACGTTGAGATCTTTAGCAGCATTTCCTGCCAACTCTAAGATCTCTGCAGTAATATACTCCGGAGTGGCTGCAGCAGCTCCCACCTTTTGATTTTCAGGTACTCGCGACTTCAACTGACGGTGGATCCGTCCCACTGGAAACTGCAATAAGAAAAACATTTCAATCCACATATTACAGGAATCCTTTGTGAGAGTATTTGAATTGTGGCAAAGCTTCAAAGAAGATATTTCTCTCAAGGAAAAATGTTGCTAGCATTAATTCATTAGAATGAAGATTTAGACTCAAAAGTTTAAAGAAAATAAATGGATAGAAATGCAAGAAAAAAAACGGAAACAGTTGGATAGAGTTCAAAATATTAGAGGAATCTTTCACAGAATGCTTCATAGTATTTGAATTATTATATAGCTTCATTGAAGATGTCTTTTTCATAAAAAAAATTCAATGGAATTGTTAGAAAACTATTTCTTTTTATTAAAAATTCCGTTATTTCATATTATGGTTTATTGGTATTGGAGTACAAGAACATTGAGAAACTAATTTAACAGTTTAGTGTATGTATTAATAGATACACATTGTACATAATTGATTGAGGTCATATAATCTACATTTGATTTGTTTTCCTTTTAGCTTGTTATACATTGGCACAAGGTAGTTCATCTACCCTTTTGATTGAAGTGAGCCACTAGTTTTGGGGTTAGCCAAAGCTAGTTTGCATAGATGGCAAGCAAATGTTATCTTGTAGCAAATTTTTCTTAAGAATGTTGAAGGGTTGAAGGAATGGTATCCATAGTGGCATGAAGAATATGTAATTTGGTAGGTGCATTGGAAAATTAATAGGGTGCCAAACACTGAATAACTTAAGTTGAATCAAGATTTTGATAGTCAAATCTGTAGAAAAATGATAAATGCAAATGCAATTAAAAGAACTAAAAACATGCTCCAGAAATTAACAGAGGCTAGTATTTCAAATATAGAAGGGGTACATGATCAATACATGGACAGCAAGGCATAACATGTCTAAATAGGATAGTTGCAAGCATGATGACAATGGGACTGCACTGAAGCTTGGTGGAGCAAGCAAATAGGACAATTGCAAGAATGATGACAATGGGACATCCATGAAGCTTGGGGCAGCAACAAAATAGGACAGTTGCAAGCATGATGACACATTGGATAGCTGTAAGCATGGTGCATGGACAACAATATAGTATATGGCGCAGCAAGTACAAAAAGCAGCAATGGTGCAACAAGGACATGGGTGACCCAGTGGCACAACTTACAACAATGCCAAACACTGGGACAATAGTGCAACATGGTGCACCACCCTGAAGTGTAGCATGATGACAATAAACAACTTGTCTTCAAATGATCTCATGTATCATCTTCTTAGACATGTCTATTCTATTATTTAGACAATTCAAAGTATGATATATGTTCTTACCTAGACAAGTCAAAGTTTTGACTTCTGTTGTAAATGTCCTATCTCTCTCTATGTCTCTCTATATCTGCTGATATATTGAAGAACATATAAGAAGAATTGATCAATGGTTTCACCATATTGGGGTTTGTCCCTGCTAAGTCCACATCTTGTGTTGTTTTGTATTGTATTGTCTTCTGCTATCTATGTTTATGTTCTGTCTCAACTGTAATTTAATGCTGATGTAATTAATAATCTTGAAAATATATTGACCTAACTCTTAAAATTAACACTATTGCAATGCAAACAAAATTTAGCAAGGAGGATTGACTAGCATTTGATTGAACATTGTATAGGAGGATTTTGTTCTTTTACAAACTACTCCCTTTAACAACCACACCCTTCTTGCTTCATGATACCTTCTCTTTTTAATCTAAGCTTTGATACTATTAGCACTATATATTTTTCTAGGCTCAAGAGGAAAATTGGAGGGGTAACCACAAACCTCTTCTCTACCATAATGAGGGCTCTCTCTTTGTGAATTCTCAATCTCATTCTTAGGATTTAGGTGAGTTATTAACATCAAAAGCTAGGTTTTAAAATTGTGGTTGGGTGATAAAGGAGAGGTCCATTAGGCATAGATTCATAAGAGTTTTTAGCAACCAATCACAAATATACAGAGCATCTTAAAAAAGGGCCATGTAGGAAAATTCTTTGATCTTACAAAGTTGTTGTGCTAAGGATGATATGAATAAGAATGATGATCTATTAAATATAAAAGTTTGCAATGATGAGTTTTATATTTAATTTCAAAAGGGAAACATTTATATTAATTAACAAGGATAAAATAAATTGTGACTAAATTACACTCAAAATATTCTTGTAAACAATTAACATGGTGCATCCATGTATAAACTAGAACAAAAGAAAAATTTACAAGTAGCGAGACATCATCATTTATCTTCCACCAAAATATTGAAACAAACTGCCTTTGTAGTGTTGAATTGATTACTTCAATAAAACTACACAACTTCGTTCTCTTTTCTCGGCAATTAATCCTTTCCACTTTTTTAACAAAATATTTATAGTTTGTCCCAGAAATATTCCAACTTGAAGTAAAATTTATTACAAAAATAATATCTACTAAAATGATCTAGATATTTAGATGTTTTGCACAAACTTCTAGGATTTTTGTTGATGACTGTGCCTATAATTTTCCTCCTATGTTGAATGCTCCTCATATTTAGGATTTTCTTTCCCTTTTCTTGTCACTCTACTAGAATTGTACTTGTTTTGTTGGATGAGCTCCAATATTTTATCCCATATATTTTCTCTAAGAATAAGGAAGTTTACCATGCTTCTAAATGTTTCATCCACTTATGTATATGTTTCAAAAGTTCATTTATTAAGAAACATGTGATAAATATCATGCTAGATAAAAAGTTGGTATTGTAAACCTTAAATGAGAGCTTATCCATTTATTATCCTTCTTAATTTGGAAAATTTAGATCTATCCCTAACTACACTACATAACTGATCATAGTAAGCTTCTAATGGAATCAATTTTCCATTAGAAGCTCTTAAAGGTGGAAGCCCTTTCTAGTGCAATAGACTGAATTTTGTGTTGTAGTTATTCCACCTTATCCTTGGTTTTTGAGTTCAACACCTTGATGATTTTATGTGTTTCTATTGGCCTGTGTTCTGTCTCAACTTTTGTTTGTTCAATTGTTTCCTTAACATTCTCTACCAAATCTTCTTGTTGAAATATAATTTTAAAGAATGAGAATAGTTCAGTTATAATGGCATTAATATTATAGGGTATGTCTTGCTTATCTTCTACCAATATTATATTAGCTATTAATGATTGGTGTTCATACTTTTCAAGATGTTGAGTGAGCTTGAAGTTTTCTGCCCTTATGATATATATACATTGTGAGCTTTAATTTTATTGTCTTCTAATCTTTTCAATGGTGCTAACAATATTTTATTTTCTTTGTTGGTCAATGATAAATTTGTGAGGGATTTCACTAATTTTTTAGAATGGTTGACTCTCTTCTTTCTTTTGAGGCTGTTGTCATTGTTTGATTCTCTAATGTACTTGTGGCTTCTATTCAATGTTGCTAACAATTTTTTATTTTCTTTGTTGTTCAATGATAAATTTGTGAGGGATTTCACTAATTTTTGAGACGAATTTGTAGTGGTTGACTCCATTCTTTTTGTTGAGGTTGTTGTCATTGTTTGATTTTCTAATGTACTTGTGGCTTCTATTCAATGATGCTAACAATATTTTATTTTATTTGTTGGTCAATGATAAATCTATGAAGGGTTTCACTAATTTTCAGAGGAATTTGCAGTGATTGACTCTATTCTTTCTATTGAGGATGTTATCATTGTTTGATTTTCTAATTTACTTGTGGCTTCTAATGTCCCTTTTCTTTCAGTGTTGAGGTTGTTGTCATTGTTTGATTTTCTAATGTACTTGTGGCTTCTAATTGTTCCTTGTCTCTTAAAAGTACCTCCATATCTACCTTAATATTCTCAATTTGAAGATTTTGTTCAACTATCCACATGAAAAAAAAAAAAACTGTACTTGGAGCTCAATAATTTATTTGGTCAGTGGGTGCTTTATAGCTACAATCTTGAGTTTTTTTTGTTTTTTTTTATCATTTACTCAGCTGCTTTAATGTGACTAGGATCATATATTAGTTTAGTCACTAAATCTTCAAGAGATTTAGTTCTAGTGTCTTTGGCCAAGTATGACATTCTTTCCATCTTAAGATGTGAATGAATATTGTATGATTCCATGGTTGAACTTGTTAGTGTTGAATATCTCATCTCACCATCTTGTTTATGGAAGTCAATCTAATTAATTGCATGAATATTCTTGGTGTCAAAAGCAAAGACGCATGTTTTGTAAGATTCACATTCAGCCACTAGAACTATAGGTTCCAATAAAGATAATTGGGAATGTCTCTTCTATGTGTCAAATGAATACAACAATGTATGTTGGGTAGTAGAAGATAGTTTCTAGAATTCTAAATAATTTGTGATCTTCAATGCTTTATTCTTCCTCTTAATTCCTGTGTACCTAACAATTTTTTTTTGTAGTTAGAAAGGATATAGTTTTCTAGTGTGAACCCTTTTCTCTTCCTGAATGTTTTTTTCTTTCTTCTCTTCTAAACTAAAAAGTCTACAACTTGAAATCTCTGTAGGAGATATACCTTCCCTTGACCTATTAGTTTTTTTTTTGATATAGGAGTTTGTAGGGATGTCTTACTCACAATTTGTTCTTCAACCTAATGTATTGTATTATGTTTCCACTCATGATTTGCATATTGCTTTATTTCTAGTCTATGTGTATGTACATAAGGTGGGGTCTTCTGCTCCACTCTTAATTTTGAAATTACCCCTAAAGGATCATAATACCAATGTGAAACTCAATTTTAATTTCATTTACTTCAGTAAAACATATACCTTTGTTTTTGGTATGCTATTGAGGAAGAAAGGCCCAATCTATGCCTTCAACTTAAAATGTGCATTTTTCTACCTTGATACAAAAAGCAAGTCATCCATATTCATCATCTTCCTAATGTGTTTTAAGGCAATGATTATTCTTGGCAGAAAAACTAGTAATATGTAAGGAGGGAGTTCAAATCCATATGTCATAATTTCTATATAGCTGTGGTAAAGACACTAGTCTCCAACCTTGGGTTACTCTGTAATATGTAAAACTATGTTGATTTATATTGAAATCTTTGGGATAACATTTGTTGAAATTGGGAACTAAAGCCAAACTCCTTGGAAATGAATCTAGCTCTTACATGGATCTCTGATTCAATTGTAAAGTTGACATTATATATATATATATATATATATATGAATTCAAAATAATTAGCAACATAGGAAAAATCAGAAAGAAATTACATTTTTATGAACACATGAATTAACAAAAAGACCGAAAAAGCCATAATCATGTAAAGTAACTATTCAATGCAATATTAATATTGGAAAACAGTCAAGATAACATTTATGTTGAAATCCTCGGGATAACATTTGTTAAAATTGGAAAATAGAAACAAACTCCTTGAAAATGAACCTAAATCTTACAAAGATCTCTACTTCAATAGTAAAGTTCCCTCACATTATTATATATATATATATATATATATATATATATATATATATATATATATAAATTAAAAACAATTATCCACATAAAGGTAGGAAAAATCCGAAGGAAATTACATTTTTATGAGCACATGAATTAACAAAAATACGGAGAATGCTATAATCATGTAACTTAACTATTCAAATACAATATCAATATTGGAAAACAGACCCGAAATGCTATAATCATGTAACTAACTATTCAATGCAATATAAATATTGGAAAACACTAGAAACTGTAGATCACGCCACCGAGAAACCGGATTTTTCCTCTCATTTTTAGGCCTAATTGATTGCCTTTCACTTGAGGTAGGCCCTTGGCACCTTTGCCAATTTGATTCTCTACAACAACCATTGTGTCTGCCTGGCATATACTCCTGGACTCTAATCAAGTAGATCTCTCTTATAAATAAATAAGTAGATTAAGAGGTAAGTTATTGCCAAGTAATTATCACCAAACATTGTTTAGACAAATGCAAAATCTTAGACAAAGAGCTTTAACACTAAAAGAATATACATGAGAGTTTTATAAAGTGAGCATAAGAGTTGAAGAAGCCCAAGACACAGATGAGAAGGTGGCTAGATACATGAATGGCCTCACGATGGATATTCAGGATGAGATAAGTGTGTTGTCTCGTAAAACAGTAGAGAAAGCTTATGAGATAGCGCTGAAAGCTGACGAGAAACTCATAAGGGAGGAGTGTGCCAAAGGGAGAGGGACATTCAGAGGAAAAGGAAGTCAAGGTGGTAGAGGAAGAAATACAGCACCTAGAGATGGAGCTAGCAGTAGCTCAACTGAGCATGCACCCACAGAAGGTGATGCAAGAGGCAGAGGGAGTTTTCCTAGAGGAAGAGGAGGCAGAGGAAGAGAATTAAGATGTTACAGATGTAACAAGCTCGGACACAGAGCTTTTGAGTGCCCAGAGAATGCAGACATCAAGCACAGGAATGCAATTGTTACTCCAGCTGAAGAAGAAGCACCAGCGACAGCGGTAACAGAAGAAGAAAATACACCAGAAAGAGGAGAATCTCTCGTGGTTAATAAAGTCTTACTTAAGCCAATGTAGGAGGTGTCTTGTGAACCGCCACAAAGGAAAACTTTATTCAGGACACTGTGCAAAGTCCAAGGGAAATGTTGCAAGATAATCATTGATAGTGGCAGAACTGATAATTTGGTCTCTAGAGAAGTAGTGGAGAAATTGAAGCTGAAGACAAGGAAGCATGCCACACCTTATAAGGTGTCATGGTTACAAAAGGGACATCAACTATTGGTAAGTGAACAATGTGAGGTGGAATTTCAAGTGGGCAAGTACAAAGATAAAATTGTTTGTGATGTGATGCCTATGGATGTGTGTCACATATTGCTTGGAAGGCCTTGGCAATATGACAGAGGAGCCATACATGACGGGAAGAGAAACACCTACAAGTTTGGAAAAGATGGTGTTAATCATACATTGTTGCCTCTACAAGAAGAAGATGCACCGGGACAGAAGACTGATCCAAAAACTCTGTTACTTGGAGGGAAGAAATACTTGAAGCAGATTGAAGAAAATGAAGTAAATTTTGCTATAATTTGCAAGCCTAAGGTAAGATTGACTTCTACTAAAATTTTTGAATTACCCATTGAAATTCAAGAAATGATCGAGAATTATTATGATATTATTGTTGATGATTTGCCTAATGAATTACCGCCAATTCAAAAAATCAGTCACCATATAGACTTGATTCCTCGAGCGAGCCTACCTAACAAAGCAGCATATAGAATGACTCTTGCAGAAAATGAAGAAGTTAAGAAACAGGTGCAAGAATTGCTTGACAAGGGGTTGATAAAGGAAAGCTGAGTCCTTGTGCGGTGCCAACAGTGCTGAGTCCGAAGAAATATGGAGGCTGGAGGATGTGTACAGATTCAAGAGCTATCAATAATATTACAATCAGGTGCAGATTTCCATTACCCAGGATTGAAGATTTAATGGATTGCTTCTGTGGCGCAAAGTATTTTTCAAAGTTAGATCTTAAAAGTGGTTATCATGAGATAAGAATAAGAGAAGGAGATGAATGGAAAACCGCTTTTAAGACCAATGAAGGATTATATGAGTGGAGAGTGATGCCTTTTGGGTTGTCCAATTCACCAAGTACATTCATGAGGCTCATGAATGAAGTTCTCAAAGAATTCGTTGGTAAATTTGTAATAGTATATCTAGACGACATATTAATCTATAGGAGGTCCAAAGAGGAACACTTGATGCATTTAAATTATGTTGTACAGAAGCTGGAGCAAGAAAAATTACTGTTGAATCTCAAGAAGTGTTTATTTATGAAAAAGGAGCTCGTGTACTTTGGATTTGTTATCTCAGCTGAAGGATTGAAGATGGATCGAGACAAGATCAAAGCAATTGTGGAGTGGCCTTCACCCAAGAGTATTTTTGAGGTAAGGAGTTTTCATGGTCTTGCTAGTTTTTATAGAAAATTCATTAAGAATTTTAATAAGATTAATGCACCTATTCTTGAGACCATAAATAAAGATAAACAACCATTTAAGTGGACTGTTGAAGCAGAGAGAAATTTTCAGTTGTTAAAGAGGAAAATAAATGAAAATCCTCTTTTGGTTTTTCCTGATTTTAACAAAACTTTTCAAGTTAAGTGTGATGCCAACACGAAAGCAATTGGAGGCGTTTTAAGCCAAGAAGATAGACCAATAACTTATTTCAGTGAAAAGTTAAATGATGCAAAAAGGAAGTACTCTTCTTATGATAAGGAGTTTTACGTAGTTGTGCACACATTAAAGAAGTGGAGGCATTATTTAATGTCGAAAGAATTTATTATTTATTCAGATAACCATGCATTGCAGTTTATCATGCAGCAGCCAAAACTCACCGAGAGACATGCTAAATGGGTAGAGTATTTTCAAGGCTTTCATTTTGTGTTGAAGCATAGAACTGGACAATCAAACAAAGTCGCAGATGCCTTAAGTGGGAGAAGTGTATTGGTGCAAGAAAGTCAAATCCAAGTGTTGGGTTTTGATTTTCTTAAGGAATTATATGAGACCGATAGAGATTTTAAGGAGGCATTTGAGGCTTGTAAGAATCGTGTTTTGGTAGACAGGAGCAAGTGGCTGGGTTATTTTATACAAGATGGTCTGTTGTTTAAGAAAAATCAGTTGTGCATACCCAATTGTTCAATGAGAGAGAATTTAATCAAAGAGAAGCATAGTGGAGGACTTGCACGACATTTTGGTAGAGAGAAGACCTTTGAACAACTCAACAGATTTTACTTCTCGCCGAAAATGAAATCTAAAGTAGAGAAGTATGTAAGAAATTGTAAAGTCTTCCAGTATGCAAAAGGAAGGAGCGAGAACATAGGATTGTATATTCCATTGCCAATTTGAAATAGACCTTGGGATATGGTAAGTATGGATTTTGTGTTAGGATTGCCAAAGACTCAAAGAGGCTATGATTCAATTTTTGTGGTACTAGACAGATTTTCAAAAATGGCACACTTTATTCGATGTTATAAAACTAGTGATGCTTCTCATATTGCTAACTTCTTTTTTAGAGAAATTGTAAGATTACATGGATTGCCCAAAAGCATTATTTCACACAAGGATTCAAAGTTCATTGGACATTTCTCGAGAACACTATGGAAGAAGCTCGGAACTAAATTAAGTTTCAGTTCTGCCTATCATCCACAAACTGATGGACAGACTGAAGTTGTGAAAGAAGTTTATGCAATCTTTTGAGGAGCTTTACTGCAGAACATTCAAAGCAATGGGATCAAGTGTTACCACAAGTTGAATATGCATATAATGATTCACCAAACAAGATGAAACGACATAGTCCATTCCATATTGTGTATGGAATGCACCCAAGGGGAATATCTCAATTAAGGAATTTGGGAAAGGAAGAAATGAGAAGTGCAGAAGGTGAAGACTTTGCTTCAAGAATGGAGGTGATACATGAACAGGTGAAGTAACAGCTACAAGACATCAATATTCAATATAAAATGAGAGGAGACATGAGGAGAAGAGAAATGAACTTTGAAGTTGGAGACTTGGTTTTAGCACACGTCAGAAAGGAGAGATTTCCAAAGGGAAATTATAATAAATTAAAATCCAATAAAATTGGACCATGCAGGGTGCTCAGGAAATTCTCTTCAAATGCTTATGAGATTGAATTACCACCTGGTGTGGGAATATCACCAATTTTTAATGTTGGAGACCTGTACAAGTATGAGAATGAAGCTGCAGATGATACAGCACATGAACAAGAGACTCTGGAGATTGACTAGGTAAAACAGTTACCCACAGCCAAGGATTTACAGCCAGAAAGAATTTT
Source organism: Pinus tabuliformis (assembly GCA_031772625.1). NCBI lineage: Eukaryota > Viridiplantae > Streptophyta > Pinopsida > Pinales > Pinaceae > Pinus > Pinus tabuliformis. Next base: position 266,347,803 of record CM062814.1, on the reverse strand, counting down.
GGATAAGAAAGTGTATAAAAAGACAAGGGGATGAGAATATTTCCAATATCTAATGAAATGGAAGGCACAGCCGATCGCTGAAGCTATTTGGGTTACAGAAGACATTCTACAGAAATTGGGCAAGTCTGTAGATGAGCTCATGGACAAAAACCCATGAAGAATTTTGTCTGAGGAGTATGATGGAGGAGCATGTGCTACAGGCAATGGAGTGCGATTCTTTAACCTTCAATTTATATGCTTTCTTAATTTGAAATAGAATAAATCCTAGCAATAAATCATGCATTGTAATAAAGCTTTCAAGCTTTAAATCATTCTATTAAACATTAAATCATTCTATTAAACATGCTTTTCTTTGTATTGGATAAGGACGAGAGGGCCTATCCTTAGATAAAATAAAAAAAAAAAAAAAAAAAAAAAAGCCAGAAAAGCTCTCAAGGTGAGAGAGGAGAGGGGGGAGTGCATATTATTATTTTGGGGAAATTTGTTCTCTCGGTTTGGGCTGATGAAAACGACTTTTTATATGCATATGGGGTTTTTGTGTGGCTGTTTAAAAAAAATATTGAATCTGTGCCTGGGTTTGCACATGCTGTGGTACTGTGTATTAAGCATTGAAAGCACCTTCCTTTCATTTTGTTGAATACAGGCTTGATTTTACAAATGCGCACATGTTTCTGTTGGTTCTAAGAATTCTTGCGGCTTCCATTAAGTGTCTGTAGTAGATTTTGGAATTTTATAACTGAAGTTCTTACCATATATGTCTGAGGCTGTATTGGCGTTGAAAGGTTCGTTAAAACTGTTATTTATATGCCGCTGTTATATATAATTACGTCTGAAGCTGTATTGGTGTTGGAAGGTTCTTTAAAACTGTTATTTATATGCGGTTGTTATATATAATCACCTCTGAAGCTGCATTGGCGTTGAAAGGTTCTTTAAAACTATTATTTATATGCTCGATTTACACAGCCATTACTATTTTATATAATTTCTTCTGCGTAAGCGGTTTAGAGTCGTGGGGATCACTTGCTATAGTGGATATATGTGAGCGGAGGCATAAACGCTATATAATGTAGCGTATATATATATGTTGCGTTGTGTAAATCCGCGAGTTGGACACTTCTTTAAGCGCTTCCGGAAAGTCACTGTTTGTAATAAGACTGATAGTGAGTTTTTCAAAAAAAGATGAAACATCAGTTTAATGACTGATGCGCGGAGAGCAGAAGAAGAAAGGGAAGTTGATCGAAATATTGAAGAGCTTGCCGACAGATTATGGAGACTGTCTCTAAAGCCAGCACCCTCACCATCACTATTTGTATTTGAGCATCAAATCCAGTTGATCGAAGACATGACCTAGTTGATAATAAGTACCTCATGATGCGGAAGTTAGTATTACTAGAATACCTGGACAATGCTTTTCGGTTTTCAGAAAAGGTTGATGAGTACCTGTTCCGAGCAATCAGCAATGCTATTGAGCCCTTGTAATCTCTTTATATATAGGTCATTTATATGTTCTCTCTGTGCTTATTTATATATATAAAAGGTGCATGGAGGATTGGGTAGGGTTTCGAGGGCTGTAAAAGTACCTTTGAGTAAGGTTAAGTTTAACTTTGAAATAACTTTCCGTTAAAATTAAATAGTACTTTTAAAATATTAAATATTATAAAAGACTTTAAATAAGGGTGTGAAATTGAATTGAAAGGAGAGGTTAAATGTTGTAAAATAAGAAAACATTGTGTCAAATTTAAGGAAGGGAAGATAAAATTTTTAAAATAATGTAAAATTTTATTTATTTTTTAAAATATGGATATTGTTAAATAAGTTTAAGAAATGAGTAAAATTATTAGAGGATATAAATTTTATAGTATAACATTTTTTCCTAATCGGTATAGAAAATTATATTGTAAATGATAGACAATAAATTTATTGTTAAATTAGTTAAAAACCTATGTCTCAAATGATAATTTTTATTTGTATTTATAATTAATAATTACTTGTTATTTTAAAAGATGTGTTTGATAATTAATAATTGGATTTAGAGTTGGTTATTAAGAATTATTTGTGTTTTAAAAGTTGTTTTTAATGGTTAATAATTGTTGTCTTCTATGGAGGAGGAGGAATTGTTAGGAGTGTCAAAAGTGGCAGGAATGAGGGCAAAAACATTCGAAAAATCCAAACATTTGAAAAATTCTTGAAGAGGGAGTGTTTGAATATGTTTTTGATAGTGGAATTGGATTGAGGAACATCAAAAACTTCTACAACACCTAAAATTATAATGTCTATGGGGTTTTTTTTCAAAATATAGCTTGAATTTCCATAACTTTAAAAAACATAATCATTAGACTACCCATTAATAATTCTCTTGAAAGGTACTATACCATTTCATATAAGGGTATAGTGGAGATGTTTCCATATTGGTATTAAATAATATTATATTTGAAATTCAAATAAATTTTTTTGGATGTGCTTATTGTAAATTATTGTTTTTGATGGTTTTCAAAAGTCTTGGTGTTAGGATGAAATATTAAATTATAATAGATGTGGTTTGCATATATTTAGGGAGGTTGTTAGTTCCCCATCAACCATTTGTTTTGAAAAGTTCAAACAAAAATTAAATTTCATTAAAAATTATAAAAAAAAATAATTAAGTTTATGCCTCGACAAGATTCTTTTAATAAGACATAATGAGGGAGAGAAGGGTTATCTATATTTAGTATAACACTATAAATCCTAAACTAGAATTTAATATGGGTTAACCATATGATTTAATGTTATATAAATAGATTTTCAATATTATAACACAAGTCAATATATTCAGAGAATTAAAGTGAATATGTACAGAGTGTCTTAAATGATCATTTGTCATTTGTATCTAATAATTAATAAATATTTTTCATCTTAAAAGTTGTGCCTAATAATGGATAATTGGGTTGAGAGGTGTTATATCGCTCATAATATGGGTATAGGGGAGATATTGTCACCCTTGCATTAAATAGTAATATATTAAAGAATCTAAAAATATGGGTAGGTTGTTAGTTTTTAGTTTTAGTTGTTTTCATACATACATCTCAGTCTTACGATGAATTATGAGTTTTTAATTAAATGAGAGTAGTCAAACTACTCCAAAAAATTTGGTGGAAAATATAAAAACTTCCAAAAATATTTTGACTACCATTCCATAGAAAATTTGGGAAATTTTTACACGAGTTCACTATTTTGAATCCATTACACCATCAAAAAATTATTTATATACTCCCTTGGTTGGATTTAAAAAAAAAAAATGTGGCAAATAGCCAAACTTCCAAAAAGATTTTGACTAGCATTAAATTTTGGGAAATGTTTACACCAATTTAGCTTCACTATTTTGGGTGCCTTAAATGTTTTTTCTTATAGTTTTGAATCCATTAATTGAATGGCTAAAAACCACTCTGCAAAATTGTGTTCTCCATGGAAAATACCTTAATAGATGTGGCTTTGAGGTTTTTTCATGTATCTAGGGAGGTTTTTTTGTTCTCCATCAACCATTTATGTTTAAAAAGTAAAAAAAAAATTAAACTACATTAAAAATAATAATAAGAAAATTAAGCATGTTTAGGTGCCGACTTGATTCATTTAGTACATTATGATAAATGACCAATTAGAAATTGATTTGGGTTAACCATACAATTTAAAGTTATATACATAAATTTTAAATATTGTAAAAGAAGTCAAACTATTTAGAGAAATTAAGCTAATATGTAGATTAGGTGTAGTCTAACTTTATGAGATGGTTTTTTTCATGACATATTTCTAGGTATTTTTAATCAAAATCAAATAAGGATTTTTAAGAGTTTGAATTTGAACTGTTTAATATACAAAATATGAGAGCTTTTTGAAACCATTATGCATTCAAAAATATATTTTAAACAACAAATGTTCATATTCATACTTCAAATTGTATGCCTAGATTGGATGGGGAAAAGGGTAGTTTCATGGATAAGTCACACTAAGTCAATGATAACTTGTCATTTGAGTCTAATAATTATTAATTTATTTTCATCTTAAAAATTTCCCCGAATAATTAATAATTGGGTTGGGAAGTAGGCATAAGGGGGATGTTGCCACATCACCATTATATAATAATATATTAAAAATTCAAATGAAAATATCGGGAGTTAGTGACTTCTCGGTATTGTTTTAGGTGGTATTTAGACATTTGAGTCTTGGAATGAACTATGGGCCTCTAAGAGATGTGGCTTGGAGGTCTTTGAATATATCTAGGAAGGTCACTAGTTGATGCACGAGCATATGGCTTGAAGATGAATTCGAGGAATTATTCCAAAATACAAAAAAACATTACACACAAAGGAGTGGGATCCTTTAGCCATCAATTTCCATGTTTTTCTAGTTAAGCATAGAGCTAGAATATAGGTTGGATCATGATGTAATAAATTTCAGTTAGTTAGTTGTAGTGGAGATTCTCAAGGAGAATGCCTTGCACAACACACAGGGTTAATAAATTTTAGTCGTTGAATTAGGATCTAGTTGTTAGGATGAACCAATACTTATGTAGTTTTCACACTATTGCAAGGGATTTTGACTGTTGAAGAAATTTGGCTTTCCTGGAGCGAATCGAGTAAATTGGGAAAATTTAGGTTCTCTATATGTGGATGAGAAATTCCCTATCAAATTCCTAAGGATAATCTCCTTCGAAATCTTCGTGTTATTGTGAAATTCAAATTTTAAACGTTGTTCTCTGAGCTTGAATGAAATTATGTTGATTGTGTTAAATTGTGTGTTTTTCTTTTAACTAAGTTTCACGTCAATTCCGAGTGTATTGAGCGAATGGTCGAGATGAGCGGAGTAAGATCAAGGACACGACCCATGAAGATTGGTTTTATACCAATAGCTCTTGATCGATATAGATCAACAGTGTTCGTATGAGGAAGCTACCCAACAGTTAACGAGTAGAAGCGAGTTGGAGAAAACCATAAGTGGATTTCGGGCGGAGTAAAGGGTGCAAGTGGTAATTCCTCATTGGCTCTAATTCCATACACACACACACACATAGCATTGAGGAGAGAGAGGAAAATTGCTTTTCACGTTGATTTGGAGTGTGCAAGTTAACACGGGTCGATATGAGTGTGAGTCGTTAGATTTGGTGGAGTGAGATCGACGATTGAGAGGAGAGAAGCAGGTTTGAATTTGGGGAGTGTTGTGAATGTTGGATCTTGAATAGATCAATGGTGAAGAAGTGCCAATGAATTTTTAGAAGGCAGATTTCAAATTTATTAAACTATGGTTTGTATTTTGTCGCGTCGGGACTAGTGGAAGTTTAGCGGAACTCTGCGACTTGTGGAGGAATCTCCTAACTTAGAATAAGGTCTAAAGTGGTGAGTGGATGACAGAGAGCCCATTGAACCAACAAATACACCTCCAAAAAAAGATAGAAGATATAATCTCACAATTTGGGAGATTAAAATTCCTGCTTGTATCGAGAGTGCCATCATTAGTGGTATCAGAGCAACTTGTTGACAATGAATTGAATCTTAGAAGCAAGAGAAGGAAAACCAATATGGCGTTTAGAGTTGGAAGAGGATGAGTATGTGGCAGAAGAGGACGACAAGTTGCAAGTGGTGAGGTGATGGAAGCTATGCAAAAAATGCAAGCTAGATTAGAAGCATTAAGAGCATGAAGAAATATAGATGATGGAGATGTTAGTGAGCCTGAGGTTGAAACTAAAGAAGAGGAGGAAACTATAGGATTTACTCCTGAGATGAGATTCTTCAAATCAGTGTTGAGATCCACAGCTAGGCCAAAAACTGAGGTTTTAATATATGCAGGAGGATTAAATCGAGAAGAATTTATAGACTCGATTATGACATGGACAAATTCTTTGATTATGAACAACATAAGTTGAGAAGAAAGTAAAGTTTGCTATCACCAAGCTAAAAGGACATGTGGCACTTTGGTGGGATGGAGTGCAGGCAGAAAGAAAGAGTCTTGGCAAACAACCAATCAGAAATTGGAATAGGATGGTAGCAAAGCTAAGAGGTAAGTTTTCACCAAGCAATTATCAGCAAACCTTGTTCAGACAGAGGTCTATGACAGTGAGATAATATATAAAGGAATTCTATAAGGTAAGTATAAGAGCTAGAAAAAATTAGGATATATATGACAAGGTGGCTAGATATGTGAATGGTCTTAGAACTGACATTCAAGATGAGATAAGTGTATTGTATAGTAAAACAGTAGAAGAATCTTATGAGATGGTACTAAAAGCTGAAGAAAAACTCATGAGGAAGTAGTATTCCAGAGGAAGAGGTACTTTCCAAGGAAAAGGCAGTCAAGGTGTTAGAGGAAGATCTACAACACCTAGAGATGGAGCTAGCAGCAACTCAACCTAGCATGCAACCACGGGAGGGGATGCAAGTGGAAGAGGGAGTTTTTCTAGAGGAAGAGGAGGTAGAGGTAGAGGAAGAGAAGTAAGATGTTATAGATGTAACAAATTGGGACACACAGCTTTTGAATGCCCAGAGAATGTACGAACAAGTGAGAGGAATGCAATTGTGCCTGAAGTTGAGGAAGAAGTACTAGCAGTGACAGAAGAAGAAAATGTACGAGAGAGAGGAGAATCTTTGGTAGTTAATAAAGTTTTGCTCCAGCGAGCAAAGTAGATAGTTGGACCATCACAAAGGAAGAATTTGTTCAGAACAGTGCATACGGTTCAAGGGAAATGTTGCAAGATGATTATTGATAGTGGCAACACTGATAATTTGGTCTCTAAGGAAGTGCTAGAGAAATTGAAGTTGAAGACAATGAGACATCCAACACCTTACAAGTTGTCTTGTTTACAGAAGGGACATTAGTTGTTAGTGAATGAACAGTGTGAAGTGGAGTTGGAGTTGGGCAAATATAAGGATAAAATTGTGTGTGATTTGACGCCTATGGATGTGTGTCACATATTGCTTGGGAGACCTTGGCAATATGATATAGGAGCTATGCATAATGGGAAAATAAATGCCTACAAGTATGGTAAATATGGTGTCAATCGTACATTGCTGCTTATGGAAGAAAATGAGGTAAATTTTGTTGTAATTTGCAAGCCCAAGGTAATAATGATTTCTACTAAAGTTTGTGATTTACCCTTTGAAATTCAATAAATGTTGGACAACTATTGTGATATCATTGTTGATGATTTTCCTAATGAGTTACCACCCATTAAAAGGATTAGTCGTCATATAGATTTGATTCCTAGAGAAAATCTACCAAAAAGAGCAGCTTACAGAATGACTCCCACAGAAAAAGAAGAGGTTAGAAAGTAGGTTCAAGAACTGTTGGAAAAAAGACTGATGAGATTGAGTTTGAGTGCTTGTGCAGTACCAATAGTGTTGAGTCCAAAGAAAGATGGAGGCTAGAGAATGTGTACTGATTCAAGGGCCATCAATAGAATCACAATGAGATATAGATTTTCTTTACCTAGAATTGAAGATTTGATGGATTGTTTGAGTGGAGAAAAGTATTTTACAAAAATAGATCTTAAGAGTGGGTATCATCAGATAAGGATAAGAGAAGGGGATGAGTTGAAAACTGCTTTTAAGACAAACGAAGGATTGTATGAATGGAGAGTAATGCGTTTTAGGTTGTCAAATGCACCAAGTACATTTATGAGACTCATGAATGAAGTTCTTAAAGAGATTATTGATAAATTTGTAATAGTTTTCTGGACAATATACTAGTTTAGAGCGAGTCTAAGGAGGAGCACATGAGACATCTCAATTATGTCTTACAAAGGTTGCAGAAAGAGAAATTATTGCTAAATTTGAAGAAATTTTCATTCATGAAAGAGGAATTAATGTATTTGAGTTTCATTATTTCTACTAAAGGGTTGAAGATGGATCCCCAGAAGATCAAGGCAACCATGGAGTGGCCTTCACCTAAAAGTATCTTTGAGGTAAGAAGTTTTCATGGTCTTGCTTGTTTTTATAGGAAATTCATAAAGAATTTGAGTAAGACCAATGCTCCTATTGTTGAGACTATAAAGAAGGATAAGCAACCATTTAGATGGACTACTGAAGGAGGAAAAGAATTTTAGTTGTTGAAGAAAAATATCACTCAAAATCCTATTTTGATTCTACTTGATTTTAGTAAACCTTTCCAAGTGAAATGTGATGTATGTAGCGAAGCTATTGGAGGTGTTTTAATGAGGAAGACAGACCTATAGCTTATTTTAGTGAATAACTAAATGATTCAAAGAAGAATTATTCTTATTATGATAAAGAGTTTTATGCAGTTGTGCAATCATTGAAGAAATGGAGACGTTATCTAATGACAAAAGAGTTCATACTTTATTCAGATAACCATGCATTATAATATATTATGGAACAACCAAAGGTTAACTAGAAACATGCCAAATGGGTAGAGTATCTTAAAGGCTACAATTTTGTCCTGAAGCATATAAATGGCCAATCAAACAAAGTTGCAGATGCTTTAAGTAGGAGAAATACTTTATTTCAAGAGAGTCAAATTCAAGTGTTGGGTTTTGATTTTATAAAATGAATTGTATGAGAGAGATTTAGATTTTAAAGAGGCATTTGAAGCTTGTAAGAATCTTGTTTTGATGGATAGCAATAAATGGTTGGATTATTTCTTACAAGATGGACTATTGTTTAAGAGAAATCAGCTCTCCATACCAAATTTCTCTATGAGGGAGAATTTAATCAAAGAGAAACATAGTGGTGGACTTGTGAGACATTTTGGTATAGATAAGACTTACGAGCAGTTCAACAGATTTTATTTCCCGCCAAAAATGAGATTTGAAGTGGAAAAGAATGTGAAAACTTGTAAAGTCTATCAATATGCAAAGGGAAGAAGGCAAAAGATAGGATTGTAGTGGACACATTTTCAAAAATGGCACATTTTATTCCATTTTATAAAACTAGTGATGCTACTCACATTGCTAATTTCTTTTTCAAGGAGATTGTAAGATTGCATGGGTTGCCTAAGAGTATTGTCTCAGACAGGGATTCCAACTTTCTTGGAAAGTTTTGTAGGACACTATCGAAGAAGGTGGGAACTAAATTGAGTTTCAGTTCTGCCTATCATCCACATACTGATGGACAGACTAAAGTTGTGAACAGGGGTTTGGGAAATCTTTTAAGGAGTCTTACTGGGAAAAATCCAAAGGAATTGGATCAAGTATTGGCACATGTTGAATATGCATATAATGACTCACCTAACACGAGTACAGGATAGAGTCCATTCCATATAGTTTATGGAATACATCCAAGAGTAGTGCACGAGTTAAGAAACTTGGGAAAATATGAGATGAGAAGTGTAGAGGGAGAAGATTTTTCTTGAGAAAATACAAGCAATACATGAACAGGTCAAATAACAACTACACGATAGGAACATCAAGTACAAAAATAGAGTAGACATGAGAAGAAAAGAAGTGAACTTTGAAGTTGGGGATTTGGTTTTAGGACACCTAAGAAAGGAAAGATTTCCAAAGAGGGAGTATAACAAATTGAAGTTCAAGAAAATTGGACCATGCAGAGTATTGAGGAAATTTTCTACAAGTGCATATGAAATTGAATTACCCCTTGATGTTGGAATATCTCCAGTTTTTAATGTTGCTGATTTGTACAAGTATGAAGTTGAAATTACAAATGATACAAAGGAAGACCAAGAGACACAGGAAATTGACTGGGTAAAACAATTACCTACAACAAAGGAATTACAGCGAGAAAGGATTCTAGACAGGAAAGTGTTCAAGAAAACTAGAGGACGGGAGTAATTTTAGTATTTGGTCAAATGGAAGGATCAGCCAATTGCCGAAGCTACTTGGGTAACAAAAAACATGCTATAGAAATTGGACAGTTTTGTAGAAGAGCTCATGAACGGGAGGCCATGAAGAATTTTGTCCTCAGGAGTCTGATGTAGGAGCATAAGGCTTGAAGAAGAATTCGAGGAATTATTCCAAAAATACAAAAAAATATTATAGGCAAAGGAATGGGATCCTTTAGCCATCAATTTCTATGTTTTTCTAGTTAAGCATGGAGCTATAACATAGGTTTGATCATGATGTAATAAATTCTAGTTAGTTAGATGTAGTGGAGATTCTCGAGGAGAATACCTCACACGAGACATAGCGTTCATAAATTTTAGCCTTTGTATTAGGATCTGGTTGTTAGGATGAACCATTACTTATGTAATTTCCACACTATTGTAAGGGGATTTTGGTCATTGAAGAAATTTGGCTTCCGTGGAGCGAATCCAGTAATTTTGGAAAATTTAGTTTCTGTGTATGTGGATGAGAAATTCCTTGTCAAATCGCAAAGGATAATCTCCTTCAAAATATCTATGCTATTGTGAAATTCAACGTTTAAATGGTGTTATGTGAGATTGAATGAAATTGTGTTGACTATGTTAAATTTTGTGTTTTCCTCTTAACTGAGTTTCTCGTGATTTCTGAGTGTATTGAGTAGATGGTCGAGATTAGTGGAGGAAGATCAAGGATGCAATGCATGAAGATTGATTTTAGACCAATGAATCTCGATCGAGATAGATCAATGGTGTTGGAGTAAGGAAGCTACCCAACAGTTAACGAGTAGAAGAGAGTTGGAGAAAACCACAAGTGGATTTTGGGAGGAGGAAAGGTTGTACATGGTAATTCCCTGTTGGCTTGGATTCCATACACACAATTACATGTAGCAACTAGGTGAGAGAGGGAAACTATTTTTTGGGTAGATTTGGAGTGTGCAAGTTAACGGGTTGATATGCATGTGAGTCATTAGATCTGGTGGAGAAAGATCGACGATTGACAGACGAGAAGCAAGTTTGAACTTAGGGAGTGTTGTGAACCTTAGATCCTGAATAGATCAATGGTGAAGAAGTCTTGACAAGTTTTTAGAAGGCACTTTTCAAATTTATTAAAATATGGTTTTTATTATTGTCATGTCTGGACTAGTGGAAGTTTAGCGGAACCCTGTGACTTTTGGCGGGACCTGCTAACTTAGTGGAAGCTCTAAAGTGGTCAGTGGATGACACAAAGCCCATTGAACCAATAAATACACATGAAAATAGAGATAGAATATATAATCTCACAATTTGAGAGATTAACACTCCGGCCTTCACCCAGACCGCCATCACTAGTTCCCCATTGACCATTTATTTTGAAAAAAAAAACTACATTAGAAATAATAGTAAAATAACTAGTTTTATGTTTTGACATAATTCCTTTAATAAAACCTAATCACACTAGGAAGACTTAGAAATCGAATTTCCCTAACCATAGGATTTAAATTTATATAGATAAATGGTCCACATGGCCTATACCAGTTTGAATTCACTTCAAAAAAATCTAGCCAAGTTATTGTGGCCGAAGCGAGGTGTTATCCCTTCGTGATTTTCATGACTTAAATGGAGCTATACCTCTATGAATCAAGCCACACTTTGGAGGAACAAGTCATCTTAGCACTCACTTTATCTAGCAAACCAAAAAACAAGTGATATGTATAAATTAAAAAAGATTTAAATTTTTATTCATAAAGAAAATATATTTAATAAAGTTAAGCTAAAAAAATATTACAATAATAATTAAAAGTGAAAAAGTCAAGTCTAACTAGTACATGTGGTTGAGGATGGGCCTTCTTAGCAAGGTGACCCATGAGCAAATGTCATAAGGGGAACTAGACTATGCCTTTTCAAAATTAGTAATTTGTGATTATATATATATATATATATATATATATATATATATATATATATATATATATATATATATATATATATATATATATATTAACTCATTTATACATTTCATTTATTGTTTAATTTTTGTATATCATGATGAATTATTAATTAGGTAAATTGATATAATATAGGCCCAATATTAAATCTAGCGGGTTCCATAATAAGACAAACAATATATTTGATAGCTTTTATGGAAGACATCCTAGGAATTTATGACTTAGCAAGACTCAAGACTCCATGATGGTGGGGAACCTACTCCTTGAGCCTTGTCATAGTAGACCGAGGATAACAACTTGTCATTTGAAACGAGGTGGATGAGCTAACATCCCATTGTACCAATCACACGATCATTTCACAATTAGACTTATCTAACATTTGAACATGATTACCAAGGACATATGTATTTGTAGGGTGAGACTATATAAAACCTCTTTGAATTTCATAGGGGTTTTGCCTTCCTTCTGAGGGATGTTTTGCCTTGTGGTTTCCATCAAATTTTAACATTTGGGATAAGGACCTTCTAATGTCAATACCTTAAAATATCTTTCGCATCAAGATCCTCATATTGAAGGAACATACCTAGGGAAATTCCCCCTTCCTTCTCTTGCAAGAAGCCCAAGAAGCCTCACTTCCAATATTTCTCCATCGCAAAAGATTTATGTGACTAAATTATTAAATTCAAACTATCTTTAACCGAGGAGAAAGAATATTTCCATTTCTTAGCATGTGGATTGAGTTATGAATCTAATGGAATATTATTAAATATTTAATATCACTTTTCTTGGATTTACAATCAATAGGGTTTTGCTATAGATAACAATATGGTTATCTATCCTTGAATGAAAGAAATTTTAGTCATAAAATTTAGCTTTATGATTAATTTATCTTTATATCAAGATTTTTGATTTACACATGGAGTTCATGGAGTTCATGAAGAAATCAAAACCACTCTTTATTGTTTGTATATTCTCTATCTTCATTTTCTATATGGTTGGGATTTCCCATCTTACCTATTTAATTCCTACATGCAAAATATATGAAAGAATTGCATAATGTTGTAGGTACCTTTATTGTTTTTACTCTAGAGATACTAGATTTACTAACATCTACCTCTCTCTTCGTCTAAATTTATTGTTAATTTAGTAAGGATATTCAAAAAAATCGTCATGGAATGTGACCGCTGTAGTTGGATGCAATTATTGAAAAATAATTTCCCTCCATTTCTTCTTATGTGAATCAAAATGCTTAGTATGAAAAAAAGAGTGAAATTGCAAGCCCTCCATGACTATCACTAATAAGGCATATCTAATTTCAAAGAAAATTATACCTAAGAAACGTATCTTAATTGACCTTTATATATAACCAACAAAACTCTTGGCGTAGTGACTAATACGGTGAAGGAGATGTGTTAGAAACCAGGAAAATACTGAGAGTAGAGGTGAATGAGTATTGAAGGAATTTTAAAATTTTCTTTTATTTAGTAAAGATATTGGGACACCAATAAATACTTCAACAATTGTATATATTAGCATTGCAAGAATCAACCATTAGAAGAAAAATTATCACACATAGATTCTTAAAAAATTTCTTCGTCTACTTCACAAAGGAGAGATTCTACTTACTATTACAATGTTCTCCGGCTACAACCAAAAGGAATATATTATTCCCCAATTCATCAATTACAACTCAAAGGAGCTACAACATCTAGTTTATGAGCTATCATCGAAAGGATATCCAACCCTTAACTATTTAACAACCACTACTTGAAAGAGCTAAAACCTTTCAACAACAAGCTACCACTTTCTTGACCTAAACGATTCATCTTTCATAGAATTTTTTCACTAGAATCATGAAGGTTACTTCCTTACATAAAAAAATAAATTTCAAATTTCAAATTGTTAACATAGACAACATATTATAACTTTATCAACCTCTAATCATTGATCAATCAACAATGCACATGAGAATCACTAATATGTAACCAACACACCCACTCAACTAACAAAATGCTCTTAAAAATTCTATTATTCTTATATAGAAAGTAGGAGGGATATTTTAAATTATTGAACTTGCACTTAATTTCCAATATCATAGGTTTTGATCTCATTAACTTCTTGTTTTTATATTTCTATAATGCCTTATTGATGTGTAGAATAAGTCTTCAATCGCTCATTTGATGTCTCTATAAGAAAATATGAAGTCAATTATTGTTTTCCTCCATTCTTGCATTTTACAATGTTTAGTAGTTTTTTTTCTAATTTTGGTAGACTCCAAATTTAGTGAATTTGTTAAAATTTCCTCTAAGTTACCCATTTGACCATCTGAGTTGGAAACTCATTCATGCATTCATTTTCAAACATTAGTGCTCTGTTCCTTTAGTTCAAAACCCTCAAATTCGGTATACATACCAAATTCTTCAATCCCAAGTCATCATGGAGTTAAGCCCTTAGTTTAGGGATGAGGTGCTTAACCAAAGAAAATCGTGTGTTAGCATTCATTGGATCCCTTTGTTCCAAGCCAAAATGGTTTATTTAACACAACAATATTCCACGACTCTAATCTGAACACTTACATAGAATGTCGTCCTAGTATAAACTTGATCCGAACTTAAATAGGAACAAATGAAATTACAGATATAACAATAAATAGAGAAATGCAACAAAAATAAAACTCCATTTATTTAATATCACAATACTAAAATATGGTTACAAACAGAATGGAAATAAACTAGCTCAAGTGATGGTAGCTTATCTATGAAAAGTGATGTGGTGGCTATATGGCTCTGAACTATGTTACAATGAGGCTCCAAGGTCTATTTTCTATTGAGAAACAATGGAAAACCCAAATTATCCAAAAACCTTACCCTAGGATATGAAGCACCAAAGTTGCAAGCCTCATTTGGGTAAATTGGTACATTAATTTGATTAGGGACATAACTTTGGCATATGATCTCCTTTGTTATATCATAATACCATGTTTCGAAGATGTCAAAGAGAAGGCCGTAAAGAAATAAGGCCCTTTAATCTAAGAATTATTCAATTTCTCCGAATACCTTAGAGAAATGGCTTAGGACCTAAAAACAGATTCGAAAGTTCAGGACGTGAAAAACTCCCAAAGATAGTGAATTGTGCTACAATTAAGGAAACTAAAAAAATGAAAGAAATACTGTTCAGGGTGCAAGTGGAATAGGTGGGTGGCCACTAATATCCACCTTCATTCTCTGTCCCCCTTATGATGAAATGGTCTACATTGCATTGAGTGCCTCCATGAGATGGGGAAACTTGTGTTGAACTTCGTCCCTAGTGAACCACTTTCCTTGGTACAAGAGTTGGTCAACTTTGACAACATGGTACATTTGGAGCTTCTGGTGGTGAGTGTTCTTCATTTGTGTATCCATTGTTCAATCACTTGTGTCATGTTCCATGCAATCTAGATTTAGCTCTTTCGGTGTGAGTTGTTTTTCAATGTGAGATGTGTCTAACAATGGTGGAAAGTGTGGCATAAGGTAGTTTACATTGAACATTTGGTGCAAACCAAGGAATAGTGGAATGTTGAGATAAAGAGAACTATCCCCTATAACCTTCTTCATGGAGTATGGCCGATATTGGAGTGGGAAAAGCTTGCGATGGGGTCCAGTGACACACTCCTTCTGAAAATGTAGCCAAACTTTGTTTCCCATGTGGAAGTTGTACAAGACGCACTCATCATCATGGCACTACTTTTACTTATCATTGGATTTGTCTAATATATCATGGACCTACTCGCGGATGTGTTGAATATTCTCAATGAACTGTTATCCATGCCAGCTTCGGACTCGACATGAGATGAATATGCCTAAGAATTTGAAAATGGTATGGCCACATTAGTGGGACATAATGGCTAAAATCCCAGCCATACCTAAAAGGGGTTTGGTCTCTTGAGCTGTGGAGAGATTTTTTGTTGTTGTGACAGAAATATGGGAGGATTTCATCCCATGTGTGTGGATGCTTTGACTTAGTTTCGGGATGGAAAGCCATGGACTTAGAGAGTTTTGTATCTAGCATCGACCAAATACTTGACCAAAATTCCCTTAGGAATCCATTGTCCCAATTAGAGACAATGGAATTTGGGATCCCAAAGTGTACCCACAATTGCTTAGAGAAGACCTTAGTAGTGGTATTGGTTGTGATTCTCTTCTTGCAAGTCGCCATAATGGCCATTTTAGAGAATCTATCGATGACCACGAAAACGCAGTTGTTCCTGTATTTAGTAGAAGGGAGCCCTCACATGTAATCCATGGACATGAACTCCCAAGGTCGACAAGTAGTAGGAATAGGAGCATATAGGTATTGCTTATTTATGGTTGGTTTGGTAATGGTGGAGGTAGTGGAGGATTTAATATACCTCCCAACATTCCAATGAAGAATCTGTCGATAAAAATACTTTTGTAGTACTAGCATTATTTTCTCTACTCCGAAATGTCGAGTGACCTCACCATAGTGCACCTCCCAAATCATCTTGTCACAGTTGCTTGAAGGAGAAAATATATGTTCTAGGTGGCATAATAACACATCATAGAGGTCAAAATTTGGAACTTTCTTACCTTTAAGCAGTTTCTGGTGATCGACTAAGGGAGTCTACAACATTATTGTTGTTTCCCTTCTTGTACTTAATGTTCAAATGGAATTGTTGCATGTATGTGGACCATTTATGATGGCGATCATCATGCAACTTCCCTTGTGTCTATATGAGTTGTAGGGGTCAATGGTATATGTGGATGACAGTTTCCTTCCCCTTAATGTAATGATTCCACTGATGATAGGCCTAGACAATGGAATACATGTCTTTTTTGTAAGTTAGATACTTTCAGACTCTGTCTCAAAGTGTCTCACAGTGGTAAGCCATTGGATGCCCCTCTCGAGTAAGATTTGCACCAATAGGATAGTCGGAGGTTTTTGTCTCAATCTCAAATGGTTGTTGCAGTTCTAGTAATTTGAGCATTAGTCTAGAGGACCGGGGATTATTCAACTCTACAAATACCTTGTGTTGGGTTTCCCACAAAAAAAAATGCTTTTTCTCTGCCCTTGGTGACTTGACCTAATGGCCCAGTGATATGAACCTACGGTAGAAATTGATAAGACCAAAAAAACTACGAGGCTCTGTTAGACTAGTTGGGGGTGGCAAACCATAAAAGACTTGTATTTTTCCTGGGTTAACATGCAAATCATGCTTATTAGTTATCTACCCTAGATATTGAACATGGGTCATGCCAAAATTGTATTTCTCCAAATTGGCACACAGCTTGTGTTGTGGCAATATTTGAAGGACCTATCCAATATGGGGGAGGTTCCCTTCCCAAATCTAGTTGATGAACAAGATGTCATTTAAATACACCACCATGGATGCTGAAGGTCACAAGATGTCCTCCATCAATCTCACGAAGTTTGTGGGGCATCCTTCAAACCAAATGCCATAACAAACCATTCAAAAAGGCCCTCCTTCAATTTCAAGGTAATCTCCCACACATCAAAAGTTTCGTGTAACAACCCCGGTAGAAATTTAATGCAATAAAAGTTAATAAATGAAAAATAAGACCACTGTTAAGGGACACTTATTCGAAGTTGAATGATTGGCAAAAGATATCCTAGTGGGCATCACTTGATGTGTGGTTTCGATAAAGAAAATTGGAAAAGGCAAAAGGGATTATAAGGCAAAAAGGAATTTTTGACACATTTATTTATGAAAATAAAGGAAATTAGGAGAAAATGAAGGTGAATGGTCACAAATTTCATGTGAGGAGGAAAATGAAGGAAAATAATGGAAAATGAAGAAAATAGAGGCCTCATTAATAAAAATGCTTGTGACGATTAGTTGGTAACCATTTATCAGTTTAGCTTTAGCACTCTCTCATTATTCTCTCTCTCACTCTTCGTCACATACAGTTTTCTTGGAGCACTATAGTTTGAAGGAACGAAAGTAAAACCATGCAAGTATCAAGGAAGGAAAGAATAATCAAGCACCTTCAGTAGGAATACTTGTAGGTAACCTTTTGCATGTGATTTCCTAGTTGGTTTGTACATGCATCCATTTACATGTTGGTATATTATTCTCTTGTTATTGTTGGCATTGTTTAGTTGGGTTATGAAAGTGGATTTTAGACTAGCGTTGCATTTTTCTAGATTCCATGTTGTTTGGATGATTATTTTTGTTTTTGAGGTTTGGTTTGCTGGATGGATTTCAGAATTCAGGGCAGAGGTGGTCTCATGTTCCATTCCCAAAGGCATAGGAATCCCTTGATTGGTGTTATCGAGAAATTTAGTGTCCACTCAGAGCTACTAGTCCCACTAAGACTCGCAGCTATCATAGAAATAAACAAAGTAAAACTACTTTCATTTTCCTTTATGAGAAGTAGATAAGAGTGGAATGAAGGACACCAAAGAACACATATGGAATCAAAGCAGCATAATACTATCCTTGCCGCTTCTCCTTCATCTACCTAGCTTCAAAGAGCACCTGTGGAATCAAAGCAACATAATACTATCGAAGAACATAGATCTACAATCATAAAAAATATAGGACTAGATGTATATTGACCACACAAGTGCACATATCATCAAACATACAAGAATGTGGAGGAAAATTTGAATAGCTTTATTAATATCAATAATAATAAAAGAGGATTACAACCAATTGTTCTGACCCAGCATCACCCTCCAGCATGAAAGCCCTTCTTTCACCTCATGAAAATCTTAGATCAGCCAACACGATGATATTCCAACAAGAAACCAACAACAGTTCCTTACAAGATACAAAATTCCAGCCTTTGGATCTCTGGGATGAGGGATCCATATATAGATGATTACAGGGGGGTGAGTCAGCTTCTCGGATTTTGATTAGTGTCCTCTCTCTGATATTTCTTGATTCCACTTGGAGATTGATGATCTCTTACTCATCCCTGGGTGAATTGAGAGAGGCAAGTGTCATAGGAGAAGTTTTTGGAAGATTCCATGATCATCCAACTCGCAAACTGTCTCTGCCATTTGTCCACTCTCGCCCATCACACCCCATAGAAGGGCTTTTCAGTATGCATCACACCTCCCATGTGCATTAGGTGGGATGCATCGCACTTTGACCATGGAGCAGGTGAGATGGTCCAGTTTTGACCAGTTCTGAGTAGTTTTTCATGGATAACTTCTCGGAGATGATGTAATGAGCTGACCTTGTTCGTTTAGGGTATGGAACAACACATTTAGGGACATAGGATCCCTTGGTTTATGGACATGTTTGATTGGGGTTGCAGTTCCCAAAAATGTCTATAACAGTTTCCCCCTAAAGCATGAGGTTGTTAATCTTTTGATGTGGGGTGAAATGCTTTATCATGCGGATCCGAAGTTTTTTCGAGCTGGAAGACGACATGTAATAAGATACAATACAATACATTATCTTCATAATATTTTTCATGATCTAGCTGAGGCGAGCATTCCCATGATCAGCTTTATAAATTCATTTTCATGTACATAAGACAAACAACCGTCTGCGCGGGAGACTGATGATTCTAATAGAATCATCATCCTTTGATTCGGATGATCATCTGTGCAACAAAAATGTACATTTGATGTCTTTATTTTCCTGAATATATCGTAGCCCAGATGGATGAAACTAGATTCGGGGTCTTCAGACTCATTCAATCTTCACTTGGAGTACAAGTCTATCCATGTGAAAGATGTTCTGGAGTCGAACATGGAAAGACATCGCCTGATTACTAGCCAATGATGTAAGCTGTTAACAGGCACGAGAGGAATCACCGATAATGATGATGTCCCTTAAGGTACTACAGTACAATTCGTGCGGTGTGAGTAACGGACTTGGCATCGAACACTGTGAAAATTCTTTCGGTCGAAGGCCATTGATGTAAACCTGTCGCCGAAAGTGAGAAACTTGCCATTGGGGCATGCAAGCTTCAAAGTACTGAAACGGTTGTTCCTAAGTTGACTTCTTGGATAATGAGCTGATGTCGACAAGAAGTGACCTTACATAGGAGGGCCTTAATTAATCCGACATCTACGACACGGAACATAGTAAATGATTTTGGACGTGAAAACGATATGATGATACAGGGTTTAGGGTGGCAATCAGGAAAGAATGGAGCATTAATGTATTGCAGCGGACGAGGCACAAGTGAATTCTCTGAGCGACTTCTTTTGAACATACTGGTGAGACTGACATGGATTGGTAGCTTTAACCCCAAATATGGATGGTGTGATGGACCAATGGTGATATTACTAGTGAACGGAAAAACCCAACCCGACTCGGATGTGGAGTGAAAGTGTAATGTTCAAGAGCACCTTGCTACCAATAAAGTTTTTTCAAGTTTTCTTCCCAATTTTTCCCTAGTCATTGCTGACCAGTACCCCTTTATTTTTGTCAATCTTGAGGAGGATAACATATGCTTGTTCTATAATTTTCCCTTCAGGAAAAACCGTCACTATATTTTAACGAGCCTAGTGATAATGAAACTCGTTCTTGTCTGTATGGACAAGTTTGTTGCTATTGGGTTTTAACGAGTTTAACGACAAAGATAACTCAGTCCTTTCCAATTTTAGAGAGTCTGAAAGGGACGTAAAGGAAACTCCAATAATCCTTTTTATCATATAATCCCTTAAGTCCAAAAAATTATAAAATAATACGAAAGGGACGAATTTTTGGTAATTTTAACGAGCCGAACAAGACAAAGGCTTGATCATTTTGTGTAATAATCCTTCGGGTCCAAAAAGATTAAAATCTAGAGGAGGGATGGCACTTATGGTCATCATAATGAGCTAGAGAGGCCAATCGCTTGGCAATGTTTTCATGTTTTACGAGTCAGGTGAAAAGAGCTTAATGGATACTCATTTTTGAGGAACAAGTGATAATTTTGCCTAGCAGCTGATTCCACGTAAGGTTTGGAGTTTTCCAATCATGGCAGTGTCATAAGAATGGCTAACAGGATCACTCTTCATACTGTTGTTCCTCAAAAGGGGTAAACAATAAAATGGAGGTGAATGATCGACAAAAATAGAGTGGAGGTGATGATGAGAACATGACGACGACCCCAAAGCTGATGATAATACATTCACAATGGTTATTTGTGGGAAATTGGTTCATTTTTTAATGAGCTTAAACTTTGGGGGAACGTTTGCTCATTACTTATGTTTAATTTTTAACAAGCTTGAACTCCACATAAAAACTACTCGTGCTAGTCGTATAATAAGGATATCTCATCTGAGATGCCATTTTTTTATGGAGCTTGGACCTTTCAAAGCTTTACCCAGAATCCTTTATTTATGCAAGTTTGGAACGACCAGTCCTACGAGTTTAAAGGGTTTGAGAATCTACAAACTAAGAAAATAAATGGTCACTCTTCACTTGCATGCAAAAAGGTTTTCATGCCCTCAGGTATAGTGAAAAATTTCCAAGTTACCATATAGAAGTTCCTTCTTTCGCAAGATAGTTTCCATCCACACCGCAGACAGAAACACTTCCTGGCTTAGTCCATCTAGACCAGGGTGGTTCTAAATCCCAACCTCCTAACCTTGACAAAGGAATCTTATTCCGGTCCAATCTCAGATGGGTATCGGATCAGTCATTTTCCTTCACGGAAACCTACTCTATACGTAGATTTTACCTGTTGGAGTAGGGCAGGGTGCATGCCCCCTGGGACTTAGTCATGTCCTTCTGAATCACTCGCACTGATCAGGTGGATAGACTAGAGATTGATGAGACATTCCCTGCAAGAAAATACCATTTAGGGATGGTATTTGACTATTAGCTATGTGTGAGCCAGGAAATGACAGCTGGTCTACGAGCCTGACCACTCTTCCTTCATTCGGAAAACACATTACTCTAAAGAGTAGCGAGACAATGGCTCCTATGCTATAAATATAGTTTCACCCAAGGAGTATATTATAATCTAGAGGTCCTCAGACTACCATTATGTTCATGTAAATGGTTTTCCTTCTCAATGTTATGGGCACATTGGGAAGGATCCCGAATGGTCGATTGGTTCCTTTGTCGAAGCCTATCGGATTTCTCATTTTAGGTAGAAGTAATGGCAAACCAAGTGCTTCGCAAGCAATTGAGGAAAGGATACTTACAGAATCCCCTTCATCTATGATGGTACCAACCATGATCATTTTGTAAGCTTGTATAATGATTTAGAATGGTACATTGGTCGGTACCTGGGGTCTGCCTAGTAGATTGCAATCAAAAGAAACAACTAGGTTGCTTGGAGGTGGGATCGAATAGACGACCGGATATGAGTCTGACGAACTTCCTTCCTGCGGTAAAGGAATCGGTGGACTGCCCCCATGTTCATCGGAGTTTGTGTTTATAGAAAGAATTTGGACGGTGTCGTTCTCATTCTCTTCGGTGATTGTGTCATCTAAAGATGGACCTTACGAAGACAAGGCTGGGTCGACTGCCACCTCAACCTTTTGACTTTTTTCTGGTACATGGGTTCAGCAGATTTATCTTCAATGACAGACTCTTCGACCAACCACAATGGCATGTCAGTCAGATTTTCAGGTAGCGACGGACTCGGCAAGAGTTTCTTATATCCAGAAGGAAGCCGTAGCGGTGAAGCCGTATGGTCATCCAAAACTCTTTTAGCTTCGTCTAGGAAGGGACAATGATGGAAAAAATCATTGTCTTCAGACAGTTTA
This sequence comes from Pinus tabuliformis, assembly GCA_031772625.1. NCBI lineage: Eukaryota > Viridiplantae > Streptophyta > Pinopsida > Pinales > Pinaceae > Pinus > Pinus tabuliformis. The sequence goes on along the minus strand of CM062814.1, from coordinate 266,325,397 downwards.
CAAGGAAATTTACATTTCCCTTTTTGTCCAAATGCTTCGCTGTCACTAGTTGATGGTGTACTTTCAACATGATCTTTAGAGGTCTATGACACCAGATTGTGCAAACGGGGAGACCAGTGCCTTAAGATCCGAGGGATACAAGGACAAACTCGATGATAGTGGTCTCCTTTGCAAATGACATATGGAGATTTAGGCCCGGATGGTGTAGCGTGTGGATTTTCACTACATGATGCATGGTTGCCCCTTTTCGCATTTAGCTCCTTCTTCTTCTTCTCTTTCTTCTTCTTCTACTTCTTCTTCTCAGTTACTTGGTTTTGGGCCTTACCGACTTTATCAATTGAAGAGGAAGGAGGAGAGGGAGAATCGGATGAAGTAGAAGGTTGGGGGGTAACTTTAGCATCATCTAGTTGCTGACTCGATTATTCAGGAGTCACGGTGTTCTGAATGACGGAGGTCGAGAAGAGCCACATTGGCAAGCCAATCGTCAAAACTGGAAGTGATAGTGTGGCCATATGAGGTGCCACAACATCTCCCCAAGAGGAGAAAGGACTAGGATTTCCTCCAAGGGGAACTACTTCTTTGGTGGACTCCATTTTCCTCAACCTAAGACCAATGCGGGAATGGTGATATTATTCCGATTAAAATAAATTTTAGACGCTTTGACACAACTTGTTTTTTCAATTTTTAAGAGTCAAGAAAAGAAAAAGATGACGCTAGTTGCCTTCGACTTTTAATGAGCCTGAAGTGACAATTGCTCAAATGGACCTTTTCCTTTAAAGCGTCTGAAAAGGGAAAAAGAGACTACTCTGGAAATCTAGACAGAGGGATTACCAAACCAATTGCAAAACTAGAGAATACTTTTTATGGTATGGCAGTCAATCTTCTCGAATGTTGTGTTCAGTGCATTACGATCGATAGAGCAGCAGACACAGCTTGCTATGGGTAAAGGATATAGCCTATTGTGGTCTCCCAATATATACTCGATGGTACGTGGGAGCACCAGTCTATACTGGCACTTGTCATCTCAAAGAGGAGGAATCGCCCAACCAACAGTGAAAGCGACAGTTACCAGGCTTTACGATGCCGGAATATGTCTCTAGCCTACACTTCTAGATGTTGTGCATTAGGTTCCAAAGAATTTTTAGGTTCATTAAATTTATTTTACAGTTGATATTTCTTAAGAAATTTTCCTTTCAGGTTCACCACGTGATGTAGATGTACAATTCCTAAAATGCAATCTAAGATGATAAACAATCGTTTAATCTTCTTTTTGTAATGAAAATCCTAGCTACTAAAGAAAGAGAGATGATATTCTTTCAACATAGAGTAGAGAGCACACACTAGATGCACTGTCCTAAATCAAACCGACAAGCAGTCTAAATGAAAATGCACATGCATGTATTTGTTTTTAGCTTTCTTAATGTGTGAATGACAAGAATAATGCTAAGTACAAATCTGAATTATCTTTTCAAAGAGATAGTACTAACAAATTTCTCTTCAAAAATCAAAAGGAAGATAATGACAACACTTTACTATTTTGAATTGAAAACTGCTTTCAACACTTGACAAACTACTAATTCAAATCAAATACAGGGGTAACTGTATAATCGAGCATCAATAACAATAGAATTCTTTTCTTTGACTGAAAAGGAGAGTTGTGACACTTTCAAATCAAAAGACGACAGTTCGACTATGCTACTACTTTGTAAAAGAGAACTCAAAATGGCAGAAAATATAGAAAAAATTTCACGGTTATTTGCACAATGGAGGAAAAATAATGGAAAGGAAGGGGGTTTCCACAGCGGTATACTGATCACAGACAACAAAACTCATGAATAGAGCTAAAGAGATTGAACATAGAAACCAAAATGTCTGAGAAGAAGAGGTCATGTTTGATCAGTGCACCTGTAACACATGGAAAGGGTGATGCAGCATACCTACAACACATGGGAAGTGTGATGCATCCAGATTCCCAAGAGTAAAAGGTGTGATAATCTAGGGATGAGACTTCAATTGGGTTTCAGGTGACAGTTTGCAGCTCAGTTCAGGGATTTAGGTCAGGCAAGTGATGTACAGTAAATAGAAATCACAGGGGCTGATCTAATGAGGTTACTAGAGCCACCACTAGGGAAATTAGAAAGTTTGTAAATTGATTGTTCAGTTTATAAACAAAACCTGGAGATAGACTGAAGCAACATTTATCTACTTTGCACTTGCATAGTAAATGTAGTTCGAAGGCTAGCTGGTTTGACTTCAGGCTCCATATGTAAGTTTTTAAAACAAACAAATGTAGACAAAAAAACAATCTATTCGCTCCCAGTGGAGTCGCCATTTTGTTATCGCGAAATCTAGTGTCCACTCGGAGCTGCTAGTTGCACTAAGACTGGTAGCTATCTTAGAAACAAAGAAGCTAAAACTACTTTCGTTTTCCTTTATGAGAAGTAGATAAGAGTGGAATGAAGGACACCGACCTCAGTCTTGCACTTGGTTCCTTGCTCGATTCCTCTCCCTTCTGGCAGATCCTTGTTGCTTCTCCTTCACCTTCCCAGGTTCAAAGAGCACCTGTGGAATAAAAGCAGCATAATACTATCAAAGAACAGAGTTGTACAATCATAAACAATATAGGACCAGATGTATATGCACCACACAAGTGCATATATCATCAAACATACAAGAATGTGGAGGAAAACTTGAATAGCTTTATTAATATCAAGAATAAGCAAAGAGGATTATAACCAATTATTCTGACCCAGCGTCACCCTCCAGCATGAAAGCCCTTCTTTCACCTCATGAAAATATTAGATCACCCAACACTATGATATTCCAACAAGAAACCAACATGACTTCCTAACAAGATACAAAATTCCATCCTCTGGACCTCTGGGATGAGGGATCCATATATAGATGATTGTAGGGGGGTGAGTCAGCTTTTTGGATTTCGATTAGTGTCCTCCCTCTGATAGTTATCAATTCCACTTGGAGATTGATGATCTCTTACTCATCCCTGGGCGAATTCAGAGAGGCAAGTGTCATAGGAGAAGTTTCTGAAAGATTCCATGATCATCCACCTCGCAAACTGTCTCTGCCATTTGTCCACTCTTTCCCATCACACCCCATAGAAGGGCTTTTCAGTATGCATCGCACCTCCTATGTGAATTAGGTGGGATGCATCACACATTGACCATGGAGCAGGTGAGATGGTCTAGTTTTGACCAGTTCTGAGCAGTTTTTCATGGAGAACTTCTGGGAGATGATGTAATCAGATGACCTTGTTCTTTTAGGGTATGGAACAACACTTTTAGGGACATAGGAGCCCTTGGTTTATGGACATGTTTGATTGGGGTTACATTGCCCAAAAATGTCTATAACAATTGGCTTTAGCAAGACACAGGATAAAGCCTGAGGGAGAAGTCTCGGTGTAGGGCTAGTGATCTCATTTCAATTGAGATAAAGCATAAGAGACAAGGAGAAGGAAAATTTCTCAAGGATAGTGATGGATTTAAGATGGCATTCCAAGTTTGGCTTAGTTGTTATTGGAGCACTCATTTTTATGTGATCACAGTTTGATGAGGTTGGAGATGGTTTAGCCTTTATATTCACTTGGTTGTGATTGGAATGGTTGTTCTATGAGATACCACATTCATCCTCGGAAGAGAGATTTGGTTTAGCCATGTCTATCGTTAGATGTTGCCTAGAGGTCCCAAACCGAGTAATATTTTCCTATTATTAATAAAAGCTAAGCTCTCTTACTTTTTCACTTGTGTATATGTGGATTAAATCGTTGTATTACGTCTAATATTTGCATGGAGTTATAAACATGGGTAAATTACTATTTCATATCATGTTTAGTTTATTTATTTACTTGAAAATGTTAAATGAATGGATGAAATAAATCATTGATGATATAATAGTTCCTTGGATAAGGAGGTGACCCTTCTGGTTATGTTTCATAGGTTATTTCAGTCATTTATGCTATGTTTTGTATCCTAGACCTGTAGGTTGTATTAATGCCAAGTGGTTAACAAAATGTCAGTCCAGGTTGGGGATGCTCATGCCTAATCCTCAGGTTGAGTTCAATTCATTAGAATTGTTATCTTATTTTTAATGGACCTCGAAGGTTACAATAGGTTATGGGCCGAGCCTGAGAAGTCTAGGCTAGAAAAATGGGTCAACTTTTGGGATTTCTAGCCCATAGTGCATAACCCTAGGGACTAGCATTTTTTGGTGATGGTTGGGAAGAATTATAACTCACATTGGTTGTTGCTAGAGTATGTTACTCTTGCCTAAGTTTCTCCAACAATAGTGGAACTTAGAGACACGTTGTTTGTGTGGCTCACTTGTCCCTTGAGGGGTTTTCTGATTGTGTTGGATGATTGTGTGTGATGTTCTATCAATTCCACTCACTTAAGGAAACATAGGAGGTTGAATCCCATCATATTAGCCTCTCTTCTCATGTTTACCAATGTTGGCTTGATTTATTTGGGTAGACCTAGGAGGGGGTGTTATAGATTTTTATCCAAACATGGTTCACCCCTCAAACTGGATGGGCAGTGTGTGTCGGTCAGGCATGCATGTCAGTTGCATGTGTGTCTCTTAGACTTGTTTCCATGTTCCTTAAGAATTGCATCATGTCTATCATGATTGTAGTAAGGTTCGATGGGAAATTTGACAATTGATTTTGTGGAATGCATCATCAGAAGTACATGACTGGTTACTTGATTATGTGAAAATTAATTTTATGCAACTTGAATACATTATTGTATGTTACGTTACAATTTTGAATATTTTGATTACATGTATTAGTATTGTAGCTTAATTATGAGAATTGATCAGTTATGTTCGACTACATGAGTTTATGTGTATCCGTAGTTGACTAGGATTTTGTTATAAATGTATCACATTGATTTTGCTGATCTTGTCGACAAGTTAGCCTCCCTAAGCTATGCTAAGGTACGCCGATTTATTGTAATTTTGTTTATCTGACATATTATGAATTATGGGAGGAAACATCAACGAATAGAAGTATGGTTGATTACACAGAGTCTCCTTATGAATCCAAAGAGCAATATGGCGGTGGGAATCCTTCCCGTTTGGATGTTACATTGAGAATCTTGAAGGAATAAATAAGGGGTTGCAAACAAGACAAAGACGGAATCATGTAGGCATAATAGGAATAAGCAGAGGGGAATGTAGTAGTACTTTAGAGTTTTCCATATTTGTAGTGACAGGGACCAATTTAGATCAGAAATGGATAGGAGGACAAGACTAATGGGGCATATGGCAACATGTCTCATAGTAGACATAGGTCAGATAGATCTGACACGATTAGAGATGGCAGGATGTTGGACACTATAGATAGGAGAGGTACTCGAAATATGTATTATTGTATTTCTAGTTCTGATAGGCATTGTGATTGTCATCCTTATCATGATTATAGGATGGTGTTAAGGGATACTTTCCAGATGAGTTTAAGAAATCAAAGCCACCTACCTTTGATGGGAAAATGAAGGAATCACAAGATGCGGAGGCTTAGTTTCTTGATATGATGAAATTCTTTATATTGCAAGATTTCTCAAAAAACATGAAAGCAAGAATAGCCACTTTCACTCTCAAAGGTAAAGCGGATATTTGGTTGGAATATGTGAAGAATGTTAAAGGTATTAATGGAGACGGTTTTACTTGGCATTCATTTCAAAGGTTCTTGAAGAAGAAGTGTTTATTGGAAAGTTACTATGATGGCAAATCTAAGGAGTTTTATGAGTTGCGGATGGTTTATATGACAGATGATCAGTATAATAGAGGGTTATTAGAGCTATTGAGATATGTTCCTTACGTCAAGGAGGAGAAGGCCAAGGTTCATAGATTCATATGTGGATTTATAGCTGCATACAGAGACCGAATTGAGTTCGATGAACCTAGATCGTTGGAGGAGGCCATCTACAAGTTGAAGCATTGTTAGGAGAAGTTGAAATGTAAAGTTGAGCCTAAGAATGAATTGAAAAGATCTTACAAATATAAAGGAAAATGGACACCAAAGAAAGGAATTTCTCAAGATGAAAATGATAAATAAAATATTGTTCCTCACAAAAGATTCAATACAACTGAGAAGCGACATGGAGAGCAATATACTTGAGGCGGTGCTAGGGAACCATTGCAGTGTTGGATATGTGGTAAGGATGTTCATAAGAGGGATTGTTTGTACCATCAGAGTGGTGGTAGACTTTAGATCTATAGTGCTGAGGAGGCGCATACAGTTGGTGATGTTGGTCATAGTATTCCTCATATCTATGCATATGTGGACAACATGCAAGCAGGTCATCACACATCAATTATTGACATGGATGGTAAGCTTTGTGATCAATTTATTTCCATTTTTATTGATTTTGAATATAAATATAGTCATATGAACCATGACCTCATGGATAATTATGGTTTGAGAAGATAAGTCCATGCAGAATCTGGGTTGGTATAGTTGGCTATAGGTACAAAGAAGTGAGTTCACCATTGGGTAAGAGCTTGTGCATTCAACTTAAATGGTATGCATACAGTAAAATTTTTGAATGTATTTCCATTGGGATCATATAGTATTGTTTTGGGTATGGATTAGATATACCAACATAGAACCAAAGTTGATTTCTTCGACAAGGCCATTGAGTGTCTGCTTAATATTGGTGAAAAGTGGACTTTGCAGAGAAAAAATAAACCTACATTAGTGAGGATGGTTACAGCTATGTAGGCTAATCATAGTTCAAAAAAAAGGTTGTATGATGTTTGTATTACACATTTCTAATGACAAGGGTAAGGAGGTTGAGGATATTGTTGCAATAAGCAGGTGCCCAATATTGCAACAGTTTCGAGATGTATTTAGTGAGGAAATTTCAAATTTTCCACATCACATGGAGGTAGACATTTCTATTCATTTGGCGCTAGGGGCATCTCCAGCATCGAAAGCACCTTACAGGATGAGCACAACTAAGTTCGTACAGTTGAAGTTGCAGTTATAGGAAATGTTGGACAAAGGATACATCAGACCGAGTGTATCGACTTGGGGTGCACCAATGTTGTTTGTAAAGAAGAAAGATGGTACTCTTAGACTGTGCATTGACTACAGGCAGTTGAATAAGGTAACGATCAAGAATAGGTATGCTTTGTTGAGGACTGATGATTTCTTTGATGTGTTAATGGGAGCAGCATTGTTCTCTAAGATCGACATGAGATTGGGATACCACCAAGTAGACATTAAGGAAGAAGATATATTCAAGAATGGGTTCCAGACCAGGTATGGGCATTATGAGTTTGCTTTTGTTCCATTTGGCTTGACTAATGCTCTAGCTACATTCATGTGTTTGATGAATATTGTGTTGCATCCTTATTTGGATAAGTCTTTTATTATATCCATTGATGACATACTGGGATATTCTAATAATGAGGAATAACATGATGAACATTTAGCAACAGTGTTGAGGTTACTAAGACAACATCAATTGTATGAAAAGCTCAACAAGTGTAGCTTCTTTCAGATTGGTGTACATTATTTGGGACATGTCGTCTTAGAGAATGGTACAACAGTGGATCTAGAAAATATAAGGGCTATCATGGAGTGGGCAACTACTAAGATTGTGGATGAGGTGATATCATTCATGGGATTGACAAGTTACTACAGGAGGTCCACGAGGAACTTCTCACACAATGCATATTCTATCACGCCATTCCAATGGGGAGGTAACATGTTCGAATGGATAGAAGAATGTGAGGCTAGTTTTGAACAACTTAAGCAGTCGTTGACACATGCAGTAATGCTAAATATTGTGGATCTATACAATGATTTTTTAGTGTATACAGATGCTTACAAGAGATGAATTTGTGGAGATATTACGCAAAAAGGACATGTAGTGTGTTATGAGTCACGGAAACTGAATGAGCATGAGAAGAACTATCCAACACATGATATTGAGCTAGAAGCGTTTATACATTCATTGAATATGTTGACACATTATCTTCTATGCAAGATGTTCACATTGATGAGTGGTCACACTAAGTTGAGGTATTTGTTCAACCAGCTGAATCTAAATGTCAGGAAAGCTAGATAGTTAGATACTCTTACTGGTTTCAACTTCTAGATCAGATACATAAAAGGGAAAGAGAATTGGGTTATCAGGAAGGTAGTGGTAAATCATATAACATCTCTAATCTATTATGGGATAGAGTTATAAGATAGAATCTTGCAAGGAGGTCAACAGGATGGCAAATACATGGAGATGATGCACATATTACAGCAGAGTACAGGTATAGGTACAGGTTCCAGTGAGGGTACAGGTGAAGGTATATGTGTTGGAAATAATACTAGGGGGGTGAATTAGTATTATCTAATCAATAAAAACTTTTCATTTCCATATTCAGATTCATAGACGCTACTTCAATTAAGTAAAATAGTGTGTATACACAACTATGTATACTGCAACCAGCGTATATGCAGTAAACTTATAAATCAGTTAGTTTCTTCTTAATGAGTGCATCATAACATTATTTAACCATATGATCACTAAACAGGAGCAGTAAAGTAGAGAAAATCATCACACATAATCAACACACAGGAACACCAAGATGTAAGGTGGAAACCCAATGTGGGTGAAAGCCACGTACTCCAATTTGTCTCTATCTTCTTTTAAATTAGAAACTTCCTTTTACAATGATTCTATATTGGTGCAGTATTATACCAGTACGCAGGCTGCTACCTGAAGAAGGCTACAACCTTCTCTCATTCTCTAGCTTGTCCTGGAGGGGCGCTACAACCCCCTTAGCTCTTGCACTAGTTGAGGTACTAGTACGTAGGTGCTGACCTTCAGAAGGCTACGACCTTCTCTTTTCTTCCAAGGACCACGTTTCATAAATTTTTAGACTGGATCCATGAATATCAATCAAACTCTTAGTATATCTACATTAACCAAACTCCTTTGTACAAAAAAATACTGAATCAACCAATAACTTCTCAGAATGCTGTAACCAGAAAACAGTACAAGTAACCAAACACCAATTCTAAACCAAGAACACTATAGCAATAAACAGAAGTAGCTAAAACATATTTCATGAGATCTACGCTACTTCAATATGTGGAACCTGCATGCATACGCTTCTGTATCAAGGCCATCCTGCGTATATGATGTTTTAAGTTAGTAGACCAACGTGTATACGTGCCTCTGCTGCGTTGAACCTACGTATAGATCTATAAAAGATAATTTATCCTCTTTACTTATTCACACATTAGTTATACCTAGATTATCATTTTTATAGATCACGTCATGCGCCAGATATAACAGATCAAAAATTACACAAAGATAATTCTCTTGAAACCACCTTAAGATCTTGACCCATCAATAGAACTTATCCTTCTCCTTGCACTTAGGTTCCTCCTTGATTCAGATCTAGTTGTGCACCATAACCCAATTATAGTATTCTAGATCTTTCTCTTCATAAGATATTCAATGCCTCAATTCATTCCTTTCCAAATGATCTCCTTCCCTTTTTATGGACTTAGGCTTTACTCAGACCAAGGTCCAAAACCATAGAGATCCAATACTAGGGACTCAATACCTGGGTTCAACACTTTGGATGCAATACCAAGCACCAAAACCATAGGTTAAATATGTCAGACTAAATACCATGGACCAACCATAAGTTTTCCCACATGTACGCGCTTTCCTTTGCATGAAAGTGTGTGCATATGTATACGCACCTTTTTATCGGTACACCCATGTGTATACATGATTTTGTTAAGAGGAAATTGCGTATACCTCATTTTCTGTCATTCTGAGAGCTTGAGTTTTGATTTGCTCTTTGAGTGAGTTGCCATCAAGGACAACACCTGTGCCATAGTACCAAACCTATGTCATATTTCCAACAATCTCCCCCTTTGGACTTGATGGCAACCCCAAGTCACTCAAAATCATTCTCCCACTTTGACATCAAGGGAAAAGGGTTATGCTCCCCCTTAATACATGCTGAAATATCTGCTCTTCTATGATATCCAAGCTCCCCCTGACTGTAGGCAAGGTCTACAACAAGATGTTCTACAAAAAGAACATGACATTATAAATGACCTTCCTACGACCAAAGACTTATACATACATCCATCTCCGAACCAAGTGGGGACTGACTCATCGACCCAATCAAGTGGGGATACACCAAGAATTTACACATGATAACAACAAGAACATTACTTCATCCATTCCAGCCGTAGCAAGGAAACCAAGATAGGCCTTTACATGGCCTTGTTAAGAAAAGAAATTCATGACATAGAGATGAAATATCTACAGCAAGACTAGCATCTGTCAATCATCAACCCTCAATCATCATTCAGACCAGCAACCATGATCTTCCGCATGCACCTATTCCACCTGAAGTTAAAGCAACTATGAATGTAAACCAATATCTTCTAAGATAATGCCAACAATGCATTATTAGAAGAGTATATGCTCCCCCTGAACCTGTGCCAGATGGTCTCTGCGAGACCTATATCAGACTCTTTTCATCTTGAGGCTGGCCCACTATTTTTCTTTGAAACAACATATACGCGTCTGTATCTTCATAAACCGGCATATGTACATGGATAATCCTCGTGAAACTCACGTAAAACCACTTTCCTCTAAAACAAACAAGATTCAGCAGCAAGATAATGCATCAACTACCCCCAGCTTCTGTCTGAGGTATTCAAATGTCTCCCTGGGTAATGGTTTGTTGAGTATGTCAGCAACTTGTTCTTTAGAGGGAACATACTCCAATTTAACCTTTTGTTCAAGCACTTGTTCCCGAAGAAAATGATACTTGATAGGTATGTGCTTGGTCTTTGAATGCATGACGGTATTCTTTGAAATACTTATTTCACTTGTATTATTAGAAAAAATGGAGATAGGTGGATTACAAGAGATTTGTGTGTCTTGCAATGTTTTCATCATCCAAAGGAGTTGTGTGCAGTAAGATGCAATAGCTTCATATTCTGCTTCAGCTGTAGATAATGGAATTGAACTTTGTTTCTTGCTAAACCAAGATACTAATCTAGGACCCATGAAGAATGCACCATGACTAGTGATTTTTTTGTCATCCATGCTTCGTGCCCAATCTACATCTGTATATGCATGAAGTGTGAGATCTGTACTTCTAGGATAACATAAGCCATAGTTTTAAGTTCCTTGAAGATACTTGAAAGTTCTCTTAACTGCCTGAAGATGAATTTCCTTTGGATTTGCCTTAAACCTTCCAACTATTCCCACTGCATGCATAATGTTTGGTCAGGTACCTGTTAGATAGAGTAGACTACCAATCATGGATCTATAGGTTTGTTGATGCATTGCTGCTGATTCATCATTTTTTCTAAGGCTGCATCCTATTACCATAGGGGTACATACTCGTTTCGAATCCTCCATCCCATATTTCTTCAAGATCTACTTCAGATACTTGGTTTGTGATAGAAAAATACCATCTTTGTTTTGTTGGACTTGTAAACCAAGAAAATATGTGAGCTCACCAAGCATGGACATTTCAAATTCTTTTTGCATCACCAAGGAAAAATTTTGACTCATGTCTTCTTCATTGCTACCAAAGATGATATCGTCAACAAACACAACAAGTAGTAGCATCTTATCATTGTCAATTTTTATATATAGATTATTATCTGTTGATCCTTTTGTAAAACCTTGTTGATGGAGGCACTTATCCAACCGATGATACCAAGCCCTCAGAGCCTGTTTAAGGCCATAGAGAGCCTTTTTGAGTCTGCATACAAGTTTTGGATCATTTCCAAGAATAAACCCATCTAGTTGCTCAATATATACTTCTTCATCCAAGTCTCCATTCAAGAAAGTAGATTTCACATCCATTTGAAATACTTTGAACTTTTGAAAGATAGAAAGAGCAAGGAACATTCTAATGGCCTCAAGTCTAGAAACTGGTGCAAAATCTTCTTCAAAGTCTATACCTTCTTGTTGAGCATACCCTTCATAAGCAAGTCTGGCCTTCTTTCTAATCACATCTCCATTTTCATTTAGCTTATTTTTGAATATCCATTTTGTTCCTATGACATTCTTATCTTTTGGTCTAGAAACAAACTCCCAAGTGTTATTCGTTTCAATCTGCTCAAGTTTTTCATCCATGGCCTTTACCCAACATTCATCTTTGCATGTCTCTCTTACATTTTGTGGTTCAGTTGAGGAGACTAATGCTAGATAACTTGAAGCTTCTGAAATGGTTCTTCTTGTTTGTACGCCTGCCTCTTTCTGCCCCAAAATTTGAGTTTCTAGATGATCCTTCTGAACATACCTGGATGGAGTCTTTTCTTCTATCCTTATCTGTTCTTCTAGTGCCTCATGGGTTTCTTCTTCATTATGAGTTTGATTTGTTGTTGAAGGATAGTCCTCATAATCTTCGAAATATTTAGATTTTACTTGCCTTGGAATGTTTCCTTCTTCATCAACCACTACATAAATACTTTCAACAATTTTTCCAAGTCTTTTATTGTAACACTTATATGCTTTGCTGTGGGGAGAGTAACCAAGAAGAATGCCTTCATGTACTCTAGGTTCAAACTTACCAAGGTTTTCTTTAGTCTTTTTGATGTAACATTTGCTTCCAAAAATTTTGAAGGGTTTAACTGTGGGAGTCTTACCATACCAAAGTTCATGAGGAGTTTGAGTGCTATTCACCCGGACATTTGTCTTGTTGAGAATAGTGATAGCAACAAAAGAAACTTCACCCTAGAAGGTTGCAGGAGTCCCACACTCATCAAGCATTGCTCAAGCCATTTGTTGAACTGTTATGTTCATCGTTTCTACTACTCAATTTTGCTGACGAGTCCTAGTAGTATAGAATTCTCTTCTTATTCCATGTTCTTCACAAAAATCAAAAAATTCATTCTAGGAAAATGTCCCACTCTATCAGACCTGAGGCATTTGATTATGTGATCTAATTCATTTTCCAGCAAGGCTTTGAATGCTTTGAACTTTTCGAAAGCTTTGTCTTTATGCTTCATAAGTCCTATCCAACACATCCTGGAAAAGTTTTCAATGAATAATATAAAGTATTTTTCTCTTCGAGGTGTCCTTTTCCTAGATGGACCATATACATCAGTATGAACAAGTTCAAGTGGCCTACTAGTTGATCCTTCCTTCTCAGGGAAATTTGTTCTGGTTTGCTTCCCAAGCTGACATGATTTACATATCTTATTGTCTGGAATTCTGATGTCGGGGAGATCACAAACCGCCTGATATTTGCATGCTTTATTTATCTGAGAGAAGCTTAGATGCCCCAATCCTCTATGCCATAGCCAATGTTCATAATTCTTTCTTAGATAGCATTGTTGTTGTCCTCCCTTGAGTATGTATAAATTATTTGGAGTTCTTATGCCTTTGATCACTGTTTCTCCTGTATCAAGCTCACGAACAATACATCCATTTGATCGAAATATTACCTCATTTCCTCGATCACACATTTGAATGACACTTAATAGATTATGCTTTAAACCATCAACATACATAACATTACCAACTTTTACCTTTTCTTTCAAAACAACAGAACCTTTAACTTTTATGAATGCAGGGGTGTGATTTCCAAATGAGACCTTATTTTCCTTTTCTAAGGCACAATATGATTGAAGTTTTTCTTTATCACCTGTCATATGTTTCGAGCATCCACTGTCAATGTACTAATGATTTTCCTGCCCTTCCATATATAAGGCTATGCCACATATTTTTGGTTGCAGTTCTTTCTTCCCCCATGGTTTGGGGACCAATGAAGCTTGCTCCTTCTGAGTTGTTTTCCGAAACCTACTCCTACATTCAAAATCTTCATGACCAAAGTTGTTACAAATATAACATTCTATTTCATTTTCAAGAGCAAAAAAGTTATTGTAGCTTCTTTTCATGATTCCAGTCACACTCCTTTGATTTCGTGCTTCTCTGGTCATGATGGTCTTGTAGGCGACACATTGAGCTATTTTATGTCCAAAGTTATGACAAGAGAAGCATTGGCCATCGAAGAAATTCCTGCGATCATCAAACTTTCCATCTAGACGGTTGTAATAACCATTCGTTCTTGAGGAAAATTGAGAATGATTTACCTGTGGTTGATTGTAACTTATGTTCATCCTTGAAGTAGACTACCCTCGATTTACTTGGTGATTTCTATTCATTCTTGAAATAAATTTGCCCTTCTTTACCTGGTGATCTTCATTGTGCCTTTGTTGTCAATTGTCAACCTGTTCACTTCTCCTTGCAGCTTCAAGATAACTTTTGGAGGTAGATGGCTTCTGTGCTTGAGATGTCTCTTCAGTATACCCACTACCTGTCTTGAGTAGAGGAGAACGCTGCAATTTGATAATCTCATCTAAAGTTTCAGATCCTTTAGCAAATCTAAGATTAAGAGATTTTTTTTTCTCAATGTCCTTTCTAAGTCCCACAATTTCACATTCTAACTTTTCATTGTGTTTCCCCATTTCAGCAAGATGGAGTGTCGGAGTATCTATAATCATATTCTTTTCTTGTAAGCAAATTTTGAGTTTAGAAATTTCTTCATAAAGACCTTCTTCATCTATAGCATCCAAAAAATCATCATCTTCAAAAGCCATCAAAAGTCTATAATCATTACCTTGTTCATCTTCATCACTATTTGAAAGTCCATCATTGTTTTCATGTGTGTATTAGCTCTTCTTACTTACATTCCATTTTTTGTTACATCTAACTGGTTCCTTACCTTCGTCAAGCTTATCTTTATGAGGACACTTGGCAGCATAGTGATTGACACTTCCACAAGCAAAAAATTTGAAAGGTAGCTTACCTCTGAATCTTCCTGAACCCTGTTGAAGGTTCTTGACAAAATTTAATTCTTCCTTTTCTTCTGACATATGTCCTGAGTCATAGTAATCTCCTTTTCTTGAGGCTTTGAATGCGGCTTCTCTCTTGTCTGATGGTCCCCCTTTTCTCATTTCGTAAGTGGTTTGGATTCCGTGTAGCTTTGACATGGTAAGGCTTTGTAGATTCTGTTTTTCTTCTATGGTAGAACTTTTGATTCAAACTTAGAAGACAAATATCTTACAACCTTTTCAACAAAAACAACTTCTTTTATTTCTTCACCCAAATTTTTCATACAATTAACAATCTCATCTATACGTAGGAAATAGTTAGCCACACTTTCATCATTGTACATTTTGAGATTTTCATATTGAATTCTGAGAGTTTGTACTTTTGCTCATTTTACCTGATCATCTCCTTCATATCTCAGAACGATCTTGTCCCATATCTCTTTTGTGGTTTTGAGCTGCATAACCTTGACGAATTATGATTGAGATAGACTCCCTAATAGAGTATTTATAGCCTTTACATTTGTTTCATACTTCTTCTTACCAACCATATATGTAGGAGTTGTTGATGGAAATGTGTATCCTGTTTCCATGATATCCCAGACTTCTGTACCAGGAGATTGAAGATATGTTGTGATTCTTACCTTCCAATAGATGAAGTTGCTCCCATAAAAAATTGGTGGCCTCATTGATGCTTCTTTCTCGTAATTTCTCATGATGATAGATCTTCCTTCAAGCGATCAAGTTTTTTCTGAAGGACCTACTCTGATATCAATTGTTGGAAATAATGCTAAGAGTGGGGGCGTGAATCAGTATTATCTAGTCAATAAAACCTTTTCATTTCCATATTCAGATTCATATAGGCTACTTTAGTTAAGTAAAACAACATGTATATGCAACTGTGTATAATGCAACCAACGTATATGTAGTGAACTTATAAATTAGTTAGTTGCTTCTTAATGAGTGCATTAGAACATTATTTAACCATATGATCAGTAAACAGGAGTAGTAAAGCAGAGCAAATCATCACACATAATCAACACACATGAACACCAAGATGTAAGGTGGAAACCCAATGTGGGTGAAAACCACATGTTGCAATTTGTCTCTATCTTCTTTTAAATTAGAAACTTCCTTTTACAATGATTTTGTACTGGTGCAGTCTTATACTAGTATGCAGGCTACTACCTAAAGATGGCTACAACCTTCTCTCGTTCTCCAGCTTCTCCTGGAGGGGAGCTACAACCTCCTTAGCTCCTGTACTAGTTGAGGTACTAGTACGTAGGTACTGACCTACAGAAGGATACAACCTTCTCTTTTCTTCCAGGGACCATGTTTCATAAATTTTCAACTAGATCCATGAATATCAATCAAACATCAAGTATATTTGCATTAACCAAACTCCTTTGTACAAAAAAATACTGAATCAACCAATAACTTCTCAGAATGTTGTAACCAGAAAACAGTACCGTTAACCAAACACCAATTCTCAACCCAGAACACTGCAACAATAAACAAAAGCAACTAAAACATATTTCATGAGATGTACGCTACTTCAATATGTGGAACCTGCATGCATATGCTTCTATATCAAGGCCATCCTACGTATATGTTGTTTTAAGTTAGTGAACTAGCGTGTATACGTGCCTCTGCTGTGTTAAACCTGCATACAGATCTATAAAAGATAATGTATCCTTTTTACTTATTCAACCATTAGTTATACCCAGATTATCATATTTATAGATCACATCATGCACTAAATATAACAGATCAAAAATTACACAAAGATAATTTCCTTCAAACCGCCGTAAGATCTTGACCCATCAATAGAACTTATCCTTCTCCTTGTGCTCAAGTTCCTCCTTGATTCAGATCTAGTTATGCACCATAACCCAATGATAGTATTCTAGATCTTGCTCTTCATAAGATATTCAATTCGTTAGTTCATTCCTTGCCAAATGATCTCCTTCCCTTTTTATAGAGTTAGGCCTTACTCAAACCAAGGTCCAAAACCATAGAGATCCAATATCAGGGACTCAATACCTGTGTTCAATACTTTGGATGCAATACCAAGGACCAAAACCATAGGTTCAAATGTGTCAGACTAAATACCATGGACCAACCATAAGTTTTCCCACATGTACGCGCTTTTCTTTGCATGAAAGTATGTGCATACGTATACGTGCCTTTTGATCGGTACAGCTGCGTGTATACGTGATTTTGTTAAGAGGAACTTATGTATACCTTATTTTTTGTCATTCTGAGAGCCTGAACTATGATCTTCCCTTTGAGTGAATTGACATCACGGACAACACCTGTGCCATAGTGCCAAACCTGTGTAATAATGCCAACAACATGTACAGGGGATTAAGATGTAAACTACTGTCTCATTATGGATGGTTTGATGAGGTTTAGGTACAGGATCTACGTGACAAATTGTTGTGATCTAAAGAATATTATATTGATGGAGTTTCAGATGAAGCCATATTCGAGTCATCCAAGATATCAATATACATTCACGATGGTGATGAAACTTTACTATTGGTCGAATTTGAAGAAGGAAGTGGAAGAGTTCATGGCAAGATGTTTAGATTTTCAGTTGGTGAAGTCGAAATCAAAGCATCCATGTGGTTAAATATAAAATATTCTAATTCGAGAATGGAAATGGGAGGCCATTTCGATGGATTTTAATACACGTATTCCAAAGACAGTGAAGAAACATGATTATATGATGGTCACCATTGAGAGGTTGAGCAAGGAAGCTCATTTCATTCAAGTAAAGACTACATATTTAGCCAGTGAGGTTGCATAGGTGTTCATCACATAGATGGTGAGACTACAGGGTGTTCCAAAGAATATTGTGTCAGACAGGGATGCATATGTCACTTCCATGTTTTGGAAGGAGCTATTTTCCTTCAGTACAACTTATCATCCACAGGTAGATGGATAGATAGAGAGTGTCAGTATGATCTTGGAAGATATGTTGAGGATGTACGTGATGCACTTGTAGAGAAAGTGGCAATATTATCTACCATTGGTGGAGTTCATATACAACAATGGTTATCAGGAATCATTGAGGATGATTCCTTAAGAGGCATTATGGGTGGAATTGTAATACTCCCATCAGCTCGAGTGATCTAGTGGACGAGGTTCTTATTGGATCAGACATGTTGGTAGACATGGAGAAGGAAATGCACGTTATAAAGAAGAATCAAAAGGTAGCAAAGGATAGACAGAAGGGTTATGTTGATCAGCACAAGGTATTCAAGGAGTGTGAGGGTGGCGAGCATGTGTATTTGCGCATCAAGGCGAAGAAAATCTCTTTGAGGATTGGTTCATCTACTAAGGTGGTAGCATAGTATTTTAGACCTTTCAAGATCCCTAAGAGGATTGGACAAATGGCATATTGACTTCCACTGCCTCCAGCAGTGAAATTCCATAAGGTTTTCCATATTTCATTCCTTAAGAAATATATAAAGGATGTTGATCATGCTATTGATTGGTCTATATTGCAGGTGGAGCAAAAAGGATAGTTGTAGTTAGAGCCTCACTGCATACTACAGGAGAAACATTTCGTTCTTAGGAACATAGCCATAGAGCATGTTAAAGTGTACAGGAAACACTTTATGCCTTAAGAAGGTACATCGGAGATGACAGACGAGATGTGGGCCCAATATCCTTGATTATTTGTCTGTTGAGGAAAAGTCATTTTCATTTGCGTTGGAATATGTTTGGCATATGCCTTTTTAATGTTTTTGTATATGTAGGTATATATATATGGATGTAAATAATGCCTTGAGCTAAGGTATAAATTTCTAATAAGCGGTATGGGTGTCATGTTAGTATGGTTGCTATATTGTCATGTTGTCATGGTGGTTTGCTTTTGAGCGGTCATTTTAGTGTAAATACTGCATCGACCTAAGTTATAAATCTCCATGGGAATTATGTTTTCTTTTCAGTGGTTTTGCCAAGGTCATGTTGTCATTTAACACCAACGATGGTGTTCCCTAAGGGGGAGGGTTCCATAACAACCATCATCAAAATTACATGTAATAAAAGTTAATAAAGGAAAAATAAGACCACGGTTAAGGGAGACTTATTCCAAGATGAATGATTGGGAAAAGGTATCCTAGTGGGCATCACTCAATGTTTGTTTTGGCTAAGGGAAAATAGCAAAGGCCAAGGTAAAGGAATTAAAAGGAAAAAGGAATTTTTCACATTTATTTATGAAATTAAGGAAATTAGGAGAAAAGGAATGTGGAAGGTCATAGGTTGCATGAGAGGAGGAAGATGAAGGAAAATAATGGAAAATGAAGAAAATAGAGGCGTCATTCATAAAAAGGATTATGCGGATTAGTTGGTAACCTTTTTTGAGTTTATCTTTATAGATCTCTCATTATTCTATCTCTCGCTCTCACTCTTGGTCACTTAGAGTTTTCTTGGAGCACTCTAATTTGAACCAAGGAATGGAAAAGAAAGAAAGGATCAAGGAAGGAAAGCACGATGAGGATGCTTTAGTAGGAATACTTATTACACAGTAATTTTTCACTCACCTGTCACTCCCCAGTCATGATCCTGGAGAACCGTAGTAGTGACTATTTTGTTATACGTTCACCATGAAGCCTATGCTCTTGCATCCCATGATGTTTAAATAAACTAATCCCCACTCCCTTCAAATCATTTCAAGAGAGTCCTTCTTAAACCTAGTTTTTAATATTAACACTCTTTCCAAGTGTCTCACCCGCGCTAATTAAAAAGTTTTACACTGTGACCCATGCTGATTGACGCTACTATTAGCCCAATACCCACACCGGTCTACTTTTGGGAAGCTTTTATAAAAGTAAATGAAGTTTCATGTCTAGAAAATTCTAGTGCCAATGCGTTAGTTATTTGTTTGGTTGGATGAGGGCCGAGAACTCCATATAAGGTTCTTTCCCCCTTAAAAGTGGACCTTCCCAAGGAGATAAGTTCTTTTTTTCCCTCAAGTGGATCTCACTCTTATCCTCCTCTCCCTATATAAACCACTTCCTCTTACCCTTTTTGGTTAGAAGCTACAATATGACACAATACAACACAATACAACAATGACATAGTGAAAGTGGTGGAGAGATAGAACCAACTGCAAAGTTCTAAAATCTTTGTCTTTTGATAGAAGAAGATTAGTCTTAGATGAAAAAAGGCTAGTATTTGGTAGCTAAAACATAACGAGGGAGTGTTAGAGCTTGGAATACATTTCATGTCACGCAAGCGTAGGGAAAGACTGTTGAAAAGGCATGTAGCAGGACTTGGATACCGCAACGGAGATCTTCAATGTCAAAGCTTTATTTGCATTTCCCTTTGAAGTTTATTTTAATACAACTAATGTTTATTTCCTATATCAGGTGTAATATTATATTCGATAGCTTATAACTAATTGATATTTTAAGTATATTGAATTCGATTTGATGTTATCATGTTAGTTGTTGTTTCTTGCATGTTTGTCTCATGTACTTGAACGAAAGGAACGAAAGGAAGTTGGAGCAGGGAAGAAAGATCTCCATCAAGTGGATTAGGATTATAAGAGGTAGGCCCTCTTATTTGATTCTAATATAAGTAAATTTACATTGTATTATCTTGTTTGTGGCTAGACCCACTCTCTTGGGCTAGAGGGATTGACTCTTTCTGTAGAGAGAATTTTCCTACACCACAAATTGGCGACTTTGCTCACGAAATACATCTCCTTTTCATCACTTTGTTTTGTCTACTTGTGTGCCTAGTTTGTTTATTTATGGTCTTATAGATTTATCTTGGCTAGTTTGAAGGCATATAGACACTAACCCACCCGTTTATGTCTTAATTCTGACTTTGTGTGAAGTTCTTTTTTTTTCTTTGAATCCTGCGATCAACACTATTTTTGGCGAAACAGTCGTACCGATGAGGCATATCAATGCTAGTTTTCTTTTGATAGTCATATCGGTCATGTTGATCAGCTCTAGCTTCAGCCCAAAAGTCCTGGCAGTCGTTGATTTAAGAAAAAATCAAAGTTTCTCCCATTCGAGTGACAGTGTGTCTTGACCCTCGTACTGTCTTCTTCCGCCTAGAGGTTACTGGGATGCTTTTTTTTCTTGGTTTGGTTGATTGATTGGCTTGAAGTTTCATTGCTTTATTTTTTGCATTTTTTGGACGGTTTCTATGACCATAGGGAATCTAGGTCAATTATTGCTCATTTGTTTTTTTACTCATTGTGTCAAGTTTTTGATTTGCTGCTTCATTTAATCCATCTTTTAGTCACAACATCTTCATTGCTTCATTTTCAATTAAATGAGTGAAATATTCTCATTTGTTCTCTTATTCTGACTGTCTCTTTTCTCTTTACAATCATAGATAACATTGCTTGGTTGTCGATTACATTTATGTGTTTGGTTTGCTTGATTCAGGGAAGAAGTTGCTTTTAGATTCATTTACAAAGCTTTGGATTTGATCGATGATTTTTTTTTTAGAATTGTGAAAATTTTCATAAAAGTGCTTTATGTGAAAGATTCATTTTGCATTTTACTAAAAGAAGAACATCATTCTAGTTTACTTAAGATAAAATATTGCATCAGTAGCATTATTGAGAAGCTAGAATTGCATCATCATAGGCAAGATAAATGAAATAGATTTTTTTTTTTGTTAAAGGAATATTAAGTGCATTTAGGATATGCATTAGTAAAATATTTCATTCTTTGGTTGTTGTGTTGATCATGTGTTCTCTATTCCTCAATTAATATAAAATTTCATTGAGGAGTTTTCATAGCTGCATATAGGATTTTTCATATGATAGTGATAGGTCCTTGGAATTGAAACCTAATTTGAGATTAACCGTTAAAAGTTATTGAATTAACCTAAGCAGGCATTTAAACTTAACACTCACAATTAGTGGTCTATGCTAGAGACATGTTCTGATGCCTTTAAACCTAGTAGTTGTGGTTAACTTTAGACAACACTAGCACGAACTTGTGTTCCACGTAACATCATGTATATAATGGGGGACCCCTATAGGTTGCAAGCCTTTATCCATAGGAAGCCGAGTTTGCTGCCTTGTAAATGTGATACGCCGAACACAATATTCGGGAAGATTGCTTGCTCGTACTTTTCGGTTCGCTGGGAGAAATTTTGTAGTTCATGGTTACCTCATAATCCTTTATGCTTAGAGTACCCTAAGTAGCAATTTTTTATCTTTACTAACTCTTCAAATTTGGAAATGTCATCGAGCACTTGTCCTTTCGAGCTCGTCAACTTTGAAAGCGACTAGAGTCACCTTTCACCCTTTTCTGAACTCTTAAAATATTAAAAGGAGAATTTTTGTTTCAGACTCTTATAATGAACTACCCACAAAATATTCCTCGTTAAAGTTAGTTATATTCCTTAATTATTTTTTAGGGTTGATTCTAATGGAAACATTTCCAGAGTCTAGCAGTCAAGGATTCCTCTCAGACTCTGGATCAACCATGCCCATTGACCTCTGGAGATCATGTCGATGCTACACCCTTCGCTAGCGATGGTAAGAAGAAGGGAAAAAATAAATTCCCATGTAGGTTATGTGAAGGAGAGTATATTTTTCACCTTTGTACTCTTATGAATAAACATTCCAAAGTTTTGGGAAACCTTACACCACCTCAACCCCAACTTCTTATTCATTATTAAAGGCTTTCTTCTAACCCTCTCCTAGTTGGTAGAGAGATTGACTTTGATTCATATCTTGCCCATCCTGTTCTTCTTGAAAATGACTCTCTTGTGTCTGCTCCTGACCAACCATTGGTAAAAAAGAGTGTCAACTTAGCTCTGCATTCATTTGCTCACCTTGTTCCCGAAGAGAGTAGTGATCATACTGCTCATGTTATTCTTGTCTCCTTTGATTCTCATGAAGTAAAGAGTGGCCCTGCTGTCCTAGCTATTTAGGAGAGTCCTTCTCCTATTCTTGTATAGCATGTGGGAAGTCATATGATACCCCTACCAAGTAGTTTTGTCATTTCTTTTGATTGGAGTTAATTGACTACTTTTCACCTTCCATCTTATCTCCTTTTCTAGATCATAATACAAGCCTATAATATGGTAGTACATGCACTATATTAGATGAAGGCGCATGTAATATCATCATGTCTTATACTACTTGGAAAGCTTTGGGTTCCCAAAATCTTGTGCCTGTCACCCAGAATATGTTTTCTTTCAACGGAGGAACCATTTAGCCCTTAGGGATCCTTTTGAAGTTCCCTATTACATTGGGAGGAAATATTGTCTATATATACATGATGGTAGTGCAAGGTCCATTAGATTTCAATCATCTCCTTGGGCGCGACTATGTTTATGTCATGGGAGCTCTTTTTTCTTCACTCTTCCATGTGGTTTGTTATCCACAAAAATGGAGAATAGTGACCACTGATAAATTATCATTCATCGGTCACCATATGGCTCCAATCCTACCATCATCCCCTATTGGTTATCATTTGCAAGAAGTAGCCTCTTTTGTCCCTCAAGAAACCAATTTCTTAGTTGTGCAGAAATTGTGCTTAAGACAATAATGTTGATTATTCTTGTCACTTATCTGTATGATGGATCCTCAAGTGAAGGACCTGAACGGCCAGATTTTTAACCCTTAATACTTATATGATATGAAAGTCTCAGAATGCCATATGATTGTTGAATATAAATGGTTAGTGAAGAATAGTTTGACTACTTAGAATAAATGTAGAGGTAGGTACTTTAAATACGAAAGCACTCTTTTAAGGGATTTTAACTTCATTTACATAAGTAAACAAATACTTGTAGCTTCGTTACCATATTTAAAGAAAGGAAGACACATGATGACACATAAAAAAGTAATTACAAAATCATACCCCACAATGTGTGGAAAACTCCTCACTCTCTCATTAATCATCAATTTATCAAGAATACAATAGCATAGTCTTCAGACTCTTCAAAATTCATACCTTTTTTCTACAGTTTCACCTGTTTTTATACATCATGGGGTAGTCGGTAACCATGAAAAACTCTCAAACCTCTTAACTATCTCCTAACTATCTAAAGTAAAAGTCATTACAAAATATTAAATTCAAGGGTAAAAGACACCTCATTGTTCCCAAGAAAACAGGATAACAAGAAGTAACAGGAATTAGAGTATGATTGGTGATTGTTGCTCGCTATTCAAATCTATGGCTTGAGCATGTGGTCCTACTCATGCATCTTTGTTCTGCTTTATCATCCATTCCTTGCACTTTCTCCATAATGATACATTTGACTTTTGTGGCTCCTCTAAGTTGTCAAGTGCTATTCTGCAAGCTATAATCCTGTAGTTGTTCTAATGACAATGAAATTGCTTTAATGCAACAAAGTTTCATCTTTACAAAAGAATTTTGTGTGGACCTATGGGTTATGGGCTATTGTTTGATATTGATTCCTTTCACCTTAGAGAAGATTTTGTTGCTTAGGCCACAAAATATCTCGCTTGATCCCAAAGATCTAAGAGTCCCACAGATGAGGAGGCATGCAGATCTCATGTCTAGAAATGTAGGTGAGACATCGATGAATTTCACACTAGTGTAGGTGACTCATGCATGAAAATAGTTATGATAGGGGACTATCCATATGTAGGAATGGACTTTTGTAAAGACTTGTAGCTTGTGCTTCCTAATGGAAAGAGATGGGGTGCCATAGTTAAAGTAAGAAACATTTCGATAGTTTTTATATTTTAAATTTCTACATTTTTTTGTGATTTTTTATGTATACAAGACTAAACTATTGAAGTGTACACATGCAGATATTGGACCCATTCCACACGTGGGTTCTTCTTATCTTCATCATGTATAAGGCCCACAATAGGCACCAACAATAGCATAAGTTGTTGTAGCAGGAAAACAGGTACAAAAGGATCGCAATGTCGACCCTTGCGGAGGTCTAACATCACATGGAGAATTGACCCACAACATAACTGAGACTACGGTCTACAAGCTACTGTATCAGTCGGCTATTGTGTAATATGGGTCATGCAGTGTGATGCAGGAGCATTTAGGACCCATGTCAAAATAGAATTTTGGAACCTTCTAAAGGAGAATGCATGGCATGAGGAAGATATTTTCTCCAAATCTGATTGAGTTTGTTTGTAATTTGTTAGTTTACGTAGATTTTGGGGGATCTCAGCAAAGATAGGGATTGATCATATCTCACTTGATTCGATCCATATTGTGTTACTCTATTTAACTGTAAGAGTGAGTGTGTAGAAGCAGGAGACTGATGCAATGTAATACCAGGGTGAGTATGTTCCCATCAAGACCACATTGTTGTGATCAAGCTCAAATTATTAATGAAACTGATGTGTTTTTTTTATGTATTCTGGTTCATGTATTATTTGTGTGCATTTATTGGAATAAGTTTCAGGTTTAAACATATATTTTGGGAGAAGACTTTTGTAACACAGCAGCGTGGGGTGAGATCTTGGTATTGTAGCTATCGTAAAGCATGGCCACCCATTTCCACTTTCACTGCATAACGGAAAATTTCGTCCAAACGTGGACCCATAATGCACATGTCCGCGAGTTGTGTAAAGATGTAACTTTGTTGCATCAAAGTGGTATCAGAGCTGAAAATGATTCTGCATAGAGGTGAAAATATGTTGAATATTGGTGATTATGTGGTCTTTACATTGTTGTACAGATAGTGATAGAAGAAGGTGAGGATATTGCAGCAGCCTAGAGTAGGAGTGCTCAAATGGTTCCAAAGGAGAGAGAACCTGAGAGATGCCAAAAGACTGAGCTCAGTGGAGAGAAGATTGGTGAAGTATCAAGTAGCAGGAAGGACTTCTTACTGCAGAGGTTATCTTGTAGCTCACAGAAAGATCATAATGGTAGTTCCACAAAGGATGTGGGTAGAATTGCTATGGGATGAAGTAGGCATATGACGAGGAGGCCATAAAAACTTTTGTACCTCCGGAGTCTGATGCAAGAGCATCAATGACAAAAGTCGAAATCGATTTTTCGAACCTTCCAAAGGAGAATGCATGGCATGAGGAAGAGATTTTGTCCAAATCTTATTGAGTTTGTTTGTAATTTGTTATTTTACGCATATTTTTAAGGATGCGAGTGAAGATAGGATTGATTAGATCTCACTTGATCCGATCTATATTGTGTTATTCTATTTAACTATAAGAGTTTGATTTTGTAGAAGGGGGAGGCCGATGTAATGTAATACCAAGGCGAGTGTGTGCCCGTCGACGCCACATAGTTGTAATCGAGTTCGAAATACTAATGAAATTGATGTGTTTTTTTACGTATTCTCGTTAACGTATTATTTATGTGCATTTATTGGAATACATTTCAGGTTTAAACATATATTCTGTGAGAGGTTTTTTGTAAGGCAGTAGCATGGGGTGAGATCTTAGTGTGGTAGTTGTCGCGAAGTGTGGCCACCCATTTCTAGTTTCCCTACGTAACGAAATATTTTATCCAGACATGGACCCATAACCCATAGGTCAGCAAGTTTTGTAGAGATATAACTTTGTTGCATCAAAGTGGCATGATACCATCATCACTATCACTAGTCTACTAGGAGGCTTATAACCATATTTTGATTGCATGTATATTTTAGGCTGTGTGGCCATATGTGTCTCGGAATTTTTTTTTAAAACAAAAATCGTATATATATTTTTATATATCTACGACTATATCCAATGATTCTTATGGTTCTATTGTCTCTTTCAATGTATGTGATGTGTATTCAATTTAATTTACATGTGTCACAAATGTCTATATAAAACATGATTAGAAAATGCATCTTTAAATGTTCTTAGATTTCTATAAATATGTCGATATTGGATGAAATCAAAATATATTTCTAGAAGGTGAACCCCAAAGAACATGTGAAGCATAATTGGACTGCTAACTGAATAGACCTTAGTTAACTCTAGTACTGCAAGTTCAGTTTGATAACTATATCACATATACCCTAGGAAATAGATTCAAACAATAGTTTGAACACTCTGTTTTACTCAACGTTATTATTGGTAGAGAGACTGATAAAAATCCCTTGTAAACTCACTAAATCACCATTTAGAGGATATGTAGCCCATGATGCAGAAGAAAGGTTTTAGGTACTACGACTAGCACCATCAGCATCACCAATGTATGGTTCATTGGATGTTGACATCTGCGAAAAAAATTTAAACATAATTAAAAAAAACTGTAGGAAAATTTGAAGGGGACAAACTAAAAATACGCTCGGCACACCTATATAGAACATGTACACAATGCACTACGAAAAATATCAACCATAGTATTCATTAATGTATAACCCATTTCTAGGCTGCATGAAGAGAACTCCATGAAAATCAACAAGCTCATAGGCCCCCTTTAGCAAGAACACATTTAACATTATATATACCTAGCCACATTGGCTCAAACATCCACAATCTTAATTTATCAGAATCTTTATTGTATTACAAAATAAGGTCTCCTTCCGAGAAGACATAGAACTTGACACTCTTGTCATATTTCACCTTGATACGTTTCTTATGAGCTTCATTAACCATTGCAGCATCACGCCGAGTTTCATCTAAGTGTGGCATATGTAAAATATGTTCCTCTTCTATGGAAGTGGGAGGAAGGAGTTCAAAAACAAGTCTGAGACATATAATTTCACATTCGATTGAGGGGAATGCTTCCAAACCATAAAACATTTGGAATGGTGTCAATTCGATAGTATTCCTAATGGAGGTTCAATACACCCACGATGTGATTTATGGACCCCTAACATGCATTGAAGCATTGCTTTGAGAATTTTTTTGATTTCCTGAACTTTCCTATTCACTTGAGGAATGTAGGGAGTGGAACTCTCATGGGAGAGTCTGAGCTTGGAAGTCAATTCACACATCATCTGATTGTGTAAAAAAATTTCATGCTCCCTAAATATAGCCTCTCCAACACTGAACCCTTTGATGACATGGTTGAATAAATAGAGAGTTATTTTTTCTTTGGTATTATTGTATGTAGCCATCACATCGATCAGCTTGGTAAAATAGTCAAACACTACAATGATATAGCCATGCCCCCCAACCAAGTCAGGTTTTCATGTCATGAAATCAATGCCCCATTTTTCAAATAGCCCAACGACCATAAGAAGATGGAAAGGAGTAGGAACAACACGGTTCTTACGATCTTATATCAGGGAAACATTACAATTTTGGATGGCGAGGATGTAGTTGCAAAATATGGTAGGCTAAAAGTAACCTACACACATGATCTTCTGTGTGGTGTCATAACCAAGGATATGACCACCACATGCCCCACAATGCCATTCATTTAATATTTTATTAACATCCTCATGAGTGAGATACCTTCAAAGTACAATATTGATATGACGACGATAAAGGGTTTCATCGATTATAATGTAACTTTTGGATTTATATCGTATATGCAATTAAACATACTAACAGGTATCAAACCAAAATGTATAGGTTTTGAGATATATGAGAATGTCTCCATATCATGGGTCAAATGACAAAATTAGGAGGAAAAACTCATCCATAATATAATCATTAGAAATTGTCTTAGTTTCATCAGTGGGAAGGTCGAAAATTAGCTCAGCAAAAATGAAGGATTTCGTCAACTCGGATTTGATGAATTCCAAATCAAAATCGTGTAGGTTGAAAATCCAATTGGAGTACTTGACCCCCTAAAATTGTTGAATTTTGTATATGTCTACTCAGATTATGTTAATGGTTATCTACTGAAGTGATTTATGTTTTCTTTAATCAATGATTATTTGGATGATTACTCAGTTGGCTTCAATTAGTGAACAAATAGATCTACGGTACAATAGTGAGAGTAAATACTTCAGAAAAGCTTGTGTTACTCGCCTCTGCCTCATCTCCATTATGGGATCATGGCATGAGTGTCCCATTTTCACAATGTAAAAATAGATTTATTGATTGATCACTGCATAGCATAGGATTTCTTGTTGAATAGATCATCATTTCTCAATTCCTTAGAAGTACCTGCAGCTTTCATTTTGGTGTCTTGAGTTTTATATGGTTTAGAAGCACTTCTATTCATAGACTTTGACATTAGACATTAATAACTCTTTTTTTCCTAAATTGAGCTCATCTTTTCCATATGTAAATGAAGTTGTGCATAAATGAAGAAAATAATGTATGTTGTTGTAGGAGTTTCTAATCTCCACAGAGATTCATCTCACTTGCCTCGTCCAAGTCTTCTCCACCTATGCTGTCAATATCCACCAAACCCTGATCTAAGTTTCTTTTTTGTAGCAAAGTGGACATCTTCGTTGACCAAGTTCAACCCTATTAAAGACTTGGGATAAGCATTGGATAGTGTGCACATCCTCTCTTCCTTATTGGCCCATCACACACCTTCCCCACACATTATTCTACCTTTCCTACCTCCCTATGGCTTTCAACCTATTTCCCGTATTAAAAGAAGGCATCACATAGTAGAACTAGGGCATCTTATAGTACTACACAAAACCCTGTAACAACATGTTTTAAGCTTGACTTGAGTAGAAATGATCATATGAGCCTAGTTTAGGCCTTCACTTGGATTTCATATCCTTAAAACCATTATAGACCCTTTTCCTAGTACTTGTATCCCCTGCCAAAAATAAAATTGGTTCAATTATCATTTACATTCACAAAATAGAAAATCAAAAATGCTTTTCTACAATTTCTAGTTAGTACATGCATGAATCATTCACAATAGTTTTTGGATAATTTCCATGCTTATTTAGTTGAGATAACTAGATTTTAGAATCAAGGTTAAGTAAGGTTTCTTTTGCAAGAAATATGTGTAGATTCTTAGCTAGATGATTTCATGTCACTTGATAACACTTTTCCGTTGAGCACTTTCATTCCCTAGAGTAGGAAAAATTTCCTTTCTAGTCAATAGAAGAGTGGTTTGAAAAACCCTAGTGGTCTATCCCCATAATTGAAAAGTGATGAGAGTATATCGTTGCATCTAATGTGTGTACGTAATTGTCACCTGAAGTTTCTACAAACCACAGGTTGATGAAGTAATGTTGGTATCCCTAGGAGTTCAAGAACCCTTGTAGCAATACTCAACCTCATCATAATGCATACACAATAAATGAATATTTATTTAGTTTATCGAAAACACTAAGAGTGGAAAAGATTAAATCACTCATTTATTTTATTCTAATTAGCAAGCCCCTTCGAAGGTAATGATAGTGGGGATGCTTTGGGAGGTCTGCTCAAAAAAATATTTGAATTAAAAAAACATAAATTGTGGTGCCCAATTTGTTTTATAAATATAGCAAAGGTTAGATTATCATCACCTTGTAGACAATGTCACACTTGGGAGGAAGTGGATAACCAATCCACTAAATTTGACGATCGATCTTTAATATGATTATTCTATTGTGGAACTTTGTTAATTTAATTACTACACTTTTAGAAGATTATTTCACTCTTATGTGAAGACATGTGGTGACATTTGATAAATATTAGAGTCATTGAAGTACTTTAGCTGCTAAATATTTAGTTAGAATATATTTTTTCGAGATCTAATGCATGATATAGAGAACTATATTGAATGTTTTATATGACTATATTGTGAATATTTTTTCAAGTTCCATTAGAGGTCCTATGTGGTTAGACTCTAATTTAGTGGAGAATTTTATTTTTCATTTAGAGATCATAGTTCATTTTCCAATATTGGGATAATAATGAAGGATCACATGCATGATAAAAAATATGTCATAAACGTAGTTCTCTTTATGTTAAATGAAATTGTAAAAGGTTTTTCATGAAAAAAAAGTAATGATGCCCCCTTAGTCCCCATATTTTGAACACATTATGAACTATTTTAAAATGCTAATATCATTAGTTCAAATATTGAGAATCCTAGAATACATAATAATTCCATTACATTTAAAAGCATATTCTACCTCTTAGCTCAATGATTACAAGATTATGTTAAAATGGATATGTAGAGTAATGATAGGCCTCCCTTAGATTTGATAGCAACAATCAATACCAAATTCTACTAAAACTTTTCAACATTTATCTTTAGAACTATTTCTCCACCCGATCTAATGGTTATTTTAGTGGCTCATAGGATAATGGAAAAAAATATTAACCCACAAATTTGTTATCTTGATATAAAAAATGTATGAGTTATTTTTTATTTTATTTTATCTTTTACATACATTGAGTTACTAAATTTCAATTCTATATTATCAAATTTGACTTAGTATTTATTATATATTGTTAAAAGTGGAAACTAAGGCAAAATTCCACTTTGAAATGCTTCTTTGGTGAAGATAGTTATGGAATTAAATAGGATGAAAATCAACCTAAAGATCATAAAATTTGGTTAAGGAGAAGTATGATTTTGAATTTATGTAAAAATTAACAAGGTTGGCCTCCTATATGTCACCTCAATAAAACCAAAATAAGGTCTCTTCAACTACATCGAATTGTATAGATAGAGGAGTCTTATCCATCATTTTTGGATATATCCACTTGCTAGAAAATATTTCTAAGGTAACCTTGGTCTTCGAGGAGGTTTGAAGATTGTTTGTTGGTGATCTTCTTCACTAGGGTCAAATCTCTTCATGTAGGATATTTGCAACACATGAAAGCTCAGGATGAGGTTACAAGAGGTGGTTGGAAGTCTATTCATGAGTCTAAACTACACCAGAGGCATGACGTGGCCTTTTGTTGGCATTATGATGTATGTATTGTACTTGATGGAAACCCACTTATAGCAGAACAAATCTCTTGTATATGTGATGAAAATGAGATCTTGGGGTAAAGCCAAAATCCCTTTCATGTAAAAATCTCGAACCTGGGCCTGTGGGTTATGGCCCACTAAGCCTAAACTGAAGCGTCTTAAACTTCTCATTATGTGATGTGGCTCTTTATAACATCACCCATCTCCTTAATGGGATTCTAAATCACCATTGAAATAATTAATATATAGACGTTAAGGTTTAGAACCCCACACCTTACATAATACGAACACACGGGAGTATATAATTCCGATCCAATTTGCTTACATTCTAAAAGATGAAGATATTTTGTCAACCACAATATATAACCCAAATCATAAGAAATGTTGAATTCTCAGTATATCCCAAACAAGAAACTAGTTGTTTCTTCGTGGTTTCCAAAGATCAAAGGTAATCGGAAAAACTCTCTTATAATATTGCAAAGATGCTCTAATAAGAGAAACTCTTTCATAATCACTATTGTCTAAAAGAAACTGGAATACCCTAAAACTCTTAATAATCGAATCAACGATTCTAAAAATATTGGACGGGTTGTATCTCAAAAGATATGAGAGAGTAATTACACGTCATCGATATTGTCAACTACATGCATCAAGTTGAGAGTTGCGCAAGGTCCAGCATTTTCCTTCCTTTGAATCGTGATCATCGTATAATCACACCCATCTATCTATATCTGCTCCCACTTTAATGTGTTAGGATGTGGAGTGGTTCTCTGCGCCACACTCTGTAACAAATTTATCACACAGTTCATATAAATTCCACCATCAAGAGATAATCACATATAACGTTAAAGGAATATTTTGATCGCCATCAATCTTTTAAGTGATCGATGGTTGATCAATCTCAAAACACAGGATTTACTCAATTATAAGACACACACATGCAGGCGTACACAATTAACACTGAACATACTTTTATATATTTACAGAACAGTTACAAGTTAAGTCATTTCAGCCTCAGAGACAAGTTTGCTCTCGATTACATTCTGCCCACTCACAAAAATGCCTATCTATTATTCTATATCCCATGCACTCTATCTCTATCACATATATATACAAGAAGTGTTAGATTGGAAGGATCGATCAGATCCTCTCCTTGTTTTTCTCCAACAAAAGCTCTCCAAAAGCGTGCATGGCTGTTAACAACTGATTTAATCCACTTTAAATCTGTTTTTCTGCTTTAAAGCAGACTTTCCTCTGTTTTTCTCCCGTGACCCACGTTCACTTGCTTTGGATTCCTCCCTTTGTACAAGGGTGTTGGATGCTCCTGCATCAGACTCTCGAGGCACAAAAATTCATGACCTCTTGGTCATATGGTTCTCCTTGTCCTTAGTAATTCTACCACTGCATATCTTCAGTGGAACTGCTTTTATTATCTTTTTGAGCTACAGCCAACCTCTACAGTAACAGTCTCTTTTGTTACACGATACCTCACCAAGCCCTCCGCACTCGGTCTTTTGGCATCCTTCTGGTTCTTTTCTCTCGAACCAATTGAGCATACCTTGCTCTAGGTTGCTGCAAATTTTCTCACCTTCCGCTACCGCCATCTGCACAATAGTAAGACCACAAACTCTCCAGCTTTAGCCAACTGTGCCTCTTGCTTCTTCTTCTTCCTCTATGGAATCCTTCTCCTCGCATGAAACTTTCCCTGCTTTGATACCAAAATGATGAAAATGAGATCTTGGGGTAAAGCCAAAATCCCTTTTTCATGTAAAAATCTCTAACCTGGGCCTGTGGGTTATGGACCACTAAGCCTAAATGGAAGCGTCTTAGACTTCTCATTATGTGACGCAACTCTTTATAACATCACCCTGTTATAGACAATTTTGTGCCTTGCAGCATCAGGCATGAATTGTCAATAATCCAAGGGATCCAAAGTCCCTAAACATGATGTTCCTACCCCTAGAGGAACAAGGTCAGCAAACCAACAGCTCTCAGATCAGTTCTCCACATGAAAACACTAAAAAACAAGCAATCCTGAAATCAAAGCAGGTGCTCCACTAGGCTTCTGCGCTGAAACTCAACTCCTCCATGGTGTACCTGCGTTGCAAAGCAGGTAGAACAAAGGCCACCTGCGCTGAGCGAGATGGGACAAGTGGCACACTGAGTCATTGCTCTGGAATCTTCCAAAAATGACACTTGGATCAGGGATTTCGCCTTGTGATGAGTGAGAGGCTCTGTTTCTCCAAGTGGAAGCAAGGTTCTCCAAGTGGACTCAAGAACTGAAGATCAACTGAAGAGAGAGAGGACACAAGGCAGCTACACATCAGTTGCAAGCTGACTCATCCTTTCTCAAGTCATCTATATATTGAGCTCTCTCCTATGAGCTCAGGAGGCTGGAATTTTGTGCAAAGTAACGATATGCTGTTGGTTTCACTATAGAGCTATTGGGTGATTGCTTGAAGGAGGTGAAGAGGAGAAATTCTTTCTGCTGGGAGGTGTTGCTGGATTGGGGCCTTCAATGGTTGTAACACTCTCAGAACTTTACTTCTTCTATTAATAAAAGCTATTGAGGTTCTTCTATATACATTTGTTTCAATGATGTGTTGTGATAATTGTATATTTGATTTATGCTAATCCTTGAATCAGTTATGATTGCATGCTTCTTGTAGTTTCCTTCTTTGTTATTTTACAGGATCTCATTGTAGCTGGGCCAGTAAAAGAGCAAGGAGCTGGGAGCAAGCAAGCAAAGAGAAGAGTTTGGATTCGACATTAAGCGCAAGGCAACGGTTAGTGCATTTCTTCATTCTCTCTTGCTTTCATAAAGAAGTAAACCTTAAGTAGTTTTCTTTACAGTTGTTGCTGAGGTACTATCACCCTTAGAATGGGATAGGGTCATCCGAATCGGATACTTTTCCCTACAACAAACTGGCGACTCCATTGGGGACCGTATCTGTTTGATTGTTTGTAGTATTTTGCTATTCATTTCCTAAACAAAAGAGTACCAAATCGAAAAGCTTTTGACTATATCAAAAGCGAAGTAGAGGGCAGCTACTCTAGCTCATTTCTGAGCCTGTTCATGATTTGAAGAGCTGATCTACAAGGATCCTTGTAAGCTCTTAGTGATAGCTTTTCATCCTCCTAATCATCCCTTTGTGTGTGCTTGACTGATTGCTTCTGATTTGAGCAAAAATTGTGCATTTTTGAGAAAATTGTGACCCGGAAACTGTGAAAACGCAACTTTCGTTTTCCAAAGCAGGTAGTACACAGGCTACCTGCTTTGCAACGCAGGTCCCGAAGGGGCTACCTGCGCTGAGAGCCAGACTGGCTGTGCAGCACCTGCGTTGGCCCAATTTTGCCTAGTGCAGTTGGGGTTTCCTCCCTTTTTCTTGACTGTTTTCACTATAAATTTGGCTGCCAGTTACCAGTATTGTACCTGTTCTGAAACCAACCTTACTTGCCATCATTCCGCCTCTGTTATATAGCGAAATTGTACTTATTCTTTTGTATTTCTTACATCATTTACAATTTCCCATAACGAAAGTGAACTAGTCTTGCTTTGGCCTCTTAGATCTGAACCTGTGTTAGGCATTTTGCTGGTCTAAAGAGTTAGCTTGTTTGCTGTCCATAGCTGATTAGTCTTTTTACTTTCATCATTATGGTTTGATTTCATGTATTTCCAGTGATTAAACAAGTAAAAGGTGTCTTTTGATTTTGGACAAACTTGTTTGTTTTCACTTTAAATCGAAATCAAAGTTATATAACAACTTTCTTTTTGTAATACATCAACATTAAGAAAGGGAAAAGAAAAATACATGCATTGTGCATTTTGCATTTGAGAAAGTTTGCATGATGATTTAGGAGAAAGTGCATTAGTTTGTGCTGTATGAACTGTGTGAAAAGAGTTGCCTTTCTTCTCTCTCAGTAGTTAAGATTTTCATCAGTCAAAAAGATTTGAAAAGCTTGCTTCTCATCTTAGGCTGCATTTAGGAATTGTTCATATACATCTCGTGGTGAACCTTGAAAGGCAAACTTTAAAAAGATCAACTTAAAATATACTGAATGAACCTAACAACGCATTTGAAACATAATGCAAACACATAGAGGTCTAGGTAGAGACGTGTTCCGGCGTCGTTAAACATAGTGACTGTCGATCTCTACGAAGGTGGGTGATTCCTCCTGAGAGTCGGTGGCACTAATACGGACTTGTGCTCCCACGTACCGTTGCGTATATATTGGGAGACCCCTATAGGCATTTATCCTTTATCCTTAGGAAGCCGTGTCGGCCGCCCTACTAATCGCGATGCAGTGAACACAACATTCACGAAGATCGACCACCCGTACCGTAAAACGTATTCTGTGGTTTCGCGAAAGGTTTGGCACACCCTCTGCCTAGATCTCCAGAGCAGTTTCTTTTGGCCCTTTTCAAACTCTATAACTGAAAAGGTCCAACCAAGCATTTGTCACTTCGGGCTCGTTAATACATCGAAGGAGACTAGAGTCATCTTTAGCTTTTTCTCGACTCTTAAAACATGAAAAAGCAAAGTTATATTTAAAAGCGTCTAATAAAATTCATTCAAATCGGAAACACAAATTTCCCCCTTTATATTTTAGTTGATCGAGTAATCCGCAATCGTGGAAGAAAGTCAATTGAATATCCGTCGTTCTCAGAGGCTTGCGAGTCAACCATCTTTGTCTCCGGAATCGAAAACAATCCGGACAAAGCGAGCTCGTCGAACCAGTTCAAAATCTCCTTTAAAAGTTAGAACAAGTGTTCCGACAACATCTGAGATTCTGGTTACTCCAAACATTTCCGGAAATCCTGCCTCTATAGAAGAAGTTCAACCGCCACAGAAGGACAGTAATACTGATCCTAGTCTGGGGGCAAATACTTGTATAACTGAACCAGTTCCATCTGTAACTGGTCCAAAGAGTTTTGTTCCTCAAACATCTGTCGCTGTTGATACAACCCCTTCTTCGGCACCGGAAATCTTTTACGGACCTGACGGTCTTCCTCTTCCACCTGGTCTGATTGCGATAGAGGAAATTATAGAGGAACCGCAAGTATCCACTCCAATTCATTTTGGAGTAGGGGTCACTCTATTTCCTGCTACAACAGAAGTTTGTCCATCACCAGTGGAAGCTCCTGTAGAATCACTAGGCAATCAATTGGATAGACTCAAAATGTCTGAACAACCGTCGACATCTAGGACTGTGTCAAATGACACGGCGACAGCAGAAGTACCTGCTGCGAATCCAACAATGTTCGCCGGCATACCATCTGTCCCAACTAGCTCTCAATCGCTAGAAGGAGTCCACCAAGGGACTATCTCGACAGTATGGTCTATTCCTGTTTGTTCCGGAGTAATGTCTGGTAACTCTTATGGTGAGACTCATCAAATTGACCCTTTTGGGAATCTAATTAGGCCATCCAGTCCTCTAGGACAATCAATCGCCTTGAGTTCTGGATTGCTACCGTATGGGGGGCAGTATGCCCTTTCATTACCCCCTCCGGGAGGGTACCCATACGGGAGTTCTCAACCTTATTCAAGTTATGGTGGAATTGCAGCGAGTAGTTGGGTACCTATGCTATCCCAGCCACCAAGAGTTGTATATTCTATGCAACAATGTGTAACTGTGGCGAACATCCCAACTACACCGGCTATTGTAACCGTGTCGCAAGCTCAAACAATGCCTGTTGTATGTCAACCTCAGATTTCTCAGGTTCTCATGCAACAGCCCTTTGACCCTGCGACCCAACCACAATCGCCTACTGGTGGGGCGACACAAGTACAATCGGGTACAATCACCTCACATCTTGGTCCAATGGTTAGTGTAGCGCAACAACCCATGGTATCACAACCGTGGATAGTACAGTACCAACAGCCACAATTCCAACAAGTGTACCAAGGTTCTGAACAACAAATCTTTGCGAATACTGGAAAACCATATATCCAAAATGGTCAAAATCAACCACTTTATAGTGGTCAAGTCCATCAACCGTATCAATCATACCAACATCAACTCCATTATGCTGGTATGCAAAGACCAACTGTTCAGGCGATTCCGTCGTATCCTGGTTACGCTTCACCTAACTTGAATCAACAGTTACCATTCGTGGCGACTTTAGAGTTGCCTGATTTACATCGGT
The DNA here is from genome assembly GCA_031772625.1 of Pinus tabuliformis. Taxonomy (NCBI): domain Eukaryota; kingdom Viridiplantae; phylum Streptophyta; class Pinopsida; order Pinales; family Pinaceae; genus Pinus; species Pinus tabuliformis. The sequence goes on along the minus strand of CM062814.1, from coordinate 266,287,689 downwards.
TAACCAATGATCCAATTGCTTACGCCCCATGGTGGCCAGTGATTCCGCACAAACTTCCATCCGACATTCCTAAATTCAATGGAAATCCAGGTGAAGACCCGGCGAATCATGTGATGACATTTCATCTATGGTGTTCGTCGAACACTTTAAATGACGATTCGATAAGGCTTCGCCTCTTTCAGAGGACATTGACAGGTCCAGCGGCAAAATGGTATATAGAATTGCCTAGATCTTCGTTCGACAATTTTAGCTCCCTTGCCACGACATTCTTAACCCACTTTCAATTACCAATAAGGTATGAAACGGGAACAGAGATATTGACCAACTTCAAACAGACAACCGCAACTCATATATCAGATCATATACATGAGTGGCGACGTCGACGAAGAATGGTTAAAACATACGTTCCTGATCAGCTTTTAGCTGAGTGGTTTATAAAGTCGTTACTTCCGGCCATAACGGAAGATGTGGCAAAGGGAGGAGTCGTAACAGAAGAGCAGGTTATCGCTCGTGCCCAATATTTGGACTTAGTATATACTCAGTCCGGCACGCTCTATGACAAAATACCAGACGTCCCTAGACCAGAGTTTTCAATCCCTCCTCCTCCTAAATCAAATAGTGACTCTCATGCTGGCGATGGCGTGATTGGCACGGCAAACACGAATCCGAAAAGGACCAATCAAAAGAAGGCCCGTAAGGATTCGAATCAAAATGCGCATGAAGAAGTTCTTGCTTCGGAAGTAAATGCCGTATCAACAGATAAGGGCAAAGAAACCAATCAACCAGGAAGCAAGAAGAATCAAAACGAAGGGAAGAAAGATCAAAGAAAGTCATCTCCTCGAAAAACTCCTCGTAGAAAGGAGAAAACACCTAGGAGATGTCACATATGTGATGATGATCATTGGACGGCAGATTGCCCGTACAAAGCTGAGTTTAAAAGATTCGTAAAGAATCCGCATACTCCGGCTGTGTTGACTGATCCTTTTCCCGACCCAAGTCAAAATCTGGTTGATAGTGGAAACACTTCCGGGTGCCAAGTTCTAATGTTGTCAAGTGCTAAGCGACCAAACAATGCTTTAACTTTGACAATGAACGGGAACCCGCAGTTGTTGAATGGCGAGAGAAAAGGTCGAATAGGCAGTTCGACAACAACTTCAAAAGAATTTGTGCCGCCATCCAACACGAGAAGCATTCCAACGATCCATGGAGGCAATCATCCTCTCCAATATATCGGAGTAATTTTCCTAAAAGGCCCTTCTTTAATGGGCACTTTTGCCCCACCACCGTCGAGTAATCTTACGGAGATGGGTGCAACGGAATATGAAGCCTTCTATTTTTAATGGATCTAAAAGTTACGAGGATAGTTCTTATATTATGTCAACCTCGTTAAAAAATGAAATAAGGAGTCAAGAGGACAGTTCTTTACAAGGTCAACCTCATTAAAAAATGAAATGTTCCCTTAGGGATTAAGGGACATGTGCCTCGTCTGCATTATTATGCTGGGGGCATCATCGAGCAGTTTTAGCAATGTTCATGCTCGTTAAAAAAATAAACGCAAGAATTCGAGCAGTTTTTGTACAGAGTTCATGCTCGTTAAAAAATAAACATAAATTGTGAGCAATCTTTCCCTACAGTTCAAGCTCATCCAGGAAAAATGAACCGGTAAATAACCTTGAGAAATGTAACCTTTGATAGCCATATTAAAAGCCCTTGGTCGTGTTTATATGCCATCACCTCCATCCGTTCATTTGGCCAATCGTTCATCTCCATATGTTTGTTTACCCATTTTGAGGAACAGCTGCGAAGAGTGATTTCACTTAGCCATCCTTGTGACACTGCCGTGATTGGAAAATTCCAACCTATACCTGGAATCTGCTGCTATCCCTGTTTATCACTCGTTCCTCAAAAGACGAGTCTTCTTTGAGCTCTTTTCACTGACTCGTAAAATATGAAAAGTTTGCCGAGTTTTGGCCTTCCAACTCGTTAAAAGGACCGGAAGAGCTATCCCTCCTTTAGATTTTAATCTTTTTGGACCTGAGGGATTATTGCACAAAAAGATCGAGCGCTTGTTTTGTTCGGCTCGTTAAAGAAATCGAAAATTCATCCCTTCTGTATTGTTTTATACTTTTTCGGACTCAAGGGATTAGATGACGAAAAAGGAATTTTGGAGTTGACTTTACGTACCTTTTCAGACTCTCTAAAAATGAAAAGGACCGAGTTATCCTTGTCGTTAGACTCGTTAAATTCATTAAATAGCGACAAACTTGTCTTTAGACGAGAACGAGTTTCCATATCGCTAGGCTCGTTAAAACATAGCGATGGGCTTGCCCGAAGGGCAGGTTATAGAACAAGCATATGTTATCCTCCTCAAGCTTGACAAAAATAAAGAGGTACTGGTCAGCAATGACTGGGGAAAAATTGGGCGAACCTCATAGCTTTAATGGTAGCAAGTCACTCTTGAACATGACACTTTGTCCTCCGTATCACATCGGGTTGGGTTGTTTCATTCACCGGTCTCATCACCATGGTCCTCGCCACACCATCCACATTTGAGGTAATGCTACCGATCCATCACATCAGTGTCGTTATATGTTCAAGAGATGTTGTTCTGCAAAGAGTCAACCGTGTCCCATCCACTACCATACATTGTCCTTCATCCATTTCATGACCACCACCCTGAATCATACATCACAGTTTGTTTTCACCTCATCACAATCACTAGCTCCGTTCCGTGTCAATGATGTGGGATTCATTAAGGCCCTCCTTTGACGGATCCCTCCTTGTCGACATCAGCTCATTATCCAAGGAGTTGATCTAGGAACAACCCCTTCAGTACTTTGAAGCTTGCATGCCTCAATGGCAAGTTTCTCACTTCCGGCGATAGGTATACATCAATGACCTTCGACCAGAAGATTTTGCATGGTGGTCGACACCAAGTCCTTTATTCCCACCATGTGAATTGTACTGCCGTACCTTGAGGGTCATCATCCTTATCGGTGATTCCTCTCGCGCTTGTTAACGGTTTACATCATTGACCGGTAATCAAGCGATGTCTTTCCATGTTCGACTTCAAGAAATTCTCACATGGATCGACTTGTACATCGAGTGAAGATCGGAAGAGATTGAAGACCCCGGATCTAGTTTCATCCATCCGGGCTGCGATATATATTCAGGATATAAAGACATTTGATATGTACATCATTGCAGCAGATGATCATCCTTCTCAAAGGATGATAATTTCAGCAGAGAATTATCAGTCTATCATCAGACAATCGTCTGTTCTATGTACCAAAATGTATTTATAAAGCTGAGCATGGGAATTCCCGCCTCAGCTAGATCATGAAAAAGTATGAAAGAATAATGTATTGTATTGTATCTTATTACAGGACACTTCTCAGCAGATTGAATGAACTTCGGATCCTCCTAATAAAGCATTTCACCTGATAAACGACCTCATACTTTAGGGGGCATCTGTTATAGACAATTTTGTGCCTTGCAGCATCAGGCATGAATTGTCAATAATCCAAGGGATCCAAAGTCCCTAAACATGATGTTCCTACCCCTAGAGGAACAAGGTCAGAAAACCAACAGCTCTCAGATCATTTCTCCTCCTGAAAACACTCAAAAACAAGCAATCCTGAAATCAAAGCAGGTGCTCCACTAGGCTTCTGCGCTGAAACTCAACTCCTCCATGGTGTACCTGCGTTGCAAAGCAGGTAGAACAAAGGCCACCTGCGCTGAGCGAGATGGGACAAGTGGCACACTGAGTCATTGCTCTGGAATCTTCCAAAAATGACACTTGGATCAGGGATTTCGCCTTCTGATGAGTCAGAGGCTCTGTTTCTCCAAGTGGAAGCAAGGTTCTCCAAGTGGACTCAAGAACTGAAGATCAACTGAAGAGAGAGAGGACACAAGGCAGCTACACATCAGTTGCAAGCTGACTCATCCTTTCTCAATTCATCTATATATTGAGCTCTCTCCTATGAGCTCAGGAGGCTGGAATTTTGTGCACAGTAACGATATGCTGTTGGTTTCACTATAGAGCTATTGGGTGATTGCTTGAAGGAGGTGAAGAGGAGAAATTCTTTCTGCTGGGAGGTGTTGCTGGATTGGGGCCTTCAATGGTTGTAACACTCTCAGAACTTTACTTCTTCTATTAATAAAAGCTATTGAGGTTCTTCTATATACATTTGTTTCAATGATGTGTTGTGATAATTGTATATTTGATTTATGCTAATCCTTGAATCAGTTATGATTGCATGCTTCTTGTAGTTTCCTTCTTTGTTATTTTACAGGATCTCATTGTAGCTGGGCCAGTAAAAGAGCAAGGAGCTGGGAGCAAGCAAGCAAAGAGAAGAGTTTGGATTCGACATTAAGCGCAAGGCAACGGTTAGTGCATTTCTTCATTCTCTCTTGCTTTCATAAAGAAGTAAACCTTAAGTAGTTTTCTTTATAGTTGTTGCTGAGGTACTATCACCCTTAGAGTGGGATAGGGTCATCCGAATCGGATACCTTTCCCTACAACACACCCATCTCCTTAATGGGATTCTAAATCACCATCGCAATCATTAATATATAGATGTTCAGGTTTAAAACCCCACACCTTACATAATACGAACACATCGGAGTATATAATTCCACTCCAATTCGCTTACATTCTAAAATATGAAGATATTTTGTCAGCGACAATATATAACCCAAATCATAAGAAATGTTGAATTCTCAGTATATCCCAAATACGCAACTGGTTGTTTCTTCGTGGTTTCCAAAGATCAAAGGTAATCGACAAAACTCTCTTATAATATTGAAAAGATGGTCTAATAAGAAAAACTCTTTCACAATCACTATTGTCTAAAAGAAGCTGGAATACCATCAAACTCTCAATAACAGAATGAAGGATTCAAAAAATACTGGATGGGCTGTCTCTCAAAAGATATGAGATAGTAATTACACGTCATCGATACTGCCAACTACATGACTCAAGTTGAGAGTTGCGCAAGGTCCAACATTTTCCTTCCATTGCCCATCGGATAAAGGCAATCTGCTCCCTTCCTTTGAATCGTCATCATCGTATAATCACACCCATCTACCTATATCTACTCCCATTTTAATGTGTTACGATGTGGAGTGGTTCTCTGCGCCACACTCTGTAACAAATTTATCACCCAGTTCATATAAATTCTGCCATCAACAGATAATCACATATAACCTTAAATGAATATTTTGATCGCCATCAATATTTTAAGTGATCGATGGTCGATCAAGCTCACAACACAGGATTTACTCAATTATAAGACACACACATGCAGGCGTAGAAAATTAACACTGAACATACTTTTATATATTTACAGAATAGTTACACGTTAAGGCATTTCAGCCTCAGAGACAAGCTTGCTCTCGATTACATTCTGCCAACTTACAAAAAGTCATATCTATTATTCTATATCCCATGCACTCTATCTCTGTCACATATATATACAAGAAGTGTTAGATTGGAAGGATCGATCGGATCCTCTCCTTGTTTTTCTCCAACAAAAGCTCTCCAAAAGCATGCATGGCTGTTAACAACACCTTTAATCCACTTTAAATCTATTTTTCTACTTTAAAGAAGACTCTCCTCTGTTTTTCTCCTGTGGCACACGTTCACTTGCTTTGGATTCTGTTGGGTCCCTATAATACTAGTGATTACCCCATTACTATTGTAGTTATACCCCTTATTTATATTGTTGTGCCCCCATTGCCCCCATATTGTTATTAATGTGCCCATAGAATCCCTCTATTGTTATTTTTGTGGCTTTATATTATTATTGTTAGGTCGGCTAGATTATATTGTGACTCCTTAGACTCCTATATATAGAAAGAAGGTTTTGTTATTTGAATCATCCAAGAATTGTTCATTTATGTAATGTAAAGGAGGTTACCCCCTTGAAGAGGCTGAATTCTAAGGCGTTGATCTATCTTTTCTATCTTTTCCTTAGCTGGTTTCATAACATTTGGTATCAGAGCTTTGGATTCTAGGTTTTCGCTGCTCGAAACAGGTCATCGTGGAATTTTCGCTATAACTTTTTTTCTGTGACGTTTCAGAAGTCGTAAAAAAAACCCATTTGAGAGGAAATCACGCTGAACCTTGGATCCGAATTTCATAGCTTTTCACGCTATATTTTCGGAGATATGATTTGAGGAAGTTGGTCTTTTGCAGACTCCTGAATTACACTCAAAACAGGTGACCTGGGGAAAATTGTCATAACTTTCTTTTTTGAGCATAGGATTGAAATTTCGTCAGAAGGTACAAAAATAGGACGGACTGTAGTTTTCTTTTGTATATTTTTTAGAGTCAAAGGTTGAAACAGTGACATGTGGCACTTCATACAAGTTCGTTCTACTGAACTAGTCTATAATCAGGTCACTGCGGGAGATTGTGCATAACTATTTCTTGGAGAATCCAATTTGGATAAGACTAGTGGCATTGGAAAGAGGACATATAAGGCTACTACAGGTCACAATTTCAGAACTGGATGATTCAAAATTACAGAGATACATCCGATTCAATATCAGGCTTCTACAAAGAAAAGAAAAGGTGTGTAGTTTTTTTTTTTAAATTTTTGCATAAGCTTGGTTTGAAGGAATTCAAAGCGCATAGTAAAGCATTATTATCGGTAACTGATTCCCCGAGGAAAGAAAATTCAAACACCTAGTAAGGAACCTGAAAGCTCTAGCTTGACTCATGAAGAAGAGGAAGAAATGCTACATGATATATCAAAATTACAAGAACAAATGCAACAAATGTCACGCTCACAAAAGATAACAGATGCTAAGATAAATGGCGTGGAATCTAGGATAAAGGGAATGGAAGCTAAGATGGATGATATGAAGTCAGATTTGAGGACAAATTTGAAGACAGACATGGCAAATTTGAAGACAGATTCGACAAATTTTCTACAAGAAATACTTACTAATGGTGAAAAGGTTGTAAAGGAAACTCATGATGTGAACAAAAGAAATGTTAATAATGATTCCATAGACTCTAATGTTGGATCGAAGACCCACCATATTCCAAAAATCGATATGAGGAAGTTTGATGGCAAGGATCCCACCACATGGATATTACAGATGGATTAATTCGTCGATCTCAATAATGTGCAAAACACACAAAAGGTACGTATGGCCATTTTATATTTGGAACCAAATCAGTTTGTATGGTATCAATGGCTTTGCTCTCGTAAACAATTTATCACTTGGGCAATTTTCACGGAAGAATTGATAGCACATTATGAGGATACAAAAAGCAACACTTTTTTTAGCCAATTGATAAGTCTCAAACAAAAGGGTTCAATAATGGAGCACATTGAGGAGTTCCAAAAATTGAACATAAGGGTAAAAGATATTCCAGAGGAGCATAGGATTGATGTGTTCATAGGGTCTTTAAAGGATAATATCCAACATGATGTTCGACTTTGGGAACTTGATTCATTAGAGAAGGCATTCAGGTTAGCAAGAAAAATGGAAAGCAAAATTATGGCAACCAGGAAGCATACCACTCACAACTATAAAGACGGAAGTGCAGTTGCCCCTAGTCTTCCACAACCTATAAGGTTGACACCACAACAATTGGAAGAAAAAAGAGCAAAAGCGCTTTGTTATAGTTGTGATAGAAAATACACTAAAGGTCATAAGTGTGCTGAGAAGAAACTATTCTACATAGATTGTGAAGAGGAAGAAGAAAAGGAGCAAGAAAGGTCAAAATAATAGGATATGCTCCAGGAATAAAGCATAGATGAAGAACAAATAAATCCGACCATATCTTGTAATGCATTAGCGGGAATTACCACTCCTCAAACCATCAAGATAGAAGGACAAATCAAGAAGAAAAAGGTAATAGTGTTGATTGATTCAGGAAGCACCCACAATTTTATTCATTGTAGGGTAGCAAAAGAATTGAATTGCTTCCTATATCCAGCACCAGAGTGTCAAGTGATGATTGCAAATGGAGGAACAATAAATTGCTCTGGAAAGTGCCATAATATCAAGCTATCCATGGCAGAATATGTATTGACTAGCCCAATGCTTTCCATTCCAATGGGAGGTGCTGATGTTGTACTAGGAGTCCAATGGCTACAATCCTTGGGTACAATAGCTTTTAATTTTCAAGAACTTTCCATCAAATTTTCTACAGAAGGAAAGGAAGTTGAATTAAGGGGTATTGCAGGGAAACCAGGAAAGATAATCAGCTCTAATGGTATGACAAAGCTTCTAAAAAAGGAGCAAAGGGGTGTAATTGCACAATTATGTTCGCTAGATGTTTCCACATTAGAATCATCTATTTCTCCAGATCTCCAAAAAGTCCTGGAAAATCATTCCAAGGTATTTGAGTCTCCCAAAGGTCTCCCACCTATGCGTGATCATGATCATGCTATTCATCTGATTCCAGGAAGTGTTCCTCCAAACATCAGGCCGTACAGATATCCCTATGTCCAAAAAAGTGAAATTGAACGTATGGTTGCAGAAATGCTAGAGGCTGGTATAATTCAACTGAGTCAAAGTTCTTTCTCTGCTCCAGTAGTATTGGTGCACAAGAAGGATGGATCATGGCACATGTGTCCGGATTATAGGGAGCTCAACAAGCTCACTATTAAAGATAAGTTCCCCATTCCTGTCATTGATGAATTACTGGATGAATTGCATGGATCAATTTACTTCACCAAGTTGGATCTTCGTTCAAGATATCATCAAATCAGAATGAAGATTGAAGACATTCTGAAAACGGCATTTAGAACTCATGAGGGTCATTATGAATTTTTGGTCATGCCTTTTGGCCTTACCAATGCACCTTCAACATTTCAAGGTTTGATGAATTCAATTTTCAAACCATTCCTTAGAAAATTTGTGTTAGTATTTTTTGATGATATACTTATCTACAACAAGTCTTGGAAGGATCATGTTGAACATGTTGACAGGGTGCTACAACTATTGGAGGAGAAACAATTATATGCCAAAAGATCCAAATGTTTTTTTGGAGTCCAGGAGGTGGAATATTTGGGTCATATTGTATCTCATGAAGGAGTTAAGGTAGACCCTAGCAAAATTAAAGCCATTAAGGAATGGAAAATCCCCACATCCATAAAACATTTGCGCTGATTTCTTGGGTTGACAAGGTATTATCACAAGTTTGTTAAGAATTATGGGAGAATAGCAGCACCTCTAACGACATTATTGAAGAAAGATGCATTTTCATGGACTCCGGAAGCAACAAAGGCCTTTGAACATCTTAAAGAGGCAATGTGCCAAGCACCGGTCTTAGCTACACCGGACTTCACAAAAACCTTTATTGTGGAATGTGATGCTTCAGGAAATGGAATTGGTGCTGTTCTAATGCAAGATGAAAGACCCATTGCTTTTGAAAGTCATCCAATCAAGGGAAAGTTTCTAAGAAAAGCTATTTATGAGAAGGAAATGTTGGCAATACTCCATGCACTTAAGAAATGGTGACCCTACCTAATGGGAAGACACTTCAAGGTAAAAACGGATCATGATAGCCTTAAATAATTTTTAGAACAAAGATTATCCTCTGAAGAGCAACAAAAGTGGGTCAAAAAGATGTTGGGTTATGACTTTGAAATCATCTACAAAAAAGGGAAGCAAAATGTGGTGGCAGATGCACTCTCAAGAAAGTATGAGGATGTGGAAGCATTGTTGTGTGCTATTTCTATCATGCAACGAGATTGGATAAATGAAGCAGGGGAGGAATGGAAAAATGACGAAGAAGTGTGGGCACTTATTTGAAAGCTACAACAAGATTCCAGTACGTCTGATACATTTAGCTGGAAAAATGATTCGTTATGGTACAAAGATCGCTTATACCTCTGTAAGAATTCCCAGCTAAAACAAAAGATTCTTATGGAATTTCACAGTTCTCCCTTAGGAGGGCACTCATGATTTTTAAAAACTTACCATAGGATTAAGAAGGAATTTTTTTGGGATGGCCTTAAATCAGATATTCAAAAGTTTGTTGCAGAATGTTTGGTTTGCCAACAAAATAAAGTTGAAACAATTAAGACACTGGGTCTATTACAACCTTTATCCATTCCAAGCCAACTTTGGGAGGAGGTATCAATGGATTTTATCACAGGTTTACCCAAGTCTGAGGGAAAGAGTGTCATCATGGTGGTAGTTGACAGACTTACCAAGTATGCACACTTTTGCGCATTATCACATCCACTTAGAGCCAGTACATTTTCTACTGCATTTATGGAAACAATTCAAAAGCTACATGAAAACCCAAAGATTATCGTAAGTGACATAGATCCCATTTTGAGTGGATTTTTTTGGACAGAATTATTTTCTCGTCTTGGTACTCAGTTAGCTCATAGCTCATCTTATCATCCTCAATCTGATGGGCAAACTGAGATAGTAAACAAATGTTTGGAAGGATATCTTTGTTGCTTTGTAACTGATAAACAGACACAATGGGTCAAATGGTTGGCTCTGGCTGAATGGTGGTATAACACTTCCTTTCATACAGCAACAAAAATGACCCCATTTATGGCACTTTATGGGTATCAACCACCATCCATCACATCATATTTAAGAGAAAATTCTAAGGTTCAGGCAGTGGAACATCACATCGAACATCAACAACAAGTCCTCCAACTCTTAAATGATAACCTCGTGTTGGCACAGAATAGAATGAAACAACAGGCAGATCAACATCGCAGTGAAAGAAGTTTTGATGTAGGTGGTTGGGTATTCCTACGGCTACAACCATATAAGCAAATGTCCCTCAAGCAAGCTAAGAAGGATAATAAATTATCACCAAAGTATTATGGTCTGTACAAGGTGTTGCAAAAGATTAATACTGTTGGATACCTATATCAATAGGTTTCATATTTCATGATTGGCAAAGAAAGTTCCAAATATGCTCTGCTTTGGTGATACAAAGATCCCATATTTCCATGAAAAAACAATGTGTGTATATAGCTTTATGTTGACTAAATTTTGATGGATGGTCCAATAGCCTAATCTGGATCATGCCATGTTTCAATTTTCTGTTGTAGAATAGAGAAAGAAGTCCGTCAAAACGGTTTAATCTTGGCAGACCAGTAGCTTTGGTAGAGAATTAAGGTTCCCAACTGCTTAATCTGGGACCTTGGAAGCAATAAGGGTAATTCTAGATAGAAAATCAAAAGAAAAAGCCAAGAGAAAAGAAAAGGCAAATAAGGGTCTGCAAGTCTAAGTGCACCCTCCATGAAGAAACAAAAAAAATGTTAGGCAAGTAGATGGGTAGGTAGATGGGGTTGCAGAAATGTCATTCCTTTTAATTAAGTGTTTGATAACCTAGTCAAAAAGGAATATCAGTGGATTGAGAAGGTTCTCTTCTCCATCATGGGCAGCAAAGTAAAGGAGCATGTCTAACCCCCCTTCTTTCCCCTTTTCACATTCATAACTAACCTCCCTTCATCAGTTAAGATCCATGGAAGAATTTGAGGTTTTATGCTGGTTCTTATACCTTTAAAAGCCACATTTCCTGTGTAAAATTCTTTTCATTTTGATCTACTCCCTAAGCTAAGTGGTTTTCAAGTTAACTTAGTAATATAACTCCACATTCACTTTTCCATCCATATTAACCCCTGGCTTCTATTATCTAAATCCCTTATCTTACCCTTTCCCTACTATTATAACACTATGGTGTATAAATCCCAAGCATTGTATAGATATCCTCCCTTTTTAGGACTATAGCTAAATAAGTTTGTCTAAAGGGAGACATTAGTCCACCAGGGAATATGGTCAACCCTGACATGGGATTGCTCTAACCTCTGGTTGGAGTGATAACCTCCCCCTAAGCCCTCACCTCACCTCTGCTCAAGAATTCCACAAAAACCCCTTCCCTCTGCTTAAAACCCACTTTTTAACCCTTTTTCCCCCCTCAGATTAACCCTTGCCCCAAAAAGCCCACAAAAAGCCCTTAAACCTAAAGTTCTCCACCCAAAATATTAAGTTAAATATTTTAATATGCCGGCGGAACCCCCCCAACATGGACGATCCGTTGGGAGTCCCACCAGCCATCCATCGTCTGCCACCCCCGATCCAACGGTGGGCGGGTATTTCCAGATTCGGATCTGTCGTCCTTTAGCGTCCGGGGAACGGTGGTTTTCTGCCCCGTACATGGGACGCGTGGCAGGCGGCGGGGTTGTTCGGAGCCCCCCTCCCCGATACCGCCTTTGCCCAAAGGTGGTGCGGGGAAACCGCTTACCACCCTCCCCGTTACCACCTTCCCTCCTACGTCACCCACACGTCACCATGACGTCGGACCATCTCCCGCCCCGTGCCGCGTGGCCCTGCCACCTTATCCGCCAGCCACTATGTCCGGCCACGCTGGCCTCCACCTCAGCGCCCATGTCACCCTCCGTACTCGGGCACACCATGACGTCATGCTGATGTCATCGGTGGAAAAGCGCCAATAACCCGTTTTTACCAAAATTGTCGCTATAAACGCCCGAAATAGTCGTTTTATGTCATTTTCGAGCGAAATACATAGAGCTCTTGTCACTGCTTCCACGCCAGATTGTTCCCGAACCTCCAAATTTGAATTTGCGACCGCGTCCATGCTCATCAACTTAGCTACATTGAGCCTTCACAGTTCGGCCCGCAGGCTTGTCAAGCGATTTTATCCAGGTATTCACCATAATCTTCCCATTTTGCCCATACATACCATTTCTTTGCAAATTACCATTAAAGAACTTCTCAAATTCCAAATTAAACTCTGTCTCCTACCTACAAGTGAGCTAAGCTAACCTGCATTGCCCCAGCACCATAATTTAACATTAAAACAGGCAATTCGCAGACCAAAATTGTAAATTTGTCCTCGAGGTGCCCGGCATTGTTCCCTTTTGCTGGGTGTAGACGAGCTGCAGCTTCTTACAAAAGTAAATCTCACATACCCTCTGCAATTTACCCCTAGCAATTCACAATTCCTGTGAATTTACCAAAAAACTGCAGAAACAAGCCTGCCCTTTCCACTGTGAAAAACATTTCAAACATTGTCTACATTGAGTCTATCACTTAAGCTCCGAGGAACCTTGCAATCCATTGCGCTCACCTTGTTCAAAATCATATTATACAATGGCTGCCCCTGCACCCTCAACCCTCAGTGTAGCTCCATTAAATCCACCAAATAAAGACCTGGAGGCCTTGCCCTTTGCTGACAAGGACTACCTCATTGAAGACTTTGTGGGTAACAGGGACTTTCTGCAGACCTTCAGGCAATTGAGAGAGGACTACCTGAATGTTCATGATACATATGGGATATGGGAGTCAAACCTGCCATACTATTGTCTCCCCTCTGTCAATGTCTTTCCTGAGATCATTCGCCTATGTGCAGAAAACTATGATGTGCAACACAGAGCTATTAGCTCTCCATCTGGGAGGATCCTCTTTTACATTAATCCTGAATCCATCAATAAAATGCTCCATTTTGATCAGACAGAGCTGCTGTTCCCATTTTCCATGAATTATGTGCTCGAAATTGGTGCCAAGATGACCAGTGAGGAGATTCAAAAGGTCACCAGGACATTCATGAGACCTGAGTGCCAGCCTACAGGGCCACCTCCTTATCTGGATGTCTATTTTACTGAAGTAGGCAGACTATTACTAGACATGATTGCTTATGTGCTGGGATATAATACCAATGAGCATGTGGATGAAACAATGCTAGTATTGCTAGCTGCTTACAGCCCAGGCCAACCCCCTGCCCACAAATATAACTTTGCCAAGTTCATAGCTAACAAGATCCATGATCAGTTGGGCAAAGTGGATAGACAGGGTGTCTTCAAGTACTCGGCCTATATCTATCACCTTTTCATGTACTATCAGTCTGAGGCTTTTCCATGCTACATCAAAAAGCTAGATTATAGAGGGGAAAGAAGATATGTTATCTTCAGGACCTCTGTCTATCACAAAGTCTCAAATTCACACTATTCCTATTGTGAATTTGTTGACCAATTTGTATACCCAGTCTCTTGCCTATTGATGAGGTCCCCTCCTCCCAGAATATCAACTGAGATACAGAAAGCTCTGCATCTTTCCAAAAAATACAAAATAGGTGATTGGTACCTATATGAGAATCATACAGTCATCAGAGTCTATGGCTGTGAGCTCTGTCCATACAGGCTCCCAAAATATGTGCCTATGAGGTTATTTGCCTTGGAGTATTACAAGCAGTTGATTCAGTCCGACCTCACCCACTTCCACAGCTCCAAAAAGAAGGCCCACCTCAAGTTCAAACACCAGTTGGGCCCCTTCATCATGAATAAGCAAGAAGGATGGGAAGATGCCGACCTAATCCTCAAAGATAAATACAAGTTGTCATATAGTTTTCGGTGGGTCCCTTATGACCCTCAAGGCTTCATTACTGCTAGAAGAACCAAGTACAGGCTTCTAGGTTATAGGCATTGTCAATACCCACACATTCAAAGATATGCCAACCAGCAAGAATGGCAGCAGGGTACTCTAGTTGAAAAACTAACTGAAGAAGAGACAATGCTAAAGAATGTAAAGGAGCTTGAAAAAACTATTGACCTAGACTCTGTGCAGCAGGTACCTTTCAAATGACCTTATTCAGCAGGAGAAGGGACCTCGGCCTCAAGGACTGCACCAGTCGCACAGGCACCTTCCACAGTAGCACCAGCTACAGATAAAGGGAAAGGCATAATGGGTGCTGAGGAAGAAACCATGAAAGAAAAGTCTGCCCCTTCAAGTGAACAGCAACAAGAGCAGCCACAAGGGCAGCAACCGGAGCAGCAGCAAGAGCAGACTCCCCCTCCACAAACTGAGGCACCCACAGCTCCAATTTTGAAAACCCCAGCACAGGAGGACACGGGTACGAAGAGAGCCAGAGAAGAGTCCACTCCTGCTAGTGGATCCTCCCAGCAACCCCAGACCAAGAGGCCAAGAGCTGATTCCCCAGAGGTAGAAGACATCACTGAAGAATTCCTTGACAGTTCAAGGAAAAATAGGGAGGGCAGCCAGCACACAGGTACGAGCTCCTTTCAGCAGGAGCAAGGATTACAACTTGGTTTGTAGGTGTCCTCCTCCTCACAGCAAAGCAAGAAGCCCAAAGGCACTAAGGACTTCTTCAAACAAATAAAGGCACAGAATGACCTGCTGAGGGTGGAGGTTTATAAGCAATTTCTCAATGCCACACCAGCCCAAAAGGAAAGGCTAATGTCTGTGTATGACATCCAGGAGGAGAAAATGATCCTCAGCGATTTCAAGCCTACAGTGCCCCATCCAAAATCCACAGCAGATTATGTGAAGACAAGGGTGGAGGTCTTAGCCAAAGACATCCATCCAATGGACCAGATTGAACTCCACAAACAGACTGGAGAAATGGTCTATGCAACCTTGGTGGAGAGGGCAACCTTGGCCCATGAACTAAAAGAGTCACTCAAAAATACCAACACTCAGTTGGATTTTGAGAGAATGTCCTCCCTAGCCAAAGATAACAGAATAAAGTCACTAGAGGACATTATTGTTGACCTAGGGCATGATCCTAAGGATCCAAAGGGTGTAAAGGCCCTTATGAAGAAAAAAGATGATGACCTCAATGCATTGAAGAAGAGGTTAAAGCTGCAGCCCACAGAGCACCCTCAAACAGCTGAGCTACAAAAGGAAAAACAGGCTGATGAGCAACTGGACCTCATAATGCAGCTAAATCAAAAGGTCCTCGATTTGGAGAAGGAGCTTGAAGGAGCATTGCAAGATAAACAGGGAGAATCTACATCCCAAGCTCCTCCAACTACTTCAACCACTGCAACAACTACAGAGGCAGCAGTGGCCCCTACTACAGAAGCAGCAACAACAGCTCCAAGCTTCAGTGCAAGTGTGGAAGAATTAACCAAGGCCATTAAGGAAATGGAGCTCCAGGCAGATGAAATAAAGAAGGCCAAAGAAAAATTGGCAGAATTGGATGCCAAGTATGACAAATCAAAGATGACAGTGGCAGAACAAAGCAGAGAAATAAAGGCCCTAAAAGAAAAGATAAAGGCCTTGGAAAAGGAGCTGAATCTGGAAAGTGCCATGGCCGAAATAAGGAGAATTCTGTGGGCCAAAATTGGCCAATCCATCGATAAACAATGGAGATCAATTAAAACCATACATGAGCAGATGGATTTAATTGGCCTATCACAAACAGAGATTCAGAGGGCCAAGACAACACTGGGAGACAAGCCAGAACAGGCCAACAGAATGATAGATTTTTTGAATAGGCAAGAAAAGGAGGAACTGGCAGCCATGGGCATAGTCAACAGAACAGAGGTCGTCCTTATAGCCAATAAAGTACTCACTCTCAGGAATTATGTACAGACAGTGGAGAGAAAGTGCTTTGAGATACAAGTTGAAGTACATGATTACCAGCACAAGATGGCAGCACTGCAAGCAAAAGGACTGCCCAGCCTAATAAGCGGTGCAGGAAAGCTGATCTCCCGAGATCAATTTGCTAACAGGATGGCAGCTTATATTGAAAACCAAATCACTGCATCTGCTAGTACCTCTCAGGAAACAAGGCCTCCAACACGACAAAGCTTATATAATAAACTTGAAGGCCTGTTTTTTATTAAGAGTGAGGTGAAGCACCTTTTTGAAATTCCTCCTAATTTTTACAGGTATACAGAGGCCGATGAAACTTTGATTAAGATTCGAAGACATCAAATGCCTAAGGAGGATTGGTGGCAGGCAATGCTTCAAATTCTGCCACGTTAGCCTCAGTTGCTCGGTCACTGCCATCCCCAGCTCACTTGAAGACAAACAACAGAAAAAGGTTAGCATTTAAAGCAGCTGAAAAATGACTCAGCACATGTACAACGAAAGCTAGCCCAAAGGATAAGAAAAAACACATATCTTTGATAGCGTATCCTCAGCCGACTCTAGCAGCCACCAAGTCAACAATCTCTGACCATTTTGACAGCTAAAGCACTGAAGAGTTATTACAGCATTAACCTTCTCAGCTACAACGCTCCAGGAGTTGGCATAACATCAATGAGCTATTAACTCATTTCCTTGATATTTTTCATGTAAATTTTGTATATATACCCCCCTTAGTAACGCATAAGGGGTTGGTAATTTTTACTCTGAGGAAAATATATTGTACACTTTCAGAATTATCTGATACAAAGGGCTGGACTAGCTGAGTGATTTCCTGAAGTTTTGATGTCTTGCTGATGACCTGTGTGCTGTTGCAGAATTCTTGTGCTGTGTGGTGGAATAATAAGTCTTCTTAATCTTTGTTTGTCTTCTTATGTTATTGCATACTCATGTTTTCATCAAATCTAGAAATAGAGAAAAGGAATAGTACAGGACATGATTCATAACACTCTGTGCTCAATCTTTTATTGATGTAAATGTTTTCTTCTGAATTAACCATGGACATGAAATCTTGAGTGCTCATGTTTGCGTTAATTCAATAACTGTGAATGTTTATCTAGAAATTCTTAGTTGCTTCTAAATAATATTATCACTTCTTCACACATCCTTTCATTGAAAGATTCTTAATTGCCTTTCATAAACTGAATATATCACACTTAATCAAAATTCCAAAGCGTTGTTTCCCAGATACGTTATCCAGCTCTGCAGCATCACTATCATATCAACATAGCACACCAAACATCTAAAGGACCACTGACTCCATGCCCAATGACCTATAACATTCTACTGTGAGCACATATATATCTTGACTGAAACATTCTCCAACCAAATACAAAAAACAAATCTTGAAAATCATAACTAGCCTAAAATACTATCAGAACAGAGACAAATCATAAAGAGAGAGCCCTCTCTGATTACAGTTTGGCTAGGAGCTGTAATCCAAAGATTGGTTAGTGGTTACCCCAGTCGTATTCCCTTGGGAGTCATAGGGAACAACCTGGGTGATAACTAGTACTATGGCATACAAATTGGAGCTTCCTGCAACTTCTCGATTGCACCCAATTTTCCATGTTTCATGCTTAAAGAAGGTTATAGGCGACAAGCTCCCAGTTCAAACAATATTGCCAAAACTTGACGGGGAAGGAAAAATTACATTGGAACCGGAAGCAGTTATAGAAACAAGAACTCGATAGCTACGAAATCGATCAATTTTAGAGTACCTTATCAAGTGGAAAAATTATCCGCTGAAGATTCCACATGGGAGGATGAGAATTTTATGCAGAAATATCCAGAACTATTCAAGCGTTGAGGACAACACTTTTTTGGAGGAGAGGGGCATGTTGGGTCCCTATAATACTATTACCCCATTACTATTGTAGTTATACCCCTTATTTATATTGTTGTGCCCCCATTGCCCCCATATTGTTATTAATGTGCCCATAGAATCCCTCTATTGTTATTTTTGTGGCTTTATATTATTATTGTTAGGTCGGCTAGATTATATTATGACTTCTTAGACTCCTATATATAGAAAGGAGGTTTTTTCATTTGAATCATCCAAGAATTGTTCATTTATGTAATGTAAAGGAGGTTGCCCCCTCGAAGATGCTGAATTCTAAGGCATTGATCTATCTTTTCTATCTTTTCTTGAGCTGGTTTCATAACAGATTCCTCCTTTGTAGAAGGGTGTTGGATGCTCCTGCATCTATATGGTAACTAGATGAATCTACAGAAGAGATATCAGATGTGTCAGAATGCATGACATGAATGCTTACAAATGTGATGAAATGCAGGACAACTTCATGGAATCAATTCAAAAAGCAACTCACTCAGATGACAGATCATAGTACTGCAAGTTAATAGCACAAAGTTATAGATCACACTATATAGAATGAAGAAAGAGGTATACACAGTTTCACCATTGAGCAAGCCGCGTATACACATGGGTTCACTGTATACAATTTGAATATACATACACACACACTTTCACAAAAGGAAAAGCATGTATACCTTCGAAAACTAAATGTTTGGTCCGAAGTATTTGGTCCATGGTATTTTGATCCATGGTATTGGTCCAAGGTATCGAGTCTAAGGTTTTGACCCCAAGTATTAGGTCCAAGGTTTTGGTCCTAAGTGGTTCTGGTCCATTTTATTGAGAAAGGCCTAAGACTATAAAAGGAGGAGAAGATCATTAGGCCAAGTGTGCGAGTATCGAATATTTGATATAGTGTGAGATCTAATATGCGGGTTACTAGCTTATGGTGTTGTGCTTGATATGAACCGAGGAAGAACCTTAGCACTTGATGAAGGATAAGATCTAATGATGTTTCAAGATCTTAAGGCTTGATGTGGATTATCTTAATGTGTTTTGGTCATGTATCTGAATAACTGGCGCATGTTGTAGTCTGTAAATATGATGCTCTAGGTATGATTGAAGTTTAGAATAGTTGTTATGTTTAAATCATCTTCTACAGATCTATATGCAGGTTCACTTTATAAAAGGAGCATATACATGTTGGTTCTACGTATCAAAACAACGTTTACATCATAAATTTGATTTGCAGATCTGTATGTTGTTTCGCTTTGAGGAATGCGCGTATGAATGCAGGTTTGACACATGGAAGTAGCGTATACCTTATAAAAAAAAATTTAGTTTCTTTTGTTGGCTATTACAGTGTTTTGGGTTATTGCTTGGGTTCTGGTTACTCTATTCTGGTGACATCATTTTGAATGATTAGATTGATGGAGTGATTGATTGGTTTAGTTGTGGTTGGTTCAAAAAATATTGGTTGATGCAGATATATTTGATGATTGAATGATGTTGTTAATGGATCCAGTCTAAAAATTTATGAAACATGGTCCCTAGAATGAAAGAGAAGGTTGTAGCCTTCTACAAGTAGAAGCCTGCGTACTCGTATAAGACTACACTGATACAAAAATTGTAAATAGATTTCTCTTATTATTAAAAGAAGACATAGATGATTGCAGCAGGTGGTTTTCACCCACATTGGGTTTCCACCTTATATCTTGGTGTAATATGTGTTTCTTATGTGTGATGATCTATCATGTGTTTACTACACCTCGTTAATGTTTATATGGTTCTCATGCATTGATTAAAGATCAATATTTGATGAATTAACTGAATCATAAGTTTGTTGGATATACGCTAGTTGCACTAAACACAGTTGCGTGTACACGTGAGTTCAATTAATTGAATTAGTGTATATTAATCTCATTATGGAAATGAAAAATTATTAGTTTGATAATACTGATTGACCCCCCCACTTAGTATTATTTCCAACAATTTGTATTTGAGCAAGTCCTTGAGAATAAGCTTGACCGCTTGAAGGAAGATCCATCATCATGAGTAATCAAGAAAGCGGGCGATCCATTAGACCACCAATCTTTGATGGGAGCAACTTTGTTTATTGGACAGTAAGAACCACAACCTATCTTCAATCTCTTGGAACAGATGTCTGGAAAATCGTGGAAGGAGGATATACATTTCCATCATCAATTCCTACAGATACAATAGGTAGAAAACAATATGAAACCAATGCCAAGGCTGTTAATACATTATTGGGAAGTTTGTCACAATCAGAGTTTTTCAAAATTATGCAGCTCAAATCAGCCAAAGAAATATTCGACAAAATTTTTCTAAGATATGAAGGAGACTCTTAGGTAAAACGTGCTAAACTGCAAACTCTCAGAATTCAATATGAAACTCTCAAGATGCACAATGATGAAAGTATAGCTAGTTACTTCTTATGCATAGATGAGATTGTTAATTGCATGAAGAATCTAGGTGAAGAGTCAATCATTATGCTACCAAATGTCCTCATATATATAAATATGATAAAGGGAAGCAATCTGCAAAATGGAATAGAAAACAAAGTGTGAGTAAAAGGAGCTACTACACTCATGAAGATAGAGATGGTTTATCAAATAGTGATGAACATGAAAATAGTAATGACTATAGACTTCTGATGGCTTTTGAAGATGACCTTGATGAAAAAATCTCTCAAGTCAAAATATGTTTAGAAGAAAAGAATATGATTATAGATACCTTGACATACCAACTTGCTGAAAGAGAAGAACACAATGAGAAGCTAAAATGTGAAATTGTGGGTCTAAGAAAGGATCTTGAGAAAACAAAAGCTCTCAATCTTAGATTTTCTAAAGGGTTAGATACCTTAAATGAAATTATCAAAGTGCAGCGTTCTCCTCTCATAAAGATAGGTCTTGGATATACTAAAGAATCATCTCAATCACAAAAGCCATCAACCTCCACTAAAAGCTATCGCGGTGTAGAAAAGAGCAGTGAACACTTCGACAATCATCAGCAAAGGCATAATGCAGATCACCAAGTGAATCAGGATGACTTTAATTCAAGGATGAACAGAAGCCACAAGAAATCTTGGGTAAATCATACTCAATTTGCTTCAAAGAATATCAATCAACAGGTCAATAGATTCAATAATCGTAGGAACTTCTTTAATGGTCAATGTTTCTCATGTCATAATTTTGGACACAAAGCTGCTCAATGTGTTGCTTACAAAACTATCATGACTAGAGAAGCACGAAATCAAAGGAATGTTATAGGGATCAAGAAAAGTTCCTATAATAACTTTTCTCTTCTTGAAAATGAAATAGAATGCTCAATGTGTAACAACATTGGCCATGAAGAATCTAAATGCAAGAGTAAATTTTGGCAAATAGATCAGAAGGAGAAAACTCCATTAAATCCCAAAATATGGAGAAAGAAAGAACCACAAACAAAAAGATGTGGTATAGCCTTGTATCCAGAAGGACAAGAAAACTCGTGGTACATTGACAGTGGATGCTTAAAACACATGACAGGTGACAGAGAAAAACTACACTCATATAATGCCTTAGAAAACGAAAAGAGTGTCTCATTTGGAAAGGACACTGCTGCTATCATAAAACATAAAGGATCTATTTTCTTGAAAGAAAAATTTAAAGGTGGGAATGTTATGTATGTTGATGGCTTAAAGCATTATCTTCTGAGTGTGAGTCAAATGTTTGATCAAGGAAATGAAGTAGTGCTTCGATCAAATGGATGTTTTGTTTGTGAGCATAATATAGGGGAAACCATGATTAAAGGGAGAAGAACTCCAAGCAACCTATAACTACTCAAGTGAGGACAACAACAGTGCTATCTAAGAAAAAATGATGAAATTTGGCTATGGCAGAGAAGATTGGGACATCTAAGCTTTCCTCAAATAAGAAAAGCATGCAGATTCTAGGTTTTTCGTGATATTCCAAATATCAACATTCCTGAAAATACTATATGAAAATCATGTCAATTCGGTAAGAAAAGTAGATCTCAATTCATCGAAATGGAAGGGTCAGATAGTAAGCCTCTTGACCGTTTTCATACTAATTTATGTGGTCCATCAAGGAAAAGGTCACCTCGTGGAGAAGAACACTTTTTATTTTTCAATGATGGTTTTTGTAGAATGTGCTAGATAGGTCTTCTAAAGCATAAAGATGAAGCATTTGAAAAGTTCAAAGCCTTCAAAGCTTTGGTTGAGAATGAATCAGATCGCAAAATCAAATTCCTGAGCTCTGATCAAGGAGGGGAATTTAGCTTGGATGAATTCTTTGAATTTTGTGAACAACATGGAATAAAAAGACAATTCTCCACTGCAAGGACTCCTCTACAAAATGGAGTGGTAGAAAGGATGAACATAATTGTTCAACAAATGGCTCGTGCTATGCCAGATGAATCTGGAACTCCTGCAACCTTCTAGGGTGAACCTCCATTCGTCGTCATCACTATTCTCAATCAAGAAAATGTTGGGGTAAACAACACTCAAACTCCACATGAACTTTGGTATTGTAAGGCTCTTACACTAAAATACTTCAATGTTTTTGGAAGAAAATTTTACATGAAAAGGACTGATGAAAAACTTGCTAAGTTTGAACCCAGAGTAGATGAAGGTATTCTTCTTGGCTACTCTTCCCAAAGTAAAGGATATAAATTTTACAATAAAAGACTTGGGAAAATTATTGAAAGTATTGATGTTGTTGTTGATGAAGCATGCAAAAATCGAAAACAGATAAAAACCGAAGAGTATGATGATGAAGATGATGAGGATCAATTTTCCACATCAAATCACACTAATACTGAAAAAGAAACGAATGAAGCACCAGAAGAAGATATAATGATAGAAGAAAAGACTTCGTCCAGGTAAGTTAGGAAAAATCATCCAGAAGCTCAAATGTTAGGATAAAAAGGGGGAGGTGTGTAGACTAGAAGAACCATTGCTGAAACTTCAAGCTATCTAGCATTAGTATCTTCCACTGGACCTCAAAATATAAATGAAGCTTGCAGAGATGAACATTGGGTCAAGGCCATGAATGAAGAACTTGAGCAAATTGAAAAGAATAATACTTGGGAATTAGTTCCTAGACCTCATGTTAAGAATATCATAGGAACTAAATGGATATTCAAATATAAGATGAATGAAAATGGAGAACTTACTAGAAAGAAGGCCATACTTGTTTGTAAAGGATATGCTCAACAAGAAGGTATAGATTTTGAAGAAACTTTTGCACCTGTTGCTAGACTTGAAGCCATCAGAATGTTTATTTCTCTTTCTAGTTTTCAGAAATTCAAAGTATACCAAATTGATGTAAAATTTGCCTTTCTTAATGGAGACTTAGAAGAAGAAGTTTGTATTGAACAACCAGAAGGATTCATTCTTGGAAATGATGGAAAACTTGTATGCAAACTCAGAAAATCTCTCTATGCTCTAAAATTTACTCCAAGGGCATGGTATTTTAGTCTTGAAAAATATCTCCATCAATAAGGTTTTTCAAAGGGGTCAGCAAATAGCAATCTATATACAAATATGGACACTGATAAATTTCTAATAATTTTTGTGTATGTTGATGATATCATTTTTGGTAGCAATGAAGAATCCATGAGTTAGAATTTTGCTTCAGTAATGCAAAAAGAATTTGAAATATCCTTGCTTGGTGAGCTTACCTACATTCTTGGTCTACAAGTGTAGCAAAATAAATATGGTATTTTTCTCTCACAAACCAAATATCTCAGACAGATCCTGAAAAAGTATGACATGGAAGATTCTAAACCAATATGTACTCCAATGGTAACAGGAAGTAGTCTCAAATCAAATGATGAATCAACAGCAGTTCATCAACCAACTTACAGATCCATGTTTGGTAGTTTGCTTTATCTAACAGGTACCCGACCACGCATCATGCATGCAGTGGGAATAGTTGGAAGATTCCAAGAAAATCCAAAGGAATCACATCTTCGGTAGTCAAAATAATTTTCAAATATCTTCAAGGAACACAGAACTTTGGCTTATGGTATCCTAGAGATACAGATCTTAAACTTCATTCATATACAGATGAATATTGGGTAGGAAGTGTTGATGATAGAAAAAGCACTAGCGGTGGTGCATTCTATATGGGTTCTAGGTTAGTGTCTTGGTTTAGCAAGAAACAAAGCTCAATTTCATTATCTATAGCTGAAGCAGAATACATGGTTGTTGCATCTTGCTGCACAAAATTACTTTGGATGATGCAAACCTTGCAAGATATTCAGATCACATGTACTCCACCCATCTACATTTTATTTGATAATATGAGTGCCATTAGTATTTCAAAGAATCGAGTCATGCACTGCAAGACCAAGAACATACCCATCAAATATCATTTCCTACATGAATAAGTGATTAAAGAAAAGGTGAAATTGGATTATGTTCTCTCCGAAGAATAGGTTGCTGATATATTCACTAAACCATTGACCAAAGAGACTTTGAATTCCTCACACAAAAGCTGGGAGTAGTTTCTGCATCATCTTGCTGTTAAATCCTATTTTTCATAGAAAGGTTGTTATATGCGAGTTTCATGAAGTGTAGTCACATACATATGCGAGTTTCTGTTGACACAATCGTGTATAATTTAGTTTGAAGAAAAAATATTAGGTCTGACTTAGGAAAAACGGGGTCTGCTATGGTTTTGTCAATTATCTGCTCTATTTGATGATGATTTCAATGCATTGATGTATTGGTCCTCATAGTGTTGTTGATCACTTGATGAATATCTCATTGATGATATTGCTTTGATATATTTTACTCACATATGCAATGATCAGATCTATCAGTGAATAGGTGGCACAAGTTCAGGGGGAGAACATGGTTGATGATATTTTGGGAACTATTGATGTACATATACAGGTTGTTGGCCTAGATGATATTGACAAATGTTGCTGGTTTCTCATGTCTATCATGGTCTTGTTTACGACATTTGGTCTCTGTTATATATGTCATGTATATCTTTTAATGTAATGGTCATGAAAAGACCTAATTTGTAACCCCACTATGCATGGGATGAATGATGTAATGTTTCTTGTTTTTTGACTTGTATAAACAATTGATATAACCCCACTTGGTTGGGTGGATGAGTCAAATTTGGTATATCCCCACTTGGTTGGGAGATGAACGCATGTATGAGTCATTGACGATAGGAAGGTCATTTGTGATGTATGTATAGAGTCATGTTCATCTTTTAGAACACCCTTTTGAAAACTTTACTTATGCTCAGTGGGACCATGGAATTGATCATGCGAGCTCAATCATCACTACAACATATCAGAAAATTCAGCATGCACTAAGGTGGAGCATGACACTTTGCCCTTGATGTCAAAGTGGGAGAGTGACCTGGTGTGGTTGTTGCCATCAAGTAAAAAGTGGGAGATTGTTGGTATTATGATGTATTTATTATACTTGATGGAAACCCACTTGTAGTAGAAAAAATATCTTATATATGGTAACTAGATGAATCTGCAGAAGAGATATCAGATGTGACAGAATGCATGATAGGAGTGTTTGCGAACGTGATGAAATGTGGGGCAGCTTCAAGGAATCAGTTTAGAAAGCAACTCACTCACATAACAAATCACGCTAATACAGGTTAACAACACACAGTTACAGATCAGAGTACATAGAATGAAGAAAGAGATGTATATGCAGTTTCATCGTTGACCAAGTTGTGTATACACACAGGTTCACTGTATACAAGTCGTGTATACGTACACACACACTTTCACAAAAGGAAAGGTGTGTATACCTTGGAAAACTATGTTTGGTCTGAAGCAGTTGGTCCATGGTATTTTGATCCATTGTATTGGTCCAAGGTATCGAGTCTGAGGTATGGACCACAAGTATTAGGTCCAAGGTATTGGTCGTAAGTGGTTTTGGTCCATGGTATTGAGAAAGGCCTAAAATTATAAAAGGAGGAGAATATCATTAGGCCAAGTGTGCAGGTATCGAATATATGATATAGTATGAGATCTAATATGTAGGTTATTAGCTATTATGAAGCCAGCTCACAAAAAGATAGAAAAGATAGACCAACGCCTTAGAATCCAGCCTCTTCGAGGGGGCAACCACATTTACATTACACAAATGAATGATTCTTTGATGATTCAAATGAAAAAACCTCCTTTCTATATATAGGTGTCTAAGGAGTCACAATATAACCTAGCCGACCTAACAATAATAATATAAAGGCACAGAAATAACAATAGAGGGATTCTTGGGGCACAATAACAACAATATGGGGACAATAGGGGCACAAAAATCTTAATAAGGGATACAACTAAATCAGTAATGGGGTAATCACTAGTATTATAGGGACCTAACATTCCCCTCTCCTTCAAAAGATTGTTGTCCTCAATTCTTTAGTAGTTCTGGATGCTTCTGTATAAAATTCTCATCCTCCTTGTCGAATATTCAGCGGATAAGTTCTTCCACTTGATGAGATACTCTAAAATTGATTGATTCAAAAATTAAACAATAAATGAAATGTATAAATGAGTTAATATCTATCTATCTATCTATCTATCTATCTATCTATATATATATATATATATATATATATATATATATATATATATATATATATATATATATATATATATATATATATATATATATATATATATATATATATATATATATATATATATATATATATATATATATATATATATATATATATATATATATATATATATATATATATATGTATATATATAATCACGAATTACAAATTTTGGAAAGGCATAGTCTAGTTCCCCTCATGACATTTGATCGTGGGTCACCTTGCTAAGAAGGTCCATCCTCAACCACATGTACTAGTTAGACTTGACTTTTTCACTTTTAATTATTATTGTAATATTTTTTTAGCTTAATTGTATTAAATATATTTTCTTTATGAATAAAAATTTAAATCTTTTTTCATTTAGTTTGCTAGATAAAGTGAGTGCTAAGATGACTTGTTCCTCCAAAGTGTGGCTTGATTCATGGAGGGATAACACCTCGCTTCGGCCACAATAACTTGGCTAGATTTTTTTGAAGTGAATTTCAAACTGGTATAGGCCATGTGGACCATTTCTAAGT
Source organism: Pinus tabuliformis (assembly GCA_031772625.1). Taxonomy (NCBI): domain Eukaryota; kingdom Viridiplantae; phylum Streptophyta; class Pinopsida; order Pinales; family Pinaceae; genus Pinus; species Pinus tabuliformis. The sequence continues at coordinate 266,260,315 of CM062814.1, read as the reverse complement.
CTTCCTAGTTTGATTAGGTTTTATAAAAGGACTTATGTCTAAACATAAAACTAATTATTTTACTATTATTTCTAATGTATTTTTTTTTTCAAAATAAATGGTCAATGGGGAACTAGTGATGGCGGTCTCGGTGCAGGAAGGAGTGTTAATCTCTCAAATTGTGAGATTATATCTTCTATCTTTGTTTTCATGTGTATTTATTGGTTCAATGGGCTTTCTGTCATCCACTGACCACTTTAGAGCTTCCACTACATTAGCAGATCCCTCCGAAGGTCGCAGGGTTCCACTAAACTTCCACTAGTCGAGACATGACACTAATAAAAACCATAGTTTAATAAATTTGAAATGTGCCTTCTAAAAAATTGTCAACACTTCTTCACCATTGATCTATTGAGGATGTAAGGTTCACAACACTCCCTAAGTTCAAACTTGCTTCTCGTCTGTCAATCGTCGATCTTGCTCCACCAGATCTAACGGTTCACACGCATATCAACCCGTTAACTTGCACACTCCAAATCAACCTGGAAAATAGTTTCCCTCTCTCTCCTCGTTGCTACGTGTAAGTGTGTGTATGGAATCCAAGCCAACAGGGAATTACCATGTACAACCTTTCCTCCTCCCAAAATCCACTTGTGGTTTTCTCCAACTCTCTTCTACTCGTTAACTGTTGGGTAGCTTCCTCAATCGAACACCATTGATCTATCTCGATCGAGATTTATTGGTCTAAAATCAATCTTCATGCATTGCATCCTTGATCTTCTTCCACTAATCTCGTCCATCTGCTCAATACACTCAAAATTCACGAGAAACGTAGTTAAAAGAAAAACACAAAATTTAACATAGTCAACACAATTTCATTCAATCTCACATAACACCATTTAAACTTTGAATTTCACAATAGCACAGAGATTTTGAATGAGACTATCCTTTGCGATTTGACAAGGAATTTCTCATCCACATACACAGAAACTAAATTTTCCCAAATTACTGGATTCGCTCCAGGGAAGCCAAATTTCTTCAACGGCCAAAATCCCCTTACAATTGTGTGAAAATTACATAAATAATGGTTCATCCTAACAACGAGATCCTAATACAAAGGCTAAAATTTATGAACCCTATGTGTCGTGCGAGGCATTCTCCTCGATAATCTCCACTACATCTAACTAACTAAAATTTATTACATCATGATCAAAACTATGTTATAGCTCCATGCTTAGCTAGAAAAACATAGAAATTGATGGCTAAAGGATCCCATTCCTTTGCCTATAATATTTTTTTGTATTTTTGGAATAATCCCTCGAATTTATCTTCATGTCTTATGCTCCTGCATCACACTCCTGAGGACAAAATTTTTCATGGGCTCTTGTTCATGAGAACTTCTACAGAACTTTCCAATTTCTATAGCATGTTTTTTGTTACCCAAGTAGCTTCAGCAATTGGCTCATCCTTCAATTTGACGAAATACTAAAATTACTCCCGTCCTCTCATTTTCTTGAACACTTTCCTGTCTAGAATCCTTTCTGGATGTAATTCCTTTGTTGTAGGTAATTATTTTACCCAATCAATTTCCTTTGTCTCTTGATCTTCTTTCGTTTCATTTGTAATTTCACCTTCATACTTGTACAAATTAGCAACATTGAAAATTGGAGATATTCCAACATGAGGGGGTAATTCAATTTCATATGCACTTGTAGAAAATTTCCTCAATACTCTGCATGGTCCAATTTTCTTGAAATTCAATTTGCTATACTCCCTCTTTGGAAATCCTTCCTTGCTTAGGTGTCCTAAAACCAAATCCCCAACTTCAAAGTTCACTTCTTTTCTTCTCATATCTACTCTATTTTTGTACTTAATGTTGCTATCGTGTAGTTGTTGTTTGACCTGTTCATGTATTGCTTGTATTTCTGAAGAAAAATCTTCTCCCTCTACACTTCTCATCTCATATTTTCCCAAGTTTCTCAACTCGGTCACTACTCTTGGATGCATTCCATAAACTATATGGAATGGACTCTACCCTGTACTCCTGTTAGGTGAGCCATAATATGCATATTCAGCATGTGCCAATACTTGATCCCACACCTTTGGATTTTTCCCAGTAAGACTCCTTAAAAGATTTCCCAAACCCCTGTTCACAAATTTAGTCTATCCATCAGTATGTGGATGATAGGCAGAACTGAAACTCAATTTAGTTCCCAGCTTCTTCCATAGTGTCCTACAAAAATTTCCAAGAAAGTTGGAATCCCTGTCTCAGACAATACTCTTAGGCAACCCATGCAATCTTACAATCTCCTTGAAAAAGAAATTAGCAATGTGAGTAGCATCACTAGTTTTATAACATGGAATAAAATGTGCCATTTTTGAAAATGTGTCCACTACAATCCTATAGAAACATACAATCCTATGTTTTTCCTTCTTCCCTTTTCATATTGACAGACTTTACAAGTTTTCACATACTTTTCCACTTCAAATGCTCATTTTTGGCTAGAAATAAAATCTGTTGAACTGTTCGTAAGTCTTATCTATACCAAAATTTCCTGCAAGTCCACCACTATGTTTCTCTTTGATTAAATTCTCCCTCATAGAGCAATTTGGTATGCAGAGCTTATTTCTCTTAAACAAAAGTCCATCTTGTAAGAAATAATCCAACCATTTATTCCTATCCATCAAAATAGGTTTCTTAAAAGCTTCAAATGCCTCTTTAAAATCTAAATTCGTCTCATACAATTCATTTTATAAAATCGAAACCGAACACTTGAATTTGACTCTCGTGAAGTAAAGTATTTATCCTACTTAAAGCATTTGCAACTTTGTTTGATTGGCCATTTATATGCTTCACGACAAAATTGAAGCCTTTAAGATACTCTACCCATTTGGCATGTCTCTAGTTAAGCTTTGGTTGTTCCATAATATATTGCAATGCATGGTTGTCTGAATAAAGTATGAACTCTTTTGTCAGTAAATAACGTCTCCATTTCTTCAATGATTACACAAATCCATAAAACTCTTTATTATAAGAAGAATACTTCTTCTTTGAATCATTCAGTTCTTCACTAAAATAAGCTATAGGTTTGTCTTCCCGATTAAAACACCTCCAATAGCTTCGATACTTACATCACATTTCACTTGGAAAGGTTTACTAAAATCAAGTAGAATCAAAATAGGATTTTGAGTGATATTTTTCTTCAACAACTAAAACTTTTTTTCTGCTTCAGTAGTCCATCTAAATGGTTGCTTATCCTTCTTTATAGTCTCAACAATAGGATCATTGATCTTACTAAAATTCTTTATGAATTTCCTATAAAAACTAGCAAGACCATGAAAACTTCTTACCTCAAAGATACTTTTAGGTGAAGGCCACTCCATGGTTGCCTTGATCTTCTCTGGATCCATCTTCAACCCTTTAGTAGAAATAACAAAACTCAAATACACTAATTCCTCTTTCATGAATGAAAATTTCTTCAAATTCAGAAATAATTTCTCTTGCTGCAACCTTTGTAAGACATAATTGAGATGTCTCATGTGCTCCTCCTTAGACCTGTTGTAAACTAGTATATTATCTAGAAATACAATTACAAATTTATCAATAAACTCTTTAAGAACTTCATTCATGAGTCTCATAAATGTACTTGGTGCAATTGACAACCTAAAAGGCATTACTCTCCATTCATACAGTCTTTCATTTCTCTTAAAAGTAGTTTTCAAGTCATCCCCTTCTCTTATTCTTATCTGATGATTCCCACTCTTAAGATCTAGTTTTGTAAAATACTTTTCTCCACTCAAAAAATCCATCAAATCTTCAATTCTAGGTAAAGGAAATCTATATCTGATTGTGATTCTATTGATGGCTCTTGAACGAGTACACATTCTCTTGTCTCCATCTTTCTTTGGACTCAACACTGTTGGTACTGTACAAGGACTCAAACTCAATCTGATCACTCTTTTTTCCAGCAGTTCTTGGACCTACGTTATAACCTCTTCATTTTCTGTGGGAGTCATTCTGTAAGCTGCTTTGTTTGGTAGATTTGCTCTAGGAATCAAATCTATATGATGACTAATCCTTCTAATGGGTGGTAACTCATTAGGCAAATCATCAAAAATGATATCACAATAGTTGTCCAACATTTATTGAATTTCAATGGGTAAATCAGAAACTTTAGTAAAAGTCATTATTACCTGGGGCTTGAAAATTACAACAAAATCTACCTCATTTTCTTCCATAAGCAGCAATGTACGATTGACACCATCTTTAGCAAACTTGTGGCCTTTTCTTTTCCCATCATGCATAGCTCCTTTATCATATTGCCAAGGTCTCCCAAGCAATATGTGACACACATCCATAGGCATCACATCACATAAAATTTTATCCTTATATTTTCCCAACTCCAACTCCACTTCACACTGTTCATTCACTAACAGCTAATGTCCCTTCTGTAAACATGACAACTTGTAAGGTGTTGGATGTCTCATTGTCTTCAACTTCAATTTCTCTAGCACTTCTATAGAGACCAAATGACCAGTGTTGCCACTATCAGTAATCATCTCGCAACATTTCCCTTGAACCGTACACACTGTTCTGAACAAATTCTTCCTTTGTGATGGTTCAACTATCTACTTTGCTCACTGGAGCAAAACTTTATTAACTACCAAAGATTCTCCTCTCTCTGGTACATTTTCTTCTTCTGTCACTCCTAGTACTTCTTCTTCAACTACAGGCACAGTTGCGTTCCTCTCACTTGTTCCTACATTCTCTCGACATTCAAAAACTGTGTGTCCCAATTTGTTACATCTATAACATCTTACTCTTCCTCTACCTCTACCTCCTCTTCCTCTAGAAAAACTCCCTCTGCCACTTGCATCACCTCCCGTGGTTGCATGCTTGGTTGAGTTGCTGCTAGCTCCATCTCTAGGTGTTGTAGATCTTCCTCTAACACCTTGACTTCCTTTTCATTGGAAATTTCCTCTTCCTCTGGAATACTACTTCCTCATGAGTTTTTCTTCAGCTTTTAGTACCATCTCATAAGATTCTTCTACTGTTTTACTATACAATATACTTATCTCATCTTGAATGTCCATTCTAAGACCATTCACATATCTAGCCACCTGGTCATCTGTATCCTAATTTTGTCGAGCTCTTATACTTACCTTATAGAATTCCTCTATATATTCTCTCACTCTCATAGACCTCTGTCTGAACAAGGTTTGTTGATAATTACTTGGTGAAAACTTACCTCTTAGCTTTGCTACCATCGTATTCCAATTTCTGATTGGTTGTTTGCGAAGACTCTTTCTTTATGCGTGCACTCCATCCCACCAAAGTGCCACATGTCCTTTTAGCTTGGTGATAGCACACTTTACTTTCCTCTCATCTTCTGTTGTTCATAATCAAAGAATTTCTCCATGTCATTAATCGAGTCTATCAATTCTTCTCGATTTAATCCTCCTGCATATATTAAAACCTCAGTTTTTGGCCTAGCTGTGGATCTCAACACTCATTTGAATAATCTCATCTCAGGAGTAACTGCTATAGTTTCCTCCTCTTCTTCAGTTTCAACCTCACGCTCAATAACATCTCCATCATCTATATTTCTCCGTGCTCTTAATGCTTCTAATCTAGCTTGCATCTGTTGCATAGCTTCCATCACCTCAGCATTTGCAACTGGTCGTCCTCTTCTGCCACGTACTCATCCTCTTCCAAATCTAAAATCCATATTGGTTTTCCTTCTCTTGCTTCTAAGATTCAATTCAGTGTCAACAGGTTGCTCTCATACCACTAATGATGGCAGTCTCGGTACAAGCAGGAATTTCAATCTCCCAAATTGTGAGATTATATCTTCTATCTTTGTTTGCAGGTGTATTTGTTGGTTCAATGGGCTCTCTATCATCCACTCACCACTTTAGAGCTTTTCCTAAGTTAGCATATTCCTCTAAAAGTCACAGAGTTCCGCTAAACTTCCACTAGTGCGGACCCGAAAGTAATACAAACCATAGTTTAATAAATTTGAAATCTGCCTTCTAAAAATTCATTGGCACTTCTTCACCATTGATCTATTCAAGATCCAAAACTCACAACACTCCCCAACTTCAAACTTGCTTCTCTCCTCTCAACCGTCAATCTCACTCCACCAAATCTAACGACTCACACGCATATCGATCCGTTAACTTGCACACTCCAAATCAACTTGAAAATAAATTTTTCTCTCTCTCTCCTCACTGCTATTTGTCAGTGTGTGTATGGAATGAGAGCCAATGACGAAATACCACTTGCACCCTTTACTCTGCCTGAAATCCACTTATGGTTTTCTCCAACTCGCTTCTACTCGTTAACTTTCGGGTAGCTTCCTTGTAAGAACACCGTTGATCTATATCGGTCAATATCTATTGGTCTAAAACCAATCTTCATGTGTTGTGTCCTTGATCTTACTCCGCTGATTTCGACCATTCGCTCAATACACTCAGAATTGACTCGAAACTGAGTTAAGAGAAAAACACACAATTTAACACAATCAACATAATTTTATTGAAGCTGAGAGAACACCATTTAAAATTTGAATTTCACAATAACATAAAGATTTCGAGGGAGATTATCCTTCGGGATTTGATAGGGAATTTCTCATCCACATATAGAGAACGTAAATTTTCCCAATTTACTAGATTCACTCCACGAAAGCCAAATTTCTTGAAAAGTCAAAATCCCCTAGCAATAGTCTGAAAATTACATGAGTACTTGTTCATCCTAACAACTAGATCCTAATTCAAAGGCTAAAATTTATTAACCCTATCTCTTGTGCAAGGCATTCTCCTTGAGAATCTCCACTACAACTAACTAACTAAAATTTATTACATCATGATCCAAGCTATATTCTAGCTCTATTCTTAACTAGAAAAACATGGAAATTGATGGCTAAAGGATCCCACTTCTTTGTGTGTAATTTTTTTTTGTATTTTTGGAATAATTCCTCGAATTCATCTTCAAGCATTATGCTCCTGCATCAACTAGTGACTTTCCTGGATATATTCAAAGACCTCCAAGCCACATCTCTTAGAGGCCCATAGTTCATTCCAAGACTCAAATGTCTAAATACCACCTAAAACAATACTGAGAAGTCACTAACTCCCCATATTTTCATTTCAATTTTGATATAATATTATTTAATGGTGATGTGGCAACATCTCCCTTATGCCCACTTCCCAACCCAATTATTAATTATTCCAGGAAATTTTTAAGCTGAAAATTAATTATTAATTATTAGACTCAAATGACAAGTTAGCATTGGCTTAGTCTCACTTATCCAAGAAACTACCCTTTCCACCATCCAATTTAAGCATACAATTTGAAGCATGAATATGAACATTTGTTGTTTAAAATATATTTTTGAATGCATAATGGTTCCAAAAAGCTCTCATATTTTGTATATTAGACAATTCAAATTCAAATTCTTAAAAATCCTTATTTGATTTTGATTAAAAATACCTAGAAATATGTCATGAAAAAGACCATCTCATAAAGTTAGACTACACCTAATCTATATATTTGCTTAATTTCTCTAAATAGTTTGACTTCTTTTATAATATTTAAAATTTATGTATATAACTTTAAATTGTATGGTTAACACAAATAAATTTCTAATTGGTCATTTATCATAATGTACTAAATGAATCATGTCCACACCTAAACATGCTTAATTTTATTATTATTATTTTTGATGTAGTTTAATTTTTGCTTGACTTTTTAAACATAAATGGTTGATGGAGAACAAAAAACCTCCCTAGATACATGAAATAACCTCAAAGCCACATCTATTAAGGTATTTTCCATGGAGACCACAATTTTGCCAAGAGAGTGGTTTTTAGCCATTCAATTAATGGATTCAATACCATAAAAAAAACATTTAAGGCACCCAAAATAGTGAAGTTAAATTGGTGTAAACATTTCCCAAAATTTAATGCTAGTCAAAATCTTTTTGGAAGTTTGGTTATTTTCCAAGAATTTTTTTTTAAATCCAACCAAGGGAGTATATAAATCATTTTTTGATGGTGTAATGGATTCAAAACCATTTAAAAAAAAAAAAATGTTAAAGCACCCAAAATAGTGAAGCTCAACTCGTGTATAAATTTCCCAAAATTTCTATGGAATGCTAGTCAAAATATATTTGGAAGTTTTTATACTTTCCACCAAATTTTTTGGGGATAGTTTGACTACTCTCATTTAATTAAAAACACATAATTCATCGTAAGACTCAGATGTATGTATGAAAACAACTAAAACTGAAAACTAACAACCTACCCATATTTTTAGATTTTCTAATATATTACTATTTAATGCAAGTGTGACAATATCTCCCCTATACCCATATTATGCGCTGTATAACACCTCTCAACCCAATTATTAATTATTAGGCACAACTTTTAAGATGAAAAATATTTATTAATTATTAGATACAAATGACAAATGATAATTTGATACACTCTCTACATATTCACTTTAATTCTCTAAATATATTGACTTGTGTTACAATATTTAAAATCTATCTATATAACATTAAATCATATGGTTAACCCATATTAAATTCTAGTTGAGTATTTGTAGTGTTATACTAAATATAGATAACCCTTCTCTCCCTCATTATGTCTTATTAAAAGAATCTTGTCCACCCATAAACTTAATTTTTTTATTATAATTTTTAATGTAATTTTATTTTTGTTTTAAATTTTCAAAATAAATAGTTGATGGGGAACTAACAACCTCCCTAAATATATGCAAACCACAACTATTAGAAACTAATATTTCATCCTAACACCAGGACTTTTGAAAACCATAAAAAACAATAATCTACAATAAGCACATCCAAAAAAATTTATTTGAATTTTAAATATAATATTATTTAATACCAATATGGAAACATCTTATATTAAATGGTATAGTACCTCTCAACAGAATTATTAATGGGTAGTCTAATGATTATGCCCTTATAGACTTTATAATTTTATAGAAGTTTTTGATATTGGTCAATCCATTTTCACTATCAAAAACATGATTCAAACACTGCCTCTTACTTTTTTTGAATGTTTGGCTTTTTCGAATGTTTTTGCCCTCATTCCTGCCACTTTTGACACTCCTAACAATTCCTCCTCCTCCATAGAAGACACCAATTATTAATCATTAAAAACGACTTTTAAAACACAAATAATTCTTAATAACCCTTATATGAGGGGTATAACACCTCTCAATCCAATTATTAATTATTAGACACATTTTTTAAAATAACAAGTAATTATTAATTATAAATACAAATAAAAATTATCATTTCAGACATAGGTTTTTAACTAATTTTACAATAAATTTATCGTTTATCATTTACAATATAATTTTCTATAATTATAAAAAATTTCTACTATAAAATTTATTTCCTCTAATAATTTTACTCATTTATTAAACTTATTTAACAATATCCATATTTTAAAAATTAAATAAAATTTTACATTAATTTAAAAATAATATTTAATATTTTAAAAATATTATTTAATTTGTCTTTTACAATATTTAATATTTTAAAAATACTATTTAATTTTAACTGAAAGTTATTTCAAAGTTAAAGTTAACCTTAGTCAAAGGTACTTTTACCGCCCTCGAAACCCTACCCAATCCTCCATGCACTTTTTATATATATAAATAAGCACGGAGAGAACATATAAATGATCTATATATAAAGAGATCACAAGGGCTCAATACCATTGGTGATTGCTGGGAAGCGCAAAGGCGTAATACAATACAGGTACTCATCAACCTTTTCTGAAAACCGAAAAGCATTGTCGAGGTATTCTAGTAATATTGACTTCCGCATCATCAGGTACTTATTATCAACTAGGTCATGTCTTCCATCAACTGGCTTTGATGCACAAACAGAAATAGTCCTTCTGCACTTTTGCGCTGTTTTTTTTAGTGAATAAACCATGCTTTCTGGACAGCTGAAAATTAACGACATGTAAAGTGGGTTCTTCTTGTATAGGTGCGTGATAGGAGGATCTGGCGAGAGGAGGATCTGGGAAGAAGACCCCATCTTCAGGTCTACAAGAGAGATCTACTTGATTAGAGCGAGAGGAGGATCTGGGAAGAAGACGTAATCTTCAGGTCCATTAGAGTCCAGGAGTATATACCAGGCAGACACAATGGTTGTTGGAGAGAATCAAATTGGCAAAGGTGCCAAGGGCCTACCTCAAGTGAAAGGCAATCAATTAGGCCAAGGTGCTAAGCTCTCAGGGAACGGTAAATCCACCGCAGCTAACGATAAAAATGAGAGGAAAAATCCGGTTTCTCGCTCCTCTCGCGCTGATCTACAGGTTCTAATGTTTTCCCATATTTATATTGCATTGAATAGTTACGTTACATGATTATAGCATTCCGGGTCTGTTTTCCAATATTTATATTGTATTTGAATAGTTAAGTTACATGATTATAACATTCTCCGTCTTTTTGTTAATTCATCTGGAACTTTACTGTTGAAGCAGAGATCCTGGTAAGATCTAGGTTCATTTCCAAGGAGTGATAGGTTCATTTGCAAGGAGTTTATTTTTAGTTGCCAATTTCAACAAATGTTATCCCAAGGATTTCAACATAAATGTTATCTTGATCTGTTTTCCAATATTAATATTGCATTGAATAGTTACTTTACATAGATTATGGCTTTCTGGGTCTTTTTGTTAATTCATGTGTTCATGAAAATGTAATTTTCTTCCCACTTTTCCTATGTTGGTAATTATTTTGAATTGAAATATATATATAATGTCAACTTTACAATTGAATGAGAGATCCATGTAAGAGCTAGGTTCATTTCCAAGGAGTTTAGCTTTAGTTCCCAATTTCAACAAATGTTATCCCAAAGATTTCAATATAAATCAACAGAGTTTTACATATTACAGAGTAACCCAAAGTTGGAGACTAGTGTCTTTACCAGAGCTATATAGAAATTATGACATATGGATTTGAACTCCCTCCTTACATGTTACTATTTTTTCTGCCAAGAATAATCATTGCCTTAAAACACATTAGGAAGATGATGAATATGGATGACAAAATACTCCTATACAATGTTCAATCAAATGCTAGTCAATCCTCCGTGCTAAATTTTGTTCTCATTGCAATAGTGTTAAGTTTAAGAGTTAAGTCAATATATTTTCAAGATTATTAATTACATCAAAACATAAACATAAATAGCAGAAGACAATCCAATACAAGAGGACACAAGATGTGGCCCTAGCCAGAGACAAACCCCAATATGGTGAAACCATTGATCAATTCTTCTTATATGTTCTTCAATATATGATAAGATATAGAAAGAGATAGCACACTTACAACTGAAGTCAAAACTTTGACTAGAAAATAGATCATACTTTGACTTGTCTAAATAATAGAATAGACATGTCTAAGAAGATGATACATGAGATCATTTGAAGACAAGCTGCTTATTGTCATCATGCTGCACTTCAGTGTGCTGCACCATGTTGCACTATTGTGCCAGTGTTTGGCAGTTTTCTAAGTTGTGCCACTGGGTCACCCATGTCCTTGTTTCACCATTGCTGCTTTTTGTACTTGCTGGGCCAAATACTATACTGTTGTCCCAATTTACTTGCAGCACTATGTTGTTGTCCATGCTTCACCATGTTGTCACTGTCCATGCACCATGCTTGTAGTTGTCCAATGTGTCACCATGCTTGCAGCTGTCCTATTTTGATGCTGCCCCAAGCTTCATCCCTATCCCATTGTCATCATTCTTGCAGTTGTCCTATTTGCTTGCTCCACCAAGCTTCATTGCACTCCCATTGTCATCATGCTTGCAACTATCCTATTTAGACATGTTATACCTTGTTGTCCGTGTATTGATCATGTACCCCATCTATATTTGCCTTTGTTAATTTCTGCAGCATGTTTTTAGTTCTTTTACTTGCATTTGCATTTATCAATTTTCTACAAATTTGACTATCAAAATGTTGATTCAACTTAAGTTATATCTTGATTGAACTTAAGTTATTCAGTGTTTGGCACCCTATTAATTTTCCAATGCACTTACCAAATCACATCTTCTTCATGCCACTATGGATACCATTCCTTCAACCCTTCAACATTCTTAAGAAAAATTTGCTACAAGATCACATTTGCTTGCCATCTATGCAAACTAGCTTTAGCTAACCCCAAAACTAGTGGGTCACTTCAATCAAAAGGGTAGATGAACTACAGCTAAAAGGAAACCAAATCAAATGTAGATTATATGATCTCATTCAATTATGTACAATGTGTATCTATTAATACATACACTAAACTGTTGAATTAGTTTCCTGATGTTCTTATACTCCAATAACAATAAACCATAATACGAAATAACTTAATTTTTAATAAAAAGAAATAATTTTATAACAATTCCATTATTTTTTTTTTTTTTTATGAAAAGGACATCTTCACTGAAGCTATATAATAATTCAAATACTATGAAGCATTCTGTGAAAAATTCCTCTAATATGTTGAACTCTATCCAATTGTTTCAGTTTTTTTTCTTGCATTTCTATCCATTTATTTTCTTTAAACTTTCGAGTCTAAATCTTCATTCTAATGAATTAATGCTAGCAACATTTTTCCTTGTGAGAAATATCTTCTTTGAAGCTTTGTCACAATTCAGATACTCTCGCAAAGGATTCCTGTAATATGTGGATTGGAATGTTTTTATTATTGCAGTTTCCAGTGGGACGGATCCACCGTCAGTTGAAGTCGCGACTACATCAAAGGGTGGGAGCTGCTGCAGCCGTATATGCTGCAGCCACTCTGGAGTATATTACTGCAGAGGTCTTAGAGTTGGCAGGAAATGCTGCTAAATATCTCAACGTGAAACGTATCACCCCAAGGCACCTGCAGCTGGCCATCAGAGGAGATGAAGAACTTGATACCTTGATCAAAGGTACCATCTCAGGTGGAGGTGTGATCCCTTACATTCACAAGTCTCTCATTTGCAAATCCACAAAGAAAGATTAGTTTCTATGTTTGGGGATGGTTACAATGCTTAGCTAAACGGAGTGCTGGATCGGTACAAACAAGTGAATTTAGTGAATTTAGGAGTCTACCTTATTTTGTTGTATGCCGTTGGTTTGAACCTTCTTCCCTTCTGTTTTTCTATATGTGTCTTTTTTAAACTTATGGAGACTGTGATATTTCATACAGTTATTTTAATTATTATGAGAAAATATATAAAGCATGTTATTTTTTTTGGATGTTTAGATAATTATATTTATTGCTATGTACTAGTATGTAATTATGTTGAGGCAAGCATTGATTCCAAATAATATGTGATTTATATCATTATTATTTTGTGCTTAGGTTCTATTCTAAATGTTTAGTTTTTTTTTAATTATTTTTTTATAAGAATGTTGTTATGTATTTATATATTGTGATAGAATTATGTTGAGTAAAGAATTGATTCAAAATAATATGTGATTTTCATTATTATTTTTCTTAGTTTATGTTTTACTTTCCATGCTTTTATTTTTTTTAATTAATTTTTTTTAGAGAAATAATTTTTTTTAATTAAGTTTTCTAATTAATTAAAGATATAAAGTAATATAGGTTTGAATTTAAAAATAATGTAATGTACTAATTTTCTGTTATATATGATTAACTAAAGTATAAAAACAACTTTAGATGAACATTCAGTATAAATATGTACTTGTTAAACGGAAAAATTATTTTGAACTTGTTATTCTCAAATTAATAAAACTAAAAAAAATCTAATTTTAAGGAGAAGAAAAAAATGTAAATATGTAATATATTTTTACTAGAATAATAAAAAAATATAATATATAATGGCATTTATGTTTTCAAAAGTTTAATGGATTACTCTTTTTAAGATAATAGCATAATTAACTTAAGGAAGATATACTTATCACATTTTTTATTTTTTTAAATAAAATATTCAAATTTATGTTGTGAAAATACATTTTAGATTTAATAACTATATTAAATATTTTTAGAATTTAATAAAAGCAATATTATTCAAAGTTTATATTAAATTTGATATTCAATCAAATTTAAAAAAAATGAAATTATAATTTAAACATTTCTAGAAAATAAAAATAAAAATAAATAATAAATAAACTTTAATATAAACTAAATCCAATAAGTATGATTGCAAATTTAATTATTATAAATTTAAAAAAAATGATAATTAATTCACTATAACATAACTAGACCAAATATAATTCCCTTTTATGCCCTCCTTTAAACCTAGGTAATAATACTAACCACATCAAAAATATTAATATATTTACATATATATGTAAACATATATGTAAAATATTAATAACTTTTTCATGTATAACATATTAAATATTTGAGTATTCAGTTACTCAACATATCCATTTAATGTTGTTATTTCTAGATACTAGTGCACACATAGGAAGATAGTTAAATTAATAATATGAGGATATTGAATAATCTTCATATTATTTTTAAAATAAATAAGTTTGTTTCTATTCCAAAAGATCCAATATCTATAGCAACAACAAGTGTCATAGTGTTTAGTTTGATTATAATGATGATAAATAGGTCTCTTCCTAGCATTTCTCATTGAAACCTATACCCAATATTAATTACTATGGGTTCATTGTATTTTTGAACTAAGTGATTGGTAGGAGTTTCTTTTTTTTTTTTCCCAAGTAAGAGTAGATCCTTCTATTCAACTAAATAAAAAGAGTTACATAATATACATAAAAACCCTAGGTCCTTCTATTCAACTAAATAAAAAGAGTTACATAATATACATGAAAACCCAAGGCTCTCTGGCCCACATAATAGTGACGCCCCACAACACCTTAGTTACCAAGCCAAAGTCTCACAAACAGGGACAAGGGCCCACAAAATATTACAAACCTTCCTCAATCCCGCAATGTGTCTTTGAATATCTAATGGTTGAGAGGCTATTTCACGAATCCTTCAGGCTCACCCTTTATCCTTCTAATGAGAGGTGAAGAGATGCTTGAACTTACTCTATAACCATCTCGGGTCCGTTTGGGGAGATATTCCATGGGAATTTTAACTGCCCAAAATCCAGGTGATGCATGCAATCCCAATAGGAATGTGCAACTAGCACGGACCCGAAGCCTTATAAATAAATCGTCTAAACAACTTTCGGGTCTGTATAGGTTGTTAACAGTCTCGCCGTTTGCCGGGTGAAATACATATGATTACTTTGATTTCGCCAACTTGCCAACATTTTAGCTAAATCCACATCCCCACTAGTGAAAAGGTTGTAGTTAATGTAATTTGGGTCAATGTGAAGACTTGTCCTATATAAGCTTTCCCACCGGAGAACCATAGGTTTATATAGTTTCAGGTACATTTTCCCTCACTAAAACCAAAGGCATACTTTAGAAGTGTAGACTTTAGGAGTTCCCAATATATTCCACTCGCATTTTACCAAGAGCTCCTTATTCCTATAGACCTAAATTCCTTTGTTTCCATCACTATCCATCGCGTTTATTTCCTCTTCTCTTATAGAACTCTTTGTCTAAGTTTGCTTGTTTGTAACACTACTCCCTCAATCATCCATGGGGAGTCCGTGTCCATTCATATTTCATGTAGCCCTTGGAGTAGATTACTCCTTCATTTGCCAATATATCCGCTAATCTCTTGGTTTTTTGGCACACATGAAAAAAACTAAGGGTTTTGATGGTTTGGAGGTGGGACTGTATGCATTGATAGACTAGTATTAAATGCTAGTGTCTTGACACTTTGTCTCCTGCTAAGCCTTTGCAAATTTTCTTGACTCAGTTAATTATCAATTCGGAATGAGCTTCAATTATGGTATTATGTAAATTTGAGTTGCTCGGGATTTCTAGGCATTGCTCAAGGGCCATGAGCTCTGCCATATTACTAGTGGCCTTCCGCAAAATGACACTCAAAGAAGGTTTTAATGAAACCCTTATCATTCGTTATGACTCCCCCATAATGAGCCATACCACGGTTTCGTTTTGAGGCTCCATCTATGTTGCATTTCATAAAACCATTAGGGGGAGGTTGCCAAAAGTAATTATTAATGGTTATATGACATACATAGTTGTTTATACCCTGAGGGAAAAGACGGTTTAGTCCCAACTGAAGAAGTATTTGTGCCTGGTCATCTTGAGGTTGGTTCTCGCAGAGGTTTTTTCTGAGGGTTTAGTCCCAACTGAAGAAGTATTTGTCCCTGGTCATCTTGAGTTTGGTTCTCGCCGAGGTTTTTTCTGAGGGTTCCTACAGTCTCTCTAATTTGCCTTATAATATGATCCGTGATGCTCTCGGATGAACCAATCCTGCTGTTGAAGATTTTGTTTTTGCATTCTTTCTAGACATCCCAGATTAGAAAGCATGGAACCAAAGACCACGCTTTGTTGATTACTTCATTCTCACAGAAATTTTTCCTCCAATTCCTCAAAGTACTGGTGAGGGTGCCGATGTCCTTATATGTTTGTCTCAAGATTGAAGCCACCCAATTCAATAGGCTGGAGGTGAATGGGCATAGGTTCAGTAGGTGTTCCATAATTTCTTCTTGTAGTTCACAGAGCAAGCACTTCTATGGACTAGCTACCCCTCTTTTCCTTAGGTTTTCCGAAGTCAGAATATTTTTATGTTGCACTAACCACATGAACAATTTGATTTTTATCGAGTTTTAGTTGTGCCATAGGTCCTTCCATACTTTATCACGGTTTGGGAAGTCAATCCCAAGGGCTATTCGCTTGGCCTTTCGAGGTTAAAGTTGTCTTCATTGTTTTTCCCCATCTTAGTTGGTCTAAAGATGTTGATGTCAGAATATTTCTCTATTCCAAGATGGTTGTAAGAGCTTCTCCCTGGGCTTTCAACAGTGATTCACCATTGTATACTAGGTTCTTCCATATTCTCCATTTTCTATCACTTTTGTCCCAATCCCATAAATCATGTACCCTCAGTAACCCTTTTTCATGAGTATCATTCTTGAGATTGAAAAATTATTCTTTTATTAGTTTAGGTTCTTGTTGCCAATTATCTTCCCACAACCAAGCGAGGTTTCCATCTCTGATTTCCGAGAAATTGTGTTTCTGAACAATGGCTCTATTTTCCAAAGCTTTGTTCCAAATGTGGGAGACTTTGATGATCCCACACATTCTAATGTAATCCTTTTCTTACCCATTGTTTGCATATTTCTCTTTCCATACTTTGACCCAAGGGGAATCTGATTGTTTTAGCCATCTCCACCAAATTTTTGCCCCCAAAACTGTGTTTAGGGTTTCAGGGTCATCAAGTCCCAAACCTCCATGTGTCTTAGGTTTACATATCTTTTCCCATGCCACCAAAGCCCATTTCATTTTCACTTCCCTTTTTCCCCAAAGTAAATCTCTTTGGATATTTTTGATGTCTTGCACAACTCCCTTTGGAGCTGGAAGAACTGAAAAATGAAGATGGCAATAGTTTGAAGGATATCTTTTGTAAGCACTAACCGATCTGCTAAATTGAGAGACCTATTTGTCCATTCCTAGATTTTATCGTGGAGTTTATTAGTAACAGGTTCCCACACTGCCTTGCTGAGAGGTTTGTCTATTAGAGGTACTCCTAGATATTTGGAGGGTAGAATATCTCTTTGAAAGCCTAGAATTCTGGTGAGGTTTCTCTAAATAGAAATATCAGTATTAAAAAACAAAATCCTGGATTTGGTAAGGCTTACCTCTCTGCCCACAGCCATAGCATAGTCATTCAGTATTTTTTTGAAGTCTTGAGCTTCCTTGACTATAGGTGTACCCTGGAGCATGGTGTCATCCACAAATTGCTGATGGGTCAAGGCATCCCCATTGAGAGTGAGTTTAAGACCCTTGATTTTTTCTTCGAATTTAGCATGTTTTATCGCATTTCCTAGCCCTTCCATCATGAGAATAAAGAGGAAGGTGAAACCGCATCTCCTTGTTTAAGTTCTCTTGAAGGCTTAAATGTTCTAGATGGTGAGACATTAAGCAGGATTGAAAATCTTGAGGTAGTTACAAGGGCCATTACCCATCTTATCCAGTTATGGTAAAAGCCAAATGCTATTAGTACTTCCCTCACATATGCTGAGCTTATCTTATCATAAGCCTTCTCTAGGTCAAGTTGTATGATCATACCTACCTACTTATTTCTCTTAAGTGACTGAACCACCTTGTGAGCTTGAATGATATTATTAAGAATTTGCCTCCCTTCCACATATCCAGTTTGCTCATCAGAAACTAGAGTTGGAAGAAGGGGCTTAAGCCTCTTTGCATTTATTTTGGAAATAATTTTGTACACCACATTGCATAATGATATGGGTCTAAATCTATCTGGTTTCATGGCATTATCCTGCTTTGGAATCAAGGCTATGAAAGAGGTGTTAAGTTCCTTCAGAACACATTTGTTTTTCCTTGAGTCCCCCACCACATCAAGGATATCTTGTTTAACTATATCCCAAGAGGCTTTGAAGAATTCCACGTTGAAACCATCCGGACGTGGAGCTTTCCCATTTTGCATTTCTTTAACAACTACACTAACCTCCTCATCATTCACTCGCCTCTTAAGATTATAATTGTCTTCTCTCGTCACTAGCTTGGGAATGTGCTTTGTGAAGTCATTGATAAATTTTGATCTGTCTATGAGAGGCTCCTCTACTATGGCTTGTAAATGTTAGACCAAAGCAGCTTCTATTTCTTGGTGGGTATTGAGCTGCTTTCCTTGAATATCTTTGATTTTTATAATCCTCGTTTGAGACCTATGCTCCATGGTGGATTTGTGAAAAACCTTGTATTCCTATCTCCTTCTTTTGACCATTGAACCATTGATTTCTATTTCCAAAAGATCTCCTCTTGCTTGCATAAGCCCTCCCATTTCTATTCGACATAGTCAACTTGTCCCTTATTCTCTGGTGGGCTCTAGTATTGTAGCAATAATTCTACAACTCCTCGATCTTCCTACTCTAATTTTATCAACCCGGTAGTTCGTAACAAACTTGGAAGCGACGGTGTTGTATGCACAAGTACTAGCTCTTTTCGTAGCTGTCACTTGGTCAGCTGGCACAAGTCCGCTAGGGCTCAAGCCAACTTCTATATGTTCTTAGAAGAAGCTTTTTAAGTGATGAATGAAAGCTATCTCAAAGGAAATTAACCTACTTTGCAAGAATGAAATGAAAGCCAACAAAACATGGAAACCCTAGTAAACCCTAATTTGACCAGCTTAATCCTTACGATGCAATGGTGGGAATGCAACTTATAACAATGATGACATTACTTCTAGTGAAATGAGATGCATGAGTCTAAACTACTTTCATCTAAAGAAAACATGTTTTTGTATTTTTGCTCAAGTGGTTGGAGTTATTATGACTGTGCTTCTTACTCGGTCTTGACTGTGCAGGGGTAGTTCAAGGGGAGGAAGGCTTGGAAAAGGTCAGGAGGACTCTGAGAGGTTCCAGGGGATCCCTAACATCATTCCACAGAATTTCACAACGTTCAGATGCCTGTCAACCATGTTTGCAAGCTTCTACAGGATGTCTGCAGGGGATCCTACACGAAGCTCGGGATTTCTACAGGAAGTCTGCTAACTTCTACAGGATGTTCTGCAATCAGAGTTTTGGGTGATGGAGGGGTGAATGAGTTGTATGGGTGGATAGGTAGGATGAGAGGGGAGCTTGTGATGGCTTATGGACAGAGAGATGAGATGGAGAGGGGGTGTGTAAATCTGGTTGGTCGATCGAAGGGTGGAGGCAATGGAAGGCCGAAAAGATAAAACAACGTGGATAATAGAAGAGTTGGTGGGCAAATGATCTAGCTGGGAGGTAAGGAGATGGCTTAGGCACGGCTGAGAAGGATAAGGAAATGATAAAGTGGTGTTGCGCAGTGTAAATGGAACAAATCACCTCTGTCTTGAGTATCACCGAAATGTCATCAATCTACTCTCACTGTTTTATTAAAAACCAAAGAACAGCAATGTAAGTTAAGGGAGAATCGTGCATGGTGCTGAAACAAAGAGCTACTCCACAAAATATAAGTGCATGGACACTCCTACAACTGAAATTATTGTGTTAAAGCTTGCATGAACATATAAAACAATGTTTTTGGTAGTTGGCACGGTGTGCACTTCCGGTCCCCAAACATAGGTGAAAGTGAGTGTGAATTCAACCTTTTTCCGAACTCTGATTAACTCCAATCCTTACTATAATCTAAACTACTCAAAGCAACTTTGTTCATAACACTAACCTATGTAGCCACACCAAGAAATCTGAATCAGCAAACTGTGTTTCCAAGTGCATGTAAAGGACAAGAAATATGATGCTGAAGAAAAGACAAGTAACAATACAAAGAAAGGAGTGATCCAGGTGGATATTGGTGGCCACCTGCCAAGTCCACCTGGACCCCCACCATTGTCGTTCTCAGCATTTTCAGTTTCCTTAATTGTAGCACAACTTACTATTTTTAGCAGTTTTTCGGGTCCTGAACTTCCGGAGCCGTTTTGAGGCCCTAAACGACGTTTTTTGGGGAATCCGAGGGCAACACGAGTCCATGGAATGGACTGGTGTTGCCCGTTCCAACAATGATAGTGCTCGGATAGATCTTTCTAATGAGCTATTGTACGCGTCAAACGGAGATCATATGCCAAAGTTACGACCCTAGGAAGTTGAAGTACCAACTTACCACCAAACGGGGCCCACAGTTTGGCGTTTCATCTCCGAGGGTTAGGTTTTGGAATGTTAAGGGTTTTTCCATTGTTTCTCAACAATAAATAAGCCTTCGAGCCTCATTGTAACACAGTTCAGAGGCATGTAGCCATCACATCTCTTCTCAGAGATAAGCTACCATCGCCCTAGCTAGTTTATTGCCATTTCTGTTTGTAAGCATATTTCAGTATTTTCCATTAATGAAATGAAGTATTATTTCCGCTGCATCTTTGTGTATATGGTTATCTCTGTAATTTGTTGCGTTCCTGTTTAAATCCGGATCAGTGGTATCAGAGCGGTCTGCTTTTTCTCTGTTTTTCTTTGCATGTCCCCAACAAGGTCGGGATATAAGGAGTTAGGGCTTGAACTGGTTGAACCTTCGCAAGACCAGCCTCGCAAATCCCGACGGCCTCCCATGGCGGACGAGAAGAAAGACGAGGGGGCAGGAGATCCCATCAAAATCTTGCTCGAAGAAGCGCTCGAGCGACAACGGAACGCGATGATGGACAGCTTTGCGCAGATCCTTCAGCGGCTACCCAGAAGCGGCGCATCGGCTTCCAGCAGCTCCTCTGGAAACGCCACACCCTTTAAGGTACAAGTTAATTTTGAAATCCCCATATTCGAGGGTCAGATAGACGCCGATGCCGTAGATAAATGGTTAAATCTGCTAGAGGGTTATTTTTCTGTTCATGAATTTTCGAGTCGGGAAAAGATTGTTTTTGCTCTTCTCAAAGCAGCCCCCCACGTCAAGGACTGGTGGGAAACCTACTGCGAGCAGAAGGATGAAAGTACTGGCTCACTATTTTCAGCCGCACCCACCTAGGATTCGTTCCGGGATGCCATCAAGGAGCAGTACTACCCTGTCGGAAGCTATGAGGATGAATACATAAAGTGGACCACGCTGCGGCAGGGAAGGGACCAAGACGTGCCGGAGTTCACCAATATTTTCCATACCCTTCGCACAAAGTTGGGTATCAAGGATTTGGAGCAACATTTGATACTCAAATACCGTGGCTGCCTGCACAAGTACATCCAGGAAGAAATACAGTTCCTAAACATCCCCTCGCTCGGCGCAGCATACCGGTATGCCGTCAAGGTCGAGCAGAAGTTTAAACAAAAGAAGCGAGACTTTGGATCTACGAATCCAAAGCAGGGGAAAGGTGCCCCTAAACCACAGAACAAAGGACAAAGCCAAGGCGAGACAGCCCAAGACAACCAGCCGAAGCTGCAAGCAAAGAGCAACGCCGCGAAGCCGAGAAAGGACACTGGAAAATGGTGCGAGTTCCATAAGAGCTCCACTCACAACACAAGTGAGTGTCGGGCCAAGCAGTCACTGGTGGCTGAGCTAAAGGTTTCAGAATCAGACGCATGTTCCGACTCTGAGTCAGAACCCGATAAGGGGTATGAAAAAGGGAAGCAGATCATTGATGCGGATCCCAGCGCCACTGTTGCTACCGCAAAGATCCAGAAAAATGAACCCGAAGATCCAGAGGAGGAGGAGCGTCTCTTCCACTCCCAGATGTGGGTAAAGGGCTCCCCGATACAGTTCATTGTTGATAGCGGGAGTCAAAAGAACCTCATTTCGGCAGAGGTCGTGAAGCGGTTGGGCTTACCGACCACAGCACATCCACAACCATACACCATTGGGTGGCTTCACCAAGGGCGAGATCTTCGCGTGAGCCAGCAGTGTCGCCTTCCATACAACATCAAGCCCTTCACGGATGAGGTATTGTGTGACATTGCTCCCCTTGAAGTTTGTGATGTATTACTAGGACAACCATACTTGTGGAAGCGACATGCTGTGTATGAATCAAGGCCCCGTGCTGTTATTATTACAATGGGAAATAAGTTGTTCAGGATACCAGAGGTAGCACCACCTGCCGCCATCTCTTTGATTACTGCAAAACAATGCAGTAAGATCATTTCCAAAACCAGGAAATTTGTTTTCCTGATGATACGCCCTGAAGGGAAGAAGAAGACAGTGGCCGCGGCCTCCAAACGGGGTCCCTCTGCACGGCAGCTACAGATGGACAAGATTGTGGAGGAGTACGAAGACATCTTCACCTCCCCGGCAGGGGTTCCTCTGCACTGTCAAGTCAAGCACTCCATCGATCTGACCCCAGGTGCGCCGCTACCCAATGGACCAATTTATCGGCGCTCCGTTCTGGAGAACAATGAAATCAAGAGGCAGATTCAGGAGCTCCTGCAGAAAGGTCACATCCGTCAGAGTTCTTCGCCCTGTGGGAGCCCGATAGTGTTGGTACAGAAGAAGGATGGGACGTGGAGACTCTGTATTGACTATCGGGCGCTGAACAAGATCACTGTCCGTAATAGGTACCCGATCCCGCGGATTGATGACCTCCTAGACCAACTAAAGGGGGTGAAATATTTCAGCAAGATCGATCTAAAGTCAGGATATCACCAGGTACCAATTGAACCCTCAGATGTGTGGAAGACTGCCTTCAAATCCAAGGAGGGCCTCTTCGAATGGTTGGTCATGCCTTTCGGATTGACGAATGCTCCTGCAACCTTTATGAGGCTAATGGATGACATCTTGCGGCCATTCACCAACTCCTTTGTAGTAGTATACTTGGATGACATTCTGATCTTCAGCCAGAGTTGGGAAGAGCACCTCCACCACATCCGACAGGTTCTCCAAACACTGCGGCAACACAAGCTATGTGCCAATTTGGAGAAATGGACTTTTGGCATGACCGAGGTTCAGTATCTGGGATACATCATTCATGAACAGGGGGTGCATGTTGATCCAGCCAAGGTCCAAGTCATTCGGGATTGGCCCTCTCCAACCACTCTAACAGAGCTCCGCAGCTTTCTAGGTCTTGCCAACTTCTACCGCAGGTTTGTGTTGGGATTTTCTCATATTTCTTGGCCCTTGAGTCAAGTCACCAAGGGCGGGGCGAAAGCAAAATTCTTTTGGTCTGAATCTCA
Organism: Pinus tabuliformis; assembly: GCA_031772625.1. Classification (NCBI taxonomy): domain Eukaryota; kingdom Viridiplantae; phylum Streptophyta; class Pinopsida; order Pinales; family Pinaceae; genus Pinus; species Pinus tabuliformis. The sequence continues at coordinate 266,236,664 of CM062814.1, read as the reverse complement.
ACAGAAGGCATTCAGGGAGTTGAAGGATCTCCTCTGCACGGCACCAGTGCTCGCGTTACCAGATTTACAACAACCATTTGAGGTCGAGACAGATGCCTCTGACTATGCTATTGGGGCAGTCCTTACTCAACATGGACATCCAGTGGCATATCACAGTGAAACACTTTCAGACACAGTCCGGAAGTACCCCACTTATGATAAAGAGATGTATTCCATTGTACAGGCTTGCCGACAATGGAAGCATTACATTTTGGGGAAGGAAACGGTCATCCACACAGACCACCGACCTCTGCAGTTCATACAGACCCAAGGGAAATTGCAGAATGATCGCCATCAGAAGTGGTCTACATACCTGCAACAGTTTCACTTGAATATCAAGTATAAAAAGGGCAGCACCAATAATGTTGCAGATTGCCTCAGTCGACCACCGATCATGGCGCTAACCACCGTGCTCAACTCTTGCGGGCACGAGACTTCTGATTGGCCACTTCTCTACAAAAGCGACCCAGAATTCGGCCACACATACCAGACACTCTTGGAGGGTCGGCAGGTTGCAGATTTTCACCTCCAGGATGCCCTATTATGCCACCTCGGTCACCTCTGTGTTCCTTCGAGCGAGCATGCCAAGATGATTTGGGAAGCACACTACAGTCGGGCTGCTGGGCATTTCGGGGTCGAGAAAACAGTGGCAGTACTGCAAAACTATTTCTATTGGCCGAATCTTCGACAGGATGTTGGGAAGTACATCCGATCATGTACTGCCTGTGCCATTGCCAAACCGACCATTAAGAAGCAAGGCCTCTATACCTCGTTGCCTACCCCTAGTCGACCTTGGGAATCCATCTCCATGGATTACATGTCAGGCCTTCCTTCCACTAAGCATGGAAATGACTGTTTTTTTGTGGTCGTCGACAGGTTCTCAAAGATGGCTATTATGATGGCCTGCAAGAAGAATATCACCGCAGAAGCCACTGCTAAACTCTTCTTTGAACGAGTGTGGGTGCACTTTGGGATCCCACAGTCTATCATCTCAGATCGGGACAGTCGGTTTCTCAGCACCTTTTGGTCCAGTCTCTGGTCAATGCTGGACACCAAACTCACGAAGTCCACAGCCTTCCATCCTCAAACTGATGGCCAGACAGAGGTTGTCAATAGGATGATTGTGCACATTCTGCGCATGTATAACTCAAAGCATCCACGCACATGGGACGAGAGCCTCCCCTACGTTCAGCACAGCTACAACCGAGCTCTTCACAGCTCCACTGGCCATAGCCCTTTTCAGGTGGGTTTGGGATTCCAGCCACTATGCCCCATTGATGTGGCCATGCCACTTGCAGCTACTCACATGAATTCAGCTCATGTCCAGTCCGAAACAGATAAGGCCACCAGCTTCATTGAGCACATCCAACATATTCGCCAGCAGGTCCATGACATTCTTGAGAAATCAAATGCCAAGTACAAGCAGCGACATGATCAACATCGGGTGCCACACAAGTTTCAGGTGGGCGACAAAGTCTGGTTGCATTTGCAAAAGGAACGCCTTACTGGAGCCTATCGGAAATTGAGACCACTCCGATATGGTCCTTACACCATTACTAAGGCTATGGGAGACAATGCATTTGAGCTCAGCATTCCCCCATTCCTTGGCCTGCACCCAGTATTTAATGTGGACCGCCTTCGGCCATACTTTCCACCATTGCTAGACACATCCGACATTGCAGAACAGCTCAAACCCACAGAATTAAATCCAGATTGCATGGAACAAGCTGCAACTGATCGGATCATGGACACACAGATCAAGAACACTCGCCAACAGAATATCCAACTGTATCGAGTTGTCAAAGCAGGCCAACTCCTTCAGCAGGGCAAGTGGCTCACCAGGGAACAAGTACAGCAGAAGTTTCCTCATCTCATGGAGGAGCTCAACACAATGGGGACCATTGCTTCCTAAGGGGGGAGGAATGATCCAGGTGGATATTGGTGGCCACCTGCCAAGTCCACCTGGACCCCCACCATTGTCTTTCTCAGCATTTTCAGTTTCCTTAATTGTAGCACAACTTACTATTTTTAGCAGTTTTTCGGGTCCTGAACTTCCGGAGCCGTTTTGAGGCCCTAAACGACGTTTTTTGGGGAATCTGGGGGCAACACGAGTCCATGGAATGGACTGGTGTTGCCCATTCCAACAATGATAGTGCTCGGATAGATCTTTCTAATGAGCTATTGTACGCGTCAAACGGAGATCATATGCCAAAGTTACGACCCCGGGAAGTTGAAGTACCAACTTACCCCCAAACGGGGCCCACAGTTTGGCGTTTCATCTCCAAGGGTTAGGTTTTGGAATGTTAAGGGTTTTTCCATTGTTTCTCAACAATAAATAGGCCTTCGAGCCTCATTGTAACACAGTTCAGAGGCATGTAGCCATCACATCTCTTCTCAGAGATAAGCTACCATCGCCCTAGCTAGTTTATTGCCATTTCTGTTTGTAAGCATATTTCAGTATTTTCCATTAATGAAATGAAGTATTATTTCCGCTGCATCTTTGTGTATATGGTTATCTCTGTAATTTGTTGCGTTCCTGTTTAAATCCGGATCAAGGAGGCCTATTGCTCTCAGGTTGGGACCAAACCTGAGAGCTATAGCTCCTCTAAGAACTCAAAATTGAATTCAAATCTGCCTGCCTTTTATTAAAAGATCATAATCATAAGTCTAACAACATGCCAAAAATGGCTTACAAAGAGCAAAACAAAGCTATAGCTCGTGATTCAAAATCTGCAACAAAGGTTCAAAAGTCCCCATCGAAGGCTACAGCCTCAAGATTTATACATTATGAGGGCCAAGCTGGCCTCCTAAATTAGTGGGGCTTGGCTGTCCAACTAAAAGTAAACTATTGTTCCTTTAGAATCCATTGGCTGCTTTCTAGCTCGGTGGTGATAACTGTTGGAGCTCGGAGTTGGGGTGGAGATCACGAGGAAGGTCATTCAAGGATGTGGACAACCTTCCTACAAAACCGCAATGCCACCTTGGTTGTCTCCTTGCCTTCATCTGCATGGTTTTGCTCCATTTAATGTCAAAAAACCTGAAATAAACATGTATTAGCCACATAGGCATCATGACTGCCCTCCTTCCTACAAATAACATGAATATACTAAGAAATGATGCATAAGTGATAAAAAATGAAGGGTTGAGCAAGGTAAGTAGGCCAAATGAGCCCAAAATGTTACCAAAATTTGGGGCTCATCACTCTCCTCGGTGAAGCCATCTGTGATGAGGACCTAGTTAATTTCCTGTAGCTTTTGTTCAACTACTTTTTTGGCTCCGAAGATTTTTCCAAAATCATTCTAATTCCAATATTTAAGCCTGTGTTTGATGCGTTTTAATCTTTGATGTAGGAGGAACATCTTTCTGCCCTGAACATGCATATCTTTTGTCCAACATTTTCCAATGTTGCTGATGAAGTTTGGATGGTAAGCCACATGTTTTCAAACTTGAAAGGTTCGTTTCTCGGAGTTTCTATAAAGGACGCTTCAAGTTGAATAGGCCAGTGATATGAGACTCCAAAAGGTACTATCATAGCTGATAAGTTAAGGCCTGTGAGGATAAGGTCCTTTGAAATAATCAATCTTTCAAGTTTAGAGGCCAATTGAGCCACTCCTGCCCTGTTATTATTCCAGGTGAACATACCATTACTTGTCTCTGTATCTACTAGCCTCATGTTGTTTATGAAATTCTAAAATGCTATGGAATCTGCCTAGCGATCTAGTTGCACCTTTTTTTCCGATCGAGATTTGATCATATTAAAGTCCCTACCCAGAATCTAGGGGATACCCAGATGTCTTTATCTTAGCTCCTCCAGTGAGGTTAGGTGCCTGAGTTTATCTTCAGGCTTTTGTGGACCATATACATTCGTGAACAAATAAACATCCTTGTCCCCCAAAGGTTGGATGACCATTGATAGATACTTCTTCTATGCTTCAACATCTAGGATTCCAAGTTTCAAAGGGTTCCAAAATGTGAGAATTCCCCCTACTTCTTTGTCTACTTTAACTTCTAGATATTCATACTTAGTAAACCATTTTCTATGTCTTTCTCTTATTTTGTCTTTTGAACATTTTCTTTCTTGTATAAATACCATGTCTGGTTTTTCGTTTTTCATTCTCTTACTAGGATTTCTTTGTTTCCTTTTACTTCCTAGACCTCTAAAATTCCATGTTGCAAGCTTCATTAAGAAAGATTTGTAAACGAGTAACTTGTTAGGTCTTTTATCTTACCTGAGTCGATCATGAGTTTTCCACACTCTATCAGCAGCTTATTCTGTCTTTTCTTCCTCTTTTTCTGCCTCAGTTCTTAGGAGCTTGTCCCAATGTTGCCTCCATCATTTTAACCCCTCCGTTGTCGTGACTATCATGATATCTTTTGACCAACACACCTTTTGCCTCATTTCTCTAGAGGAATAGTAGTTGCACTATTTTAAACTCCTCTTGATGTAATGAATCCACTCCTTTGGTTTGTCCCTGCTCCAGGAACTTTTCCATATCAAGATGCTCCCTTTCAAGAATATCATGCAGTTCATGATCCTCCATTCCCACTTCACTTGGGGTCATCTATTACTCCCTCTCAAATTCCATAGTGCTCTGTAGATCCTCCTTGTGTTGGTTGTTTTCAGGTCTATCCTCCATACTGTCCTCCTTTGCCTTCTCTGCATGGCTATCCTCCACTTCCTGGCTCTCTTTATTGTTCCCATCTTCTTCTTCTAATATCTTGAACCTATTCTGACTAAGGTGATTTTCCTCATTGAATTTATTTTGGTTCTTTCTCACTCCTCTAACTCTACCTCCCACTTTGGTAAAATTTTCCGTTTATTTTCCCTAAGGTGGCTTTAATACTGCTCTCGATTTTGTTTAAAGGGAATTCTCTAAAGAGGTGCCCATTTTCATGGAATCTTTGGCATCAGAAAGGAACATTCTCATAGTCCTTCGGCTACAACCATTCTTCATCATATACTTCTAGAATTATCTCATCTAGTAGAGCTCAAGAAAGGTCAATTTCTATGCATATGTGGGCGAAGGAGGTTTATTCCCCTCATAGTGTGGCCTCTGATATTTTTAAAAAATTCCCTAGTTTATTGCCTATGCCTTTTAATGATTCTAGCTGCCAATAATCTAGAGGTAGGGAATAGAGTCTTATCCATACGAGAACCGAAGTGATTTTCTCTCATTTTGGGACAAAACTCATCATCCATGGCTGCATATAGAGGCATGTAGCAGCATAGAAGTATGGTCCTCCTTCAAACACCATGTTTTTATCCTTTAGGTTTGTAAAAAAACTTTGAAGAAACCCTTTAAATCTTTCTCTGTAAGCCATAACCCCATGAATTTACATATTACATATCACGGCATAATTTTCCATGTGTTCCCTATGTGCCCGTAGGGCTAGATCACTTAACACCACCCAGGGTGTGATGGTCACCCCAGGTTTACATGGTCCTCTTCGACTTATGTGATCATCTTTCTCACTGTCTCCCTCTATTCGCCTCTTTTTTCTGACTTCTTCCTACTTATCTTCTTGCCCCTCTGAGCTTCTCTTTTCCTGCTTCCCTTTTCTTGAACTCCCAATTTCAACTTCTAGCGACCTCTTGAAGCGATTGGAGATTGCCTGCCTATCCCCCCCTCTCTCCCTTCCATGGTGCGCAAAACTCATCTTCTCCTACAAACCTTAGCTTCACACATTTTTTTTTCTCCCAATTTCAAAACAAGTGATTGGTAGGAGTTTCAATAAAATGGTCATGCTTTGAAAATCTTTCTTTTATTATTTTTTGAGTAGAAAAAAAATGTATAATTTATCCTAACCAAATATGGTTTATGTTGATCTTAATGAAAGCGAAGTGGGAGCAATCATGTTCTACTAAAAAAGAAGAAATCCAAAGAAAATAACTATGGGGAAATCAACCATAATTGTTGGCATTTCATCAAAAATTACAATGTGTTTCAACTAGTTATTTATTTTCTAGGTATGACTACTCGGATGATGGTGACAACCATGAAGGATATTTCCTTTTTCATTTTTGTACACTTTTTCTGTGATTTTCGTACATCTCAAATTAATATGATAAATTCTAATCCAATGAGAAGAGAGGAGAGTAATTTCAATTGTTACAAATAATATAATATTCATAAGTCCATCTAATTATTAAAAATTACATACACACACAAATGCCACCATATAATAGACACAAATATGATATAATTTTTATTTTTCAAATTTACTAATATATTAATAAATGATTTATAACATGGTTTTGATTTGTTTATATACTCATAAGATATATTATAAACATATTACATTATGACTTGACATGGTCCAATATATAGTAGATAAGATGAGTGAATTATAGTAATAACACATATATTGCTACTTTAACTTTACATATATATCTACTTATTATTATTATTATTATAGAATGTAATTAATACAAATCTATGGACATATATTACATCATATTGATACATTGTTTAAATTTTTTATAAGATTCCTACAATTGAAATGAACATTTCTTTAGATTGTGATGTTCATGAATGGTTACATTTGATTGCAACGTTCATGTCTTTTTGCTTATGTAAAACTACTATATTTTGAAATTGTTATGTGGCATTATAATGTTGATCAGGGGATACCATGCATCATGAGATGCTTTGGGGATTCTCTTGGGTTGCAATATTACTTAATGGTAATTCCACATTATGATATTCAACCTAGTATATGAATTTTGAATTGCTACATTCTTCATGGTTATGCTACATTGTAAAGGCCAGGAAGGATTGTGTCACATTCTTTGTCAATGGTTACATTTCATTGGGAGATTTATCTTCCATTGCATTACAAAGTTTATTAAAGGTTATGCCACATTGGAACATTCTTAAAGGGTTGTGTTGGACAATAATGTTCTTCAAAAATTATGTGACCCTATGGCATTAATCTTGGTTGATTTATGTCAAATTTCTAGATTCCTCAACAATTGCCCTAAGAGTGGGGGATATATTGTGGGGATAGTACATGATATGACAACTAGTGGGGCATATGTGGGGTTAAATGCCTATAAAATAGCCATTATCCTGTCATATATATATAGGGATAAATGCATATATAATAATGGTTAGTGTAATAAATGATCACATGTGTAAATTGTGAATAATTATATACACAGGTTGTATAGTCATTATTCAGGGAATAATTATTTGTATGAATAAAATAATTTGGGGTATTTGATGAATGAAAGAATAGTTTGCCAAGCGATGCCCTAGCACAGGCTAAAAATGGTTGTAGTAATTATGCCTCAAACCAGATTTGTAATGAGCATCAAACCATCAATAACACTTAAAACAAGACACATCTATATCATAATTGTGTTATATCTTGGATCTCTCATTAGGGAACTCAACAAGGTGTTAAAATAACAAAATAATTAGGTTGAAACCGTGTAAATACCTTGTTCAAAGAGTAGAAGAGAGGCCATAGATTTCCAACAACTCCTTATGAGAACCTTAAACAACAACAAACTATAATCTTGTTTAGACCATCAAATCATATTCAAGAGAATTCAGTCCTCATAAATTTCAGTGTGCAAAATTCTCACCACACTTTGTTCTGTTCTACGATAGAAGAATGTGATTGAATGAGTCATGAAACTCAGACATAAGAGCTTCTACACCTAGGTTTGTAATCTTCTCGAAAATCCCCATATAGGAATGGATTGCAATTTTGAAAGTGAGATTTTCTTGAGCTGAAGTCACTCTTGAAACATAGACAAGCATGAAGTCTCCTCATCGTATAGCCATGACTGATTTAGATGCCAAATAGATGTCAAGAAATGTATGTAGATAGATCCCCTAGAGTCTCTAATACACTTGCATGTATGCAACAAAACTTGTATCATAATAGGACTATTACTTCTTCACAGATCGAATTATTTTATAGCATATCCACTTGAAATCCAAAAACAATTTTTCCTTGAGGTTCTAATGACTGCTTCAGGATGGAGGAAAGGTTTAGTATTTCATTCTTACAGTGGTACTATAACAATTCTAGTAATACTCTTCAATATTTTTCAGAGTATAAGAACCTGCTAAATACTAGGCCTCTTATTTTGACATATAAATTATAGCTAGACTATTATACTCAAATTGTCTTATGCAAAATCATGTAACTATGAAACTTCAAGAATTACTTAAAATTTCCATAGTTAATGCAAGGAGGTGAGAGGGACGTATTTCCTATGCTATCTCTCACTCCAACTACGTACCTGATGAGAATAGTTACTTCATGTTAGCTTGATTTTAATTACATCCATTTCCTTAAGAAATCATATAAAACATTATCACATGATTGTAACTAAGAAAGAGCATGAACCATAAATGTAGGATAGATAGAGCACAGAAATTGGTTGAAGACGAGAACCAACTGTAAGATGGGAAACCCTTGATCAATTATTCTTTTTTTTATCAAATATTCAATAAGGAGAGAGACATATACATATTGCAAAGGTAGTAGGAAAAGAAGCAACAAATATTATTTCAAGAGCACCACATAGAGCAATCTTCTTTACTTAATATAAAAAGCCCAATTACAAAAGTATAATCATGTTAACATGATGATGAAATAACAATGGAGTTGGAACTTGATTAGGGTCATATTGTAGACTATGTCAACCCATTAAATTTCTTTCAACGCTGCCTCAAATCACTACGGCTAACCTCCTTCTTCTTTCCTATCCCATCTTCCTATATCTTGACTTTAGCTATAGTAATAAGCCGTAACTTCCCTTTCAACTAGCCCATAAGAGGCTTGCAGTTCTCCTCCAATAAACATAGGGATTGCGGCCTATCTAAACATAGATAACACAACCCAAACCATCCATCGATTAGACTTGAAGGTGTTGGAAATAATACTGAGAGGGGGGTGAATTAGTATTATCAAACTAATAATTTTTCATTTCAATAATGAGATTCATATATGCTACTTTACTTAAGGGAACTCACATGTACACGTGACTGTGTTTTGTGCAAGTAGTGTATATCCAACAAACTTATGATTCAGTTAATTCATCATATATTGATCTTTAATCTGTGCATCATAGCCATATAAATAGTAACGAGGTGTAGTAAAGACATAACAGATCATCACACATAAGAAACACACATGAAAACCAAGGTATAAGGTGGAAACCCAATGTGGATGGAAACCACCTGCTACAATCATCTCTATCTTCTTTTAATAATAAGAGAATTCTACTTACAATTTTTGTGCTTTTGCATTCTTATATGAGTATGCACGCTTCTACCTGTAGAAGGCTACAACCTTCTCTCATTCTCGAGCTTCTACTAAAAAGGAGCTACAACCCCCTAGCTCTTGATGAGCCCCAATTTTGGTACAATTTGCGCTCATTTTGGCCTATTATACTTGCTCAAACCATTCATTTTTTTATTGCTTATGCATGCATTTCTTAGTTTGTTCATGTTGTTTGTAGGAAGAAGGGTAGGCACTCTATCTACGTGACTAATGCATTATGATTCTAGGTTTTGGCATTAAAAGGGAGCAAAAGACAACGAAAAAAGGAGACAAGGAGACAACGAGGTGGCACTGCTGGTTTTTAGGAGAGGATGTCCACGATCTTGGGGACATTCCTCGTGATTCTCACCAAGAACTCCGAGCTCCAATCCATCTCCCCTCCGAGCTTAGAAGCAGCCAGTTGTTCTACAGGAACAGCAGTTACAACTGTTCTACATGAACAACACTTATGACTGTCCTACAGGATCAGCAGTTAAACTCTAGTTGGACAGTCGAGCTCCTAAAATCCAGGACACTTGTTGGATCACTATTTTGCATAAGTATAGAGGTCGTAGCCTTTGATAGGTTGTTGAAGCTTTCGCATTACTATTGTAATTTTGGAGCACAGCTCGGTGTTAGTTCTTGTTGTAAGCCAGTTTTGGCATAACATCAGATTATGAATAAAGAAGGCAGATTTTGATCTAGCTCTGAGTTTTCTTAAGGAGACTATAGCTCTCAGGTTAGGGCCCAACCTGAGAGCCATAGATCCCCTCTGCTGTAGTGTTGTTTACATTTCGTTTCAGCACTCTGAGTTTTCATTTTCACATGCAATTAGAATTACAGGTTGTTGAATTAGTCTTTTTCATGAGCATAGATAGGACTTGTTTTTGGTTGAATTGATTTCGGTTGTTTAGTTAGATTAGCAGGTTGATAATACATTGGAGCTCCAGCAAAAAAGGTTGAGGAGGTCTCCACTGCCATCTCCGTTTGGAGACTGGAGTGCAGCCTATACCAGCCACAAAAATGCGCATTTCTTTATTTCATGATTGCTGCAAACACAGTCACGTTACGTTAGATGCTTCCACATGATTCACACATGCACCACACTCCTTCATCACAGCTTCATGCACATTCTCCTTCGCGTTTTGGATTGCTGTTCATTGAATTTACAAGCACAGGTAGTTTAGGTTAATGCATTTTTGGTTTGGTGACAATCATAAGAATTTGTTTCACTTACACTGCTCTCTTTCGTTCCATTACTTTCTCCTCCATCTTGATCATGCATGCAAACACATCTTTGATCCCTGCTCCGCTTTGTTATCTCCCAAAGTCTTTCACTCCTCACGTACTTCCATTCTCTAGCCCTTTCGTTGACATAGCCCTTTACCTTCCAACCTACTCCCTACACTCACTTCCCATCCTATTCTTCCACTTCTACAGCCATCGCCAGCCTCATTCCTACCTTACACATCTCCCCCTACCATTTCATCACTCCTCCATCACGCCAAACACTCACGGTAGGTCATCCTGTAGCCATTTGTAGACATCCTGTAGAAACCAGAGTATCCTGTAGGATCCCCTGCAGACATCCTGTAGGAGGCGACTCACTCGGTTGCCAAGCTTCTGAATGTGAGGGACCTCTGTGGATGGATGCTAAGGATCCCTAGGGACCTCTCCTAGCTGCAAGCAGCTTAGATCGATGCATTTTCACGTATTAGAGGTAACAACAGCATTGGTAGAGGTTTCATTCACATTCTTTGCATTATAGAGGTTAGACTAGTTAAATTAGGGTTTCCTAGGTTTACATGCTTTGATTTCCTTTCAGTCCATTTTGTCAAGTAGAGTAGTTTTCCTCTGAGAATAGCTTTCGTCCATCAATTAGCAAGCTTCTTCTGAGAGCCTATAGAAGTTGGCTTGAGCCCTAGCGGACTTGTGCCAGCTGACCAAGTGACAGCTGCGACAAGAGCTAGTACTTGTGCATATAGCACCGTCGCTTCCAAGTTTGTACGAACTACCGGGTTGATAAAATGAGAGACAGGAAGCCCCAGGAGTTGTAGCATTATTTCTACAATACTGGAGCTCACCATATTTTTGGCGCCGTTGCCGGGGAAGCGTCAGAGTATTAGTAATTGTTGCTTTTCTTCTACTTTCGTACTCTTACTTATGCTCAGTAGTTTATTTCATTTCCATTCTGCAAAAGTAGCATAGACATTTCCTGCTTTCATAGATTAGCATTTCCTGCTTTCATAGATTAGCATTTCCTGCTTTCATAGATTAGCATTTCTTGCTTTCATAGATTAGCATTTCCTGCTTTCATAGATTAGCATTTCCTGCTTTCCTAGAATTAGCTTTCCAATTCCGCAAATTTCATTTGAGCAATATAGTTAGTGTAGATCACTCTGTTTCAGTTTTGCAGGTACCAAAGAAAAAGCAAAAGCACAAAAAAAAGAAGAGAAAAGTCCTTTCCATTTCATGCCTCGTAGGAACCGAGATAGATCAGGCAAATTCCTACCAAACACCCCCACCACATCACTGAGTCACCCTTCTCTCTTCTTTGGTGACAGTAACCCAGAGGAACATATAGGTGAACATCCTGAGATATACCAAGACCCTATAGAAGAAGAAGAGTTAGAGACCACCCCATCTGAAGCCATGGCTGATAATAGAAGAGAAGATGAGAGAATAGAAGGAGCTTTCTCCATCCGAGAGACCAATGGAGAGATGAAAATGAAGAACATTAGCCCCTCCGCCTTGCCTCACTTCCATGGACTGACCACTGAGGATCCTGATACCTTCTTGTTTGAGTTTGTTGTCCTTTGTAGAACCTATGACTATACTGAAGATGAGAAAAAGCTGAAGCTTTTCCCTTCAACCCTTAAGGATGCAGCACTACGCTGGTTCATGGGACTACCTGGGAATAGTATCGCTACTTGGGCTCAAATGCAGCAAGCCTTCAATACCAAGTATAGGGATTACTGTAGGTCTAAGGAAACTAAGGGAGAGATCTTTCGGATGACCATGGGGAATGATGAGTCCTTAGAGGATTATGAGGAGAGGTTCCAACTTAGCTATAAGTGGGCCAGGTGCACACTTGACCCTGAATCCCTCAAGTTGGTTCTACTCCGAGGCGTCCCTGAAGATCTCTTAGACACCCTTCACATGTTAGCTGGGGGGGACATTTACCAACTGCCTTATGAGGACATCAAGACTGTGTTTAGAAATCATTCCAGGGCAGCTAGGAAACGAGGTAGAGGAAATCTCCTCTCCACTGGTGTCCCTTTCTCCAAACATGAGTTTACAAACCAATTAGAAGATCTTAAGAGTGAGGTGAGACAGACCATTGCCATGCAGCTGGACACATTCAGGATCCAGCAGAAGAAAGAGGAAGCCGAGAGAGCCTTGGCTGTCTTCTGTCCTAGGTGCACCAGAAGACACCCTAAGAATGAATGCCCATTGCATTCGGTTGAAGTGTGTTTCGTTTGTGAGGAGGACCACCCAAAAAATCAGTGTCCAACCTTACTTGGGTTTAAAGCCATGTACCAAGGGACCGAAGTTCCCACAGAGCCTCTCTATTACCTCAACCAAAGGAGGCCACAAGGATCTAGACCTTATCAGCAGGGGATGCAAGGGGCATCTCTAGCCTATTACAACTCCAACCAGTCAACTCCTATGCCTTCCTGGGGTCCCCCTGCTCATCCTTCATGGTCCATGCCTCCTCCATGGTCTTATCCACCTCAGTACCCCACTCAACCTACTTCTCATCCATATCACTCACATACCCAGCCACAGCCTCAATGGAGTGCACCTCAGTCGGGGTGGAGGCCCCAATACAACACTCCTCCTGCCATTTTGCCTCCACCACCAGTTCAACCTCAGCCTTTACCTCCTGCTCCTCCAAGGCAACCTCAGATGCCTGCTCAACCGAACCCGAACCCCAACAATAGACAGGCTCAGCAGCTATATACTGGGGAGACCTCATGCCCTACCTATGCTGTGGAGATCCAGGAGATCAATCTTAGATCTGGAAAGACTCTTCCAGATCGCCAACCTCCTCCCCCAGAGGATGAGGAAGACCATCAGGAGAGTGAACCAAAGCCTATTCCACCCTTTCCTGAGAGACTAACAGCCACCACACAACCCAACCCAGAGGAGGATGAGCTTCTGGGAGAGATCAAGCAGTTGTGTGTGAAGATACCCCTTCTCCAAGCTATCAAGGATGTGCCCATTTATAACAAGCTGGTTAAGGAGAAGTGTTTCAAACACCCAGGCAGACGGAAGAAAGATGCCTCAACTATCAATGTCATAGGACAACTGTCTGACCTTATGCTAGGACAAGTCATCTGCCCAAAGTACCTAGATCCTAGAAGTCCTGTAGTAGATGTTCACATCAATGGCACCATTATCCCCCACACCTTGATTGATCTGGGGGCGGCCATCAATGTGATGACCAGGGATACCATGCTTAAACTCAATCTTCAGGGTTCCTTGAGGAAGACCTCGACAGTATTGCAATTAGCAGACCACTCCACCGTGACTCCCGAAGGGATTGTGGAGGATGTCATGGTCTCCATCGATTCTTGGGAATACCCTGCAGACTTCCTGGTTCTGCAACCAAAGGCCAAGCTTACTGGATATCCTCTCATCTTGGGAAGGCCTTGGTTAGCTACTGCAGATGCTTACATAAGTTGTTGGGCAGGAAACATGACCATCAAAAATGGTCCCATGTCCAAGCAGCTAGTCCTATACCCTCCTGCCCAACCTTCTTTAGAGCATGATTTACCGCTCTGGTTGGAGGAAGGAGAAGAAGACGAGGTGTATTCAGCACCTCTGTGTACCCTAGATACCACTAAAAGAAACCCCCCAACCGAGGATGACTTGATTGAGACTCTGATCCAAAACCCACCTACTAGTGCACTACCTTTAGAAAAATTGGTGGAGGATGCCCAAGCTAGCACCTTAGTGGATCTTTGTACAACCAACCCTGTCACTCCCAGAGTTAAGAATGTGGAGTTCGGCCCTGAGAAAGCATTGAAAATCAGCTCCTCCCTATCTCCTTCCCAGGAAAAGGAGCTGTGTAGTCTGTTGGGCAACCACCTAGATGCTTTTGCTTGGAGTTATAAAGAGATGAAAGGAGTCCATCCCTCGATCTGTACCCATCATATATACATCAAAGAGGATTGTAAACTGGTTAGGCAACCTTAGAGGAGAATGAATCCAGCACTTAAAGACATTGTCAAGGAAGAATTGCAGAAACTGTTGGATGCCGGATTCATCTACCCCATCTCAGATAGTGAATGGGTGTCCCCTCTAGTGTTGGTTCCCAAGAAGAATGGGAAGTGGAGAATCTGTGTGGATTACCGTGAGCTGAACAAAGCTACCAAGAAAGACCATTTCCCTCTACCTTTCATAGATCAAGTGTTGGATGGACTGGCAGGAAAGAAGTTCTTCTCTTTCCTGGATGGGTTTAGGGGGTACAATCAAATCCAAATCAGCCCGGAAGACCAAGATAAGACCACCTTCACTTGTCCTTGGGGTACCTTTGCCTACCGAGTCCTTCCCTTTGGACTATGCAATGCTCTTGCTACCTTTCAGAGAGCTGTCTTGAGCATCTTCCCAGAGTTGGTCCATGATGCAGTAGAAATCTATATGGATGACTTTACTCCTTACGGGGCTAACTTCCAGGAAGCATTGTCCAACTTGGGAAAAGTCCTCACCAAGTGCATCGAGATGAACTTGTCCCTTAGCCCTGAAAAATGTGAATTCCTAATGACTGAAGGGACCGTGCTAGGCCATACCATCTCTCGCCAAGGGTTACAGGTGGATCCCAACAAAATTGCTCTAATCAAGAAGGTTCCACCTCCCCAAAAGGTCAGGGATGTTAGGAGTTTCTTGGGATTAGCGGGATACTACAAGAGATTCATTAAGGACTTCAGCAAGTTAGCCTCACCATTGTTTGGCCTATTGGCAAAAGATGTGGAGTTTAGGTGGACTGACGATTGTCAGAAGAGTTTGAATGAGTTAAAGGACAAGTTGGTGTCAGCACCAATCCTGAGAGGTCCAAACTGGGCCCTACCTTTCCACATCCACACTGATGCCTCGAACAAAGCCATAGGTGCAGCCTTAGGACAAGTTGAGTAGAAACTTCCATATGCCATTTACTTTGATAGAAAAAACTTGTCCAAAGCTGAGCTGAATTACACTGTAACCGAGAAGGAATTCTTGGCTGTGGTCCATGCATTAAACAAGTTCCGACATTATATTACTGGTTACCAGACCTTTGTACATACTGACCATGCTGCTATTAGATATTTGATGAATAAACCAGATGTGAATGCTCGTATTATTAGATGGTTACTTTTATTGCAGCAGTTTGATTTAACCATTGTTGATAAACCAGGTAGAGAAAATGTTGTTGCTGACTTTTTATCTAGATTGGATTTGTCTGCAGATGAAGATGGGACGGTGGATGACCAGATGCCTGATGAGCATCTGTTTTCTATCTCAGTACTCTCTCCATGGTTTGCTGATATAGCAAACTACCTTGTTTCAGCTCAGTTCCCTCCGCACCTCTCTTCAAAAGAGAAGAGCAGAATCATCAGAAAAAGTGCCTCATTTACTTGGATCGGGGGCAACCTGTTCAAGCTTGGCCCCGATGAGATCTTAAGGCGTTGTGTAAGGGAGGAGGAAGTCTTTGATATCATCCTCACTTGTCATGATGGGCCTTGTGGAGGGCATTTTGCAGCAAAGAGAACTGCCTTCAAGATCCTGCAGGCAGGCTACTATTGGCCAACACTTCATCAAGATGTCAGAAGATATGTCAGCCAGTGTGACCAATGCCAAAGAATGGGGAAACCGACCCAAAGGGATGAGATGCCTCTCCAACCTCAAGTGACTCTTGAGCCATTTGAGAAGTGGGGCATGGACTTTGTGGGTCCAATCAATCCCTCTTCAAGGCAGAGATCCTACATCATTGTGTGTACTGACTACTTGACAAAGTGGGCAGAGACTAAAGCAATCAAAGCAGCAACAGAAGAGAAGGTGGTCGAGTTCTTAAGAGAGAACATCTTCTACAAGTTTGGCTACCCAAGAGAGCTGGTCACCGATCAAGGGAGCCAGTTCACATCCAACTTGGTTGAAGATCTCCTAGCTCATCACAAGATCAAGCATAGGACTTCCACTCCCTATCATCCTCAAGCAAATGGGCAGGTGGAAGTCACCAATAGAGCATTAGAAGGGATCTTGACCAAAGTGGTGAGCAGCAGCAGAAAAGATTGGGCAGATCGCCTGGTTGAAGCCACATGGGCTTACAACACCACTTGGAAGACCACCACCGGCTTCACACCTTATGAGCTGGTCTATGGGAAGAGAGCTTTGTTGTCCATTGAGTTTGAGTATAACACTTTGAGGATGGCAGCTCAGCTGGACCTAGGTCTCATCCATGCACAACAAGAAAGGCTGCTGCAGCTGAATGGCCTGGATGAGCACCGCATGCAGGCCCTCCTTCACTCAGAAGTGGTTCAACTTCAGAGGAAGGTGTGGCATGACCAACATCTCCATGACAAGCAATTTCAGCCGGGAGATTGGGCTCTGTTGTATGATTCCAGATACAAATATTTCAAGGGGAAGCTGAGAACCAGATGGCTAGGACCATACACAGTGGAGAAATGCCATGACAATGGATCTGTCCTCATTCGAACCATTGATGAGGAAGCCATTCCCATGCTTGTCAATGGGCATCGATTGAAGATCTACAGGAAGCCTATCTCAAGACAAGAGTTTATCAAAACAATGGAGAAGGTAGTACTGGTCATAGAGAAGGGTTCTGCCTCTGCCTCTGGCACACCCTGAAAGAAGATCTGAAAAAAAAAAAAAAAAAAAAAAAAAAATAAATAATAAAGATCCTTGGGTGAAAACCTCTCTGAGGCGCCCAAGGCAGGTGGTAGGGGTGAAAACCTCATTGAGGCGCCCCTGTTATCTTTCAAAAAAAAAAAAAAAAAAAGAGATAAAGATCCTTGAGTGAAAACCTCTCTGAGGTGCTTAAGGCAGGTGGTAGGGGTGAAAACCTCATTGAGGCGCCCCTGCTATCTTTCAAAAAAAAAAAAGAAGAAAAAAAAGAAAAAATACAAGATCAATAAGTCATTATGTGAAATTTGCATGCAGATTGCAGGTGTTCTATGGAGGAGAGGAAGCCTCTCAACTCAAGGTCAAAGGTCCTTATCATGCGGCCAGGACACCTCACCAGCACCTCCTCCAAGAATGCTTATGTTCTTCAAGGTATATGCACTTTCATTATAAATTGAGTCTCCTACAGGAAGACACAGATTTTCTACAGGAAGGTGCGATTTTCTACAGGAAGGTGCCAGTTTCTACAGGAAGGTGCAAATTTCTACAGGAAGAGCTGCCTGTCTACAGGAAGCTCTGTATTTCTACAGGAAACTTCCTGTAGAAGCTCAGAATGGCCCAAAATGCGTTCCATGAGCAGATCTGGTGACTACGGGTTGGTGTGGACGCATGCAAGCCTCTTTTGGGCCCATGCACGACGGTGTTACCTTGCTCCACCACCCGTGTCGACATGCGGCCAAGTCCCTGCACCCACAAGGAAAATCGATGAGTTCTGCGGGCAAGCCATTTCCAAAGGTAACAAATGACGAGATCTCATACCATATGCATCAAGAGCGATGGGATCGTGATCGAGAAGCCAGAACCGCCAGCATGCAGCATGCACCCAAGGAGAAAGGACTGTGACGAGACCCCTCGCGGGGATCCTGTAACAGTTCAACCTGCTCGAGTGAATACCGTCCACAGCACCGCCATCCGAGATGAAACGCGGGTGCATGAAAGCAAAACCATCCACTCCAGCATCAGCAACCTGTAACCATGAGCCTCCGGGTCTGTGTAAGTCGCGTGCAGCAGGTAGATCCGTCGTCCAAAAACTGAAAATCGTGTGCAGACGCGCGCAGGTAAGTGTCTAAACCTTCTCTCCATCAAATCGCATGAATATTACTTTGATTTGTTTGCATGGCGTAAGAGTGAATGGTTGAGCAGCCGTATGGCCAGTTGACTAGCCACGTCGGCTAGTTATGGTATAGTCGGATGTTCGGGTGGCGGTCACGAAAAAATCAGCAGCACGCACGTGAGAATCCGTGGGAATGAGTTCAACAGAAAAAGGCGGCGGTAGATCTGTTGGAATGAATGCGGCAGCAGGTGAATACGCCAATGAGTGGTTGATGACGTCGCTCAATGGTCCGGCGGGGGATGAGCTGTCCCCCCGCGCCACGGATCGCGCCGATTCAAAATCTAATCGGCTAGATTTTGACATGCATTCAATCAACCACCACTTCGAACTCGAGTGGCTATTCCGATCGGCTCTGCACCTTCATACGCCGAGATGTTGGTTACCAGAACACCAGTGAAGCGCACCTCAACCGCAGTCCAATTGCAGTCCTCCCCGAAGTTTCCACACTGCTCCTACATGAACAGTTTCTACAGGAACGCAGTCCTACAGGACGCAGTCTTCTACAGGAACGCAGGTGTTCACGTAAAAAAAGGTGGCCGAGTAACGAGGTAACCCTGGACTTCTCATGCAATTGCTCATTTAAGGTGGTAGGATTGTCAGTTACTGTCTGGGTAAATGAGAAAGTAGACAAATTGCTGTCTGTGTGCCCATACTGCAATTCTACAGGATTGTTGCGTGGTTAGACTGTGTTGTGAATTTTTGTGGGTTATACGCATTGTTCTGCACTCTGTCACCAAAACTAAACTCTCTTCCACCATCACCACCTCCGGTTAAGAAAATTGTGCATCATGCCGGGTGGATTTATCAGGCGAGAACCCACTGATTCCACCAAATTAAGGAGAAATCCCGCAGTGGTAGAGCTCTTCACCAGAGCACAATGGATGCCTTTTTGTGATAAGCTACAGGGCTACGATGATGAAGTAGCCAAGGAATTCTTGCAGGCATTGAAGCCTAAATCCCAGACACTGGCCACAGTAAGCTTCAGAGGTCTCAGCCTCCAACTCACCCCAGAGCATATAAGTCGAATCACAGAACTGCCCATGGGTCTGCCGTGGGATAAAGAAGAGCGGAAGCAGAGCCAGCAAGTAAAGAAGGAGTTCTTCCCACCTGAAGAATCATTCGCAGAGGACAAAAATACGGTGAAAAGGACAAGCCTGTTGCCACCATGGAACGAAGTCAGTTTGCAAATTATGAAATATATCACCTGTGAGGGTCATTACAGCATCGTATATGCGTATCACTTCAGGCTTCTCAATGAACTAAGACACCGGATTGACCTTCCTGCAGCACAGAGGCTGAGCATTCCTTACTTTTTACTACAGTCCTTGATGGAGTGCTCTACAAAGCTCAAGGACGGCATTCTGGATCAGGTAGCCCACCATGGGTTAGTCAAGCTTCTTGTGGAGGATGCTCTCCACTCATATAAAGTCCCCCTCGCATGGGAATCATTTAGGAATTTAACAAGAGAACGGGACATAAAAATGTTGCTTGAAGAAACGGGATCCTCTAGCGGTGAAGAAGAAGAGCCAGTAGCCGAGAGTAAGAAAGGGAAAAGCCAAAATATCCCGACTCCAACACAGAAGAAAGAACGAAAGGAGAAGGAGGAGGGAAAGGATGACAGAGCAAAAGAGGACACCCCCATCCTGTCAGCAAGGGAAAAGAGGTTTAAAAGCAGGGCGGTCAAAACTGAGGTGGTCCCTGCCAGCCCAAGCACCTCGTCAGCTCCTGCAGTCAAAGCCAAAAGTAAAATCCATGCAGCCAAGCAAGAAAAGGTGGTGAGAGTTGCATCTGCAGGAACACAAAAATTGGCTTCTACAGGAGGCCCGAAAACACAAAAACTGGCTTCTACAGGAAGCCCGAAAACGAAGACAAAGGCTTCTACTGGAAGCCCGAAGATCAGTAAGGAGCAGGCTTCTACAGGAAGCCCAAGAAAAAAGACCAAGGCTTCTACAGGAAGCCCGAAAATCGTTGGAGAACAGGCTTCTACAGGAAGCCCAAAAACGGAGACAAAGGCTTCTACAGGAAGCCCGAAAGTGCAACCACAGGCTTCTACAGGAAGCCCGAAGACAGAGACAGGGGCTTCTACAAGAAGCCCGAGATTGGAAAGAGGGGCTTCTACAAGAGGCCCGAAGGTCATTGAGAAACAGCCTCCTACAGAGAGTCCGAAGACAAAGAAAGAATCTTCTACAGGAGGCCCGGAAGCGGGCAAAGCAGGGTCTTCCACAGGAAGACCGAAATCTGAAAAGGAGGGGCCCTCTACAAGGAGCTCCGAGAGAGCAAAGCGCAAGAAAGAGAAGGCTGGCATTCTCGAAAAGGAGGCAGCAGCGGCACTGGCTGCGCTCAACACACCTCCAAAACCGAAAGAGAAAAGGGAGAGGGAGACCCCTCTACCATCTGAAGCTAGGAGAAGCAAGAGGATGACCACGGGCAAGCCACAACCTCCACCCAGCAGCCAAACCACTTCAGGGGATGTTCCTACTTCACCCAGTAAGCAAACTCCCTCTAAGACACCGGCCACCCCCAAGAAAGGAAGCCCAAAAATAACTTCCTGGACACGAAAAATAAGCCAGTCACCTTCTGAAGCCCAGCTCAAGGAAATGAAAAAGGGAGAAGAAGCGCTACCCTCGTCACCACCAGTGGTAGAGAAGGCAGGGCCATCAAAAGCAGAAAAGAAAGAGCATGTTCCGGTCCCGAGTCCTTGGCCAAGGACAAGGAGCAGGAGCAAGGTTGCTCAAGGATGAGCAAATGGTTCAGCTGCGGGGTGATGATGAGCCCCAATTTTGGTACAATTTGGGCTCATTTTGGCCTATTATACTTGCTCAAACCATTCATTTTTTTATTGCTTATGCATGCATTTCTTAGTTTGCTCATGTTGTTTGTAGGAAGAAGGGTAGGCGCTCTATCTACGTGACTAATGCATTATGATTCCAGGTTTTGGCATTAAAAGGGAGAAAAAGACAACGAAAAAAGGAGACAAGGAGACAACGAGGTGGCACTGCTGGTTTTTAGGAGAGGATGTCCACGGTCTTGGGGACATTCCTCGTGATTCTCACCAAGAACTCCGAGCTCCAATCCATCTCCCCTCCGAGCTTAGAAGCAGCCAGCTGTTCTACAGGAACAACAGTTACAACTGTTCTACAGGAACAACACTTATGACTGTCCTACAGGATCAGCAGTTAAAATCTAGTTGGACAGCCGAGCTCCTAAAATCAAGGACACTTGTTGGATCACTGTTTTGCATAAGTATAGAGGCCGTAGCCTTTGATAGGTTTTTGAAACTTTCGCATTACTATTGTAATTTTGGAGCACAGCTCAGTGTTAGTTCTTGTTGTAAGCCAATTTTGGCATAACATCAGATTATGAATAAAGAAGGCAGCTTTTGATCTAGCTCTGAGTTTTCTTAAGGAGACTATAGCTCTCAGGTTAGGGCCCAACCTGAGAGCCATAGATCCCCTTTGCTGTAGTGTTGTTTGCATTTCGTTTCAGCACTCTGAGTTTTCATTTTCACATGCAATTTGAATTACAGGTTGTTGAATTAGTCTTTTTCATGAGCATAGATAGGACTGGTTTTTGGTTGAATTACTTTCGCTTGTTTAGTTAGATCAGCAGGTTGATAATACATTGGAGCTCTAGCAAAAAAGGTTGAGGAAGTCTCCACTGCCATCTCCGTTTGGAGACTGGAGTGCAGCCTATACCCGCCACAAAAATACGCATTTCTTTATTTCATGATTGCTGCAAACACAGTCATGTTACGTTAGATGCTTCCACATGATTCACACCTGCACCACACTCCTTCATCATAGCTTCATGCACATTCTCCTTCGCGTTTTGGATTGCTGTTCATTGAATTTACAAGCACAGGTAGTTTAGGTTAATGCATTTTTGGTTTGGTGACAATCATAAGCATTTGTTTCACTTACACTGCTCTCTCTCGTTCCATTACTTTCTCCTCCATCTTGATCACGCATGCAAACACATCTTTCATCCTTGCTCCGCTCTGTTATATCCCAAAGTCTTTCACTCCTCACGTACTTCCATTCTCTAGCCCTTTCGTTGACATAGCCCTTTACCTTCCAACCTACTCCCTACACTCACTTCCCATCCTATTATTCCACTTCTACAGCCATCACCAGCCTCATTCCTACCTTACACATCTCCCCCTACCATTTCATCACTCCTCCATCACGCCAAACACTCACGGTAGGTCATCCTGTAGCCATTTGTAGACATCGTGTAGAAAGCAGAGTATCCTGTAGGATCCCTTGCAGACATCCTGTAGGAGGCCACTCACTCGGTTGCCAAGCTTCTGAATGTGAGGGACCTCTATGGATGGATGCTAAGGATCCCTAGGGACCTCTCCTAGCCTCCCCAACCTGTCCCACACTTTCCTTCCTTCTCCATCCCATCTGCACAAGCAAACCCTAATTAGCACTCAATCACAATCATTCCATACACTTAAAGGAAAAATACAAAAACATGTCTTTTATGATGCAAGCAGCTTAGATCCATGCATTTTCACTTATTAGAGGTAACAACAGCATTGGTAGAGGTTTCATTCACATTCTTTGCATTATAGAGGTTAGACTAGTTAAATTAGGGTTTCCTAGGTTTACATGCTTTGATTTGCTTTCAGTCCATTTTGTCAAGTAGAGTAGTTTTCCTCTGAGAATAGCTTTCGTCCATCAATTAGCAAGCTTCTTCTGAGAGCCTATAGAAGTTGGCTTGAGCCCTAGCGGACTTGTGCCAGCTGATCAAGTGACAGCTACGACAAGAGCTAGGACTTGTGCATATAGCACCGTCGCTTCCAAGTTTGTACGAACTACCGGGTTGATAAAATGAGAGACATGAAGCCCCAGGAGTTATAGCATTATTGCTACAATACTGGAGCTCACCAGCTCTTGTACTAGTGTATATGTTTACTAGTACCTAGGTGCCAACCTACGGAAGGCTACAACCTTCTCTTTTCTTCCAGGGACCATGTTTAATAAATTTTTAGAATGGACACATTAACAACATCATTCAATCATAAAATATATCTACATCAACCAATCGTATTTTGAACCAACCACAACTGAATCAATCAATCATTCCATCAATCCGATCATTTAGAATGTTGTCACCAGAATATGGTAACGAGAACCCAAGCAATAACCCAAAACACTGCAATAGCAAACAGAAACAAATAAAACATATTTTATAATGTATACACTACTTCCATGCGTCAAAGCTACATGCATAATTTCTTTCCTCAAAGCGAACTAGCATACATATCAGCATATCAAATTTATGATGTATACGTTGTTTTGATGTGCAGAATCAACATGTATACAGTCCTTTTCTAAAGTGAACCTGCGTACTGATCTGTAGAAGATGATTTAAACATAAAAACTATTCTAGACTTCAATCATACCCAAATCATCATATTTAGAGTAAAACATGTGTCTGTTATTCAGATACATTATCAAACCACATAAAGATAATTCACTGCAAGCCTTAAGATCCTCAAACATCATTAGATCTTATCCTTCATCAAGTGCTAAGGTTCTTCCTTAGTTAAGATCAAGCACGACACCATAAGTGTTAGGTCCCTATAATACTAGTGATTTCCCCATTACTATTGTAGTTGTATCCATTATTAATATTGTTTTGGCCCTATTGTCCCCATATTGTTATTATTGTCCCCCATATAATCCCTCTATTGTTATTTTTGTGCCTTTATATTATTATTGTTAGGTCGGATGGGTTATATTGTGACTCCTTAGACTCCTATATATAGAAAGGAGGTTTTCTCATTTGAATCATCAAGGAATCATTCATTTTTGTAATGTAAAGGAGGTTTCTCCCTCGAAGAGGCTGAATTCTAAGGCATTAACCTATCTTTCCTATCTTTTTCTGAGTTGGTTTCATAACATTTGGTATGAGAGCCTTGAATTCTAGGGTTTTGCTGCTCCAAACAGGTCATCATGGCATTTGCACTATAACTTTTTTCTGTGATATTTCAGATGCTAAAAAAAAAACCATTTGGGACAAAATCGTTCTAAAACGTACTTCAAAATTTCACAGCTTTTTGCACTATATTTGCAGAGATATGATCTGAGGAAGTTGGCATTTTTGCAAACTCCCGAATTACATTCCAAACAGATGACCTCGGGAAAATAGTCATAAATTTTGTTTTGAGCATCAGATTTAAATTTCGTTAGAGGTTAGAGAAAGAGGATGGACTGTAGTTTCTTTTGTATATTTTTCAGATCATAAGGTTGAAATAGTGACACGTGGCACCTCCTACAAGTTTGCTCCTCCGAAAAGGCCTATAATCAGCTCATCTTGGGAGATTGTTCATAACTTTGCCTTGGAGAATCTAAATTCAATCAGACTGGTGGCATTGGAAAGAGAACACAGAGGGCTACTGCAGATCGCAATTTCAGAATTGGATGATCTGAAATTAGAGAGATACATCAGACACAATATCCAGCTCCTACAAAGTGAAAAAAAGTGTGTAGATTTTTTTAAATTTTTGCTTAAGATTGGTTTGAAAAACTATTTTGAAGGAATTCAAAGGGCATAGTAAAGCATTTTTATCGGTAATTGATTCCCCGAGAAAAGAAAATGCAAACACCTAGTAAGCAACCTGAAAGCTCTAGCATGACTTATGAAGAAGAGGAAGAAATGTAACATGATATATCAAAATTACGAGACCAAGTGCAACAAATGCCACTCGCACAAAAATTAATAGAATCTAAGATGGATGGCTTAAAGAAAGACGTAGAAGCTAAGATGAATGACGTGGAAGCTAAGATGGACGATTTGAAGATAGATTTGAAGACAGATTTGAGGACAGGCACGGTAGATTTGAAGACAGATTTGACAAATTTTCTACAAGAAATACTTACTAAAGGTGAAATGGTAGTAAAGGAAACTCATGATGAGAACAAAAGAAATTTTAATGATGATTTCACAGACTCTAATGTTGGATCAAAGACCCACCATATTCAGAAAATTGATATGAGGAAGTTTGATGGCAAGGATCCCGCAACATGGATATTATAGATGGAACAATTTTTCGATCTCAATAATGTGCAAAACACACAAAAGGTGTGTATTGCAACTTTATATTTTGAACCAAATCAGTTTGTATGGTATCAATGGTTGTTCTCTTGTAAACAAATTAACTTGGGCAATTTTTATAGAAGAATTGATGGCACATTATGAGGATACAAAAAGCAACACTTTTTTTAGCTAATTGATAAGTCTCCAACAAAAGGGTTCAATAATGGAGCACATTGAGGAGTTCCAAAAATGTAACATAAGGGTAAAAAATATTCTAGAGGAGCATAGGATTGATCTGTTCTTAGGGACATTAAAGGATAATATCCAACATGATGTTCACCTTTGGGAACCTAACTCACTAGAGAAGGCATTCAGGTTAGTAAGAAAAATGGAAAGCAAAATTATGGCAACTAGGAAGCATATCACTCACAATTATAAAGATCAAAGTGTTGTTGCCCCTATTCTTCCACAACCTATAAGGTTGACACCACAAAAATTGGAAGAAAATAGAGTAAAAGGGCTTTGTTACAGTTGTTATAGTAAATACACTAAAGGTCATAAGTGTGCTGAGAAGAAATTATTCTACATAGATTGTGAAAAGGAAGAAGAAAAGGAGCAATAAAGGTCAAAAGAAGAGAATATAGTCCACAGACAAAGCCTAGATAAAGAAGAAATGAATCCGACCATATCTTCTAATGCATTTTCTGAAATTACCACTCCTCAAACCATCAAGATAGAAGGACAAATCAAGAAGAAAAAGGTAACAGTGTTGATTGATTTAGGAAGTAACCACAATTTTATTCATTGTAAGATAGAAAAAGAATTGAATTACTTCCTATATCCAGCACCAGAGTGTCAAGTGATGGTTGCAAATGGAGGAATGATAAATTTCTCTGGAAAGTGCCATAATATCAATCTATCCATGGGAGAATATGTATTGACTAGCCCTATGCTTTCCATTCCAATGGGAGGTGCTGATGTTGTACAATAGATTTTAATTTTCAATAACTTTTCATGAAATTTTCTACAGAAGGAAAGGAAGTTGAATTAAGGGGTATTGCAGGGACATCGGGAAAGATAATGAGCTCTAGCACTGTGTCAACGCTTCTTGAAAATCAACAAAGATGTCTAATTGCACAATTATGTTCGCTAGATGTTTCCACATCGAAATCATCTATTTCTCCAAATATCCAAAAAGACTTGGAAAATCATTCCAAGGTATTTGATACTTCCAAAGTTCTCACACCTATTCGTGATCATGATCATGCTATTCATCTGATTCCAGAAAGTGTTCCTCAAAACATCACGCCATACAGATATCCCTATGCCCAAAAGAGTGAAATTGAACGTATGGTTGCAGAAATGCTAGAGGCTAGTATAATTCAACCTAGTCAAAGTTCTTTCTCTGCTCCAGCAGTGTTGGTGCACAAGATGGACGGATTATGGAGCATGTGTCCAGATTATAAGGAGCTCAACAAGCTCACTGTTAAAGATAAGTTTCTCATTCTCGTCATTGATGAATTACTGGATGAATTGCATGGATCAATTTACTTCAACAAGTTGGATCTTCGTTCAGGATATCATCAAATCAGAATTTAGAACTCATGCGTCTCATTATGAATTTTTGGTCATGCCTTTTGGCCTTACCAATGCACCTTCTACATTTCAAGGTTTGATGAATTCCATTTTCAAAGCCTTCCTTACAAAATTTGTGTTAGTATATTTTGATGATATACTAATCTACAACAAGTCCTCGAAGGATCATGTGGAACATGTTGACAAGGTGCTGCAGCTATTGGAGGAGAAACAATTATATGCAAAAAGATCCAAATGTTTCTTTTGAGTACAAGAGGTGGAATATCTGGGTCATATTGTATCTCATGAAGGAGTTAAGGTAGACCCTAGCAAAATTAAAGCCATTAACAAATGGAAAATCGCCACATCCATAAAGCATCTACGAGGATTTCTCCGGTTGAGAGGGTATTATCGCAAGTTTGTTAAGAATTATGGGAGAATAGCAGCACCTCTGACAACATTATTGAAGGAAGATGCATTTTCATGGACTCCAGAAGCAACAAACGCCTTCAAACATCTTAAAGAGGCAATGTGCCAAGCACTGGTCTTAGCTACACCGGACTTAGAAAAACCTTTATTGTGGAATGTGATGCTTCAAGAAATGGAATTGCTGTTGTTTTAATGGAAGCTGAGCCCATACCTTTTGAAAGTCGTCCAATCAAGGGAAATTTTTTACACAAAGTTTTTTATGAGAAGGAAATTTTGGCAATACAACATACACTTAATAAATGGCGACCCTACCTAATGGGAAGACACTTCAAGGTAAAAATTGATCATGATAGTCTTAAATGCTTTCTATAACAAAGATTATCCTCTAGAGAGCAACAAAAGTGGGTCAAAAAGATGTTGGGCTATGACTTTGAAATCATCTACAAAAAAGGGAAGCAAAATGTGGCGGCAGATGCACTCTTAAGGAAGGATGATGGTTTGGAAGCATTGTTGTGCGCCATTTCTATTATCCAACCAGATTGAATATACAAAGCAAGGGAGGAATGAAAGAATGATGAAGCAATGTGGACACTTATTCGAAAGTTACAACAAGATTCCAATACATCTCATACATTTAGCTAGAAAAATGATTCATTATGGTACAAAGATCGCTTATACCTCTGTAAGAATTCCCAACTCAAACAAAATATTATTATGGAATTACACACTTCTCCCTTAGGAGGGCACTCAATATTTTTAAAAACTTACCACAGGGTTAAGAAGGAATTTGTTTGGGATGGCCTTAAATTGGACATTCAAAAGTTAGTGGTAGAATGTTTGGTTTGCCAACAAATTAAAGTTGAAATAGTTAAGACCCTGGGTCTATTACAACATTTATCCACTCCAAGCTAATGTTGGGAGGAGGATTCAATGGATTTTATCATAGGTTTACCCAAGTCTGAGGGAAAGAGTTTCATCATGGTGGTTGTTGATAGACTTACCAAGTATTCACACTTTTGTGCATTATCACATCCATTTAAAGCCAGTATAGTTTCTATTGCATTTATGGAAACAATTCAAAAGCTACATGGAAACCCAAATATTATTGTAAGTGACTGAGATCCCATTTTCACTGGAGATTTTTGGACAAAATTATTTTCTTGTCTTGGTACTCAGTTAGCTCATAGCTTGTCTTATTATCCTCAATCTGATGGACAAACTGAGATCGTAAACAAATTTTTGGAGGGATATCTTCGTTTCTTTTTATATGATAAACAAACACAATGGGTCAAGTGGTTGCCTCTGACTGAATGGTGGTATAACACTTCCTTCCATACAACAACAAAAATGACCCCATTTATGACACTTTATGGATATCAACCACCATCCATCACATCATATTTAAGAGAAAATTCTAAGGTTCAAGCAGTGGAACATCACATCGAGCATCAACAACAAGTCATCCAACTCTTAAAGGATAATGTTGGGTCCCTATGATACTAGTCATTACCCCATTACTATTGTAGCTATACCCCTTATTTATATTGTTGTGCCCCTATTACCCCCATATTGTTATTTCTGTGCCCCATAGAATCCCTCTATTGTTATTTTTGTGGCTTTATATTATTATTGGTAGGTCGGCTGGATTATATTGTGACTCCTATATACAGAAAGGAGGTTTTTTCATTTGAGTCATCCAAGAATTGTTAATTTATGTAATATAAAGGAGGTTTCCCCCTCGAAGAGGCTAAATTCTAAGGCGTTGATCTATCTTTTCTATCTTCTCTTGAGCCGGTTTCATAACATTTGGTATGAGAGCTTTGGATTCTAGGGTTTCGCTGCCCCAAAAAGGTCATCGTGGCATTTTTGCTATAATTTTTTCTGTGATGTTTCAGAAGTCGCAAAAAAAACCCATTTGAGAATAAATCACGTTGAACCTTGGGTCTGAATTTCAGAGCTTTTCGCGTGATATTTGCAGAGATATGATCTGAGGAATTTGGTCTTTTTGCAGACTCGTGAATTACATTCAAAACAGGTGACCTGGAAAAAATCGTCATAACTTTCTCTGGGAATCAGATTGAAATTTCGTAAGAAGGTACAGAAAGAGGATGGACTGGAAAATTTTGTAAGAAGGTATTGAATTTCAGAACCAAATATCGCAAATTATAGACGTGGCACTTCATACAACTCCGCTCTTCCGGAAAGGTCTATAATCGGGTCACCTTGGGAGATTGTGCATAACTCTTCCTTGGAGAATCCAATTTGGATCAAACTGGTGGGATTGGAAAGAGGACTCAGATAGCTACTACAGGTCACAAATTCAGAACTAGATGATTGGAAAGTACAGAGATACATCAGAGGAAATATCGCTCCTACAAAGTGAAAAAAGGTGTGTAGATTTTTTTAAATTTTTGCTTAAGCTTGGTTTGAAAATTTATTTTGAAGGAATTCGAAGGGAATAATAGAGCATTATTATCGGTAACTGATGCCCCGAGGAAAGAAAATGCAAACACCTAGTAAGGAACCTGAAAGCTCTAGCATGACTCATGAAGAAGCGGAAGAAATGCTACATGATATATCATAATTACAAGAACAAGTGCAACAAATGTCACGCTCACAAAAGTTAACAGAAGCTAAGATAAATGGCGTGGAAGCTAAGATGAATGACATGGAAGCTAAGATGGACAATTTGAAGATAGATTTGAACACAAATTTCAAGACAGGCATGGCCGATTTGAAGACAGATTTGACAAATTTTCTACAAGAAATACTTACTAATGGTGAAAAGGTAGTAAAGGAAACTCATGATGAGAACAAAAGAAATGTTAATCAGGATTCCATAGACGCTAATGTTGTATTGAAGAATCACCATATTCCAAAAATAAATATGAGGAAGTTTGATGGCAAGCATCCTGCCACATGGATATTACATATGGAGCAATTCTTCGATCTCAATAATGTGCAAAACGCACAAAAGGTACGTATGGTAGCTGTTTATTTGGAACCAAATAATTTTGTATGGTATCAATGGCTTTGTTCTCATAAACAATTTATCACTTCGGAAATTTTTACGGAATAATTGATAGCACATTATGAGGATACAAAAAGCAACACTTTTTTTAGCCAATTGATAAGTCTCAAACAAAAGGGTTCAATAATGGAGCACATTGAGGAGTTCGAAAAATTGAACATAAGGGTGAAAGATATTCCAGAGAAGCATAGGATTGATGTGTTCATAGGGTCTTTAAAGGATAATATCAAACATGATGTTCGCCTTTGGGAACATGATTCATTAAAGAAGGAATTCAGGTTAGCAAGAAAAATGGAAAGAAAAATTATGGCAACTAGGAAGCATACCACTCACAACTATAAAGACGGAAGTGTTGTTGCCCCTAGTCTTCCACAACCTACACGGTTGACACCACAACAATTTGAAGAAAAAAGAGCAAAAGGGCTTTGTTACAGTTGTGATAGCAAATACACAAAAGGTCATAAGTGTGCTGAGAAGAAATTATTCTACATAGATTGTGAAGAGGAAGAAGAAAAGGAGCAAGAAAGGTCAAAAGAAGAGGATATACTCCAGGAACAAAGCCTAGATGAAGAAAAAATAAATCCGACCATATCTTGTAATGCATTGGCGGGAATTACCACTCCTCAAAACATCAAGATAGAAGGACAAATCAAGAATAAAAAGGTAATAATGTTCATTGATTCAGGAAGCACCCACAATTTTATTCATTGTAGGGTAGCAAACGAATTGAATTGCTTCCTATATCTAGCACCAGAGTGTCAAGTGATGATTGCAAATGGAGGAACAATAAATTGCTCTCGAAAGTGCCATAATATCAAGCTATCCATGGGAGAATATGTATTGACTAGCCCAATTCTTTGCATTCCAATGGGAGGTGCTGATGTTGTACTAGGAGTCCAATGGCTACAATCCTTGGGTACAATAGCATTTAATTTTCAAGAACCTTTCATGAAATTTTCTACGGAAGGAAAGGAAGTTGAATTAATGGGTATTGCAGGGAAACCAGGAAAAATAATTAGCTCTAATAGCATGACTAAGCTTCTAAAAAAGGAGCAAAGAGGTGTAATTGCACAATTATGTTTGCTAGATGTTTCCACATTGGAATCATCTATTTTTCCAGATCTCCAAAAAGTCCTCGACAATCATTCCAAGGTATTTAAGACTCCCAAAGTTCTCCCACCTATGTGTGATCATGATCATTCTATTCATCTGATTCCGGGAAGTGTTCCTCCAAACATCAGGCCGTACAGATATCCCTATGTCCAAAAAAGTGAAATTGAACGTATGGTTGCAAAAATGTTAGAGGCTGGTATAATTCAACCAAGTCAAATTTCTTTCTCAACTCTAGTAGTATTGGTGCACAAGAAGGATGGATCATGGTGCATGTGTTCGGATTATAGGGAGCTCAACAAGCTCACTATTAAAGATAAGTTCCCCATTCCTGTCATTGATGAATTACTGGATGAATTGCATGGATCAATTTACTTCACCTAGTTGGATCTTCGTTCGGGATATCATCAAATCAGAATGAAGATTGAAGACATTCCGAAAACGGAATTTAGAACTCATGAGGGTCATTATGAATTTTTGGTCATGCCTTTTGGCCTGACCAATGCACCTTCAACATTTCAAGGTTTGATGAATTCAATTTTCAAACCATTCCTTAGAAAATTTGTGTTAGTATTTTTTGATGATATACTCATCTACAGTAAGTCTTGGAAGGATCATGTTGAACATGTTGACAGGGTGCTACAACTATTGGAGGAGAAATTATTATATCCAAAAAGATCCAAATGTTTCTTTGGAATCCAGGAGGTGGAATATTTGGGTCATATTACATCTCATGAAGGAGTGAAGGTAGACCCTAGAAAAATTAAAGCCATTAAGGAATGGAAAATCCCCACATCCATAAAGCATCTACGAGGATTTCTTGGGTTGACAGGGTATTATCGCAAGTTTGTTAAGAATTATATGAGAATAGCAGCACCTCTAACAACATTATTGAAGAAATATTCATTTTCATGGACTCCGGAAGCAACAAACGCCTTTGAACATCTTAAAGAGGCAATGTGCCAAGCACCGGCCTTAGCTACAACGGACTTCACAAAAAACTTTATTGTGGAATGCGATGCTTCACGAAACGGAATAGGTGTTGTTATAATGCGAGATGAAAGACCCATTGCTTTTGAAAGTCATCCAATCAAGGGAAAGTTTCTAAGCAAAGCTATTTATGAGAAGGAAATGTTGGCAATACTCCATGCACTTAAGAAATGGCATCCCTACCTAATGGGAAGACACTTCAAGGTAAAAACAGATCATGATAGCCTTAAATACTTTTAGAACAAATATTATCCTCTGAAGAGCAACAAAAGTGGGTCACAAAAATGTTCGGTTACGACTTTGAAATCATTTACAAAAAAGGGAAGAAAAATGTGGTGGCAGATGCACTCTCAAGAAAGGATGAGGATGTGGAAGCATTGTTGTGTGCCATTTCTGTTATCCAACCAGATTGGATAAACGAAGCAAGGGAGGAATGGAAGAATGACGAAGAAGTGTGGGAACTTATTCGAAAGCTACAACAAGATTCCAGTACTTCTGACACATTTAGCTGGAAAAATGATTTGTTATGGTACAAAGATCACTTATACCTCTGTAAGAATTCCCATATAAAACAAAAGATTCTTATGGAATTGCACACTTCTCTCTTAGGAGGGCACTGAGGATTTTTAAAAACTTACCACCAAGTTAAGAAGGAATTTTTTTGGGATGGCCTTAAATCAAATATTCAAAAGTTTGTGGCAGAAGGCTTGGTTTGCCAACAAAATAAAGTTGAAACAATTAAGACACCGGGTCTATTACAACCCTTATCCATTCCAAGCCAACGTTGGGAGGAGGATTCAATGGATTTTATTACAGGTTTACCCAAGTCTGAGGGAAAGAGTGTCATCATGGTGGTAGTTGATAGACTTACCAAGTATGCACACTTTTTTGCATTATCACATCCATTTGAAGCCAATACAGTTTCTACTGCATTTATGGAAACAGTTAAAAAGCTACATGGAAACCCAAAGATTATTGTAAGTGACAGAGATCCCATTTTCACTAGAAATTTTTGAACATAATTATTTCGTTGTCTTGGTACTCAGTTAGCTCATAGCTCATCTTATCATCCCCAATCTGATGGGCAATCTGAGATAGTAAACAAATGTTTTGAAGGATATCTTCGTTGCTTTGTATCTGATAAACATACACAATGGGTTAAATGGTTGCCTCTGGCTGAATGGTGGTATAACACTTCCTTCCATACAACGACAAAAATGACCCATTTATGGCACTTTATGGGTATCAATGACCATCCATCACATCATATTTAAGAGAAAATTCTAAGGTTCAGGCAGTGGAACAACACATCAAACATCAACAACAAGTCCTCCAACTCTTAAAGGATAACCTCGTGTTGGCACAAAATAGAATGAAACAACAGGCAGATCAACATCACAGTGAAAGAAATTTTGATGTAGGTGATTGGGTATTCCTACGGCTACAACCATATAAGCAAATTTTCCTAAAGAAAGCTAAGAACGATAATAAATTATCACCAAAGTATTATGGTCTGTACAAGGTGTTGCAAAAGATTGGTACTATGGCATACAAATTGGAGCTTCCTGCAACTTCTCGATTGCACCTAGTTTTCCATGTTTCATGTTTAAAGAAGGTTATAGGCGACAAGCTCTCAAATCATACAATATTGCCAAAACTTGACGAGGAAGGAAAAATTATATTGGAACCGAAAGCAGTCACAGAAACAAGAACTCGACAGTTACGATATCGATCAATTTCAGAGTATCTTATTAAGTAGAAGAACTTATCCACTGAAGATTCCACATGGGAGGATGAGAATTTTATGCAGAAGTACCCAGAACTACTCAAACATTGAGGAAAACACTTTTTTGAAGGAGAGGGGCATGTTGGGTCCCTATAATACTAGTGATTACCCCATCACTATTGTAGCTATACCCCTTATTTATATTGTTGTGCCCCTATTACCCCCATATTGTTATTTTTGTGCCCCATAGCATCCCTCTATTGTTATTTTTGTGGCTTTATATTATTATTGTTAGGTCGGCTGCATTATATTGTGACTCCTTAGACTCCTATATATAGAAAGGAGGTTTTTTCATTTGAATCATCCAAGAATTGTTCATTTATGTAACGTAAAGGAGGTTTCACCCTCGAAGAGGCTAAATTCTGAGGCGTTGATCTATCTTTTCTATATTCTCTTGAGCTGGTTTCATAACAGATAACCTCGTGTTGGCACAGAATAGAATGGAACAATAGGTAGATCAACATCGCAGTGAAAGAAGTTTTGACGTAGGTGATTGGGTATTTCCTACGACTACAACCATATAAACAAATGTACCTCGAGCAAGCTAAGAAGGATAATAAATTATCACCAAAGTATTATGGTCGGTACAAGGTGTTGCAAAAGATTGGTACTATGGCATACAAATTGGAGCTTCCTGCAGCTTCTCAAGTGCACCCAGTTTTCCATGTTTCATGTTTAAAGAAGCATCGAGGCGACAAGCTCTCTGTTCAAAAAATATTTCTAGAACTTGATGAGGAAGGAAAACTTATATTGGAATCAGAAGTAGTCACAGAAACAAGAACTCGACAGCTATGAAATAGCATGATGAATTATTAATTAGGTAAATTGATATAATATATGCCCAATATTAAATCTAGCGGGTTCCATAATAAGACAAACAATATATTTGATAGCTTTTATGGAAGACATCCTAGGAATTTATGACTTAGCAAGACTCAAGACTCCATGATGGTGGGGAACCTACTCCTTGAGCCTTGTCATAGTAGACCAAGGATAACAACTTTTCATTTGAAATGAGGTGGATGAGCTAACATCCCATTGTACCAATCACACGATCATTTCACAATTAGACTTATCTAACATTTGAACATGATTACCAAGGACATATGTATTTGTAGGGTGAGACTATATAAAACCTCTTTGAATTTCATAGGGGTTTTTTCTTCGTTCTGAGGGATGTTTTTCCTTGTGGCTTCCATCACATTTTAACATTTTGGATAAGGACCTTCTAATGTCAATACCATAAAATATCTTTCGCATCAACATCCTCATATTGAAGGAACATACCTAGGGAAATTCCCCCTTCTTTCTCTTGCAAGGAGCCCAAGAAGCCTCACTTCCAATACTTCTCCATCGCAAAAGATTTATGTGACTAAATTATTAAATTCAAACTATATTATTCATGGAGAAAGAATATTTCCATTTCTTGGCATGTGGATTGAGTTATGAATCTAATGGAATATTATTAAATATTTAATATCACCTTTCTTGAATTTAAAATCAATAGGGTTTTCCTATAGATAACACTATGGTTATCTATCCTTGAATGAAAGAAATTTTAATCATAAAATTTAGCTTTATGTTGTTGGGAAAAGTATCCAATACGGAATGACCCTATCCCACTCTAAGGGTGATAGTACCTCAGCAACAACTGAATGCAAAGCTATTCAAGATTACTTCTTTATGAGATGTAAGAGAGAGGAGAAAGGGATCCACTAACCGTTATCTTCCGCTAATGGTTGATCCAATCTTCCCTCTTTGCTGCTTGCTCCCAGCTCCTTGCTATTTCACTGGCCCAGCTACACAAAGATCCTGCAAAAGCACAAGAAAAGGAAACTACAAGAAGCATACATCCATAATTGATTCAAGGATTAGAATAAATCAAATATACAAGTATCAATACGCCACAGAGACACATGCATATAGAAGAACCTCAAATGCTTTATTAATGGAAGAAGTAAAGTTCTGAGAGTGTTACAACCATAAGAGGCCCAATCCAGCAACACCTCCCAGCAGAAAGAAATCTCCTCTTCACCTCCTT
Organism: Pinus tabuliformis; assembly: GCA_031772625.1. Taxonomy (NCBI): domain Eukaryota; kingdom Viridiplantae; phylum Streptophyta; class Pinopsida; order Pinales; family Pinaceae; genus Pinus; species Pinus tabuliformis. The sequence goes on along the minus strand of CM062814.1, from coordinate 266,200,318 downwards.
CAAGCAAATCACCCACTAGTTCTATGCACAAACCAACAGCACTTCCTTACATTCAGAAGATTCCAGCCCCCCTAGACCTCAAGAGAGAGCTCTATATATAGGAGTTTTGGAGAAAGGATGAGTCAGCTTAAGCTTGGCATGAAGCTGACTAGTGTCCTCTCCCACTTCAGTTATACTTCAGTTCTTGAGTCCACTTGGAGTTTCTTGCTTCCACTTGGAGATCTAGATCCTCTTACTCATCACAAGGCGAATTCCCTGATCCAAGTGTCATTTTGGAAGCTTCCTAGGCATTTGACACCTTGCAGAATGACTGTGCCACTTGGCCAATCTCGCCCAGCGTAGGTAGCCTTCATTAGATTTGACATTCAGCGCAGGTACAGAGTGGAGCAGTTGACATTCAGCGCAGATGCTCAGTGGAGCAGCTGACATGATCCAGATATTAGCTTGTTTTTGAGTGTTTTCAGGCGGAGAACTGATTTTCAGTGCTGTGGTTTGCTGACCTTGTTCCTCTAGGGGTAGGAACAACATGTTTAGGGACTTTGGATCCCTTAGATTATCGACATTTCATGCTTCATGCTGTTAGGCACAAAAATGTCTATAACAATTGCCCCCTAAAATATGAGGTCGTTTATCGGGTGAAATGCTTTATCAGGAGGATCCGAAGTTCATTCAATCGCTGAGAGGTGCCCTGTAATAAAATACAATACAATACATTATTTTTCATTCTGCTTTCATGATCTAGCTGAGGCGGGCATTCCCATGCTCAGCTTTATAAATTCATTTTGGTACATAGAACAGACGATCGTCTGATGGTAGACTGATAATTATCTGCTAAAATTATCATCCTTTGAGTAGGATGATCATCTGCTGCAATGATGTACATAACAAATGTCTTTATATTTCCTGAATATATATCACAGCCTGGATGGATGAAACTAGATCCGGGGTCTTCAAAACTCGTTCGATCTTCACTCTAAGTACAAGTCGATCCATGTGAGAATTGCGCTGAAGTCGAACATGGAAAGACATCGCTTGATTACGGGTCAATAATGTAAACCGTTAACAAGCGCGAGAGGAATCACCAATAATGACAATGACCCTCAAGGTACTGCAGTACAATTCACGTGGTGTGAATAAATGACTTGGTGTCGAACACCACGCAAAATCTTCTGGTCGAAGGTCATTAATGTATACCTGTCGCCGGAAGTGAGAAACTTGCCATTGAGGCATGTAAGCTTCAAAGTACCGGGGGGTTTGTTCCTAGATCAACTTCTTGGATAATGAGTTGAAGTCGACAAGAAGCGATCCGTCAAAGGAGGGCCTTAATGAATCCCACATCAGTGACACGGAACGGAGCTAATGATTTTAGTGGAGGTGAAAACAATCTGTGAAATATGATTCAGGGTGGCGATCATGGATGGATGAAGGATAATGTATGGCAGTGGATGGGACACGGTTGACTCTTTCTGAACAACATCTCTTGAACATATAACGACACTGATGTGATGGATCAGTAGCATTACCCCAAATGCGGATGGTTTGGCGAGGACCATGGTGATGAGACCGGTGAATGAAACAACCCAACCCGATGTGATACGGAGGACAAAGTGTCATGTTCAAGAGCGACTTGCTACCATTAAAGCTTTGAGGTTCTCCCTATTTTTCCCCAGTCATTTCTGACCAGTACCTCTTTATTTTTGTCAAGCTTGAGGAGGATAACATATGCTTGTTCTATAACCTGCCCTTCGGGCAAGCCCATCGCTATGTTTTAACGAGCTTAGTGATAGGGAAACTTGTTCTCGTCTAAAGACAAGTTTGTCGCTATTTAATCATTTTAACGAGTCTAACGACAAGGAAAACTCGGTCCTTTTCATTTTTAGAGAGTCTGAAAAGGTACAAAAAGTTAACTCCAAAATTCCTTTTTCGTCATCTAATCCCTTAATTCCGAAAAAGTATAAAACAATACAGAAGGGATGAGTTTTCGATAATTTTAACTTGCCGAACAAAACAAGCGCTCGACCTTTTTGTGTAATAATCCCTCAGGTCCAAAAAGATTAAAATCTAGAGGAGGGATAGCTCTTCCGGTCACTTTAACGAGCTGGAAGGCCAAAACTCGGCAAACTTTTCATATTTTACGAGTCAGATGAAAAGAGCTAAAAGAAGACTCGTCTTTTGAGGAACCAGTGATAAACAGGGATAGTAGCAGATTCCAGGTACAGGTTGGAATTTTCCAATCACGGCAGTGTCACAAGGATGGCTAAGTGAAATCACTCTTCGCAGTTGTTCCTCAAAATGGGTAAACAATCATATAGGGGTGCACGATCGGCCAAATGGAATGGAGGTGGCAAGTGCAAACACGACCAAGGCTTTTTATGGCTAATAAATTTATGATCACAATGGTTATTTACCGAAATAGGTTCATTTTTTAATGAGCTTAAACTCTGGGGAAAACTCTTGCTCACGCTTTTCTATTTTTTAACGAGCATAAATTCCACGGTAAAACTGCTTGATCTTATGTTTATTTTTTAACGAGCATGAACTTTATGCTAAAACTGATCGAATCTCGCTTTTCTATTTTTTAACGAGCATAAATTCCACGGTAAAACTGCTCGATTATATGGTCAAATTTTGATTTTTTACCATTACTAGCTTTTATCTTTTCAAATATAGTACTACTTTTTCAACTGCTACAACAAACTTTGTTAGAAATGAATAATATTTGCATGAAAATGAGATTATAACCCTAATATTTCACTTTAAACTGTGTAAAAAGCCATTAAAAGGTGTTTTTACCTCTCATTTACCATTTCATTTGCATTTGGTTTGTTGGAGCTCTGAAGGTGCCTCTTCCCCTTTGATTTTCACCAGCTGATTCCGGGAGATTCTGCGGATGATTTTCGGCGCCGTTTAGACCAGGTAGGAGCTAAACCCTAGCTCTTTCTTTTCATGGTTTCTTTTTCCTGTTTCATGCCTATTTTCCAGTATTTCTGAGCCCCTGGGGTTTTCCCAGGGCGCCCTAGGATCAGCGCAGGTTCTCCTTTCGAAACCTGCACCGAAGTTCAAGCTTCCTTAAGGCAGCCTGACCGTCAGCACAAGTGGGAGACTTCCTGCCTGTCCTGGGCTCAAAAACTGAGTTTTTCAGGTCATTTTTTGATGATTTTTTCGCGAGTTTCTCATCAAAATCAGGAACTTACTCCTTCTCTTGTTTGCCTTGCAGGGAACTTTGAACAAAATGTCTCTTACGTGGCGAGAACGAGAACATGAAGAGGAGGAGATGATTGCCCTCCATGACCCTGTCACGGTGAACGCGTTGCGGAACTATGGCCTGCTGAAGTTCTTCCGTATCTCTAGCATGAGAGCACAGATTTCTTTACTGCAGTACATGCTTGATGCTTGGGATCCTGTTAATCAAGTGTTCCAGATTAGGGGAAAGGCCATCCCCTTGACCATAGAGGACATGTACTTCTTGACTGGACTGTCAAGACGAGGTGCCCCCATTTCCTTGTCAGGTACGGCCCGGGGGACTGATTCCACCAGAGATTATGTCTGCCAGCATTGCAGGGAAGGCTCTCAGCCGAGCAGAGACAGCAAGATTGTTATCCGTGATATTACTGATCGGGCTCTCAGGTCCATTCTGTTCACTATTGGTAGGATGGCCGGCAGTGCAGCTCTACATGTTGCCAACAGGTCTTATATGCAGCATGCTTTGGAGTGTCTCCAACCGAAAGTATTCAACTGTTGTGATGCAGTACTTGTTCAGATGAAAAGTCAATTGACCAAGGTAAAGGACGGGAAGCTGAAGAAATTTGGATTTGGTTCTATTTTGACTGCCTTCGCCTTGGAGAAAATCCCACTGATGCAGCCTCAGTACATCATACTCGACTTGCCTTCTCCGACCGAGCCATGCATGCAGAGGTGGGTCGACCACATGTCTAGGCATGCTGGTCAACCTTAGATTACTTTTACTGAGGCCTTCTTTAGGTGGTTCGAGCGCCAGGAGATGGCGTTTTCCGAGTATCCATATGTGGGTATGGATTTCCGAGGTGATCCGGATTTGATGCTACCGGATGGCGAACAGTGGGGTGCCATTGGTAAACTCCTTGACCATATTACTGTTTACTGTTCTTATTCATAATGTTGCTGTGCTTTACTCTATCAAGACTTTTAATTGTACTCTGGGTGTATGCAGATATCGGTCCTGTTCGTCCAGCAGTTCGTCCGAGATCTCCAGTTGCTGCCCCAGCAGTGGAGCCTGCTAGGAGAGTTGTTATTCGCGATCTTGACGACACTCAGACCCTTACAACTGTGCAGGAGCAGGTTGAGAGCCTCACTCGTGGTCTTCCTGATGTGCAGATTGACGAGTTACCTTTATAGCTGCAGCGACATACTATCGGCGTGCCTAGACGATGGACTCGTCTCTTGCGCATGATTGCACAGGCCGTGACGTACTATCATCAGCACCACTAGGCTAGGGTGCCCCCTAGCATCTTTTTGAGTTTTTAGGTCATATGACCAATTTTTTCTTGGTTACAGAACATTATGTACGAACTTATATAAACAACTTATACGTATTTTGATTTTCCGATTTTATTCTGGTTGATTTATGTGATCCATATGTACAATCTTTAATGATGTGTCCTTTTTATAAATGCTGCAAATATCTATCTAACACATAGTTCGCTAATGAGTCAGTTAATGTGTTTAAGTTTCTTGAAATATGTTGATATTGAATTGAATCAAATCGTCTTTCCAAGATCTTAACCCTTAGGAACATGCGATAAATAGCTGGATTGTGAACAGAATATATACTATTGAGCTGTAGTATTATGAGCTGTGAGTCTAGCCTGACAATTAGTCGGCGTATGCCACGTGTGATGGCATCAGAGAGTAGTTCTATCAACGCGCTATACTCAGCGATGTTATTCGTTGATTGCCCAATACATACACCTCTGAAACTTACTAACTCGCCGCTTGGATCAAAAATGGCCCAGGCCGCGGAAGACAGGTTCCACGAACTACAACTCGCTCCGTCGGCATATCCAACACATGTCTCCAGAAGGTTCGACATCTGCAACGAAAAAGGTGGATCACTCGACCAGAACAAACACTTTAGCGAAAACAAAACACAACAAAAGCATGCAGGTTACTATTTAAGCATATTAACGCTTGAGGTACAACCCGTTGCAGGGCTGCGCCAGTGGAATTCCATCGTAATCCATTAACTCGTAGGCTCCTTTTGCTAACACCCTTTTAACAATGTAGGGGCCCACCCATAAGGACTTGAATTTTCCTGCTCCCAATTTATCGGATTCTTGGTCATAAAGCAAGACCAAATCACCTTCTGAGAAGACACGGGGTTTGACATTTTTGTCAAACTGAGCCTCGACTCGTTTCTTATGAGCTTCGTTAGCCAAAGCGGCATCACGATGGGTTTCATCCAACTGGATTAATTCCAAGAAACGAGCCTCTTCTTCTGAGGTTCCCGGGAGAAGATCGATTGCGAGTTTAAGCGACGAAATTTCACACTGGATTGGCAAGACTGCTTCCAGGCCATACACCAGTTGAAAAGGTGTGAACCCGGTTGCGTTCTTTACCGACGTTCGGTAAGCCCACAAGGCTGAGTACAGAATTAGGTGCCACCTTCTTTTATGAACCCCGATCATCCTTTGCAACATACACTTCAGGACCTTGTTGATTGCCTCAACTTGTTCGTTGGCTTGCGGATAATATGGGGTAGAACTGTCGTGAGATAGCCCTAGCTTGGCAGCTAATTCGACCATCATGTGATTGCGAAAATGCGACCCATGATCTGTAACTATAGCCTGTGGTACGCCAAACCTGGCGACTACATCCAATGTAGGCATCGCCTCGGCCCATTTGGTAAAATAGTCAACAGCGACTATAATATACCCATGCCCCCCGGTCGAGGTGGGGTTACATTGCATGAAATCGATGCCCCACTTGGCGAAGGGCCCAACAGCAACTATCGGCTGTAAAGGTGCGGGTGGTCGTCTAGTTTTGCTATCAAATATTTGACAAGCATGGCAACTTCTGACTGCGGTTATGCAATCTTTGAACATGGTTGGCCAGAAGTATCCTGCTCGTAAGATTCTTTGTGTTGTTGCATATCCAGACTGATGGGCCCCACACGCGCCTGAATGACAATCATTCAGGGCTTTTTGGGCCTCCTCATGGGTAAGGCACCTCCTCAGAAATGTATCGACACCACAACGGTAAAGTGTATCACCGACGATCATGTAGTCTTTTGCTTGGTATCGTATACTTTTTTGTTTGGAGGGAGAGGTGTTAGGCCTGAACTTTTGGGTTTGGAGATAAACTATGATATCTCCATACCACTCATCGCTTACAGATATCAAAAACAAACTTTCGTCCACGATTGACTCTTCCGATGTTTCATTTGAAACGAGGTGGATGAGCTAACATCCCATTGTACCAATCACACGATCATTTCACAATTAGACTTATCTAACATTTGAACATGATTACCAAGGACATATGTATTTGTAGGGTGAGACTATATAAAACCTCTTTGAATTTCATAGGGGTTTTTTCTTCGTTCTGAGGGATGTTTTTCCTTGTGGCTTCCATCACATTTTAACATTTTGGATAAGGACCCTCTAATGTCAATACCTTAAAATATCTTTCGCATCAAGATCCTCATATTGAAGGAACATACCTAGGGAAATTCCCCCTTCTTTCTCTTGCAAGGAGCCCAAGAAGCCTCACTTCCAATACTTCTCCATCGCAAAAGATTTATGTGACTAAATTATTAAATTCAAACTATCTTATTCATGGAGAAAGAATATTTCCATTTCTTGGCATGTGGATTGAGTTATGAATCTAATGGAATATTATTAAATATTTAATATCACTTTTCTTGAATTTAAAATCAATAGGGTTTTCCTATAGATAACACTATGGTTATCTATCCTTGAATGAAAGAAATTTTAATCATAAAATTTAGCTTTATGTTGTTGGGAAAAGTATCCAATACGGAATGACCCTATCCCACTCTAAGGGTGATAGTACCTCAGCAACAACTGAATGCAAAGCTATTCAAGATTACTTCTTTATGAGATGTAAGAGAGAGGAGAAAGGGATCCACTAACCGTTATCTTCCGCTAATGGTTGATCCAATCTTCCCTCTTTGCTGCTTGCTCCCAGCTCCTTGCTCTTTCACTGGCCCAGCTACACAAAGATCCTGCAAAAGCACAAGAAAAGGAAACTACAAGAAGCATACATCCATAATTGATTCAAGGATGAGAATAAATCAAATATACAAGTATCAATACACCACAGAGACACATGCATATAGAAGAACCTCAAATGCTTTATTAATGGAAGAAGTAAAGTTCTGAGAGTGTTACAACCATAAGAGGCCCAATCCAGCAACACCTCCCAGCAGAAAGAAATCTCCTCTTCACCTCCTTCAAGCAAATCACCCAATAGTTCTATGCACAAACCAACAGCACTTCCTTACATTCACAAGATTCCAGCCCCCCTAGACCTCGAGAGAGAGCTCTATATATAGGAGTTTTGGAGAAAGGATGAGTCAGCTTGAGCTTGGCATGAAGCTGACTAGTGTCCTCTCCCACTTCAGTTATACTTCAGTTCTTGAGTCCACTTGGAGTTTCTTTCTTCCACTTGGAGATCTAGATCCTCTTACTCATCACAAGGCAAATTCCCTGATCCAAGTGTCATTTTGGAAGCTTCCTGGGCATTTGACACCTTGCAGAATGACTGTGCCACTTGGCCAATCTCGCCCAGCGCAGGTAGCCTTCATTAGATTTGACATTCCGCACAGGTACAGAGTGGAGCAGTTGACATTCAGCGCAGATGCTCAGTGGAGCAGCTGACATGATCCAAAATTAGCTTGTTTTTGAGTGTTTTCAGGTGGAGAACTGATTTTCAGTGTTGTGGTTTGCTGACCTTGTTCCTCTAGGGGTAGGAACAACATGTTTAGGGACTTTGGATCCCTTAGATTATCGCCATTTCATGCTTCATGCTGTTAGGCACAAAAAGCATGTTAGGTTAAATCAATTTAGGTTAAAATTAAATTAATTCAAGTTAGTTTAGGTTAAATTAATTTTAAATTTTATTTTTAATTTAGGTCAGATTAATTTTATTTTTAATTTAGGTTTAAGTCGATCAATTAAAGTAAAAAAAAAAAAAAAAAAAAAAAAAAAAAACAAAAAATTAGTTTATTTCATTAATTTATCTATAAATATATGAAATTCTAGCCGACCTCACATGCCCAAAGTTATCTCTCTACCCTTTCTATCCTTCTATTAATAGATTCAAAATTGCTTGGCTCTCTCTTCTCAAAATACAGATTTCATTACCCTGATGATGGACTCACCTAGCTAGTCTGAAACGTCGGTTTCAAAATTTGCTCACAGGTTTTTCCATTGATTAAAAATGTCTATAACACCTTACGCTTAATTTATCTTTATATCAAGATTTCTCATTTACACATGGAGTTCATGGAGTTCATGAAGAAATCATAACCACTCTTTATTGTCTGTATATTCTCTATCTTCATTTTCTACATGGGTGATATTTCCCATCCTACCTCTTTAATTCTTACATGCAAAATATATGAAAGAATTGCATAATGTTGTAGGTATCTTTATTGTTTTTACTCTAGAGATACTAGATTCACTAACATCCACCTCTCTCTTCATCTAAATTTTTTGTTAATTTAGTAAGGGTATTCAAAAGAATCATCATGGAATGTGATGGTTGTAGTTAGATGCAATTATTGCAAAATAATTTCCCTCCATTATAGGGTTTAAATTTAGAATGATCACCTCGTTTCTTCTTATGTGAATCAAAATGCTTAATATGAAAAAAAGAGTGAAATTGCAAGTCCTCCATGACTATCACTAATAAGGCATATCTAATTTCAAAGAAAATTATACCTAAGAAAAGTATCTTAACTGACCTTTATATATAACCAAAAAAACTCTCGATGTAGTGATTAATAGGGTGAAGGAGATGTGTTAGAAACCAGGAAAATACTGAGATGAGAGGTGAATGAGTATTGAAGGAATTTTAAAACTTTCTTTTATTTAGTAAAGATATTAGGACACCAATAAATACTTCAACAATTATATATATTAGCATTGAAAGAATCAACCATTAGAAGAAAAATTATCACACATAGATTCTTAAGAAATGTCTTCTGTCTACTTCACAAAGGAGAGATTCTACTTACTATTACAATGTTCTCCAGCTATAACCAGAAGGAATATAGTATTCCCCAATTCATCAATTACAACTCAAAGGAGCTACAACACCTAGTTTATGAGCTATCATTTAAAGGATATCCAACCCTTAACTATTTAACAACCACTACTTGAAAGAGCTAAAACCTCTCAACAACAAGCTACCACTTTCTTGACCTAAACGATTCATCTTTCATAGAATTTTCTCACTAGAATCATGAAGGCTACTTATTTACATAAAAAAATAAATTTCAAATTTCAAATTTCAAATTGTTAACATAGTCAACATATTATAACTTTATCAACCTCTAATCATTGATCAATCAATAATGCACACGAGAATCACCAATATGTAACCAACACACCCACTCAACTAACAAAATGCTCTTAAAAATTCTATTATTCTTATATAGAAAGTAGGAGGGATATTTTAAATTATTGGACTTGCACTTAATTTCAAATATCATAGGTTTTGATCTCATTAAATTCTTGTTTTTATATTTCTATAATGCCTTATTGATGTGTATAATAAGTCTTCAGTCGCTCATTTCATGTCTCTATAAGAAAATATGAAGTCAATTATTGTTTTCCTCCATTCTTGCATTTTACAATGTTTAGTAGTTTTTTTTTCTAATTTTGGTAGACTCCAAATTTAGTGAATTTGCTAAACTTTCCTCTAAGATACCCATTCGACCATCTGAGTTGAAAACTCATTCATGCATTCATTTTCAAACATTAGTGCTCCATTCCTTTAGGTCAAACCCTCAAATTCGGTATACATACCAAATTATTCACTCCCAAGTCATCATGGAGTTAAGCCTTTAGTTTAGGGATGAGGTGCTTAACCAAAGAAAACTGTGTGTGAGCATTCATTGGATGCCTTTGTTCCAAGCCAAAATGGTTTATTTAACACAACAATATTCCAGGACTCTAATCTGAACACTTGCATAGAACATCGTCCTAGTATAAACTTGATCCGAACTTAAATAGGAACACATGAAATTACAGATATAACAATAAATAGAGAAATGAAACAAAAACAAAACTTTATTTAATTAATATCACAATACTAAAATATGGTTACAATCATAATGCAAATAAACTAGCTCAAGCGATGGTAGCTTATCTATGAAAAGTGATGTGGTGGCTATATGCCTCTGAACTATGTTACAATGAGGCTCCAAGGTCTATTTTCTATTGAGAAACAATGGAAAACCCAAATTATCCAAAAACCTTGTTGGAAATAATACTGAGAGGGGGGGGTGAATCAGTATTATCAGATCAATCAAACTTTTCAATGCTCAGAAACATATACGCTACTTCAGTTAGGTGAACCAGCGTGTACACGCTACTGTGATTAAGTAAAACAGCGTATAAGAAGAAAACTCATAATTTAGTTAGCTTATTCTTCAGTTAAGTTCATCAGGACATTATTCACCACATTAACAGTAAGCAGGTGCAGTATAACAGAACAGATCAAAAACCACACACATGAACACCAAGATATAAGGTGGAAACCCAATGTGGGTGAAAACCACCTGCTGCAAGTTGTCTCTATCTTTCTTTAATAAGAAACTTCAGTTTACAATATTTTGTACTGGTGCAGCCTTGTACCAGTACGCAGGCTACAACCTGCAGAAGGCTACAACCTTCTCTTGTTCTCCAAACTTCCTTGGAAGGGAGCTCCAACCCCCTTTGCTCTTGTACTAGCCAAGATACTAGTACGTAGGTGCTGGCCTACAATCTTCTTTCTTTCAGGTACCACCTTTCATACATTTTCAGACTGGATATTCCTGAAGCACATCATTCAATCTGTAGAACCCAATTCATTCAACTTTCATAACAGATCCATGAAGCATAAAACAACCAATACTAGAATTATCAAACTTTGAATCACTGAACCACTGAACCCTGTCAATCACCAGATACCAGAACCCAGAGCAGTCTACAGAACTCTGCAATAACAGTCAGATCCAACTGCAAACCCAAAAATCAAGCTTTAAGAGATATACGCTACTTCAATGAGCGAAACCCGCGTGTACACGTGTTTTTACTTAAGCCAACCTGCGTACAGATCTAAAAATAGATTCTCTCAACTTGCAGCTGTACCAGACATCAGTTAGATCCAGAACATAATATTGCGACAGTATGCAGATCTAGAAATACGCATAATCAACCATATCATAATAGAGCATTTCAAACCATTAGATCCCGATTTGTCCTTAGATCTAGTCTTCCATCCGCCGATGTGATTTCTCCTTAGCTCATATCAAGCAACCCGAACCCTGCATATCAGATCTCTTTCTCTCTTAGATATTCAAGCCTTGTCGAAAGATAATATTGCCTAATGATCTTCTTCTCCTTATATAGCCTTAGGCCTTGCTCAATACCAAGAGCCAAAACCATAGTAACACAATACCATCAACTTTAAAACTAGGGATCGACACGCCCGTCGAGACATAATGGTCCGAAATCATAGGCACAACTTCCAAGGACTAACCACCATGGACCAAAGGAACCTTTCCACATACACGCGCTTTTTCTGAATCGAACTAGCGTGTACACGCGACTTGGGCTTAACGAAACGGCGTGTATGAACTTCCTTGGCATGCTGTACTGAGATCTGTCTTCTGATTAAGTTGCCATCACCTGTACCAACCTCTGAGCACCTGTACCAACCTCTGAGTGAGTTGCCATCAAGGACAACGCTTGAATCATAATGCCAACAATCTCCCCCTTTGGACTTGATGGCAACCACCACACCAAGTCATTCTCCCCCTTTGACATCAAGGGCAAAGGGCTGTGCTCCCCCTGAGGACATGCTGATACCTCTGCTTGCTGTGCTGACTCATGCTCCCCCTGACAGTAGGCCAGATCTGTAAAAGATGTTCTTCAACAGGACTTATACACCATAAGGGACCTTCCTATCACCAAAAGACTCAATACATACATCCATATTCCCTACCAAGAAGGGACATATCAGAAACAACCAATTATATTACATCATTCATCCCAGGCATAGTGGGGAAACCAACATAGGCCGTTACATGACCTTGACAAGAGAGAAACATGACATAGAGACAACAGATCTAGACCAAGACTTATGAAAGTCACCAGCAGCATATGATAAACATCTTTTTAGATCAGCAACCAGGATTTCTTTTCGAGCTCCTTTTCCTGAAATCAACAACCAAAACATCTGAATGCCAACAAAACTTTATGAGACTTTTAAGCTGCTCCCCCTGAACCTGTGCCTGCTACACCCCCTGAAACCGTGCTTGAAGAATTCTGACATACCCATTGCTGTTCAGGACTCCAGAGTTTGCCCTTGCTGCTCAGAACTCCATATACGCGTTTTATCCTGCACAAAACGGCGTATGAACGCGGATATACTCTCTGCAACATGCGTACACCATACACGCGACTTTCCCACCATAAATCCACGTGTATACGCGTATATACCTTTCGTAACTTGCGTATACCAACTTTTCTGTAGAACAGACAAGCTTCAACAGCAGGATGAAGCATCAACTACTCCCAGCTTTTGTCTGAGATATTCAAAAGTTTCCCTGGGCAGTGGTTTTGTGAGAATATCAGCAACTTGTTCCTTAGAAGGAACATACTCCAACTTGACCTTCTGCTCAAGCACTTGTTCCCGAAGGAAATGGTACTTGATTGGTATGTGCTTGGTCTTTGAGTGCATGACTGGATTCTTTGAAATGCTGATTGCACTTGTATTATCACATAAGATAGAGACGGGTGGAGTGCAAGTGATTTGAAAGTCCTGCAAGGTCTGCATCATCCAAAGAAGTTGTGTGCAACAAGATGCTGCAGCCACATATTCTGCTTCAGCTGTAGATAAGGCAATCGAACTCTGCTTCTTGCTGAACCAAGATACTAATCTGGAACCCATGAAGAAAGCACCACCACTTGTGCTTTTCCTATCATCCACACTTCCAGCCCAATCTGCATCTGTGTAAGCATGAAGAGTGAGATCTGTATTTCTAGGATACCATAAGCCATAGTTTTGGGTCCCTTGAAGATATTTGAAGATTCTTTTGACTGCCTGAAGATGAGTTTCCTTTGGGTTGGCTTGAAATCTTCCAACCATTCCTACTGCATGTGTAATATCTGGTCGAGTACCTGTCAAATAGAGCAAACTCCCAATCATGGATCTATAAGTGGGTTGGTGAACTGCTGCTGATTCATCATTTGCACTGAGGCTGCATCCTGTAACCATGGGTGTACATACTGGCTTTGACTCTTCCATGCCATACTTCTTCAAGATCTGCTTGAGGTATTTGGTTTGAGACAAGAAGATACCTCCTTCATTTTGTTGGATTTGCAATCCAAGAAAATATGTCAATTCTCCAAGAAGTGACATTTCGAATTCTTTCTGCATAACCAAGGCAAAGTTTTGACTCATAGTCTCTTCATTGCTGCCAAAAATAATATCATCTACATAAACAACAAGAATTAGCAATTTGTTATTTTCAACTTTTATATAGAGATTGCTATCTGCTGATCCTTTTGAAAAGCCTTGTTGGTGAAGATATTTGTCCAACTGATAGTACCAAGCCCTTGGAGCTTGTTTGAGTCCATAGAGTGCCTTTTTCAATCTGCATACAAGGTTTGGATCATTCCCAAGAATGAAACCATCTGGCTGCTCAATATATACTTCCTCTTCTAAGTCTCCATTCAGGAAGGCTGATTTCACGTCCATTTGAAATACCTTGAAGTTTTGAAAGCTTGAGAGAGCAAGGAACATTCGGATGGCCTCAAGTCTTGCCACAGGAGCAAAGGTCTCTTCAAAATCTATTCCTTCTTGCTGTGCATACCCTTTACAAACAAGTCTGGCCTTGTTTCTAATTACTTCTCCATTTTCAATTAATTTATTCTTGAAGACCCATTTTGTTCCTATTACATTCTTATCTTTTGGTCTAGGAACTAATTCCCAAGTGTTGTTCTTTTCGATTTGCTCAAGTTCTTCATCCATTGCTTTGACCCAACCTTCATCTTTGCATGCCTCTTTCACATTTTGTGGTTCAGTGGAGGAGAGTAATGCCAAGTAGCTTGAAGCTTCTGCAAGTGTCCTTCTTGTTTGTACTCCTGCTTCTTTCTGCCCCACAATCTGAGTTTCTGGATGATTCTTTTGAACATATCTGGATGGAGTCTTCTCTTCCGTTCTTGTCTGCTCCTCTGGTTCTTCTTGAGATTCTTCTTCTTCTTGAGGTTCTTCTTCTTCATTATTTCGCCTTTGAGAGTAACCTTCATCTTCTTCAATGTCTTCATGATGAACTTGCCTAGGAATATATCCCTTCTCATCAACCACTATATCAATACTGTCAACAATTCTGCCAAGTCTTTTATTGTAGCACTTGTATGCTTTGCTATGTGGAGAATAACCAAGAAGAATGCCCTCATCTGCTCTAGGTTCAAGTTTGCCAAGTTGCTCATCAGTATTCTTGATATAACATTTGCTCCCAAAGATTTTGAAGTGCTTCACGGAAGGAGTTTTACCACTCCAAAGCTCATGAGGTGTTTGAGTGCTGTTTACTCGGACATTTGTTTTGTTAAGAATAATAACAGCAGCATGTGCAGCTTCACCCCAGAAGGTTGCAGGAGTACCTGATTCATCGAGCATAGCACGAGCCATTTGTTGGATAGTTCTGTTCATTCTTTCCACAACCCCATTTTGCTGAGGAGTTCTAGCTGTAGAGAATTCTCTTCTTATCCCATGTTCATCGCAGAAATCGAAAAATTCATTTGATGTGAACTCCCCACCTCTGTCAGATCTGAGGCACTTAATTTTGTGTCCTGATTCATTTTCAGCCAATGCTTTGAAGGATTTGAATTTTTCGAATGCTTCATCTTTGTGCTTCATAAGCCCTAACCAAACAAACCTTGAGAAATCATCAATGAATAATATCAGATATTCTTCTCCTCGAGGTGTCCTTTTCCTAAATGGACCACATACATCTGTATGGACTAGCTCAAGAGGCAAGCTAGCTGATCCTTCCTTCTCTGGAAAGTTAGTTCTGGTTTGCTTTCCAAACTGACAAGATTTGCATATGGTGTTGTCTGGAATTTTGATATCTGGAAGATCGCGAACTGCCTGATATTTGCATGCTTTCCTTATTTGTGAGAAACTTAGATGTCCCAACCTTCGATGCCATAACCAGTGCTCTTAATCCTTGCTAAGATAGCATTGTTGTTGTCCTTCTTCAAATATGTACAGATTATTTGGAGTTCTTTTGCCCTTGAGAACTGTTTTTCCTGTATCAAGATCACGAACAAGACATCCATTCGATCTAAAAATAACCTCGGTTTTTTGATCACACATCTGGCTGACACTTAGAAGATTATGCTTCAATCCATCAACATATAAAACATTTCCAGCCTTGACCTTTTCTTTCAAAGGAGCAATACCTTTTCCTTTTATAGTTGCAGGAGTATCATTTCCAAAAGAAACTTTCTTTCCCTTTTCTAAAGTAGAATAAGATTCAAGTTTTTCTTTATCACCTGTCATATGTTTCGAACATCCACTGTCAATGTACCATAGATTTTCCTGTCCTTCTGCATAAAATGCTATCCCACATCTTTCTGTTTGAGGTTCCTTTATTCTCCATGTTTTGGTGCTCGTGGCTTGTTCCTTTTTCTCCTGAAACCTGCTCCTGCATTCAGAGTCTTTATGACCAAAATTATTGCAAATAGAACATTCAACTTCATTTTCAAGAACCGAAAAGTTGTTATAGGTCCTTTTTGTAATCCCTGTCATACTTCTTTGTTTTTGAGCTTCCCTAGTCATGATTGTTTTATATGCAACACATTGAGCTGCTCTGTGACCAAAGTTGTGGCAAGAAAAGCATTGTCCATTGAAGAAGCTTCTGCGGTTATTGAATCTACCAGCCAACTGATTGTAATTTCTATTTTCATCTATTCTTGAGCCAAACTGAGAAGATTTTACCTGTGGTTGGTTCTAGCTTTTGTTCATCCTTAAGGAGGATTGTCCCTGATAGTTTCTGTTTGTAATTCGTCCCTGCTTTACCTGATTATCTTCATTGTTCTTCCGCTCATTTCTTCTTGCTGCATCAAGATAACTTTTTGAGGTGGATGCTTGAGAGGTTTCTCCATTATAGCCCAAACCTGTCTTGTTTAGAGGAGACCGCTGCACACTGATAATCTCATCCAAAGTTTCAGATCCTTTGACAAATTTAAGATTAATAGCTTTTGTTTTCTCAATTTCTTTTCTGAGACCAACAATTTCACCTTCTAGTTTTTCAAGATGTTTTTCCTTTTCATCAATTTGAAATTGCAAAGTATCAATGATCACATTCTTTTCTTCTATGCCTCTCTTGAGTCTAGTGATTTCATTATAGAGATTATCCACATCTACAGCATCCTCATAATCATCATCTTCAAATGCCATTAACAGCTTATATTTATTACCTTGTTCATCTTCATCACTGTTTGATAAGCCATCACTATCTTCATGGGTGTAGTAGCTTTTCTTATTTTCACTTTGTTTCTTGTTCCATCTAGCAGGTTCTTTTCCTTTATCCTTATAAGGACATTTTGCAGCATAATGACCTACTCTCCCACAAGCAAAGCATTTGAAAGGTAGCTTACCTCTGAACCTTCCAGAACCCCTTTGAAGATTTCTGACAAAATTTGATTCTTCTTCCTCTTCTTCTGGAACATGGCTTGCTTCATAGTAATCTTCTTTTCCTGATGCCTTAAAAGCAGCTTCCCTTCTATCAGATGGACCTCCCTTTCTCATTTCATAAGCAGTTAGAATTCCATGTAGCTGAGACATAGTGAGAACACGGAGATTTTCTTTTTCTTCTATTGCAGATACTTTAGATTCAAACTTGGGGGATAATGATCTTAGAATCTTTTGAACTACTATAGTTTCTCTTATTTCTTCACCCAAATTTTTCATACAATTAACAATCTCATCTACCCGAAGAAAATAATTAGCCACACTTTCATCATTATACATCTTGAGAGTCTCATATTGAATCCTGAGAGTTTGAAGTTTAGCTTGCTTTACCTGTTCATCTCCTTCATAGCTAGTGATCATTTTGTCCCATATTTCTTTTGCTGATTTGAAGTGCATGACCTTCATGAATTCTGTTTGAGATATACTTCCTAATAGAGTACTGACTACTTTTGCATTTGTTTCATACTTCTTTTTCTCAGCTGGATCTGTAGGAGTAGCTGAAGGAAAAGCATAGCCTGTTTCTACAATGTTCCAAACTTCTGTACCAAGAGATTGAAGATATGCAGTAACTCTTACCTTCCAATAATTGAAATTTGTCCCATCAAAAATCGGTGGCCTGATTGATGCTTCTTTCTCGTAGCTGCTCATGATGAATGATCTACCTTCAAGCGATCAAGCTTCTCTGAAGGACCTGCTTTGATACCAATTGTTGGAAATAATACTGAGAGGGGGGGGTGAATCAGTATTATCAGATCAATCAAACTTTTCAATGCTCAGAAACATATACGCTACTTCAGTTAGGTGAACCAGCGTGTACACGCTACTGTGATTAAGTAAAACAGCGTATAAGAAGAAAACTCATAATTTAGTTAGCTTATTCTTCAGTTAAGCTCATCAGGACATTATTCACCACATTAACAGTAAGCAGGTGCAGTATAACAGAACAGATCAAAAACCACACACATGAACACCAAGATATAAGGTGGAAACCCAATGTGGGTGAAAACCACCTGCTGCAAGTTGTCTCTATCTTTCTTTAATAAGAAACTTCAGTTTACAATATTTTGTACTGGTGCAGCCTTGTACCAGTACGCAGGCTACAACCTGCAGAAGGCTACAACCTTCTCTCGTTCTCCAAACTTCCTTGGAAGGGAGCTCCAACCCCCTTTGCTCTTGTACTAGCCAAGATACTAGTACGTAGGTGCTGGCCTACAATCTTCTTTCTTTCAGGTACCACCTTTCATACATTTTCAGACTGGATATTCCTGAAGCACATCATTCAATCTGTAGAACCCAATTCATTCAACTTTCATAACAGATCCTTGAAGCATAAAACAACCAATACTAGAATTATCAAACTTTGAATCACTGAACCACTGAACCCTGTCAATCACCAGATACCAGAACCCAGAGCAGTCTACAGAACTCTGCAATAACAGTCAGATCCAACTGCAAACCCAAAAATCAAGCTTTAAGAGATATACGCTACTTCAATGAGCGAAACCCGCGTGTACACGCGTTTTTACTTAAGCCAACCTGCGTACAGATCTAAAAATAGATTCTCTCAACTTGCAGCTGTACCAGACATCAGTTAGATCCAGAACATAATATTGCGACAGTATGCAGATCTAGAAATACGCATAATCAACCATATCATAATAGAGCATTTCAAACCATTAGATCCCGATTTGTCCTTAGATCTAGTCTTCCATCCGCCGATGTGATTTCTCCTTAGCTCATATCAAGCAACCCGAACCCTGCATATCAGATCTCTTTCTCTCTTAGATATTCAAGCCTTGTCGAAAGATAATATTGCCTAATGATCTTCTTCTCCTTATATAGCCTTAGGCCTTGCTCAATACCAAGAGCCAAAACCATAGTAACACAATACCATCAACTTTAAAACTAGGGATCGACACGCCCGTCGAGACATAATGGTCCGAAATCATAGGCACAACTTCCAAGGACTAACCACCATGGACCAAAGGAAAATTTCCACATACACGCGCTTTTTCTGAATCGAACTAGCGTGTACACGCGACTTGGGCTTAACGAAACGACGTGTATGAACTTCCTTGGCATGCTGTACTGAGATCTGTCTTCTGATTAAGTTGCCATCACCTGTACCAACCTCTGAGCACCTGTACCAACCTCTGAGTGAGTTGCCATCAAGGACAACGCTTGAATCATAATGCCAACAAACCTTACCCTAGGATATGAAGCACCAAAGTTGCAGGCCTCATTTGGGTAAATTTGTACATTAATTTGATTAGGGACGTAACTTTGGCATATGATCTCCTTTGTTCTATCATAATGCCATGTTTCGAACATGTCAAAGAGGAGGCTGTAAAGAAATAAGGCCCTTTAATCTAAGAATTATTCAATTTCTTCGATTACCTTAGAGACATTTCTTAGGACCTAAAAATAGATTCGAAAGTTCAGGACTGGAAAAACTCCCAAAGATAGTGAATTGTGCTACAATTAAGGAAACTAAAAAAATGAAAGAGATAGTGTTCACGGTGCAAGTGGAATAGGTGGGTGGCCACTAATATCCACCTTCATTCTCTGTCCCCCTTAGGATGAAATGGTCTACATTGCATTGAGTGCCTCCATGAGATGGGGAAACTTGTGTTGAACTTCGTCCCTAGTGAGCCACTTTCCTTGGTGCAAGAGTTGGTCAACTTTGACAACCTGGCACATTTCGAGCTTCTGGTGCAGACCAAGGAATAATGGAATGTTGAGGTAAAAAGAACTATCACCTATAACCTTCATCATGAAGTATGGCCGATATTGGAGTGGGAAAAGCTTGCGATGGGGCCCAATGACACACTCCTTCTACAAATGTAGCCAAACTTTGTTGCCCATGGTGAAGTTGTACGAGACCCACTGCTGATCGTGGCACTACTTTTACTTAGCATTGGATTTGTCTAATGTATCATGGACCTACTCGCAGATGTGTTGAATATTCTCAATGAACTGTTATCCATGCCAGCTTCGGACTCGACATGAGATGAATATGCATAAGAATTTGAAAATGGTATGGCCACATTAGTGGGACATAATGGCTAAAATCCTAGCCATACCTAAAGGGGGTTTGGTTTCTTGAGCTGTGGAGAGATTTTTTGTTGTTATGACGGAAATATGGGAGGATTTCATCCCATGTGTGTGGATTCTTTGAGTTGTACATGCGCATAATATGTATGATCATCCTCTTGATCACTTCTATTTGGCCATTAGTTTGGGGATGGAAAGCCATCGACTTTGAGAGTTTTTTATCTAGCATCGACCAAATACTTGACCAAAGTTTCCATAGGAATCGATTGTCCCAATTAGAGACAATGGAATGTGGGATCCCAAAGTGTACCCACAATTGCTTAGAGAAGACCTTAGTAGTGGTATGTGTTGTGATTCTCTTCTTGCAAGTCGCCTTAATGGCCATTTTAGAGAATCTATCGATGACCATGAAAACGTAGTTGTTCCTGTATTTAGTAGAAGGAAGCGCTGACATGTAATCCATGGATATGAACTCCCAAGGTCGACAAGTAGTAGGAAGAGGAGTATATATGTATTGCTTATTTATGGTTGGTTTGGTAATGATGGAGGTAGTGGAGGATTTAATATACCTCCCAACATTCTGATGAAGAATCTATCGATAAAAATACTTTTGTAGTACTGCCACTATTTTCTCTACTCCGAAATGTCGAGTGACCTCACCATAGTGCACCTCCAAAATCATCTTTTCACAGTTGCTCGAAGAAGAAAAATATGTTCTAGGTGGCATAACAACACATCATAGAGGTCAAAATTTGGAACTTTCTTACCTTTAAGTAGTTTTTGGTGATCGCCTAAGGGAGTCTACAACATTATTGGTGTTTCACTTCTTGTACTTAATGTTCAAATGGAATTGTTGCATGTATGTGGACCATTTATGATGGCGATCATCATGAAACTTCCCTTGTGTCTATATGAGTTGTAGCGGTCAATGGTATATGTGGATGATAGTTTCCTTCCCCATAATATAATGCTTCCACTGATGATAGGCCTAGATAATGGAATACATGTCTTTTTCATAAGTGGGATACTTTCAGACTCTGTCTCAAAGTGCTCACAGTGGTAAGCCATTGGATGTCCCTCTTGAGTAAGATTTGCACCAATAGCATAGTCGGAGGTTTCTGTCTCAATCTCAAATGGTTATTGCAGTTCTAGTAATTTGAGCACTAGTAGAGAGGAGCGGGGATTATTCAACTCTACAAATACCTTCTTTTGGGTTTCACACAAAAAAGAATTGCTTTTTCTCTGCCCTTGGTGACTTGACCTGATGGCCAAGTGATATGAACCTACAGTAGAAATTGGTAAGACCCAAAAAACTACGAAGCTCTGTTAGACTAGTTGGTGGTGGCAAACCAAAAATGACTTGTATTTTTCCTCGGTTAACATGAAAATCATGCTTATTAATGATCTACCCTAGATATTGAAAATGGGTCATGCGAAAATTGTAGTTCTCTTCCCAAATCTAGTTGACGATCAAGATGTCATTTAAATACACCACAATGAATGCATTGCTGAAGGTCACAAGATGTCCTCCATCAATATCATGAAGTTTTTGGGGCATTCGTCAAACCCAATTCCATAACCAAGCATTCGAAAAGGCCCTCCTTCAATTTCAAGGCAATCTCCCACACATCAAAAGTTGCGTGTAACAACCCTGGTAGAAATTTAATGCAATAAAAGTTAATAAAGGAAAAATAATACCACTGTTAAGGGACACTTATTCAAAGCTAAATGATTGGCAAAAGATATCCTAGTGGGCATCACTTGATGTGTGGTTTGGATAAGGAAAATTGGAAAAGGCAAAAGGGATTATAAGGCAAAAGGAAATTTTTGACACATTTATTTATGGAAATAAAGGAAATTAGGAGAAAATGAAGGTGAACAGTCACAAATTTCATGTGAGGAGGAAAATGAAGGAAAATAATGGAAAATGAAGAAAATATAGGCCTCATTAATAAAAAGGCTTGTGACGATTAGTTGGTAACCATTTATCAGTTTACCTTTAGCGCTCTCTCATTATTCTCTCTCTCTCACTCTTCATCACATAGAGTTTTCTTGGAGCACTATAGTTTGAAGCAACAAAAGGAAAACCATGCAAGTATCAAGGAAGGAAAGCATAATCAAGCACCTTCAGTAAGAATACTTGTAGTTAACATTTTGCATGTGATTTCCTAGCTGGTTTGTACATGCATCGATTTACATGTTGGTATATTATTCTCTTATTCTTGTTGGCATTGTTTTCTTGGGTTATGAAAGTGGATTTTAGACTAGCGTTGCATTTTTCTAGATTCCATGGTGTTGGGATGATTATTTTTGTTTTTGAGGTTTGGTTTGCTGCATGAATTTCATAATTCAGGGTAGAGGTGGTCTCATGTTCCATTCCCAAACGCATAGGAATCCCTTGATTGGTTTTATCGGGAAATCTACTGCCCACTCGGAGCTGCTAGTCCCACTAAGACTGGTAGCTATCTTAGAAACAAACAAACTAAAACTACTTTTGTTTTCCTTTATGAGAAGTAGATAAGAGTGGAATGAAGGACACCAACCTCAGTCTTGCGCTTGGTTCCTTGCTCGATTCCTCTCCGTTCTGATAGATCCTTGCCACTTCTCCTTCATCTACCCATCTTCAAAGAGCACCTGTGGAACCAAAGCAGCATAATACTATCGAAGAATAGAGATCTACAATCATAAACAATATAGGACCAGATGTATATTAACCACGCAAGTGCATATATCATCAAACATACAAGAATGTGGAGGAAAACTTGAATAGCTTTATTAATATCAACAATAAGAAAAGAGCATTACAACCAATTGTTTTGACCCAGCATCACCCTCCAAAATGAAAGCCCCTCTTTCACCTCATGAAAATCTTAGATTAGCCAACACTATGATATTCCAACAAGAAACCAACAACACTTCCTTACAAGATACAAAATTCCAGCCTCTGGATCTCTGGGATGAGGGATCCATATATAGATGATCGCAGGGGGGTGAGTTAGCTTCTGGGATTTTGATTAGTGTCCTCTCTCTGATATTTCTTGATTCCACTTGGAGATTGACGATCTCTTACTCATCCTTGGGTGAATTCAGAGAGGCAAGTGTCATAGGAGAAGTTTTTGGAAGATTCCATGATCATCCAACTCACAAATTGTCTCTGCCATTTGTCCACTCTCGCCCATCGCACCCTGTAGAAGGGCTTTTCAGTATGCATCGCACCTCCCATGTGCATTAGGTGGGATGTGTCGCACTTTGACCATGGAGCAAGTGAGATGGTCCATTTTTGACCAATTCTGAGAAGTTTTTCATGGAGAACTTCTAGGAGATGATGTAATGAGTTGACCTTGTTATTTTAGGGTATGGAACAATGCTTTTAGGGACATAGGAGCCCTTGGTTTATGGAAATGTTTGATTGGGGTTGCAGTGCTAAAAAATGTCTATAACAGTTTCCCCCTAAAGCATGAGGTCGTTAATATTTTGATGTCGGGTGAAATGCTTTATCATGAGGATCTGAAGTTTTTTCAAGCTAGAAGACGACCTGTAATAAGATACAATACAATACATTATATTCATAATATTTTTCATGATCTAGCTGAGGCGAGCATTCCCATGATCAACTTTATAAATTCATTTTCATGTACATAAGACAAACAACCATCTGTGCGGGAGACTAATGATTCTAATAGAGTCATCATCCTTTGATTCAGATGATCATCTGTGCAGCAACAATGTACATTTGATGTCTTTATTTTCCTGAATATATCGTAGCTCGGATGGATGAAACTAGATCCGGGGTCTTCAGACTCGTTCAATCTTCACTCGAAGTACAAGCCTATCCATGTGAAAGATGTTCTAGAGTCGAACATGGAAAGACATCACCTGATTACTAGCAAATGACGTAAGCTGTTAACAGGCACGAGAGGAATCACCGATAATGATGATGACCCTCAAGGTACACCAGTACAATTCACGCAGTGTGAATAAGGGACTTGGCATCGAACACTGCGCAAAATCTTTCGATCGAAGGCCATTGATGTAAACCTGTCGCCAGAAGTGAGAAACTTGCCATTGAGGTATGCAAGCTTCAAAGTACTGGAAGGGTTGTTCCTAAGTCAACTTCCTGGAAAATGAGTTGATGTCGACAAGAAGTGACCCGCCATAGGAAGGCCTTAATGAATGCCACATATACGACACAGAACGGAGTAAATGATTTTGGATGTGAAAACGATCTGATGATACAGGGTTTACGGTGGGGATCATAAAAGAATGAAGCATTAATGTACTGTAGTGGATGAGACACATGTGAGCGACTTCTTTTGAACATACCAACGACACTGACATGGACTGGTAGCGTTAACCACAAATATGGATGGTGTGATGGACCAATGGCGATATGACCCGTGAACGGAACAACCCAACCCTACTCGGATGTGGAGTGAAAGTGTCATGTTCAAGAGCTACTTGCTACCAATAAAGTTTTTTCAAGTTTTCTTCCCAATTTTTCCCCAGTCATTGCTAACCAGTACCTCTTTATTCTTGTCAAACTTGAGGAGGATAACATATGCTTGTTATATAGTTTTCCCTTTGGGCAAACCCGTCACTATATTTTAACGAGCCTAGCGATAATGAAACTCGCTCTTTTCTGTATGGACAAGTTTGTCGCTATTTAGTTTTAACGAGTTTAACGACAAAGATAACTCAGTCCTTTCCAATTTTAGATAGTCTGAAAGGGATTTAAAGGAAACTCTAATAATCCTTTTTCGTCATATAATCCCTCAAGTCTGAAAAATTATAAAATAATATGAAAGGGACGAATTTTTGGTAATTTTAATGAGCCGAACAAGACAAGCGCTCGATCGTTTTGTGTAATAATCCCTCGGGTCCAAAAAGATTAAAATCTAGAGGAGGGATGGCACTTTCAGTCACCATAACGAGCTGGAGAGGCCAATCATTCGATAATATTTTCATGTTTTATGAGTCAGGTGAAAAGAGATTAAAGGATACTCGTTTTTTAGGAACAAGTGATAATTTTGGCTAGCAGCTGATTTGAGGTAAGGTTTCGAATTTTACAATCATGGCAGTGTCACAAGGATGGCTAACAGGATCGCTCTTCGCATTTGTTCCTCAAAAGGGGTAAAAAATCAAATGGAGGTGAATGATTGGCTAAAACAGAGTGGAGGTGATGATGAGAACATGACCAGGACTCAAAAGCTGATGATAATGCATTCACAATGGTTACTTACTGGAAATTGGTTCATTTTTTAATGAGCTTAAACTCTGGGGGAACGTTTGCTCATTGCTTATGTTTAATTTTTAACAAGCTTGAACTCCACATAAAAACCGCTCGTGCTAGTCGTATAATAAGGATATCTCATCTAAGATGCCATTTTTTATGGAGCTTGCACCTTTCAAAGCTTTACCCACAATCCTTTCTTTATGCAAGTTAGGAACAACCAATCCTACGAGTTTAAAGGGTTTGAGAATCTACAAACTAAGAAAATAAGTGGTCGCTCTTCACTTGCATGCAAAAAGGTTTGCATGCCCCCAGGTATAGAGAAACATTTCCAAGTTACCATTTAGAAGTTCCTGCTTTCGCAAGATAGTTTCCATCCACAATGCAGATAGAAACACTTCATGGCTTAGTCCATCTTGACCAGGATGGTTCTAAATCCCAACCTCCTAACCTTGACAAAGGAATATTATTCTGGTCCAATCTCAAATGGGTATCAGATCAGTCATTTTCCTTCATGGAAACCTACTCTATACCTAGAGTTTCCCTGCCGGAGCAGGGTAGGGTGTGTGCCCCTTGGGATTTAGTCATGTCCTCCCGAATCACTCGCGCTCATCAGGTGAACAGACTAGACATTGATTAGACATTCCTTGCATGAAAATACCATTTAGGGATGGTATTTTACTATTAGCTATGTGTGAGCGGGGAAACGACAACTGGTCTACGAGCTTGACCACTCTTCCTTCATGCGGAAAACACATTACTCTAAAGAGTAGGGAGACAATGGCTCCTATGCTATAAATATAGTTGTGCCCAAGGAGTAGATTATAATCTAGAGGTCCTCAGACTACAATTATGTTCATGTAAATGGTTTTCCGTCTCAACGTTATGGGCACAATGGGAAGGATCCCTAACGGTCGATTGGTTCCTTTGTCGAAGCTTATCAGATTTCTCATCTCAGGAAGAAGCGATGGAAAACCAAGTGCTTCCCAAGCAATTGAAGAAAGGATACTCACAAAAGCCCCTTCATCTATGATGGTACCGACCATGATCATTTTCTAAGCTTGTACAATGATTTAGAATGGTACATTGGCTGGTACCCAGGGTCTACCTAGTAGATTCCAATCAAAAGAAATGACTAGGTTACTTGGAGGTGAGATTGAATAGATGGTCGGATATGACTCTGACGAACTTCCTTCCTATGGTAAAGGAATGGGTGGACTGCCCCCATGTTCATCAGAGTCTGTGTTTATCAAAGGAATGTGGACGATGTCATTCTCATTCTCTTCGGTAATTGTGTCATTTGAAGATGGAGCTTACGAAGAAAAGACCGGGTCGACTGCCACCTCAACCTTTTGACTTTTGTCTGGTACATGGGTTCAGTGGCTATATCTTCAATGACAGACTCTTCGACTGATCATAATGGCATGTCAGTCGGATTTTCAACTAGCGACGGACTCAGCAAGAGTTTCTTATATCCAGGAGGAAGTCGTAGTGGTGAAGCCAGACGGTCATCCAAAACTCTTTTAGCTTCGTCTAGGAAGGGACAACGATGGATGGCATGATCGCCTTCAAACAGTTTACAAGGAAATTTACATTTCCTTTTTTGTCCAAATGATTAACTTTCACTAGTTGATGGTGTACTTTCAACATGATCTTCAAAGGTCAATGACACCAGATTGTGCAAACGGGGAGACCAATCCCTTAAGATTCGAGGGATGCAAGGACAATCTCGATGATAGTGGTCTCCTTTACAAATGACACATGGAGATTTAAGCCTGGATGGTGCAGTGTGTGGATTTTCACTAGATGATGCATGGTTGCCCCTTTTTGCCTTTGGCTCCTTCTTCTTCTTAGTTACTTGGTTTTGGGCCTTACCAACTTTATCAACTGAAGAGGAAGGAGGAGAGGTAGAATTGGATGAAGTAGAAGGTTGAGGGATAACTTTAATATCATCTATTTGCTGACTTGATTATTCAGGAATCACGGTGTTTTGAATGACGGAGGTCGAGAAGAGCCATATTGGAAAGCCAATCGTCAATCCTAGAAGTGACAATGTGGCCATATGAGGTGCCACAACATCTCTCCAAGAGGAGAAAGGACTAGGATTTCCTCCAAGGGGAACTCCTTGGTTGGTGGACTCCATTTTCCTCAACCTAAGACCAATGCGGGAATGGTGATATTATTCTGATTAAAATAAATTTTAGACACTTCGACACAACTTGTTTTTTCAATTTTTAAGAGTCGAGAAAAAAAAAAGATGACTCTAGTCACCTTCGACTTTTAATGAGCCTGAAGTGACAAGTGCTCATATAGACTTTTTCCTTTAAGGAGTCTGAAAAGGAACAAAGGAGACTACTCTGGAAATCTAGACAGAGGGATTACCAAACCAATCACAAAACTGCAGAATAATTTTTATGGTATGGCAGTCAATATTCTCGAATGTTGTGTTCAGTGCATTACGATTGATAGAGCGGCAGACATGGCTTCCTATGGATAAAGGATATAGCCTATTGTGGTCTCCCAATATATACTCGACGGTATGTTCGAGCACAAGTCCGTACTGGCTCTTGTCATCTCAAAGAGGAGGAATCACCCAACCAACAGTGAAAGCGAGAATTACCAGGCTTTACGACGCTGGAATATGTCTCTAGCCTACACTTCTAGATGTTGTGCATTAGGTTCCACAACATTTTTAGGTTCATTAAATTTATTTTGCAGTTGATATTTGTTAATAAATTTTCCTTTCAGGTTCATCGCATGATGTAGATGTACAATTCATAAAATGAAATCTAAGATGATAAACAATCATTTAATCTTCTTTTTGCAATGAAAATCCTAGCTACTAAAGAAAGAGAGATGATATTATTTCAACATAGATTAGAGAGCACACACTAGATGCACTGTCCTAAATCAAACCAACAAGCAGTATAAATGCAAATGCACACGCATGTATTTTTTTTCAGCTTTCTTATGGTGTGAATGACAAGAAGAATGTTAAGTACAAATCTGAATTATCTTTTCAAAGCGACAGTACTAACAAATTTCTCTTCAAAAGGGAAAGGAAGATAATGAAAAATATTTACTATTTTGAATTGAAAACTGCTTTTGACACTTGAAAAACTACTAATTCAAATCAAATACAAGGGCAACTGTATAATCGACCATCGAGAATAATAGAATTCTTTTCTTTGACTGAAAACGAGACTTGTGACACTTTCAAATCAAAAGACGACAGTTCGACTATGCTACTACTTTGTAAAAGAGAACTGAAAATGACGGAAAATAAATAAAAACTTTCACATTTCTTTGCACAATGGAGGTGGAATAATGGAATGGAAGGGGGTTTCCACAGTGGTATACTGATCACAAACAGCAAAAATCCTAAATAGAGTTGAAGAGAGTGAACATAGAAACCAAAATCTGAGAGCAAAAGAGGTCCAGTTTGATTATCGCACCTGTAACACAGGGAAAGTGCGATGTAGTGCACCTATAGCACATGGGAAGTGTGATGCATACAGATTCCCAAGTGTAAAAGGTATGATGATCCACGGACGAGACTTCAACTGGGTTTCGGGTCACAGTTTGCAGCTCAGTTCAGGGATTTAGGTCGGACAAGTGATGTACAGTAAATAGAAATCACACGGGATGATCCGCCGCAATACATAGAATTCGTTGATTCGCTCAGAGAATTCACCTACATCTCATCCACTGCAATAGATTAATGCTCCATTCTTTCATGATCGCCACACTAAACCCTGTATCATCAGATCGTTTTCACCTCCAAAATCATTTACTCCGATCCATGTCGTAGATGTGGGATTCATAAAGGCCCTCCTATGGTGGGTCACTTCTTGTCGACATCGGCTCATTATCCAAGAAGTCAACTTAGGAATAACCCTTTCAGTACTTTCAAGATTACATGCCTCAATGGAAAGTTTCTCACTTCTGGCGATAGGTTTACATCAATGGCCTTCCATCGAAAGATTTTGCGTAGTGTTCGATGCCAAGTCCCTTATTCACACCACGCGAATTGTACTGTAATACCTTGAGGGTCATCATCATTATCGGTGACTCCTCTTGTGCTTGTTAACAGCTTACATCATTGGCTAGTAATCAGGTGATGTCTTTCCATGTTCGACTCTCGAACATCTTTCACATTGATATACTTGTACTCCAAGTGAAGATTGAACGAGTATGAAGACCCCGGATCTAGTTTCACCCATCCGGGCTACAATATATTCAGGAAAATAAAGACATCAAATGTACATTGTTGCTGCACATATGATCATCTGAATGAAAGGATGACGACTCTATTAGAATCATCAGTCTCCCGCATAGACGATTTTCTGTCTTATGTACATGAAAATGAATTTATAAAGCTGATCATGGGAATGCTTGCCTCAGCTACATCATGAAAAATATTATGAAGATAATGTATTGTATTGTATCTTATTACAGGTCGTCTTCCAGCTCGAAAAAAACTTCGGATCCTCATGATAAAGAATTTCACCCAACATCAAAAGATTAACGACCTCATGCTTTAGGGGGCAACTGTTATAGACATTTTTGGGCACCGCAACCCCAATCAAACATGTCCATAAACCAAGGGCTCCTATGTCCCTAAAATTTTTGTTCCATACCCTAAAAGAACAAGGTCAGCTCATTACATCATCTCCCAGAAGTTCTCCATGAAAAACTGCTCAGAAC
Source organism: Pinus tabuliformis (assembly GCA_031772625.1). Lineage (NCBI taxonomy): Eukaryota > Viridiplantae > Streptophyta > Pinopsida > Pinales > Pinaceae > Pinus > Pinus tabuliformis. Next base: position 266,170,356 of record CM062814.1, on the reverse strand, counting down.
TGGTCAAAGCTGGACCATCTCACTTGCACCATCGTCAAAGTGCGATGCATCCCACCTAATGCACACGGGAGATGCGATGCATACTGAAAAGCCCTTCTATGGGGTGTGATGGGCAAGAGTGGACAAATGGAAGAGACAATTTGCAAGGTGGATGATCATGGAATCTTCCAAAAACTTCTCCTATGACACTTGCCTCTCTGAATTCACCCAGGAATGAGTAAGAGATCTTAAATCTCCAAGTGGAATCAAGAAATATCAGAGAGAGGACACTGATCAAAATCCCAGAAGCTGACTCACCCCCTGCAATCATCTATATATGGATCCCTCATCCCAAAGATCGAGAGGCTGGAATTTTGTATCTTGTAAGGAAGTTCTCTTGGTTTCTTGTTGGAATATCATAGTGTTCGCTGATCTAGGCCTTTCATGAGGTGAAAGAAGGGTTTTCATGCTGGAGGGTGAGGCTGGGCAGAACAATTGGTTGTAATCCTCTTTGCTTATTATTGATATTAATAAATCTATTCAAGTTTTCCTCCACATTCTTGTACGTTTGATGATATATGCACTTGTGTGGTCAATATACATCTTGTCCTATATTGTTTATGATTGTAGATCTCTGTTCTTCGGTAGTATTATGCTGCTTTGATTCCATAGGTGCTCTTTGAAGCTGGGTAGACGAAGGAGAATCGACAAGGATCTGTCAGAAGGGAGAGGAATCGAGCAAGGAACCAAGCGCAAGACTGAGGTTGGTGTCCTCCATTCCACTCTTATCTACTTCTCATAAAGGAAAACAAAAGTAGTTTTAGTTTGTTTGTTTCTAAGATAGCTACCAGTCTTAGTGGGACTAGCAGCTCCGAGTGGACACTAGATTTCCCGATAACACCAATCAAGGGATTCCTATGCCTTTGGGAATGGAACATGAGACCACCTATGCCCTGAATTTTGAAATCCATCCAGCAAACAAAACCTCAAGAACAAAAATAATCATCCCAACACCATGGAATCCAGAAAAATGCAACGCTAGTCTAAAATTCACTTTCATAACCCAACAAAAGAATGCCAACAAGAACAAGAGAATAATATACCAACATGTAAATAGATGCATGTACAAACTAGTTAGCAAATCACATGCAAAAGGTTACCTACAAGTATTCCTACTGAAGGTGCTTGATTATGCTTTCCTTCCTTGATACTTGCATGGTTTTCCTTTCATTGCTTCAAACTATATTGCTCCAAGGAAACTCTATGTGACGAAGAGTGAGAGAGATAATAATGAGAGAGCGCTAAAGCTAAATTGATATATGGTTACCAACTAATCGTCACAAGCGTTTTTATTAATGAGGCCTCTATTTTCTTCATTTTCCATTATTTTCCTTCTTTTTCCTCCTCACATGAAATTTGTGACCGTTCACCTTCATTTTCTCCTAATTTCCTTTATTTTCATAAATAAATGTGTCAAAAATTCCTTTTTTCCTTATAATCCCTTTTTCCTTTTCCAATTTTCCTTATCCAAATCACACATCAGGTGATGCCCACAAGGATATCTTTTGCCAATCATTCAACTTCAAATAAGTGTCTGTTAGTAGTGGTCTTATTTTTCCTTTATTAACTTTTATTGCATTAAATTTCTACCGGGGTTGTTACACGAAACTTTTGATGTGTGGGAGATTGCCTTGAAATTGAAGGAGGGCCTTTTCAAATGGTTGGTTATGGCATTGGGTTTGACAGATGCCACACAAACTTCATGAGATTGATGGAGGACATTTTGTGACCTTCAGCAATGCATCCATGGTGGTGTACCTAAATGACATCTTGTTCATCAAGTAGATTTGGGAAGAGAACCTCCCCCATATTGGATAGGTCCTTCAAACATTGCCACAACACAAGTTGTGTGCTAATTTGGAGAAATACAATTTTGGCATGACCCATGTTCAATATCTAGGGTAGATCATTAATAAGCATGATTTTCATGTTAACCCATGAAAAATACAAGTCATTTGTAGTTTTCCACCCCCAACTACTCTAACAGAGCTTCGTATCTTTTTGGGTCTTACCAATTTCTACCATAGGTTCATATCACTTGGCCATTAGGTCAAGTCACCAAGGGTAGAGAAAAAGAATTTATTTTTTGTGTGAAACCCAACAGAAGGTATTTTTGGTGTTGAATAATCCCCCCTCCTCTTGACTAGTGCTCAAATTACTGGAACTGCAACAATGATTTGAGATTGAGACAAAAACCTCCGACTATGCTATTGGTGCAAATCTTACTCGAGAGGGGCATCCAATGGCTTACCACTGTGAGACACTTTGAGACAAAGTCCGAAAGTATCCCACTTATGAAAAATACATGTATTCCATTGTCTAGGCCTATCATCAGTGGAAGCATTACATTATCTGGAAGGAAACTGTCATCCACATATACCATTGACCCCTACAACTCATATAGACACAAGGGAAGTTGCATGATCATTTCCATCATAAATTGTCCACATACATGCAACAATTCCATTTGAACATTAAATACAAGAAGGGAAACACAAATAATGTTGTAGACTCCCTTAGTCAATCAGCAGAAACTGCTTAAAGGTAAGAAAGTTCCAAATTTTGACCTCTATGATGTGTTATTATGCTACCTAGAACATATATTTTCTCCTTCAAGCAACTTTGACAAGATGATTTTGGAGGTGCACTATGGTGAGGTCACTCGACATTTCGGAGTAGAGAAGATAGTGGCAGTACTACGAAAGTATTTTTATCGATAGATTCTTCGCTGGAATGTTGGGAGGTATATTAAATCCTCCACTACCTCCATCATTACAAAACCAACCATAAATAAGCAAGACCTATATGCTCGTATTCCTACTACTTGTCGACCTTGGGAGTTCATATCCATGGATTACATGTCACGACTTCCTTCTACTAAACACAGGAACTACTGCGTTTTCATGGTCATTGATAGATTCTCTAAAATGGCCATTATGGCGACTTGCAAGAAGGGCATCACAACACATACCACTACTAAGGTCTTCTCTAAGCAATTGTGGGTACACTTTGGGATCCCACATTCCATTGTCTCTAATCGGGACAATGGATTCCTAAGGGAATTTTGGCCAGGTATTTGGTCGATGCTAGATAGAAAACTCTCTAAGTCCATGGCTTTCCATCCCCAAACTAATGGCCAAATAGAAGTGATCAAGAGGATGATCATACATATTATGCGCATGTACAACTCAAAGCATCCACACACATGGGATGAAATCCTCCCATATTTTCGTCACAACAACAAAAAATCTCTCCACAGCTCAAGAGACCAAACCCCTTTTAGCTATGGCTGGGATTTTTGCCATTATGTCCCACTAATGTGGCCATAACATTTTCAAATTCTTAGGCATATTCATCTCATGTCGAGTCCGAAGCTGGCATGGATAACAGTTCATTGAGAATATTCAACACATCCACGAGTAGGTCCATGATATATTAGAGAAATCCAATGCTAAGTAAAAGTAGTGCTATGATCAACAGTGGGTCTCGTACAACTTCCACATGGGCAACAAAGTTTGGCTACATTTGCAGAAGGAGTGTGTCAATGGACCCCATTGCAGGCTTCTCCCACTCCAATATCGACCATACTTCATGACGAAGGTTATAGGGGATAGTTCTTTTTAGCTCAACATTCCACTATTCCTTGGTCTGCACCGAATGTTCAATTTAGACTACCTTAAGCCACACTTTCCACAATTCTTAGACACATCTCACATTGCAAAACAACTCACACCGAAAGAGCTAAATCCTGATTGCATGTAACATGCCACAAGTGATTGAACCATGGACACATAGATGAAGAACACTCACCACCAGAAGCTCCAAATTTACCAGGTTGTGAAACTTGACTAACTCTTGCACCAAGGAAAGTGGCTCACTAGGGATGAAGTTCAACACATGTTTCGCCATCTCATGGAGGCACTCAATGCAATGTAGACCATTTCATCGTAAGGGGGACAAAGAATGAAGGTGGATATTAGTGGCCACCCACCTATTCCACTTGCACCCTGAACACTATCTCTTTCATTTTTTTAGTTTCCTTAATTGTAGCAAAATTCACTATCTTTGGGAGTTTTTCAGGTCCTGAACTTTCGAATATGTTTTTAGGTCCTAAGCAATGTCTCTAAGGTAATCAAGGAAATCGAATAATTCTTAGCTTAAATGGCCTTATTTCCTTACGGCCTCCTCTTTGACATCTTCGAAACATGGTATTATGATAGAACAAAGGATATCGTATGCCAAAGTTACGTCCCTAATCAAATTAATGTACCAATTTACCCAAATGAGGCCTGCAACTTTGGTGCTTTATATCCTAGGGTAAGGTTTTTGGATAATTTGGGTTTTCCATTGCTTCTCAATAGAAAATAACCTTGGATCCTCATTGTAACATAGTTCAGAGGCATATAGCCACCACATCCCTTTTGATAGATAAGCTACCATCGCTTGAGCTAGTTCATTCAGTTTGTAACCATATTTTAGCATTGTGATATTAATTCAATTAAGTTTTATTTTTGTTGCATTTCTCTATTTATTGTTATATCTGTAATTTCATGTGTTCTTATTTAATGTTTATACTAGGACGACATTCTATGCAAGTGTTCAGATTAGAGTCGTGGAATATTGTTGTGCTAAATAAACCATTTTGGCTTGGAACAAAGGGATCCAATGAATACTCTCACACGATTTTCTTTGGTTAAGCACCTCATCCCTAAACTAAGGGCTTAACTCCATGATGACTTGGGAGTGAAGAATTTGGTATGTATACCGAATTTGAGGGTTTTGAACTAAAGGAACGAAGCACTAATGTTTGAAAATGAATGCATGAATGAGTTTCCAACTCAGATGGTCGAATGGGTATCTTAGAGGAAAGTTTAGCAAATTCACTAAATTTGGAGTCTACCAAAATTAGAAAAAAAAACTACTAAACATTGTAAAATGAAAGAATGGAGGAAAACAAGAATTGACTTCATATTTTCTTATAGAGACATCAAATTAGCGATTGAAGACTTATTCTACACATCAATAAGGCATTATAGAAATATAAAAGCAAGAAGTTAATGAGATCAAAACCTATGATATTGGAAATTAAATGCAAGTTCAATAATTTAAAATATCCCTCCTACTTTCTATATAAGAATAATAGAATTTTTAAGACCATTTTGTTAGTTGAGTTGGTATGTTGGTTACATATTGGTGATTCTCGTGTGCATTATTGGTTGATCAATGATTAGAGGGGGATAAAGTTATAATATTTTGTCTATGTTAACAATTTGAAATTTATTTTTTTATGTAAAGAAGTAGCCTTCATGATTCTAGTGAGAAAATTCTATGAAATATGAATCGTTTAGGTCAAGAAAGTGGTAGCTTGTTGTTGAGAGGTTTTAGCTCTTTCAAGTAGTGATTGTTAAATAGTTAAGGGTTGGATATCCTTTCAATGATAGCTCATAAACTAGGTTTTGTAGCTCCTTTGAGTTGTAATTGATGAATTGGGGAATATTATATTCCTTCTGGTTGTAGCTGGAGAACATTGTAATAGTAAGTAGAATCTCTCCTTTGTGAGGTAGACAGAAGAAATTTTTTAAGAATCTATGTGTGATATTTTTTCTTCTAATGGTTGATTCTTGCAATGGTAATATATATAATCGTTGAAGTATTTATTGGTGTCCTAATATATTTACTAAATAAAAGAAAATTTTAAAATTCCTTCAATAATCATTCACCTCTCCTCTCAGTATTTTCCTAGTTTCTAACACATCTCCTTCACCCTATTAATCAGTACACCGACAGTTTTGTTGGTTATATATAAAGGTCAATTAAGATACTTTCCTTAGGTATAATTTTATTTGAAATTATATATGCCTTATTAGTGATAGTCATGGAGGGTTTGAAATTTCACTCTTTTTTTCATATTAAGCATTTTGATTCACATAAGAAGAAACGAGGTAATCATTCTTAATTTAAACCCTATAATGGAGGGAAATTATTTTGCAATAATTACATCCAACTACAACTGTCACATTCCAAGATGATTCTTTTGAATACCCTTACTAAATTAACAATAAATTTAGATGAGGAGAGAGGTAGATGTTAGTGAATATAGTATCTCTAGAGTAAAAACAATAAATATACCTACAACATTATCCAATTCTTTAATATATTTTGCATGTAAGAATTAAAGAGGTAGGATGGGAAATATCACCCATGTAGAAAATGAAGATAGAGAATATACATACAATAAAGAGTGGTTTTGATTTCTTCATGAACTCCATGAACTCCATGTGTAAATGAGAAATCTTGATATAAAGATAAATTAAGCGTAAAGCTAAATTTTATGACTAAACTTTCTTTCATTAAAGGATAGATAACCATAGTGTTATCTATAGGAAAACCCTATTGATTGTAAATCCAAGAAAAGTGGTAATAAATATTTAATAATATTCCATTAGATTCATAACTCAATCCACATGTTAAGAAATATAAATATTCTTTCTCCTCGATTAAAGATAGTTTGAATTTAATAATTTAGTCACATAAATCTTTTGCGATGGAGAAATATTGGAAGTGAGGCTTCTTGGGCTTATTGCAAGAGAAAGAAGGGGGAATTTTCCTAGGTATGTTCCTTCAATATGAGGATCTTGATGGGAAAGATATTTTAATGTATTGACATTAGAAGGTCCTTGTCCCACTTTTTAAAATGTGATGGAAACCACAAGGAAAAACATCCCTGAGAACGAAGGAAAAACCCCTATGAAATTCAAGGAGGTTTTATATAATCTCACCCTTCAAATACATATGTCCTTGGTAATCATGTTCAAATGTTAGATAAGTCTAATTGTGAAATGATCGTGTGATTGGTACAATGGGATGTTAGCTCATCCACCTCATTTCAGATGGCAAGTTGTTATCCTTGGTCTACTATGACAAGGCTCAAGGAGTAGGTTCCCCACCATCATGGAGTCTTGAGTCTTGCTAAGTCATAAATTCCTAGGATGTCTTCCATAAAAGCTATCAAATATATTGTTTGTCTTATTATGGAACCCGCTAGATTTAATATTGGGCCTATCTATCTATCTATCTATCTATCAATATATATAATCACGAATTACAAATTTTGAAAAGGAATAGTCTAGTTCCCCTTATGACATTTGATCGTGGGTCACCTTGCTAAGAAGGCCCATCCTCAACAACATGTACTAGTTAGACTTGACGTTTTCACTTTTCATTATTATTGTAATGTTCTTTTAGCTTAATTGTATTAAATATATTTTCTTTTATAATAAAAATTTAAATATTTTTTCATTTATACATATCACTTGTTTTTTGGTTTGCTAGATAAAGTGAGTGCTAAGATGACTTGTTCCTCCAAAGTGTGGCTTGATTCATAGAGGTCTAGCTCCATTTAAGTCATGAAAATCACTAAGGGATAACACCTTGCTTTGGCCACAATAACTTGGCTAGATTTTTTTGAAGTGAATTTCAAACTCGTATAGGCCATGTGGACCATTTATCTATATAAACTTAAATCCTATGGTTAGGGAAATTTGATTTCTAAGTCTTCCTAGTGTGATTAGGTTTTATTAAAGGAATTATGTCAAAACATAAAACTAATTATTTTACTATTCTTTCTAATGTATTTGTTTTTCAAAATAAATGGTCAATGGGGAACTAGTGATGGTGGTCTCGGTGCAGGGAAGAGTGTTAATCTCTCAAATTGTGAGATTATATCTTCTATCTCTATTTTCATGCGTATTTATTGGTTCAATGGGTTCTCTGTGATCCACTCACCACTTTAAAGCTTCCACTAAGTTAGCAGATCCCTCCAAAAGTCGCAGGGTTCTGCTAAACTTCCACTAGTCCAGACATGACAGTAATAAAAATCATAGCTTAATAAATTTGAAATGTTCCTTCTAAAAACTTGTCAACACTTCTTCACCGTTGGTCTATTCAGGATCTAAGGTTCACAACACTCCCTAAGCTCAATCTTGCTTCTCGTCTGTCAATCCTCGATATTGCTCCACCAGATCTAACGACTCAAACGCATATCAACCCGTTAACTTGCACACTCCAAATCAACCCGAGAAATAGTTCGCTCTCTCTCCTCGTTGCTACATGTAAGTGTGTGTATGGAATCCAAGCCAACAAGGAATTACCATGTACAACCTTTCCTCCTCCCAAAATCCACTTGTGGTTTTCTCCAACTCTCTTCTACTCATTAACTGTTGGGTAGCTTCCTCACTCGAACACCATTGATCTATCTCGATCAAGATTTATTGGTCTAAAATCAATCTCCATGCGTTGCATCCTTGATCTTCCTCCACTAATCTTGACCATCTGCTCAATACACTCAGAATTCACGAGAAACTCAGTTAAAAGAAAAACACAAAGTTTAACATAGTCAACACAATTTCATTTAATCTCACATAACACCATTTAGACTTTGAATTTCACGATAGCACATAGATTTTGAAGGAGATTATCCTTTGCGATTTGACAGGGAATTTCTCATCCACATACACAGAAACTAAATTTTCCCAAACTATTGGATTCGCTCCAGGAAAGCCAAATTTCTTCAGCAACCAAAATCCCCTTACAATAGTGTGAAAATTACATAAGTAATGGTTCATCCTAACAACGAAATCCTAATAAAAAGGCTAAAATTTATGAACCCTATGTGTCGTGTGGGGCATTCTCCTCCAGAATCTCCACTACATCTAACTAACTAAAATTTATTACATCATGATCAAACCTATGTTATAACTCCATGCTTAACTAGAGAAACGTATAAATTGATGGATAAAGGATCCCATTCCTTTGCCTATAATATTTTTTGGTATTTTTGGAATAATTCCTCGAATTCTTCTTCAAGCCTTATGCTCCTGCATCAGACTCCTGAGGACAAAATTCTTCATGGGCTCCTATTCATGAGCTCCTCTACATAACTATCCAATTTCTATAACATGTTTTTTGCTACCCAAGTAGCTTCAACAATTGGTTGATCCTTCCATTTGACCAAATACTAAAATTACTCCCGTCCTCTGGTTTTCTTGAACACTTTCCTGTCTCGAATGCTTTCTCGCTACAATTCGTTTGTTGTAGGTAATTGTTTTACCCAGTCAATTTCCCGTGTCGCTTGGTGTTCTAGACATTTTTGGGCATTACAACCCCAAGCATGAAATGTCCATAAACCAAGGGCTCCTAAGTCCCTAAAAGTGTCGTTCTAACCCCTAAAGGAACAAGGTCAACTGATTACAACTTCTCCTAAAAGTTCTCCATGAATAACCGCTCAGAATTGGTCAAAACAGGATCATTTCAACTGCTCCATAGGCAAAGTGCGTTGCATCTCACCTAAGGTGTGCATCATAACAGTACTTCATATAATAAGAAAGTTGAAAACAAATACATGCATGTGCATTTGCATTTAGACAGTCTGATTGGTTTGATTTAGGAAAGTGCATTTAGAGTGTGCTCTTTTCTCTTTGTGAAAGAATTATGTCTTTCTTTCCTTAGTAGCTAGGATTTTCATTGCACAAAGAAGATAAAAAGATTGTTTATCATCTTAGATTGCATTTTAGGAATCATACTCATCTCGCGGTTAACCTGAAAGGAAAACTTCATAAACAAGATCAACTATAAAATAAATTCAATGAATCTAAAAATGCTTTGGAACCTAACGCAAAACATTTATAAGTCTAGGCTAGAGACGTATCCCGGTGTCGTAAAGCCTGGTAACTGTTGTTCTCACTGATGGTTGGGTGATTCCTCCACTTTGAGATGATAAGTGCCAGTACGGACTTGTGCTCCAACGTACCGTCGAGTATATTTTGGGAGACCATAGTAGGCTTAATCCTTTATCCATAGGAAGCCGTGTATGCCGCCCTATCGATCGCAATGCACTGAACACAACATTCGAGAAGATTGACTGCCATACCGTAAAAAGTATTCTACAGTTTTGCGATTGATTTGGTAACCCCTCTACCTAGATTTCCAGAGCACTCCCTTTCGTTCCTTTTCAGACTCTTTAATGGAAAATGTCCATCTGAGCACTTGTCACTTCAGGCTCATTAAAAATCGAAGGCAACTGGAGTCATCTTTTGATTTTTCTCGACTCTTAAAAATTGAAAAAGCAAGTTGTGTAAAAGCATCTAAAATTCATCTAATTCGGAAACATACTTCCCCTTTATTTTTAGTTGATCGAGTAATCCACAATCGTGGAAAAAAGTCAATTGAAACCTCATCATTCATGGTGGCTTACGAGTCAACCATCTTTGTCTCTGAAATCAAAGCTAGTACGGGAAAAGTGAACTCGTTTAACCATTTCAAAATCTCTTGTTAAAGTTAGAACAAGTGTTCCAACAACATTAGAGACTCCGGTTACTCCAAACATTCCTGGTATCCCTGCCTTTACAGAAGAAGTTCAGCAGCCACAGAAGGACAATAGTACTGATCCTAGTCTGAGGGTAAACACTTGTATCACTAAACGAGTTCCATCTACAACCGGTTCAGAGAGTCTTGCTCCTCAAACATCTGTCGCTGACGATCCCATACCTTCTTCGGCACCGGAAATATTCTACGGACCTGACAGTCTACCCCTTCCACCTGGTCTAATTGCTATAAAAGAGATAGTGGAAGATCCTCCATCTAGTACTCCATCATAATTTGGAGTCAGGATCACTCTGTATCCTTCTTCATCAGAAGTTAGTCTACTGCCAACAGAAGCTCTTATAGAATCGCTAGGTAATCTTTTGGATAGACTAGAAATGTTTGAACAACCCTCAACATCTAGGACTGTGTTTTCTGACACAGCGACGACAAAACTCCCTGTTATCACTCCAACAATGTTCGCCGGTATACCATCTGTCCCAACTTGCTCTCAATCGCTAGAAGGAGCCCACTCAGTGGCAATTTTGACAGCATGGTCTGTTCCTGTTTGTTCATCTGGAATAATATCTGGAAAATCTTATGTTGAGTCTCAACAAATTGATCCATTTGGAGGTAAATTTGGGCAGTCCGGCACTCAAGGGCAAACCATTCCCTTGAGTACTGAAGTACCACCGTATGGGGGCAGTATGCCCTTTCATTATCCCCTCCAGGAGGATAGCCATACGGGAGTTCACAACAAAATTCGGGTTATGTTGGAATTACTTCAAGAGGTTGGGTACCGATACTACCTCAACAACCAAGAGCTCTATATTCGATGCAACAATGCTTACGTATGTCAAATATACCAACTACGCCAGCTATTGTGACGGTGTCACAAGTTCAAGTGCTGCCTATTGTATGCCAACCTCAGGTTTCTCAGGTTGTAATGCAACAACCCCTTGACCCTGCGACTCAACCACAATCGTCGACTGATGGAATGAAACAGCTTCAAACGGTACAATTACCCCTCATCTTGGTCAAACAATTAGTATCGGGCAACAACACATGGCTTCACAACCATGGCTAGTGCAATACCAACAACCGCAGTTCCAACAAGTATACCAAGGTTTTGAGCAACAAATCTTTGCAAATAGTGGGCAGTTGTATATTCAAAACGGTCAAAATCGGCCATTTTACAATGGTCGTGACCGCCAACCTTACCAAAGTTACCAGCATCAAATGCATTATGCTGATATGCAAAGGCCAACTGCTCAAGCAATCCCATCTTATCCTAGGTATGCTTCACCTAACGTGAATCAATAGTTACCCTTCGTGGCAACCTTAGAGTTACCTGATTTAAATCGGCTAACAAACGATCCAATCGCTTATGCCCCTTGGTGGCCAACGATTCCGCATAAACTTCCATCAGATATTCCTAAATTCAATGGAAATCCGGGTGAATATTCATGGAATCATGTGATGACCTTTCATCTGTGGTGTTCATCAAACACCCTAAATGATGATTCGATTAGGCTTTGCATTTTTCAAAGGACGTTAACTCGTCCAGCAACAAAATGGTACATCAAATTGCCTAGAGCTTCATTCAACAACTTCAGTACCCTAGCCACAACCTTTTTAATCCATTTTTAGTTACCGATAAGGTACGAAATGGGAACGGAACTTCATACCAACTTCAAACAAACGATGGCCACTCACATATTTGATCATATACATGAGTGGCGACGTCGCCGTAGAATGGTGAAAACGTATGTTCCCGATCAGCTCTTAGCTGAATGGTTTATCAAGTCATTACTACCATCCATCACGGAAGATGTGGCAAAAGGGGGAGTCGTCACAGAAGAGAAATTTATCGCTCATGCGCAATATTTGGACTTGATTTACACTCAGTTCGACATGCTCTATGATAAAATACCCGACACCCCTAGACCGAAATTCTCAGTTCCTCCTCCTCCTAAATCAAACAATGACTCTGATGCCGGTGATGGCGTGATTGGCACAACAGACATGAAATCTACAAAGGATACAACCAAAAAGGCCCCTAAGATTTCAGTTCAAAATGAAAAAGATGAACTTCTTGCCTCGGAAGTAAATTCCGTATTGACAGATAAAGGTAAAGAAACCAAGCAACCAGGGGGCAAGAAGAAAGGCAAAGGGAAGAAGAAGAAACAGGAGGAATCATCTCCTGAAAAATATTTTGCAAACCCTCCTGGAAATAGGAAACTAAAATATCCATGCATGATATGTGATAAGGATCACCAGACACCAGATTGTCCACACAGAGCTAAGTTTAAGAAATTCTTGAAGAATACAAAGACCTCAGCAGTATTAACTGATCCATTTCCAAATACACGAACATATCTGGTTGACAGTGGAAACACTTCCCCATCTCAAGTGCTAATGTTATTAGTTTCAAAATAGCAAAATGATGCTTTGATATCGACAAGGAACAAAGATTATGGGAATCAACAGCTGTCGAACAGCAAGGATAAAGATCAACCTAGTAGTTCGACAACAACTTCAATAGAAGTTGCGCCGCCCATCATTCCTGAACTGACAATAAAACCGCCAAATGGAGTAGTACACAAGTCGACATTTAATCCTCATGCTACAGTAGCACAACATTATAATATAGTGGAAGATCTGGCCCAATCGCAATCCGCTATGTCGACTCTTGAAGTACTATAAAATTGCCCATCCCAAAAGAAAGCTTTATTATCAGCCATTGGTGGGATAGACCCAAAGGATTCCAATCTTGTATCCTTCGATCATAAAGGATACGATCCTCAATTACCAGCTCAACTAGCTTTCCTCGTTCAAGTGAAATCCCTCAACAAAACTGTGCATCGAACAATTATTGATGAGGGGGCATCTACATGTATTATGTTGATGAGTTGCTGGAAAACTTTAGGATCTCCAACCTTGTTGTGATCTTCAACGACATTAAAAGCATTTGATGAACAAACATATACCCCATATGGTATTCTAAGTAACTTGAAGGTTCAACTAGGAGGGAAAAAAGTAGAAATAGATGTTGAAGTAATCGACGGAAATCTCGATTACAACATTCTAATATGAAGACCATGGATATATGCTATGGCTGTTGTTGTGTCGACCTATTTTCGGAAGATTTCATTTCCCTTTCAAGCAGGGATTACGATCGTCGATCAACAAAAATAACTCCCCAATGGTTCTCAAGTTACGGGAAGCATTACTATGATCCATGGAAGCCCCCATTCGCTTCAAAATATCAGAGTAGGCCTACTAAAAGACCCTGTATTAATGGGAACTTTTTCCCTTCAACCTCCAATCAATTTGGCGGAAGTAGCATCAGTAGGAACCTACAACATGATATCTTCTAAAAAGATCTCATAAAATGATATCAACATGGATCATGCGATGGTTTTGCCTCCAAGCCCAACAGAAATATTGTAGCAATCAATGTTCCTAGCCTGGGAGGCAAACCCAAATCAACGCTCATTGAGCGTTTGGATAGATAGGTATAAGGAATATGGCACCCCTTCAGATCCTTGGTCGAGAGTGCATGACACCGACGAAGGAATAGTTCAATCAATGGTAATTGAAGGGGCACCATGGGATGATTACCACCATCATTCCCTTCTTCCGGATTGTGAAGAAAATACTCCTGATGACCTTTATCATCATTCAATTTTTGAATTTCTATCAAATAATGTAAACATGGTGGATTCCGAGCGAAACTTGTCCAACAATGAAGATACTATCGCCATAAATATCTTGACCAAAACAGATGTTGTAGAGAATATTTATGTTAGCAAATGTGTTTCTCCTTCAGAACTGGGAATATATAACGCTCTTTTTAATGAATTCAAAGATGTCTTTGCTTGTTCATATAATGAAATGCCAGGCATTGACTCGAGTATCGTTGAACATGAAATCAAGAGGTATCCAAATGTCAAACCAATATGACGACGACTACGGCAAGTGCACCCCAAGAAAGCCTCTGCCATTAAGGCAGAAGTTGAAAAACTTCTACATGCTGGTTTCATTTACCGAGTTCCTCTAACCAATTGGGTATCGAATATTGTTCCTGTTATGAAAAAAAAGGAACAATTAGAGTGTGCGTCGATTATAGGGATGTAAATAAAGCTTTTCCAAAAGACAACTACCCTACACCCTTCATCGACCAGATAATTGATGAATGCGCCGGATGTGAAATCTTTTCATTTATGGATGGATTCTCCGAGTATAATCAAATAAATATCCGCCCACAGGACCAGTCAAAGACTGAATTTATTTGTTCGTGGGGCACATTCGCATATCGAAAATTGCCCTTTGGTTTAAAGAATGTAGGGTCAACGCTTCAGAGGGCAAGGAATTATGCCTTCCATGAAATCAAAAACGTCATTCAACCATACCTCGACGACCTTCTGGCTCATTCGCGAAAGCGGACTCATCATCCGCAGCATTTAAGAGCGATATTTCTACGTTTTCGACACTACAAAGTACGACTCAATCCACACAAATGTGTATTTTGTGTTAGTTCTGGTCATTTACTTGGCTTTGTAGTCTCGAAAGATAGGATTCGTCTCGACCCATGTAAGGTTCAGGCAATCATAAATTTGCCTCCACATTCAAATTTGCTTCAGATTCAGAAACTCCAAGGGAAAGAAAACTTTCTGAGGAGGTTCGTTCCAAATTATGCCAAACTTGATAAAGGTTATACACGTCTTTTGAAAGACGTGCAAGCTTCCTTTGATGCTTTAAAAGAATCCCTAATGAAAGCATCATTAATGTATGCTCCTGATTATCAAAAGGACTTTAACTTGTATCTGGCTGCAGCGGATACAACCGTCGCAATGGTTTTAGTTCAAGAAGACAACGGAATTGAACATCCTATATATTATTTAACTAAGAACTTAAATGATACAGAAAGAAAATATTCTTATGTTGAAAAGCTAGTGCTCGCAGCGATTCAAGCGAGATAGAGATTTCGACACTATGTCCTCTTTCGGAAAACTACCATTCTGTCAGATTGCAACCCCATGACTTATATATTGTCGCGAATATTGCTGGGGGGAAAATATTCAAAATGGATAGCAATTCTACAAGAGTTTGATCTGGAAGTTGTAAAATCCAAATCAAAGAAAGCTCTAGTTTTCGCAGAATTATTATGCAATCTCCCATCGTCGTCCAACGATGAAACATTGGAAGAAACGATCATGGATGAAAAGTTGTTTCTGATATCTTCAAGGAATCAGTGGTATGGGGATATAATAATTTATCTCCAAACCCAAAATTATAGGCCAAATACCTCTCGCTCCAAACAAAAACGTATTCCATACCAAGAAAAAGACTACATGATCGTCGGTGATACACTTTACCATCGTGGTATCGATACAGTTTTGAGAAGGTGCCTCACCCATGAGGAGGCCGAAAAAGTCCTGAATGATTGCCATTCAGGTGCGTGTGGGGGCATCAATCCGGTTATGCTACAGCGCAAAAAATCTTATGAGCAGGATACTTCTGGCCAACAATGTTCAAAGATTGCATAACCGCAGTTAGAAGTTGCCATGCTTCGCAAATTTTCGATAGCAAAACCAGAAGACCACCTGCACCTCTGCAGCCAATAGTTGATGTCGGGCCGTTCACCAAATGGGGCATCGATTTCATGACATGTAACCCCACCTCGACCAGGGGGCATGGGTATATCATAGTCGCAGTTGACTGTTTTACTAAATGGGATGAGGCGATGACTACATTAGATAATACTAGTGAAACAGCTGCCCTCTTCTTTTTCAATCATGTAGTCACCAGATTCAGCATCCCACAAGCTATAGTCACAGATCATGGATCAAATTTTTGCAATCACATGATGGTCGAATTAGCTGGCAAACTAGGCTTGTCTCACAAGAACTCTACTCCATATTACCCGCAAGCTAACGAACAAGTTGAAGCAATCAACAAAGTCCTGAAATGCATGCTGCAAAGGATGATTGGAGTTCACAAAAGAAGGTGGCACCTAATCTTGTACTCAGCCTTGTGGGCTTATTGAAAATCGGTAAGGAATGCAACCGAGTTTACACCTTTCCAATTGGTATATGGCCTGGAAGTAGTCTTACCAATCTAGTGTGAAATCCTGTCCCTCAAACTCGCAATTGACCTTCTACCCAGAACTTCAGAAGAAGAAGCTTGTTTCTTCGAACTAATCCAATTGGATGAAACGTTTCGTGATGCCGCTTTGGCTAACGAAGCCCATAAGAAATTAGTCAAAGCGCAGTTCGACAAAAATGTCAAAACCCGTGTCTTCTCAGAAGGTGACTTGGTCTTGCTTTATGACCAATAATTCGATAAATTGGAAGCAGGAAAATTCAAGTCTTTTTCGATGGGCCCCTATATTGTTAAGCTAGTGTTAGCAAAAGGAGCCTACGAGTTAATGGATTATGAAGGAATTTCCACTGGCACAACCTCGTAACAGGTTGTACCTCAAGTGTTACTATGCGTGATTCAGTATACTAACCTGTACGCTTTTGTTATGCTTTTGTTTTTGCTAAAGTGTTTATTTTGGTCAAGTAATCCACTTTTTATATTTATTGCATATGTCAAACCTATTGGAGTCATGTGTTGGATATGCCGACGAAGCGAGTCGTAGTTCATGGAACCTATCTTCCGTGGCCTGGGCCATTTTTGATCCAAGCGACGAGTTAGTAAGTTTCAGAGGGGTATGCATTCATCGATCAACGAATAACATCTTTGAATATAGTGCGTTGATAGAACTTCTCTCTGATGCCATCACACATGGTATACGCTGACTGATTGTTAGGCTAGAATCACAACTCATCATACTACAACTAACTGGTATCTACTCTGTTCGAAATCCAGCTATTTATTGCATGTTCCTAAGGGTTAAGATTTTGGAAAGGCAATTTGATTTTATTCAATATCAGCATATTTCCATAAACTTAAACACATTAACTGACTCATTGGCAAATTATGTGTTAGATAGACATTTGCAACATTTATAAAAAGAAGCATACCATCAATATTGCATTTGGATCATGTAACTTAACCAAAATAAAACTTCGAAAATAAAAAATATATATATAACTGTTTATGGTTTACACATAATGTTCTGTAACCAAGACAAAATTGGTCAAATGACCGAAAACTCAAAACACTAGGGGGCACCCTAGTCTAATGATGCTTGTGATAGCAAGTTACAGCCTGTGCGATCATGCATAAGAGTCGAGTCCATCGTCTTGGCACACCAGTAGTATGCCGCTGCAACCTCAAGGGCAGCTCATCAGTCCTCACATCTGGAATACCAAGGGTAAGGCCCTCAGCGTGTTCCTGTAATGCCCCAAGAGTCTCGGCCACATCGAGGTCGTGAAGGACAGCCCTTCCAACAGCCTCTCCTGCTGGGGCGGCAGCTGGCACTCTCAGGCGTACTACTGGCCGAACGGGACCAACATCTACATGAACACATGAGTTTGGTTAAGTCTTGACAGAATAAAGCACAAGGACATTATAAATGAAAAACGATAAACAAGAATATGGTTAAAGAATTTACCAATGGCGCCCCACTGTTCGCCATCCGGCAATACTAAATCTGGATCACCCCGGAAGTCCATTCCAGCATATGGATACTCGGAATAAACCATCTCCTGATGATCAAACCACCTGAAGAAGGTATCAGAAAATGAAATCTAAGACTGACCAGCATGCCTAGACATATAGTCAACCCATCTTTACATACGTGGTTCAGTGGGTGAAGGTAAATCGAGTGCAATATACTGCGGCTGCATCAGTGGTATCTTTTCCAAGGAAAAGGCGGTCAAAATAGAACCATACCCAAAGTTCTTCAACCTCCCACTCTTTACCTTGGTCAACTGTTCTTTCATCACAAGAAATACTACGTCGCACCAGTTGAACACTTTCGGTTGGAGACATTCCAAGGCATACTGCATATAAGATCGGTTGGCTACATGAAGAGCCGCTCCACCAGCCATTCTACCAAAAGTAAACAGAATAGTCCTGAGGGACCTGTAAGTGACATCACAAACGATGATCTTGCCGTCTTTACTCGGCTGAGATCCCTCTATGCAATACCGGTGAACATAATCTCTCACAGATTCACCTCCTTGGGCCAAACCTGATAAAGAGATTGGGGCACCTCGCCTCGACAAGCCAGTCAAGAAATAGATGTCCACTAAAGTCAAGGGGATGGATTTGCCCCTGATCTAGAACACCTGGTTGGTAGGATCCCAAGCATCGAGCAAATACTGCAGTAAGTTGATCTGTTGTCTCATGCTAGAAATGTAGAAAAACTTCAGCAAGCCAGAGTTCCGCAGTGCGTTTACTGTAACCGGATCATGTAAAGCAGGCATGTCCTCTTCTTCATGCTCATGTTCTCACCATATAATAGTCATCTTGCTCCAAAGATCTCTGAAAACAAACAAGAGGAGAGTTAGATCCTGATTTTGGTAAGAAACAAGCAAAATTTCCATCAAAAATTGTGCATAAAATTCCTTCTTTGCGCCCATCGCACCTGCAGTAGTGCTCTGGATGCATTGCATGTCAGATGGCCAGTAGACATGCCAACATCCAACGCACCTTTTGATACACAGAGGGTGTGTTGAAGGCAGAGCAAGTTTTTCAAACCCAGAGGCTCAGAAAAACTAGGAATCAAGCTCAGAATGCAAAATGGAAAGCATGAAATGAAAGAGTTCAAGTTTAACTCCTACCTAGTCCAGACGGCGCCGAGAATCGTCCACAGAATCTCCCGAAATCAGCTGATGAAAATCAAGGAGGAAAAGAACCTCGAAAGCTCCAACAAACCAAAGTTCAAATGAAATGGTAAAATGAGAGGTAAAAGCACTTTTACATTACTAGTGTTCTAACTCATTTTTCAAACATGTATTGTTGATTTCGAACTAGTTTGATGAAGCAATTGAAAATGCAGTACAATGTTTGAAAGAACAAAGCTATTTAGGGTAAAATTAAGAAACGACCGTTACATCGAGCAGTTTTAGCGCAGACTTCATTCTCGTTAAAAAATAAACATAAGCAATGAGCACACGTTCCTCCAGAGTTTAAGCTCATTAAAAAATGAACCAATTTCCGGTAAATAACCATCATGAATGTAACACTTCAGCCTTTAAAGCCTTGGTTGTGTTTGCACCGTCACCTCCACTTTTACATTGGCCGATCATTCACCTCCATTTGATTGTTTACCCATTTTGAGGAATAGCTATGAAGAGTGATCATGTTAGCCATCCTTGTAACACTACCATGATTGGAAAATTCCAAAGCTTACCTGGAATCAGTTGCTACCCAATTTTATCACTCGTTCCTCAAAAGACGAGTCTCCTTTAAGCTCTTTTCAGATGACTCGTAAAATATGAAAACGTTGCCGAGCCATTGACCTCTCCAGCTCGTTAAAGGGACCGGAAGTGCTATCCCTCCTCTAAATTTTAATCTTTTTGTACCTGAGGGATTATTACACAAAAAGATCAAGCGCTTGTCTTGTTCAGCTCGTTAAAAGGATCGAAAATTCATCCCTTCTGTATTGTTTTATACTTTTTCGGACTTAAGGGATTAGATGACGAAAAAGGAATTTTGGAGTTTCCTTTACGTTCCTTTTTAGACTCTCTAAAATTGTAAAAGACCGAGTTATCTTTGTCATTAAACTCGTTAAAATTTAATAGCGAAAAATTTGTCTATAGATGAGAGCGAGTTTCACTATCGCTAGGCTCGTTAAAACATAGCGATGGGTTTGGCCTAAGGGCAAATTATAGAACAAGAATATGTTATCCTCCTCAGGCTTGACAAAAGTAAAGAGGTACTAGTCAGCAATGACTAGGGAAAAATTGGGAAGAAAACTTGAAGAAACTTTGTTGGTAGAAAGTCGCTCTTGAACATGACACTTTCACTCTGCATCCAAGTCGGGTTGGGTTGTTTCATTCACCGGTAACATCACCATGGTTCCATCATACCATCCACATATGGGGTTAATGCTACCAATACATCACATCAGTGCTGCCAATATGTTCAAGAGAAGTCATTCAGAGAATTCACCTGTGTCTCACCCGCTACGATACATTTATACTCCATTCTTTCATGACCACCACCCTGAACCTTATATCACCAGATCATTTTCACCTCCATTAGAATCATTTGCTCCGTTCTGTGTCATTGATGTGGGATTCATTAAGGCCCTCCTGTGACGGATCACTTCTTGTCTACATCAGCTCATTATCCAAGAATTTGATCTAGGAACACCGTGTTCAATACTTTGAAGCTTGCATGCCTTAATGGCAAGTTTCCCACTTCCGGCGACAGGTTTACATCAATGGCCTTCGACCGAAATATTTTGCGTGGTGTTCGACACTAAGTCCTTTATTCACACCACGTGAATTGTATTGCAGTACCTTGATGGTCATTATCATTATCAGTGATTCCCCTCACGCCTATTAACAACTTACATCATTGGCTGGTAATGAGGCGATGTCTTTCCATGTTCGACTCTAGAACATCTCTCACATGGATAGACTTGTACTTCGAGTTAAGATCGAACAAGATTGAAGACCCCGGATCTAGTTTCATCCATATGGGATGCAATATATATTCAGGGAAATAAAGACATTAAATGTACATCATTGCTGCACAGATAATCATCCAATCAAAGGGATGATGGCTCTACCAGAATCATCAGTCTACACTCAGACGATTGTCTGTCCTATGTACATGAAAATGAATTTATAAAGCTGAGCATGGGAATGCCTGCCTCAGCTAGATCATGGAAATATTATGAAGATAATGTATTGTATTATATCCTATTACAGGTCTCCTCCCAGCTTGAAAGAACTTTAGATCCTCATAATAAAGCATTTCACCTGACATCAAAAGATTAACAACCTCATGCTCTAGGGGGCAACTGTTATATACATTTTTGGGCACTAAAACCCCAAGCATGAAATGTACATAAACCAAGGGCTCCTAAGTCCCTAAAAGTGTTGTTCTAACTGCTAAAGGACCAAGGTCAACTAATTACAGCTTCTCCCAGAAGTTCCCCATGAAAAACTGCTCAGAATTGGTCAAAACAGGATCATTTCAGCTTCTCCATAGGCAAAGTGTGTTGCATCTCACCTAAACACACTGTGTGGGTGCGTTGCATTTCAAAAATACCTTCTATGGGATTATCTTAATGTGGTTTGGTCATGTATCTGAATAACTGGCACACATTGTAGTCTGTAAATATGATGCTTTAGGTATGATTGAAGTTTAGAATAGTTGTTATGTTTAAATCATCTTCTACAGATCTATATGCAGGTTCACTTTAGAAAAGGAGCATATACACGCTGGTTCTACATATGAAAACAACGTTTACATCATAAATTTGATTTGCAGATCTGTATGTTGTTTTGCTTTGAGGAAAGTGTGTATGCATGCAGGTTTGACACATGGAAGTAGTGTATACCTTATAAAAAAATGTTTTAGTTGCTTTTGTTGGCTATTACAGTGTTTTGGGTTATTTCTTGGGTTCTGGTTACTCTATTCTGGTGACATCATTTTGAAAGATTAGATTGATGGAGTGATTGATTGATTTAGTTGTGGTTGGTTCAAAAGAATATTGGTTGATGCAGATATATTTGATGATTGAATGATGTTGTTAATGGATCCAGTCTAAAAATTTATGAAACATGGTCCATAGAATGAAAGAGAAGGTTGTAGCCTTCTGTAGGCCAGCACCTACGTACTAGCAAACATATCAACTAGTACAAGAGCTAGGGGGTTGTAGCTCCCTTCCAGTAGAAGCAGGAGAAAGAAAGAAGGTTGTAGCCTTCTACAAGTAGAAGCCTGTGTACTCGTATAAGACTACACCGGTACAAAAATTGTAAATAGAATTCTCTTATTATTAAAAGAAGACAGAGATGATTGCAACAGGTGGTTTTCACCCACATTGGGTTTCCACCTTATATCTCGGTGTAATATGTGTTTCTTATGTGTGATGATCTATCATGTGTTTACTACAACTAGTTAATGTTTAAATGGTTCTCATGCATTGATTAAAGATCAATATTTGATGAATTAACTGAATCATAAGTTTGTTGGATATAGGCTAGCTGCACTAAACACAGTTGTGTGTACACGTGAGTTCCCTTAATTGAAGTAGTGTATATTAATCTCATTATGGAAATGAAAAATTATTAGTTTGATAATACTGATTGACCCTTGAGCGAGTCCTTCAAAAGAATCTTGATCACTTGAAGGAAGATCCATCATCATGAGTAATCAAGAAAGCGGGCGATCCATTAGACCACCAATCTTTGATGGAAGAAACTTTTTTTATTGGACAGTAAGAACCACAACCTATCTTCAATCTCTTGGAACAGATGTCTGGGAAATCATGGAAGGAGGATATAGTTTCCATCATCAATTCCTGTAGATACAATAGGTAGAAAACAATATGAAACCAATGCCAAGGCTGTTAATACATTATTGGGAAGTTTGTCACAATCGGTTATGAAACCAGCTCACAAATGATAGAAAAGAGAGATCCACGCCTTAGAATTCAGCCTCTTCGAGGGGGTAACCTCCTTTACATTACATAAATGAACAATTCTTAGATGATGCAAATGAAAAAACCTCCTTTCTATATATAGGAGTCTAAGGAGTCACAATATAATCTAGCCGACCTAACAATAATAATATAAAGCCACAAAAATAACAATAGAGGGATTGTATGGGGCACAAAAGTAACAATATGGGGGTAATAGGGGCACAACAATATAAATAAGGGGTATAACTACAATAGTAGTGGGGTAACCACTAGTAGTATAGGGGCCTAACATGCCCCTCTCCTTCAAAAAGCGTTGTCCTCAACGCTTCAGTAGTTCTTGATGCTTCTGTATAAAATTCTTGTCCTCCCATATGGAATCTTCAACGGGTAAGTTCTTCCACTTGATGAGATACTCTGAAATTGATCGATTTCGTAGTTTTCGGGTTCTTGCTTCTATGACCGCTTCAGGTTCCAATATGATTTTTTCTTCCCTTTCAATATCTAGCAATATTGTTTGAATTTGGATCTTTTGCAAGTTTTGAATAAGTGGCCATACTTATTTGTCCTTCTTCCATTCATTCGTTTCTTCGTTTATCCAATCTAGTTGGATAATAGAAATAGCACAAAACAATGCTTCCACATCCTCATCCTTGAAGAGTCTTCCCATTTGGTAAGGTCACCATTTTTTAAGTGCATGTTGTATTGCCAACATTTCCTTTTCATAAATAGCTTGCTTTAGATGTAGAAGTAAAAATACCCAATCGCTTACATCAAAACAATTTTCACTATGATGTTGATCTACCTGTTGTTTCATTTGATTTTTCACCGAAGTGGCGCTATCCTTTAAAAGTTGGAGAAGTTTTTGTTGATGCTCGATGTGGTATTTCACTGCTTGAACCTTTTTCTTCTTGATATGTCCTTCTATCTTTATATTTTGAGGAGTGTTAATTTCTTCCAATCCTTTACAAGATATGGTCGGATCCATTTCTTGACGCTCGATGTGATCTTTCACTTCTTGAACATTTTTCTTCTTGATATCTCCTTCTGTCTCGCTAGTTTGAGGAGTGGTAATTTCAACCAGTGAATTACAAGCTATGGTTGGATTCATTTCTTCTTTCTTGATGTGATCTTTCACTTCTTGCACCTTTTTCTTCTTGATATTTCCTTCTATCTTGAGAGTTTGAGGAGTGGTCATTCTTGCCAATAGTTTACAAGATCTGTTCTGATTCATTTCTTCTTTCTCTGGGGTCGGGTCCTAGCATATATCCTATTATTTTGATGTTTCTTGATTCTTTCCTTCCTCGTCTTCATACTCTATGTAAAATAATTTCTTATCAACACACTTATGACCTTTAGTGCATTTGCTATCATAATTGTAACAAAGCCCTTTTTCTCTTTTTTCTTCCAATTTTTGTGGTGTAACCCTTGTAGGTTGTGGAAGGCTAGGAGGAACAACACGTCCATATTTATGGTTGTGAGGGCTAGACTTCCATTTTTCCATAATTTTACTTTCAAATATGTCACAGAGCCCTTTTACTCTTTCCAATTATTGTGGTGTTGCTCTAAAGAAGGTGTTGCTCTTTGTATACCATAAAAATTGATCCGGTTCTAAATATGAAGATGCAATACATACCTTTTGTAACAGTGGTACACCATGTATATCTTAATATTGCTCCATCTGAAGAATCCAATTTACCGGATCCTTGCCATCAAACTTCCTCATCTTGCTTTTTCTTGATTTTAGGACCTCAAACTTGAAACGACTGTAAATTTGTACTTGCAGATATTTAAGTTTTGAAGTTGCTACCTGTAGTAGCCTTCTGTGTGCTCTTTCCAAAGCCACAAGTCTGACCCAAATTGGATTCTCCAAGGAAGAGTTATGTGAAATCTCCCATAGTGACTTTCTTTTAGACTAGTTCAGTAGAGCGAACTTGTACGACGTGACACGAGTCACTGTTTCAACCTTTCGATTGGAAAAAGGCATACAAAAGAGTACAGTCCGTCCTCTTTTTGGACCTTCTTATGAAATTTCAATCCAATCCCCAGAGAGAAAGTTATGACGATTTTCCCCAGGTCACCTGTTTTGAATGTAATTCAGGAGTCTGCAAAAAGACCAAATTCCTCAGATCATATCTATGCAAATATCGCGCGAAAAGTTCTGAAATTCGGAACCAAGGTTCAGCGTGATTTCTTCTCAAATTGATTTTTTTTGCGACTTTTGAAACATCACAGAAAAAAAGTTATAGCGAAAATGCCACGATGACTTGTTTGGACCAGCAAAACCCTAGAATCCAAAGCTCTGATACCAAATGTTATGAAACCAGCTCACAAATGATAGAAAAGAGAGATCCACACCTTAGAATTCAGCCTCTTCGAGGGGGAAACCTCCTTTACATTACATAAATGAACAATTCTTCGATGATACAAATGACAAAGCCTCCTTTCTACATATAGGAGTGTAAGGAGTCACAATATAATCTAACCGACCTAACAATAATAATATAAAGCCACAAAAATAACAATAGAGGGATTCTATGGGGCACAGAAGTAACATTATGGGGGTAATAGGGGCACAACAATATAAATAAGGGGTATAAATACAATAGTAGTGGGGTAATCACTAGTAGTATAGGGGCCTAACACAATCAGAGTTTTTCAAAATTATGTAGCTCAAATCAGCCAAAGAAATATTGGACAAAATTGTTCTAAGATATGAATGAGACTCTTAGGTAAAACGTGCTAAACTGCAAACTCTCAGAATTCAATATGAAACTCTCAAGATGCAAAATGATGAAAGTATCGCTAGTTACTTCTTACGCATAGATGAGATTGTTAATTGCATGAAGAATCTAGGTGAAAAGTCAATCATTATGCTACCAAATGTCCTCATATATATAAATATGATAAAGGGAAGCAATCTGCAAAATGGAATAGAAAACAAAGTGTGAGTAAAAGGAGCTACTACACTCATGAAGATAGAGATGGTTTATCAAATAGTGATGAAGATAAAAACAGTAATGACTATAGACTTCTGATGGCTTTTGAGGATGACCTTGATGAAGAAATCTCTCAAGTGAAAACACGTTTAGAAGAAAAGAATATGATTATAGATACCTTGACATACCAACTTGCTGAAAGAGAAGAACACAATGAAAAGCTAAAATGTGAAATTGTGGGTCTAAGAAAGGATCTTGAGAAAACAAAAGCTCTCAATCTTAGATTTTCTAAAGGATCAGATACCTAAAATGAAATTATCAAAGTGCATCATTCTCCTCTCATAAAGATAGGTCTTGGATATACTAAAGAATCATCTCAATCACAAAAGTCATCAACCTCCACTAAAAGTTATCGCGATGTAGAAAAGAGCAGTGAACACTTCGACAATCGTCAACAAAGGCATAATGCAGATCACCAAGTGAATCAGGACGAATTTAATTCAAGGATGAACAGAAGCCACAAGCAATATTGGGTAAATCATACTCAATTTGCTTCAAAGAATATCAATCAACAAGTCAGTAGCAGGAAATTCAACTACAATCAACAGGTCAATAGATTCAATAATCGTAGGAACTTCTTTAATGGTCAATGTTTCTCATGTCATAATTTTGGACACAAAGTTGCTCAATGTGTTGCTTTCAAAACTATCATGACTAGAGAAGTACGAAATCAAAGGAATGTGACAGGGATCAAGAAAAGTTCCTATAATAACTTTTCTCTTCTTGAAAATGAAATAGAATGCTCAATGTGTAACAACATTGGCCATGAAGAATCTAAATGCAAGAGTAAATTTTGGCAAATAGCTCAGAAGGAGAAAACTCCATTAAATCCCAGAATATGGAGAAAGAAAGAACCACAAACAAAAAGATGTGGTATAGCCTTGTATGCAGAAGGACAAGAAAACTAGTGGTACATTGACAGTGGATGCTTAAAACACATGACAGGTGACAGAGAAAAAATACACTCATATAATGCCTTAGAAAACGAAAAGAGTGTCTCATTTGGAAAGGACACTGCTGCTATCATAAAAGGTAAAGGATCTATTTTCTTGAAAGAAAAATTTAAATTTGGGAATGTTATGTATGTTGATGGTTTAAAGCATTATCTGCTAAGTGTGAGTTAAATGCTTGATCAAGGAAATGAAGTAGTGCTTCGATCAAATGGATGTTTTGTTTCTGAGCATAATATACGGGTAACCATGATTAAAGGGATAAGAACTCCAAGCAACCTATAACTACTCAAGTGAGGACAACAACATTGCTATCTAAGCAAAAATGATGAAAATTGGCTATGGCAGAGAAGATTGGGACATCTAAGCTTTTCTCAAATAAGAAAAGCATGCAGATTCTAGGTTTTTTGTGATCTTCCAAATATCAACATTCCTGAAAATGGTATATGAAAATCATGTCAATTCAGTAAGAAAAGTAGATCTCAATTCATCGAAAAGGAAGGGTCAGCTAGTAAGCCTCTTGAACGTTTTCATACTAATTTATGTGGTCCATCAAGGAAAGGTCACCTCGTGGAGAAGAACACTTTTTATTTTTCAATGATGGTTTTTGTAGAATGTGTTGGGTACGTCTTCTAAAGCATAAAGATGAAGCATTTGAAAATTTCAAAGCCTTCAAAGCTTTGGTTGAGAATGAATCAGATCGCAAAATCAAATTCCTGAGCTCTAATCGAGGAGGGGAATTTAGCTCGGATGAATTCTTTGAATTTTGTGAACAGCATGGAATGAAAAGGCAATTCTCCACTGCAAGGACTCCTCTACAAAATGGAGTGGTAGAAAGGATGAACATAATTGTTCAACAAATGGCTTGTGCTATGCCAGATGAGTCTGGAACTCCTGCAACCTTCTAGGGTGAAGTTGCATTCGTCGTCATCACTATTCTCATTCAAGAAAATGTTGGGGTAAACAACACTCAAACTCCACGTGAACTTTGGTATTGTAAGGCTCTTACTGTAAAATACTTCAATGTTTTTGGAAGAAAATGTTACTTGAAAAGGACTGATGAAAAACTTGCTAAGTTTGAACCCAGAGAAGATGAAGGTATTCTTCTTGGCTACTCTTCCCAAAGTAAAGGATATAAATTTTACAATAAAAGACTTGGGAAAATTATTGAAAGTATTGATGTTGTTGTTGATGAAGCATGCAAAAATCCAAACCAGATAAAAACCGAAGAGTATGATGATGAAGATGATGAGGATCATTTTTCCACATCAAATCACACTGATACTGAAAAAGAAACCAATGAAGCACTAGAAGAAGATATAACGATAGAAGAAAAGACTTCGTCCACGTAAGTTAGGAAAAATCATCCAGAAGCTCAAATGTTAGGATAAAAAAGGGGAGGTGTGTAGACTAGAAGAACCATTGCTGAAACTTCGAGCTATCTAGCGTTAGTATCCTCCATTGGACCTCAAAATATAAATGAAGCATGCAGAGATGAATGTTGGGTCAAGGCCATGAATGAAGAACTTTAGCAAATTGAAAAGAATAATACTTGGGAATTAGTTCCTAGAGCTCATGTTAAGAATATCATAGGAACTAAATGGATATTCAAATATAAGCTGAATGAAAATGGAGAACTTACTAGAAACAAGGCCATACTTGTTTTTAAAGGATATGCTCAACAAGAAGGAATAGATTTTAAAGAAACTTTTGCACCTGTTGCTAGACTTGAAGCCATTAGAATGTTTCTTTCTCTTTCTAGTTTTCAGAAATTCAAAGTATACCAAACGGATGTAAAATTTGCCTTTCTTAATGGATACTTAGAAGAAGAAGTTTGTATTGAACAACGAGAAGGATTCATTCTTGGAAATGAAGGAAAACTTGTATGCAAACCTAAGAAATCTCTCTATGGTCTAAAACATACTCCAAGGGCATGGTGTTGTCGTCTTGACAAATATCTCCATCAATAAGGTTTTTCAAAGGGGTGAGAAAATAGCAATATATATACAAATATGGACACTGATAAATTTCTAATAATTGTTGTGTATGTTGATGATATCATTTTTGGTAGAAATGAAGAATCCATGAGTTAGAATTTTGCTTCAATAATGCAAAAAGAATTTGAAATATCCTTGCTTGGTGAGCTTGCTTACTTTCTTGGTCTACAAGTGTAGCAAAATAAATATGGTATTTTTCTCTCACAAACCAAATATCTCAGACAGATCCTCAAAAAGTATGACATGGAAGATTCTAAACCAATATGTACTGCAATGGTAACAGGAAGTAGTCTCAGATCAAATGATGAATCGGTAGCAGTTCATCAACCAAC
This sequence comes from Pinus tabuliformis, assembly GCA_031772625.1. Lineage (NCBI taxonomy): Eukaryota > Viridiplantae > Streptophyta > Pinopsida > Pinales > Pinaceae > Pinus > Pinus tabuliformis. The sequence goes on along the minus strand of CM062814.1, from coordinate 266,141,124 downwards.
TTACAGATCCATGTTTGGCAGTTTGCTTTATCTAACAGGTACCCAACCGCGCATCATGCATGCAGTGGGAATAGTTGGAAGATTCCAAGAAAATCCAAAGGAATCACATCTTCGGCAGTCAAAAGAATTTTCAAATATCTTCAAGGAACACAGAACTTTGGCTTATGGTATCCTAGAGATACAGATCTTAAACTTCATTCATATACAGATGAAGATTGGGTAGGAAGTGTTGATGATAGAAAAAGCACTAGCGTTGGTGCATTCTATATGGGTTCTAGGTTAGTGTCTTGGTTTAGCAAGAAATAAGCTCAATTTCGTTATCTACAACTGAAGAAGAATACGTGGTTGTTGCATCTTGCTGCACACAATTACTTTGGATGATGCAAACCTTGCAAGATATTCAGATCACATGTACTCCACCCATCTACATTCTATGTGATAATATGAGTGCCATTAGTATTTCAAAGAATCGAGTCATGCACTGCAAGACCAAGAACATACCCATCAAATATCATTTCCTACATGAATAAGTGATTAAACAAAAGGTCAAATAGGATTATGTTCTCTCCAAAGAATAGGTTGCTAATATATTCACTAAACCATTGACCAGAGAGACTTTGAATACCTCAGACAAAAGTTGGGAGTAGTTTCTGCATCATCTTGCTGTTAAATCCTATTTTTCATAGAAAGGTTGTTTTACGCGAGTTTCATGAAGTGTAGTCACATACATATGCGAGTTTCTGTTGACACAATCGTGTATAAGTTAGTTTGAAGAAAAAAATATTAGGTCAGACCTAGGAAAAATGGGGTATGCTATGGTTTTGTTAATTATCTGCTCTATTTGATGATGATTTCAATGCGTTGATGTATTGGTCCTCATAGTGTTGTTGATCACTTGATGAATATCTGATTGATGATAATGCTTTGATATCTTTTACTGACATATGCAATGATCAGATCTATTAGTGAATAGGTGGCACAAGTTCAGGGGGAGAACATGGTTGATGATATTTTGGGAACTATTGATGTACATATACAGGTTGTTGGCCTATATGATATTGACAAATGTTGTTGGTTTCTCATGACTATCATGGTCTTGTTTAAGACATTTGGTCTCTGTTATAGATGTCATGTATATCTTTTAATGTAATGGTCATGAAAAGACCTAATTTGTAACCCCACTATGCATGGGATGAATGATGTAAGGTTTCTTGTTTTTTGACTTGTATAAACAATTGATATAACCCCACTTGGTTGGGTGGATGAGTCAAATTTGGTATATCCCCACTTGGTTGGGAGATGAACGCATGTATGAGTCATTGATGATAGGAAGGTCATTTGTGATGTATGTATAGAGTCATGTTCATATTTTAGAACACCCTTTTGAAAGCTTTACTTATGCTCAGTGGGACCATGGAATTGATCATGCGAGCTCAATCATCACTACAGCATATCAGAAAATTCAGCATGCTCTAAGGTGGAGCATGACACTTTGCCCTTGATGTCAAAGTGGGAGAGTGACCTGGTGTGGTTGTTGCCATCAAGTAAAAAGGGGCAGCTTCAAGGAATCAGTTTAGAAAGCAACTCACTCAGATAACAAATCACACTAATACAGGTTAACAACACACAGTTACAGATCACAGTACATAGAATGAAGAAAGAGATGTATATGCAGTTTCATCGTTGATCAAGTTGTGTATACACACAGGTTCACTCTATACAAGTCGCGTATACATACACACACACTTTCACAAAAGGAAAGGCGTGTATACCTTGGAAAACTATGTTTGGTCTGAAGCAATTGGTCCATGGTATTTTGATCCATGGTATTGGTCCAAGGTATCGATTCTGAGGTATGGACCACAAGTATTAGGTCCAAGGTATTGGTCGTAAGTGGTTTTGGTCCATGGTATTGAGAAAGGCCTAAAATTATACAAGGAGGAGAAGATCATTAGGCCAAATGTGCAAGTATCAAATATCTGATATAGTATGAGATCTAATATGTAGGTTATTAGCTATTATGAAGCCAGCTCACAAAAAGATAGAAAAGATAGACCAATGCCTTAGAATTCAGCCTCTTCGACGGGGCAACCACATTTACATTACAGAAATGAATGATTCTTTGATGATTCAAATGACAAAACCTCCTTTCTATATATAGGTGTCTAAGGAGTCACAATATAACCTAGCCGACCTAAAAATAATAATATAAAGGCACAGAAATAAAAATAGAGGGATTCTGTGGGGCACATTGTTATGAAACCAGCTCGAGAAAAGATAGAAAAGATAGATCAACGCCTTAGAATTTAGCCTCTTCGAGGGGGCAACCTCCTTTACATTACATAAATGAACAATTCTTGGATGATTCAAATGACAAAACCTCCTTTCTATATATAGGAGTCTAAGGAGTCATAATATAATCCAGCCAACCTAACAATAATAATATAAAGCCACAAAAATCACAATAGAGGGATTCTATGGGAACATTAATAACAATATGGGGGGCAATGGGGGCACAACAATATAAATAAGGGGTATAACTACAATAGTAATGGGGTAATCACTAGTATTATAGGGACCCAACATGCCCCTCTCCTTCAAAAAAGTGGTGTCCTCAACGCTTGAGTAGTTCTGGATATTTCTGCATAAAATTCTCATCCTCCCATGTGGAATCTTCAGCGGATAAGTTCTTCCACTTGATAAGGTACTCTGAAATTGATCGATTTCGTAGCTGTCGAGTTCTTGTTTCTATAACTGCTTCCGGTTCCAATATAATTTTTCCTTCCTCGTCAAGTTCTGGCAATATTGTTTGAACTGGGAGCTTGTCGCCTATAACCTTCTTTAAGCATGAAACATGGAAAACTGGGTGCAATCGAGAAGCTGCACGAAGCTCCAATTTGTATGCCATAGTACCAATCTTTTGCAACACCTTGTATGGACCATAATACTTTGGTGATAATTTATTATCCTTCTTAGCTTGCTTGAGGGACATTTGCTTATATGGTTGTAGCCGTAGGAATACCCAATCACCTACATCAAAACTTCTTTCACTGCGATGTTGATCTGCCTGTTGTTTCATTCTATTCTGTGCCAACACAAGGTTATCCTTTAAGAGTTGGAGGACTTGTTGTTGATGTTCGATGTGATGTTCCACTGCTTGAACCTTAGAATTTTCTCTTAAATATGATGTGATGGATGGTGGTTGATACCCATAAAGTGCCATAAATGGGGTCATTTTTGTTGCTGTATGAAAGGAAGTGTTATACCACCATTCAGCCAAAGGCAACCATTTGACCCATTGTGTCTGTTTATCAGATACAAAGCAACGAAGATATCCTTCCAAACATTTGTTTACTATCTCAGTTTGCCCATCAGATTGAGGATGATAAGATGAGCTATGAGCTAACTGAGTACCAAGACGAGAAAATAATTCTGTCCAAAAATTTCCAGTGAAAATGGGATCTCTGTCACTTACATTAATCTTTGGGTTTCCATGTAGCTTTTGAATTGTTTCCATAAATGCAGTAGAAACTGTACTGGCTCTAAATGGATGTGATAATGCACAAAAGTGTGCATACTTGGTAAGTCTGTCAACTACCACCATGATGACACTCTTTCCCTCAGACTTGGGTAAACCTGTGATAAAATCCATTGATACCTCCTCCCAACGTTGGCTTGGAATGGATAAAGGTTGTAATAGACCCGGTGTCTTAATTGTTTCAACTTTATTTTGTTGGCAAACCAAACATTCTGCCACAAACTTTTGAATATCTGATTTAAGGCCATCCCAAAAAAATTCCTTCTTAACCCTGTGGTAAGTTTTTAAAAATCCTGAGTGCCCTCCTAAGGGAGAAGTGTGCAATTCCATAAGAATCTTTTGTTTTAGCTGGGAATTCTTACAGAGGTATAAGCGATCTTTGTACCATAACGAATCATTTTTCCAGCTAAATGTATCAGACGTACTGGAATCTTGTTGTAGCTTTTGAATAAGAGCCCACACTTCTTCGTCATTCTTCCATTCCTCCCTTGCTTCATTTATCCAATCTAGTTGGATGATAGAAATAGCGCACAACAATGCTTCCACATCCTCATCCTTTCTTGAGAGTCCATCTGCCACCACATTTTGCTTCCCTTTTTTGTAGATGATTTCAAAGTCATAACCCAACATCTTTGTGACCCACTTTTGTTGCTCTTCAGAGGATAATCTTTGTTCTAAAAAGTATTTAAGACTATCATGATCCGTTTTTACCTTGAAGTGTCTTCCCATTAGGTAGGGTCGCCATTTCTTAAGTGCATGGAGTATTGCCAACATTTCCTTCTCATAAATAGCTTTTCTTAAAAACTTTCCCTTGATTGGACGACTTTCAAAAGCAATGGGTCTTTCATCTTGCATTAGAACAGCACCAATTCCATTTCCTGAAGCATCACATTCCACAATAAAGGTTTTTGTGAAGTCCGGTGTAGCTAAGACCGATGCTTGGCACATTGCCTCTTTAAGATGTTCAAAGGCCTTTGTTGCTTCCGGAGTCCATGAAAATGCATCTTTCTTCAATAATGTCGTTAGAGGTGCTGCTATTCTCCCATAATTCTTAACAAACTTGCGATAATACCCTGTCAACCCAAGAAATCCGCGCAAATGCTTTATGGATGTGGGGATTTTCCATTCCTTAATGGCTTTAATTTTGCTAGGGTCTACCTTAACTCCTTCATGAGATACAATATGACCCAAATATTCCACCTCCTGGACTCCAAAAAAACATTTGGATCTTTTGGCATATAATTGTTTCTCCTCTAATAGTTGTAGCACCCTGTCAACATGCTCAACATGATCCTTCCAAGACTTGTTGTAGATAAGTATATCATCAAAAAATACTAACACAAATTTTCTAAGGAATGGTTTGAAAATTGAATTCATCAAACCTTGAAATGTTGAAGGTGCATTGGTAAGGCCAAAAGGCATGACCAAAAATTCATAATGACCCTCATGAGTTCTAAATGTCGTTTTCGGAATGTCTTCAATCTTCATTCTGATTTGATGATATCCTGAACGAAGATCCAACTTGGTGAAGTAAATTGATCCATGCAATTCATCCAGTAATTCATCAATGACAGGAATGGGGAACTTATTTTTAATAGTGAGCTTGTTGAGCTCCCTATAATCCGGACACATGCACCATGATCCATCCTTCTTGTGCACCAATACTACTGGAGTAGAGAAATAACTTTGACTCGGTTGAATTATACCAGCCTCTAGCATTTCGGCAACCATACGTTCAATTTCACTTTTTTGGACATAGGGATATCTGTACGGCTTGATGTTTGGAGGAACACTTCCTGGAATCATATGAATAGCATGATCATGATCACGCATAGGTGGGAGACCTTTGGGAGTCTCAAATACCTTGGAATGATTGTCCAGGACTTTTTGGAGATCTGGAGAAATAGATGATTCCAATGTGGAAACATCTAGCGAACATAATTGTGCAATTACACCTCTTTGCTCCTTTTTTATAAGCTTTGTCATGCCATTAGAGCTGATTATCTTTCCTGGTTTCCCTGCAATACCCCTTAATTCAACTTCCTTTCCTTCCATAGAAAATTTCATGAAAATTTCCTTAAAATTAAAAGCTATTGTACCCAAGGATTGTAGCCATTGGACTCCTAGTACAACATCAGCACCTCCCATTGGAATGGAAAGCATTGGGCTAGTCAATACATATTCTCCCATGGATAGCTTGATATTATGGCACTTTCCAGAACAATTTATTGTTCCTCCATTTGCAATCATCACTTGACACTCTGGTGCTGGATATAGGAAGCAATTCAATTCTTTTGCTACCCTACAATGAATAAAATTGTGGGTGCTTCCTGAATCAATCAACACTATTACCTTTTTCTTCTTGATTTGTCCTTCTATCTTGATGGTTTGAGGAGTGGTAATTCCCGCCAATGCATTACAAGATATGGTCGGATTTATTTGTTCTTCATCTAGGCTTTGTTCCTAGAATATATCCTCTTCTTTGGACCTTTCTTGCTCCTTTTCTTCTTCCTCTTCACAATCTATGTAGAATAATTTCTTTTCAGCACACTTATGACCGTTTGTGTATTTGCTATCACAATTGTAACAAAGCCCTTTTGCTCTTTTTTCTTCCAATTGTTGTGGTGTCAACCTTGTAGGTTGTGGAAGACTATGGGCAACAACACTTCCGTCTTTATAGTTGTGAATAGTATGCTTCCTAGTTGCCATAATTTTGCTTTCCATTTTTCTTGCTAACCTGAATTCCTTCTCTAATGAATCTGGTTCCCAAAGGCGCACATCATGTTGGATATTATCCTTTAAAGACCCCATGAACACATCAATCCTATGCTCCTCTGGAATATCTTTTACCCTTATGTTCAATTTTTGGAACTCCTCAATGTGCTCCATTATTGAACCCTTTTGTTTGAGACTTATCAATTGGCTAAAAAAAGTGTTTCTTTTTGTATCCTCATAATGTGATATCAATTCTTCCGTAAAAATTGCCCAAGTTGTAAACTGTTTACGAGAAAAAAGCCATTGATACCATACAAACTGATTTGATTCCAAATATAAAGTTGACATATGTACCTTTTGTGTGTTTTGCACATTATTGAGATCGAAGAATTGCTCCATCTGTAATATCCATGTGGCGGGATCCTTGCCATCAAACTTCCTCATATCGATTTTTGGAACATGGTGAGTCTTCAATCCAACATTAGAGTCTATGGAATCATGATTAACATTTCTTTTGTTCTCATCATGAGTTTCATTTAGTACTCTTTCACCCTTAGTGACCATTTCTTGTAGCAACTTATTCATATTTATCTTCAATTCTTCCATCTTATCATCCATGCCATCGATTTTACCATCCATGCCATTCACCTTAGCTTCTATGCCATCCATCTTAGCTTCCATGCCCTTTATCTTAGACTCCACGCCATTTATCTTAGCATCTGTTAGCTTTTGTGAGCGTGACATTTGTTGCACTTGTTCTTGTAATTTTGATATATCATGTAGCATTTCTTCCTCTTCTTCATGAGTCATGCTAGAGATTTCAGGTTCCTTACTAGGTGTTTGCATTTTCTTTCCTCGGGGCATCAGATACCAATAATAATGCTTTACTATGCCCTTTGAATTCCTTCAAACCAAGCTTATGCAAAAATTAAAAAAAAAAACTACACAACTTTTTTTTCTTTGTAGAAGCCTGATATTGAATCTGATGTATCTCTGTAATTTCGAATCATCCAGTTCTAAAATTTTGACCTGTAGTAGCCTTCTATGTCCTCTTTCCAATGCCACTAGTCTGATCCAAATTGGATTCTTCAAGAAAGAGTTATGAACAATCTCCTGCAGTGACCTGATTATAGACTAGTTCAGTAGATATAACTTGTACGAAGTGCCACGTGTCACTGTTTCAACCTTTGACTCTGAAAAATATATAAAAGAAAACTACAGTCCATCCTATTTCTGTACCTTCTTACGAAATTTCAATCTGATGCCCAGAAAGAAAGTTATGACGATTTTCCCCAGGTCACCTGTTTTGAGTGTAATTCAGGAGTCTGCAAAAAAACCAAATTCATCATATCATATCTCCGAAAATATCGCGCGAAAAGCTCTGAAATTCGGACCCAAGGTTTAGCGCGATTTCTTCTCAAATGGGTTTTTTTTTGCGATTTCTGAAATGTCACTGAAAAATGTTATAGTGAAAATGCCACGATGACCTGTTTGGAGCAGCGAAACCCTAGAATCCAAAGCTCTGATACCAAATGTTATGAAACCAGCTCGAGAAAAGATAGAAAAGATAGATCAACGCCTTAGAATTCAGCCTCTTCGAGGGGGAAACCTCATTTACATTACATAAATGAACAATTCTTGGATGATTCAAATGACAAAACCTCCTTTCTATATATAGGAGTCTAAGGAGTCATAATATAATCTAGCCGACCTAACAATAATAATATAAAGCCACAAAAATAACAATAGAGGGATTCTATGGGCACAATAATAACAATATGGGGGGTAATGGGGGCACAATAATATAAATAAGGGGTATAACTACAATAGTAATGGGGTAATCACTAGTATTATAGGGACCCAACACACACTAACAACAATATGGGCATAATAGGGGCACAACAATCTTAATAAGGGATACAACTAAAATAGTAATGGCATAATCACTAGTATTATAGGGACCTAACATTCCCCTCTCCTTCAGAAGAGTGTTGTCCTCAATTCTTTAGTAGTTCTGGATGCTTCTGCATAAAATTCTCATCCTCGCTCTCGAATATTCAGCGGATAAGTTCTTCCACTTGATGAGATACTCCAAAATTGATTGATTTCAAAAATTAAACAATAAATGAAATGTATAAATGAGTTAATATCTATCTATCTATCTATCTATCTATCTATATATATATATCTATATCTATATATATATATATAAAATCACGAATTACAAATTTTGAAAATGCATAGTCTAGTTCCCCTTATGACATTTGATCGTTGGTCACCTTGCTAAGAAGGCCCATCCTCAACCACATGTACTAGTTAGACTTGTCTTTTTCACTTTTAATTATTATTGTAATATTTTTTTAGCTTAATTGTATTAAATATATTTTCTTTATGAACAAAAATTTAAATCTTTTTTCATTTATACATATCACTTGTTTTTTGGTTTGCTAGAAAAAGTGAGTGCTAATATGACTTGTTCCTCCAAAGTGTGGCTTGATTCACAGAGGTCTAGCTCCATTTAAGTCATGAAAATCACTAAGGGATAACACCTCGCTTTGGCCACAATCACTTGGCTAGATTTTTTTGAAGTGAATTTCAAACTGGTATAGGCCATGTGGACCATTTATCTATGTAAATTTAAATCCTATGGTTAGGGAAATTTGATTTCTAAGTCTTCCTAGTTTGATTAGGTTTTATTAAAGGAATTATGTCTAAACATAAAACTAATTATTTTACTATTATTTCTAATGTAGTTTTTTTTTCAAAATAAATGGTCAATGGGGAACTAGTGATGGCGGTCTCGGTGCAGGGAGGAGTGTTAATCTCTCAAATTGTGAGATTATATCTTCTATCTCTGTTTTCATGTGTATTTATTGGTTCAATGGGATCTATGTCATCCACTCACCACTTTAGAGCTTCCACTACATTAGCAGATCCCTCCGAAAGTCGCAGGGTTCCACTAAACTTCCACTAGTCGAGACATGACAGTAATAAAAACCATAGTTTAATAAATTTGAAATGTGCCTTCTAAAAAATTGTCAACACTTCTTCACCATTGATCTATTTAGGATGTAAGGTTCACAACACTCCCTAAGTTCAAACTTGCTTCTCGTCTGTCAATCGTCGATCTTGCTCCACCACATCTAACGGTTCACACGCATATCAACCCGTTAACTTGCACACTCCAAATCAACCTGGAAAATAGTTTCCCTCTCTCTCCTCGTTGCTACGTGTAAGTGTGTGTATGGAATCCAAGCCAACAGGGAATTACCATGTACAACCTTTCCTCCTCCCAAAATCCACTTGTGGTTTTCTCCAACTCTCTTCTACTCGTTAACTGTTGGGTAGCTTCCTCAATCGAACACCATTGATCTATCTCAATCAAGATTTATTGGTCTAAAATCAATCTTCATGCATTGCATCCTTGATCTTCCTCCACTAATCTCAACCGTCTGCTCAATACACTTATAATTCACGAGAAACTCAGTTAAAAGAAAAACACAAAATTTAACATAGTCAACACAATTTCATTCAATCTCACATAACACCATTTAAACTTTGAATTTCACAATAGCACAGAGATTTTGAAGGAGATTATCCTTTGCGATTTGACAGGGAATTTCTCATCCACATACACAGAAACTAAATTTTCCCAAATTACTGGATTCGCTCCAGGGAAGCCAAATTTCTTCAACAACCAAAATTCCCTTACAATTGTGTGAAAATTACATAAATAATGGTTCATCCTAACAACGAGATCCTAATACAAAGGCTAAAATTTATGAACCCTATGTGTCGTGCGAGGCATTCTCCTCGAGAATCTCCACTACATCTAACTAACTAAAATTTATTACATCATGATCAAACCTATGTTATAGCTCCATGCTTAACTAGAAAAACATAGAAATTGATGGCTAAAGGATCCCATTCCTTTGCCTATAATATTTTTTTGTATTTTTGGAATAATTCCTCGAATTCATCTTCAAGCCTTATGCTCCTGCATCACACTCCTGAGGACAAAATTCTTCATGGCCTCTTGTTCATGAGCACTTCTACAGAACTGTCCAATTTCTATAGCATGTTTTTTGTTACCCAAGTAGTTTCAGCAATTGGCTGATCCTTCCATTTGACCAAATACTAAAATTACTCCCGTCCTCTCGTTTTCTTGAACACATTCGTGTCTAGAATCCCTTTTGGCTGTAATTCCTTTGTTGTAGGTAATTTTTTTACACAATCAATTTCCTGCGTCTCTTGGTCTTCTTCTGTTTCATTTGTAATTTCACCTTCATACTTGTACAAATTAGTAACATTGAAAATTGGAGGTATTCCAACATGAGTGGGTAATTCAATTTCATATGCACTTGTAGAAAATTTCCTCAATACTCTGCATGGTCCAATTTTCTTGAAATTCAATTTGCTATACTCCCTCTTTGGAAATCTTTCCTTGCTTAGGTTTCCTAAAACCAAATCCCCAACTTCAAAGTTCACTTCTTTTCTTCTCATGTCTACTCTATTTTTGTACTTAATGTTGCTATCGTGTAGTTGTTGTTTGACATGCTCATGTATTGCTTGTATTTCTGAAGAAAAATCTTCTCCCTCTACACTTATCATCTCATATTTTCCCAAGTTTCTCAACTGAGGCACTACTCTTAGATGCATTCCGTAAACTATATGGAATGGACTCTACCCTGTACTCCTGTAAGGTGAGTCATTATATGCATATTCAACATGTGCCAATACTTGATCACACACCTTTGGATTTTTCCCAGTAAGACTCCTTAAAAGATTTCCCAAACCCCTGTTCACAAATTTAGTCTGTCCATCAGTATGTGGATGATAGGCAGAACTGAAAGTCAATTTAGTTCCGAGCTTCTTCCATAGTGTCCTACAAAAATTTCCAAGAAAGTTGTGATCCCTGTCTCAGACAATACTCTTAGGCAACCCATGCAATCTTACAATCTCCTTGAAAAAGAAATTAGCAATGTGAGTAGCATCACTAGTTTTATAACATGGAATAAAATGTGCCATTTTTTAAAATGTGTCCACTATAATCCTATAGAAACATACAATCCTATGTTTTTCCTTCTTCCCTTTTCATATTGACAGACTTTACAAGTTTTCACATACTTTTCCACGTCAAATACTCATTTTTGGCTAGAAATAAAATCTGTTGAACTGCTCGTAAGTCTTATCTATACCAAAATTTCCTGCAAGTCCGCCGCTATGTTTCTCTTTGATTAAATTCTCCCTCATAGAGCAATTTGGTATGCAGAGCTTATTTCTCTTAAACAACAGTCCATCTTGTAAGAAATAATCCAACCATTTATTCCTATCCATTAAAACAGGTTTCTTACAAGCTTCAAATGCCTCTTTAAAATCTAAATTTGTCTCATACAATTCATTTTATAAAATCAAAACTGAACACTTGAATTTGACTCTCTTGAAGTAAAGTATTTCTCCTACTTAAAGCATCTGCAACTTTGTTTGATTGCCCATTTATATGATTCAGGACAAAATTGAAGCCTTTAAGATACTATACCCATTTGGCATATCTCTAGTTAAGCTTTGGTTGTTCCATAATATATTGCAATGCATGGTTGTCTGAATAAAGTATGAACTCTTTTGTCATTAGATAACGTCTCCATTTCTTCAATGATTGCACAACTGCATAAAACTCTTTATCATAAGAAGAATACTTCTTCTTTGAATCATTCAGTTCTTCACTAAAATAAGCTATAGGTTTGTCTTCCTGATTAAAACACCTCCAATATCTTCGATACTTACATCACATTTCACTTTGAAAGGTTTACTACAATCAAGTAGAATCAAAATAGGATTTTGAGTGATATTTTTCTTCAACAACTAAAACTTTTTTTCTGCTTCAGTAGTCCATCTAAATGGTTGCTTATCCTTCTTTATAGTCTCAACAATAGGATCATTGATCTTACTAAAATTCTTTATGAATTTCCTATAAAAACTAGCAAGACCATGAAAACTTCTTACCTCAAAGATACTTTTAGGTGAAGGCCACTCCATGGTTGCCTTGATCTTCTCTGGATCCATCTTCAACACTTTAGTAGAAATAACAAAACTCAAATACACTAATTCCTCTTTCATGAATGAAAATTTCTTCAAATTCAGAAATAATTTCTCTTGTTGCAACCTTTGTAAGACATAATTCAGATGTCTCATGTGCTCCTCCTTAGACCTGTTGTAAACTAGTATATTATCTAGAAATACTATTACAAATTTATCAATAAGCTCTTTAAGAACTTCATTCATGAGTCTCATAAATGTACTTGGTGCAATTGACAACCTAAAAGGCTTTACTCTACATTCATACAGTCTTTCATTTTTCTTAAAAGTAGTTTGCAAGTCATCCCCTTCTCTTATTCTTATCTGATGATACCCACTCTTAAGATCTAGTTTTGTAAAATACTTTTCTCCACTCAAACAATCCATCAAATCTTCAATTCTAGGTAAAGGAAATCTATATCTGATTGTGATTCTATTGATGGCTCTTGAATCAGTACACATTCTCTTGTCTCCATCTTTCTTTGGACTCAACACTGTTGGTACTGCACAAGGACTCAAACTCAATCTAATCACTCTTTTTTCCAGCAGTTCTTGGACCTACTTTCTAAACTCTTCATTTTCTGTGGGAGTCATTTTGTAAGCTGCTTTGTTTGGTAGATTTTCTTTAGGAATCAAATCTATATGATGACTAATCCTTCTAATGGGTGGCAACTCATTAGGCAAATCATCAACAATGATATCACAATAGTTGTCCAACATTTATTGAATTTCAATGGGTAAATCAGAAACTTTAGTAGAAGTCATTATTACCTTGGGCTTGCAAATTACAACAAAATCTACCTCATTTTCTTCCATAAGCAGCAATGTACGATTGACACCATCTTTAGCAAACTTGTAGCAGTTTCTTTTCCCATCATGCATAGCTCCTCTATCATATTGCCAAGGTCTCCCAAGCAATATGTGACACACATCCATAGGCATCACATCACATACAATTTTATCCTTATATTTGCCCAACTCCAACTCCACTTCACATTGTTCATTCACTAACAGCTAATGTCCCTTCTGTAAACATGAAAACTTGTAAGGTGTTGGATGTCTCATTGTCTTCAACTTCAATTTCTCTAGCACTTCTATAGAGACCAAATTATCAGTGTTGCCACTATCAATAATCATATGGCAACATTTCCCTTGAACCGTACACACTGTTCTGAACAAATTCTTCCTTTGTGATGGTTCAACTATCTACTTTGCTCATTGGAGCAAAACTTTATTAACTACCAAAAGATTTCTCCTCTCTCTGGTACATTTTCTTCTTCTGTCACTGCTAGTACTTCTTCCTCAACTTCAGGCACAGTTGCATTCCTCTCACTTGTTCCTACATTCTCTCGACATTCAAAAGTTGTGTGTCCCAATTTGTTACATCTATAACATCTTACTTCTCTTCCTCTACCTCTACCTCCTCTTCCTCTAGAAAAACTCCCTCTGCCACTTGCATCACCTCCCATGGTTGCGTTGTAGGGTGAGTTGCTGCTAGCTTCATCTCTAGGTGTTGTAGATCTTCCTCTAACACCTTGACATCCTTTTCATTGGAAAGTTCCTCTTCGTCCGCAATACTACTTCCTCATGAGTTTTTCTTCAGCTCTTAGTACCATCTCATAATATTCTTATACTGTTTTACTATACAATATACTTATTGTTGGAGAGGTAAATCCCCTCTACGGATAGAGGCGATCCCTACTAGCCCAGCAAGGGTCTAGCAACAATCACACAATGCTGCTATGCATGTTCCTAATTACAATTAAACAAGAGGTAAAGAGCACCTACTTGGATTCCTGCGCTATCGTTTGACGAAGAGATGCTGCCTTCGCTCCTTCACTTTGGCTGGTCACGATCCTCCGCGATCCCCGCGAATAGACACCTGCACACACGAAGAGGAAACAAACGCAAGCGTGAAATCTAGTAAAAGCAACCATACATCAGTCAGAAAAGACGTAATTCACATTTAACCATTGTATATACAAATGAGAATGGAACAATAGTAGCAGTCATCTATTATTAATCAAAATAGAGAAGAGTACAACCAAATGTTCTGACGTTGGTATCCTTCCCAGGAGGGGCCAGTCAGCAAGCGTCTCAAGCATTCACCTTTGGAAATGATTCTCCCAATGCAAGAAACTCTCTCTCACACAAGCAACACAAAACAACCTTCCCTAAGCTATCAATCACTTCCACACTTAGCACACCAAATACCTATGGTAGCAGCAATCTGAACACTATAAGCTCTACACAATCCAAGCTATTCCAAAACTAGCTGCTCATGGTAATGGTGGAAGTTTACATCGGAGAAGGAGCCTCCTAAAAGGGTGGAAGGATGAGCTTATCCTTGAGAGAAGTGGTTGCAAAGGATCGAACAGACATGCCATAGAAGGGGGTCGATACTCACAAAGCCAACAACCAAACCTGGAGTGATCTGGAAGGCTGGCTGTTGGAACAAATTCACCCAAACAGGATCAGCGCGGATTATAAGGCAACTGACGCGCTGACATCGCGCCTCAATAACTGGGAAAGTCATGTGAGCGCGACCCAATACAAAGAAGAGGTGCGCTGGCTCATTAAATGCGACCAGCGCGGAAAAGTGATGTGCTTCCCCGCTGGCAGCGCACTGAATACACTAAGAGCCGCCGGTCAGCGTGGATATTTTAGAAACAGACACGCTGATGAGGAAAACTATGGAAAAGTGGGTTTTGGGCCAGTTCAGAAGGCATGAACTTGATTATTGTGAATTCTTGACACAGTAGGGTAACTGACAGGGAGGCAGTGACAAATTACTGTGTAACAGATGCCCCCTAAAGCATGAAGACCGAGAGAGTGAGAGGGGTGAAATGCTTTACAACACTGTGCCAAACCGGAACACCACCAGGAAGGACCGAATATCTCGGATAATCAAGTACATGCAGTCTAGGCATGGGTGCAGCCATCCAAAAGACATACGAAAAGGTCTGTGGAATGGACGCAGCCACCCAGCTAAAGAGACCAAAATAATGATAAGGTATGGTTGCAGCCACCCATGAAGACTCAGGTATGGGCGCAACCATCCATCAATGAGTCATGTAATGATCATCCACAAAATCGCAGCCTAGACCATAACAGACAGGGATCCAGGGTCTTGCGCTCTGTCTCGACCCGAACAAAGTACAAGTTCAAACGTGTGAATACATGAGCTGGAGTCGAACACGCATGAACATCGTTTGATTACCAGTCAATGATGTAAACTGTTAACAGACGCGAGAGGTACCACCAATAATGACAATGGCCCTCAAGGTACTATAGGTACAATGCGCGGAGTGTGAATCAATGAGCTGGTGTCGAACACCCACGGAATCATTCGATCGGAGGCCAATGATGTAAACCTCGCGTCGAACACGGAGAACCTACCATTGAGGCATGCAGGCTCTAAGGCACCTGAAGGGAGTCTCTAAGTCACCTTCCCGGATAATGAGCTGAAGTCGACAGGAAGTGACCTTGACCGAAGGTGGGCCATAATGTTTCCCACATCATCGACACGAGACAGAGGCAACATGATTTGTGTGAGATAGCAGATGAGGTTGTATTATTGCAGAGGTCAACTTCTCTTGAACATATCGGCGGCACTATAGCGGATTTGGCAGTATTTGACATCAAATGAGCAAAGGGTATGATAACGATGGCAATGAGCAGATGATAGGCCAAATAGGATAACCCAAACCCACGGAAGCCAGTGAAAAGCAAGATGAGATGGTCCCACCCAGACACGAAGCAGAGGAGTGCCATGTTCAAGAGCGACATACTGCCGACACGACTATGATTACAGTTCCATGTTCCCCACCATTTCTGGCAGGTACCCCGATTATTTTTGGATGACAAGCTTGATGGGGATAGCATATGCTTGACAATGTCCGATGTCATCAAGTGTTTAACAAGGCTGACAAAGGGAAAACTCGGCGTCTTTTCTTGTTTAGAGAGTCTGAAAAGACAGCGGAAAAGGAGACTCCGGGGGGGGGGTCCTTTTTCGTGCAGTTGTGTCTCTCGAGCCCGAAAAAGTATAAAACAATGCCCAAAAGAACCGCCCGACCATTACGATCGAGGAGTACTTTTCGTAAATAGTGCTTTCGACCTGAAAAAGTAAAAAAGCGGTCAGAAACACGTCGTTTTAGAGCCGATAATGAGTGCGAAACGACAAACACCCGGCAATCTTTTTAAGTTACACGGTCAGAAGAAGAGCTTAAAATGACCGCCTCTCATTCCCTTTAACGAGCTGAAAGGAGACTCGGCCATCTTTTCATCTTTAAACGGTCGAAAAAGAGCTGAAAGCAGACCTCCATTTTTATTCTCTTTAACGAGTCAAAAAGGGAAAAATACTCAGCAATCTTTTCACATTTTACGAGTCAGAAAAGAGCTTAAAGGTGACTCTTCCTAGAGGAATGAGTGGTATAAAAGGTAGCAACTGGTTCCGGAAATGGTGGAACTGCTCAAAACATGTAATGGTCAAGAGGCTTGCTAATAAAACCACTCATCGTTGCGGTTCCTTAGGAAAGGATAAACAACCAAGTGAGAGCATATGATTGGCCAATGAGATGGTAGCAATGGAATGAAAACAACCAAGGCTCATCTTGCAGAATTCAGCGGATAAAAAAGGCAATCACAAGATGTAAATCGGGTATGGGTTCATTTTTACACAAGCTTGAACCATGGAGAACTCTGTTTGGATTCGGTTTCATGTTTACACAAGCTTGAAACGAAAAACTATGCTTGTTATGAGTTCGCATGCCCCCTAGCATAATTACGCAAATCGAGGTACATGCCCCCTAAGCTTCATTGCATTCAACAAAGTGGATGGAATGAAGGTTCACTTTCGAGATCTAGGAAAGACTCGACTTGTATTTTACGAGATCTTAATCAAAAGACTCGATTTGGAAAGGGGGTTGTTTCATTTTTTAATGAGGTTGACGCAGCAAAAGAACTATCCTCATAATCCTTGTTTCATTTTTTAACAAGGTCGCCACAAATCAAAACTATCCTCGGAACTCCTTGTTTCATTTTTTAGCGAGCTTGACACAAGACAAGGAACTGTGCTCCAACAAGCCTAGTTTCATTTTTTAAGGAGCTTGACATAGGAAAATGAACTGTGCTCCGTCATCTAGTTTCGTTTTTTAACAAGGTTGCCACAAGATCGAAACTATCCTTGGCTAGACCTAGTTTCATTTTTTAAGGAGCTTGACATAGGAAAACGAACTATGCTCCGACCTAATTTCATTTTTTAGGGAGCTTGACATAGGAAAGTGAACTATGCTCCGCCCAAACCTAGTTTCATTTTTTAAGGAGCTTGACACAGGAAAAGAACTATGCTCCAACCAGACCCAATGCCATTTTTTAGGGAGCTTGACATAGGAAAGTGAACTATGCGCGCCCAACCTAGTTTCATTTTTTAAGGAGCTTGACATAGGAAAGGAACTATGCTCCGACCAGACTTCATCATAATGAACGGGAAGTGGAGGCCCCCAAGAAAGTGGCTCCGGAGGGAAGGCCGACATCTTGGAAATCAGGACCTAAAGCCCCCAGGACACTATGCACGATGGTGTCATCACTGGGTACGAGCACGGGGTAGGTGGCCACGTAGTTGATTTGCGGTGAGGCAGATGCAACTTGTGGATGAAAGCCAGGAGGGAAGGATGAGTGCGCTGGATGAACAAACGATAATTGATCGAACGTCACGATTCTTCCATCATGTGGAAAACAAACCACACGGAAAAGTGAAGAAAAAAGGGCTCCCATGGCATACACATAATCACGACCAAGGAGAAGACTGAAGTCTAAAGAACCTTGGGTAACTGAGACGTCTATATAGACAGTCTTGCCCCCCAAAGTAATAGGAAACTTTGGAAGGATCCCTAATGGCTGACTCGTTCCTCCATCAAACGCGGTGAGATGCGGTGCGATAGGTACAAGCGATGGGGAACCCAAAGCTTGCCAAGTAGTAACGGGCATAAGACTAACCGATGCTCCTTTATCTAACACAGTGCCAGGCAGCGCCTTATTGCAGGCATAGGCGGTGACCCAGAAAGGCACATGGGATGGAAGGGGAGGGGCAGTCAAACGAGTCCAATCGAAGGAAATAACCGAACTACTTGGTGGGGGAACCATATGGTTGCCCCCCTGCTCGGAAAGAACCGACTCTGAATTCTCTGGAGAGGTTGGGGTGGGAACACCATTAGCACGCTCCGGAGGATTTGACGAGACGAGAAGAACATGAGAATTTTGCTCTTCCGAAACAGAGTGCTCGAGAGGAGGTGGACTCCAGTCAACACTCTTTCCGACCAGTGGTTGGTCTGGAACAGGCTGGACACAGCCAGGTTCAGGAAGAGGGGCCTGGACAAGAGAAAAATGTGAACCAATCTCATTGTCGGGAGGCGAATGATCTGCAGCTGCAGAAAGACGTTGATATCCAACGGGGAGTTGGGGTGAAGGAGCTGGGAGACTTTCCAAAACAGTGGAGGCTTTATCCATGAGTGGACAAAGGTGAAGGGGATGATTTCCTTCACAAAGTCTATAGGGAATTCGAATCTTCCCTTTTCCCTTGCCATTCCTAACTGATGAGGTAGCGTCGCCGTGAGACTCAGTGGACGATGAGGGGTGGGCCGGATCATGAGACCATACTTCTAAGATCCTGGGAATGCCAGGACAATCACGAAGAAGATGGTCCTCCTTGCATAATCGACAAGGAAACTTAACCTTCCGCGGAGGAGTGAAAGGGGGCCCGACTTCAGGTGTACTCGAGGGAGTAACAGTCATACTTGCAGCCTCTCCCTTAGGGGACTTCTTCTTCTTGGTCTTCTTCTTCTTCTTCTTAGCCACCTGGTTACTCGAAACAAGGTCTTCACCAGGCGAAGTAGAAGATGAGGATGTAGAAGTAGGCGTCGAACGGGAGAGGTCCACCTTAGGATCAACATGATGTTGTTCAGGTGGAGGGACTGATGGACTAACAGCCGACACAGCAGGGACCAAAGAGGTCGAAAACAACCAGACAGGAAACCCAACAGTTAACCCTGGTAGGGACAATGTTGCCATATACGGAGCACCAACATTCCCAAGAGGAGGGAAATGCCCAAGATTCCCGTCAGGAGGGGAGCTTGGGTTGGTGAACCCTGGAAAAGTTTCCATTGAGAAATAAAACGAAACCTACTCAAGCTAACGCACACAAAATCTAACCAGGTAATGTTATCGTGGCCGAATAAATTTTAAGACACTGGAACTAAACTTGACCTTTTCATGTTTCAAGAGTCGAGAAAAGGACGAAAAGATGACTCCAGTCTCCTTCGAATGTTTAATGAGTACGAAGTGACAAGACGCTCACAGGCACCTTTTCTTTTAAGGAGTCCGAAAAGGATCAAAAGTGAGTGCTCTCGAGACTCTAGGTATAAGGCTTACCAAGCAACCCGTAAAACTGCTTATACACCTCAGCAATCGTATGAGAGCCAAGGACTTTCCGTACTGCAGTCAATCTTCCCGAATGCTGTGTTCGGTGCGTTACGGTTCACAAGGCGGCAGACTCGGCTTCCTATGGATAAAGGATAAAAGCCTAGTGGGGTCTCCCTATATACGCGACGGTACGTGGGAGCGCAGTCCGTGTTAGACCACTATCGAGTCACAGAAGGAGGAATCACCCAACCATAATGTGAAACAACAGTGACTATGTTTAAAGACGCCGGAACATGTCTCTAACCTAGACCTCTAGATATTTGCGTTTAGTTCCAATGCGTTTTTAGATTCATTCGGTTCATTTTATAGTTGATCTTGAGTTAAGTTTCGATTTCAGGCTCTATCGTATGTTCTCTCACAATTACCTAGATGCAAACTACATGCCAAGGAAAACCATTTTGTTCGATGAATTCTAGCTATGAGAAGGTGGAGAATTTTCAAACAAACAAAATGAAATCAAACAATCAAGCAGCCTAATGCAGCTAAAAGCGAGGAAAGTAAACTTTTCTTTTGAAAATGCAAATCAATGAAATGCTCTTTCCTTTTTCAATTCTCAAAAGCAAAGCTACTAGTTTGATTTTCTTTCAGTGACACAAAGCATCTAAATGAATTTGGAGGAACGAGAACACCAAGCCAATCACTTAGTGAAAGCACACAAAGCTCCCAAAACACCCAACAAAGATTTCCAAATCGAAAGGAAAACCAAATTCCGCACGAGCTATGTGATCTAAGCTCGGCACGACAAGCAAGGATTGAAACAAGGAGGAAGTGAAAACTACTCGGAAACACAACCAAAAACACTTCAACAATCACCGAACAAGTGCAACAACAAATCTGAAGTTGGCTGGTCAAACAAGAAAACAAAATCCCTACGGGAGGCTTGACACACACAGGGCCGGGCTAGAGTGTGAAATCAATGGAGAAAAGCTAAGACACAGAGGATAAGAGTCTCAACCAGTCAAATAGAGATCCAACACAATCCAACAGTTGTAAAAGTGATGGCGGAAAAACAAACCAAGCAGCGAAAGCGAAAAGGAAGGTATTTGCAAAAATCAAAAAATGATCGAAACGAAACCCTGTGGAACAAGACTTCGCAAGCAAGGAGCTCAGAGTTCAGATAATGAAAAACAAGTCACAAACCAAGTGGAGAGAAGAGGGGAAAGCTGAAGTAACAGGTTCAGGAGGCTGATTTGGACAAAATCAAGTTTTACAGGATCAGCGCGGGTGGCCTTCAGCAACTCGGCGCTGACAGGAGGGGTCCCGTAGCAACTTTGCGACGTCAGCGCGAAAATACACGGATAAAGCGCGCTGTCTCAGAAAACGAGGTCAGCGCGACTATAAATCACACAGGCACGATGACGGGGAGGACAAAGAAGCAAGTGTGCGACGTCAGCGCGGAAGCACACGGATAAAGCACGTTGTCTCTAAAAACGAGGTCAGCGCGACTATTGATGGTACAGGCGCGATGACAAAGACAACACAGAAGGAGGGACGCGATGTCAGCACGTCTGTTTTGAATTAAAGCGCGATGAGGGTAAAAAGCCAGTAAAGCCAAAGCAAAAACTTCCCAAACCAAAGGTAAGAACCTTCTAACAGTTAGGACACTTCCCAGATGCACCCAGAAAGTTTATAAGCAGAGAAAGCAATCCCCAAAACTCGAAAAGAGAGAAAAATCAAATTCAAACACAAAAAGTGGACACAAGAGACAAAGAGGCTGATCCCCAGCGGAGTCGCCAAATTGTTGGAGAGGTAAATCCCCTCTACGGATAGAGGCAATCCCTACTAGCCCAGCAAGGGTCTAGCAACAATCACACAATGCTGCTATGCATGTTCCTAATTACAATTAAACAAGAGGTAAAGAGCACCTACTTGGATTCCTGCGCTGTCGTTTGACGAAGAGATGCTGCCTTCGCTCCTTCGCTTTGGCTGGTCACGATCCTCCGCGATCCCCGCGAATAGACACCTGCACACACGAAGAGGAAACAAATGCAAGCGTGAAATCTAGTAAAAGCAACCATACATCAGTGAGAAAAGACGTAATTCACATTTAACCATTGTATAGAAAAATGAGAATGGAACAATAGTAGTAGTCATCTATTATTAATCAAAATAGAGAAGAGTACAACCAAATGTTCTGACGTTGGTATCCTTCCCAGGAGGGGCCAGTCAGCAAGCGTCTCAAGCATTCACCTTTGGAAATGATTCTCCCAAGGGAAGAAACTCTCTCTCACACAAGCAACACAAAACAACCTTCCCTAAGCTATCAATCACTTCCACACTTAGCACACCAAATACCTATGGTAGCAGTAATCTGAACACTATAAGCTCTACACAATCCAAGCTATTCCAAAACTAGCTGCTCATGGTAATGGTGGAAGTTTATATAGGAGAAGGAGCCTCCTAAAAGGGTGGAAGGATGAGCTTATCCTTGAGAGAAGTGGTTGAAAAGGATCGAACAGAAATGCCATAGAAGGGGGTCGATACTCACAAAGCCAACAACCAAACGTGGAGTGATCTGGAAGGCTGGCTGTTGGAACAAATTCGCCCAAACAGGATCAGCACGGATTATAAGGCAACTGACGCGCTGACATCGCGCCTCAATAACTGGGAAAGTCATGTCAGCACGACCCAATACAAAGAAGAGGTGCGCTGGCTCATAAAATGCGACCAGCACGGAAAAGTGATGTGCTTCCGCGCTGGCAGTGCACTGAATACACTAAGAGCCGCCGGTTAGCGCGGATATTTTAGAAACAGACGCGCTGATGAGGAAAACTATGGAAAAGTGGGTTTTGGGCCAGTTCAGCAGGCATGAACTTGATTATTGTGAATTCTTGACACAGTAGGGTAACTGACATGGAGGCAGTAACAAATTACTGTGTAACACTTATCTCATCTTGAATGTCCATTCTAAGACCATTCACATATCTAGCCACCTCATCATCTATATCCTAATTTTGTCGAGCTCTTATACTTACCTTATAGAATTCCTCTATATATTCTCTCACTCTCATAGACCTCTGTCTGAACAAGGTTTGCTGATAATTACTTGGTGAAAACTTACCTTTTAGCTTTGCTACCATCGTATTCCAATTTCTGATTGGTTGTTTGCGAAGAATCTTTCTTTCTGCGTGCACTCCATCCCACCAAAGTGCCACATGTTCTTTTAGCTTGGTGATAGAAAACTTTACTTTCTTCTCATCTTCTGTTGTTCATAATCAAAGAATTTCTCCATGTCATTAATCAAGTCTATCAATTCTTCTCGATTTAATCCTCCTGCATATATTAAAACCTCAGTTTTTGGCCTAGCTGTGGATCTCAACATTGATTTGAAAAATCTCATCTCAGGAGTAACTGCTATAGTTTCCTCCTCTTCTTCAGTTTCAACCTCACGCTCACTAACATCTCCATCATCTATATTTCTTCGTGCTCTTAATGCTTCTAATCTAGCTTGCATCTCTTGCATAGCTTCCATCACCTCAACATTTGCAACTGGTCGTCCTCTTCTGCCACGTACTCATCCTCTTCCAACTCTAAAATCCATATTGGTTTTCCTTCTCTTGCTTCTAAGATTCAATTTAGTGTCAACAAGTTGCTCTCATACCACTAATGATGGCAGTCTCGGTACAAGCAGGAATTTTAATCTCCCAAATTGTGAGATTATATATTCTATCTTTGTTTGCAGGTGTATTTATTGGTTCAATGGGCTCTCTGTCATCCACTAACCACTTTAGAGCTTTTGCTAAGTTAGCATATTCCTCTAAAAGTCACAGAGTTCCGCTAAACTTCCACTAGTGCGCACCCGACAGTAATACAAACCATAGTTTAATAAATTTGAAATCTGCCTTCTAAAAATCCATTGGCACTTCTTCACCATTGATCTATTCAAGATCCAACATTCACAACACTCCCCAACTTCAAACTTGCTTCTCTCCTCTCAATTGTCGATCTCACTCCACCAAATCTAACGACTGACACGCATATCGATGTGTTAACTTGCACACTCTAAATCAACCTGAAAAGAAATTTTCCTCTCTCTCCTCACTCCTATTTGTGAGTGTGTGTATGGAATGAGAGCCAGTGAGGAAATACCACTTGCACCCTTTACTCCGCCCGAAATCCACTTATGGTTTTCTCTGACTCGCTTCTACTCGTTAACTGTCGGGTAGCTTCCTTGTACGAACACCGTTGACCTATATTGATCAAGATCTATTGGTCTAAAACCAATCTTCATGCGTCGTGTCCTTGATCTTACTCCGCTGATCTCGACCATTCGCTCAATACACTCAGAATTGACTCGAAACTCACTTAAGAGAAAAACACACAATTTAACACAATCAACACAATTTCATTCAAGCTCAGAGAACATCGTTTAAAATTTGAATTTCACAATAACACAAATATTTCGAAGGAGATTATCCTTCGGGATTTGATAGGGAATTTCTCATCCACATATAGAGAACCTAAATTTTCCCAATTTACTGGATTCACTCCACAAAAGCCAAATTTCTTCAAAAGTCAAAATCCCCTTGCAATAGTGTGAAAATTACATGAGTACTCGTTCATCCTAACAACTAGATCCTAATTCAAAGGCTAAAATTTATTAACCCTATCTCTTGTGCAAGGCATTCTCCTTGAGAATCTCCACTAAAACTAACTAACTAAAATTTATTACATCATGATCCAACCTATATTCTAGCTCTATGCTTAACTAGAAAAACATGGAAATTGATGGCTAAAGGATCCCACTCCTTTGTGTGTAATTTTGTTTTGTATTTTTAGAATAATTCCTCGAATTCATCTTCAAGCTTTATGCTCCTGCATCAACTAGTGACTTTCCTAGATATATTCAAAGACCTCCAAGCCACATCTCTTAGAGGCCCATAGTTCATTCGAAGACTCAAATGCCTAAATACCACCTAAAACAATACCGAGAAGTCACTAACTCCCCATATTTTCATTTGAATTTTAATATAATATTATTTAATGGTGATGTGGCAACATCTCCCTTATGCCCACTACCCAACCCAATTATTAATTATTCCAGGAAATTTTTAAGATGAAAATTAATTAATAATTATTAGACTCAAATGACAAGTTAGCATTGGCTTAGTCTCACTTATCCAATCCAAGAAACTACCCTTTTCACCATCCAATCTAAGCATACAATTTGATGCATGAATATGAACATTTGTTGTTTAAAATATATTTTTGAATGCATAATGGTTTCAAAAAGCTCTCATATTTTGTATATTAGACAATTCAAATTCAAATTCTTAAAAATCCTTAAAAATTCTTAAAAATTCTTAAAAATTCAAATTATTAGACAATTTAATTTGTATGTTGGTCAATCCATTTTCACTTCAAAAACATGATTCAAACACTCCCTCTTCAATACTTTTTTCGAATGTTTGGCTTTTTTGAATGTTTTTGCCCTCATTCGTGCCACTTTTGACACTCCTAACAATTCCTCCTCCTCCATAGAAGACACCAATTATTAATCATTAAAAACTACTTTTAAAACACAAATAATTCTTAATAACCCTTATATGAGGGGTATAACACCTCTCAATCCAATTATTAATTATTAGACACATTTTTTAAAGTAACAAGTAATTATTAATTATAAATACAAATAAAAATTATCATTTTGAGACATAGGTTTTTAACTAATTTTACAATAAATTTATTGTCTATCATTTACAATATAATTTTCTATACCCATTAGAAAAAAGATTTCTACTATAAAATTTATTTCCTCTAATAATTTTACTCATTTCTTAAACTTATTTAACAATATCCATATTTTAAAAATTAAATAAAATTTTACCTTAATTTAAAAATAATATTTAATATTTTAAAAATATTATTTAATTTGTCTTTTATAATATTTAATATTCTAAAATACTATTTAATTTTAACTGAAAGTTATTTCAAAGTTGAACTTAACCTTACTCAAAGGTACTTTTACGGCCCTCGAAACCCCACCCAATCCTCCATGCACTTTTTATATATATAAATAAGAACGGAGAGAACATATAAATGATCCATATATAAACAGATCACAAGGGCTCCATACCATTGCTGATTGCTGGGAAGCGAAGGCGTAAGACAGGTACTCAGCAACCTTTTCTGAAAACCGAAAAGCATTGTCCAGGTATTCTAGTAATATTGACTTCCGCATCATCAGGTAGTTATTATCAACTAGGTCATGTCTTCCATCAACTGGCTTTGATGCTCAAACAAAAATAGTCCTTCTGCACTTTTGCGCTGTTCCTTTTAGTGAATAAACCATGCTTTCTGGACAGCTGAAAATTAACGACATGTAAAGTGGGCTCTTCTTGTATAGGTGCGTGATAGGAGGATCTGGCGAGAGGAGGACCTGGGAAGAAGACGCCATCTTCAGGTCTACAAGAGAGATCTACTTGATTAGAGCGAGAGGAGGATCTGGGAAGAAGACGTAATCTTCAGGTCCATTAGAGTCCAGGAGTATATACCAGGCAGACACAATGGTTGTTGGAGAGAATCAAATTGGCAAAGGTGCCAAGGGCCTACCTCAAGTGAAAGGCAATCAATTAGGCCAAGGTGCTAAGCTCTCAGGGAACGGTACTTCCACCGCTTCAGCTAACGATAAAAATGAGAGGAAAAATCCGGTTTCTCGCTCCTCAGATCGCGGTTCTAATGTTTTCCCATATTTATATTGCATTGAATAGTTACGTTACATGATTATACCATTCCGGGTCTGTTTTCCAATATTGATATTGTATTTGAATAGTTAAGTTACATGATTATAGCATTCTCGTCTTTTTGTTAATTCATCTGCTCATAAAAATGTAATTTTCTTCTGATTTTTCCTACGTTTATGTTGATAATTGTTTTCAATTAAAATATATATATATATATATATAAATATAAATATAATGTCAGGGAACTTTACTATTGAAGCAGAGATCCTGGTAAGATCTAGGTTCATTTCCAAGTACTGCTAGGTTCATTTCTAAGGAGTTTATTTTTAGTTGCCAATTTTAACAAATGTTATCTCAAGGATTTCAACATAAATGTTATCTTGATCTATTTTCCAATATTAATATTGCATTGAATAGTTACTTTACATGATTATGCTTTCTGGGTCTTTTTGTTAATTGGTGTGTTCATAAAAATGTAATTTCCTTCCCATTTTTCCTATATTGGTAATTATTTTGAATTGAAATATATATATAATGTCAACTTTACAATTGAATGAGAGATCCATGTAAGAGCTAGGTTCATTTCCAAGGAGTTTGGCTTTAGTTCCCAAGTTCAACAAATGTTATCCCAAAGATTTCAATATAAATCAACAGAGTTTTACATATTATAGAGTAACTAAGGTTGGAGACTAGTGTCTTTACTAGAGCTATATAGAAATTATGACATATGGATTTGAACTCCCTCCTTACATGTTACTAGTTTTTTCTGCCAAGAATAATCATTGCCTTAAAACACATTAGGAAGATGATGAATATGGATGACAAAATCCTCCTATACAATGTTCAATCAAATGCCAGTCAATCCTCCTTGCTAAATTTTGTTCTCATTGCAATAGTGTTAAGTTTAAGAGTTATGTCAATATATTTTCAAGATTATTAATTACATCAACATTAAATTACATTGGAGATAGAACATAAACATAAATAGCAGAAGACAATCCAATACAAGAGGACACAAGATGTGGCTAGGGTGGCGCTAGCTAGAGACAAACCCCAATATGGTGAAACCATTGATCAATTCTTCTTATATGTTCTTCAATATATGATAAGATATAGAGAGAGATAGCACACTTACAACACAACTCAAAACTTTGACTAGAAAATAGATCATACTTTGACTTGTCTAAATAACGGAAGAAGACAAGCTACTTATTGTCATCATGCTGCACTTCAGTGTGTTGCAGCATGTTGCACTATTGTGCCAGTGTTTGGCAGTGTTCTAAGTTGTGCCACTGGGTCACCCATGTCCTTGTTGCACCATTGCTGCTTCTGTTGTCCCAATTTACTTGCAGCACTATGTTGTTGTCCATGCTTCACCATGTTGTTACTGTCCATGCACCATGCTTGCAATTGTCCAATGTGTCATCATGCTTGCAGCTGTCCTATTTTGATGCTGCCCCAAGCTTCATCCCTGTCCCATTGTCGTCATTCTTGCAGTTGTCCTATTTGCTTGCTCCACCAAGCTTCATTTCACTCCCATTGTCATCATGCTTGCAACTATCCTATTTAGACATGTTATACCTTGCTGTCCATATATTGATCATGTACCACTTCTATATTTGTCTTTGTTAATTTCTGCAGCATGTTTTTAGTTCTTTTACTTGCATTTGCATTTATCATTTTTCTACAAATTTGACTATCAAAATCTTGATTCAACTTAAGTTATATCTTGATTCAACTTAAGTTATTAAGTGTTTGGCACCCTATTAATTTTCCAATGCACCTACCAAATTACATCTTCTTCATGCCACTATGGATATCATTCCTTCAACCCTTCAACATTCTTAAGAAAAATTTGCTACAAGATCACATTTGCTTGCCATCTATGCAAACTAGCTTTAGCTAACCCCAAAACTAGTGGGTCACTTCAATCAAAAGGGTAGATGAACTACCTTCTTCCAATGTAGAACAAGCTAAAAGGAAACCATATCAAATGTAAATTATATGATCTCAATCAATTATGTACAATGTGTATCTATTAATACATACACTAAACTGTTGAATTAGTTTCCTAACGTTCTTGTACTCCAATAATAGTAAACCATAATACAAAATAACCTAATTTTTAATAAAAAAAAATAATTTTATAACAATTCCATTCATTTTTTTTATTTTTTTTAATGAAAAGGACATCTTCACTGAAGCTATATAATAATTCAATACTATAAAGCATTCTGTGATATGTTGAACTCTATCCAATTGTTTCAGTTTTTTTCCTTTGCATTTCTATCCATTTATTTTCTTTAAACTTTCGAGTCTAAATCTTCATTCTAATGAATTAATGCTAGCAACATTTTTCCTTGAGAGAAATATCTTCTTTGAAGCTTTGTCACAATTCAAATACTCTCACAAAGGATTCCTGTAATATGTGGATTGAAATGTTTTTCTTATTGCAGTTTCCAGTGGGACGGATCCACCGTCAGTTGAAGTCGCGACTACCTGAAAATCAAAGGGTGGGAGCTGCTGCAGCCGTATATGCTGCAGCCACTCTGGAGTATATTACTGCAGAGATATTAGAGTTGGCAGGAAATGCTGCTAAAGATCTCAACGTGAAACGTATCACCCCAAGGCACCTGCAGCTGGCCATCAGAGGAGATGAAGAACTTGATACCTTGATCAAAGGTACCATCTCAGGTGGAGCTGTGATCCCTTACATTCACAAGTCTCTCATTTGCAAATCCGCAAGGAAAGATTAGTTTCTATGTTTGGGGATGGTTACAATGCTTGGCTAAACGGAGTGCTGGATCGGTACAAACAAGTGAATTTAGTGAATTTAGGAGTCTACCTTATTTTGTTGTATGCGGTTGGTTTGAACCTTCTTCCCTTGTGTTTTTCTATATGTGTGTTTTTTAAACTTATGGAGACTGTGATATTTCATACAGTTATTTTTATTTTTATTATGAGAAAATATATAAAGCATGTTATTTTTTTTGGACGTTTAGATAATTATATTTATTGCTATGTACTAGTATGTAATTATGTTGAGGCAAGCATTGATTCAAAATAATATGTGATTTATATCATTATTATTCTGTGCTTAGGTTCTATTCTAAATGTTTAGTTTTTTTTTTAATTATTTTTTTATAAGAATGTTGTTATGTATTTATATATTGTGATAGAATTATGTTGAGTAAAGAATTGATTCAAAATAATATGTGATTTTCATTATTATTTTTCTTAGTTTATGTTTTACTTTCAATGCTTTTATTTTTTTTAATGATTTTTTAGAGAAATATTTTTTTTTTAATTAATTTTTCTAATTAATTAAAGATATAAAGTAATATAGGTTTGAATTTAAAAATAATCTGATGTACTAACTTTCTGTTATATATAATTAACTAAAATTATTTTGATTATTAAAACAACTTTAGATGAACATTCAGTATAAATATGTACTTGTTAAACTAAAAAATATTTTGAATTTGTTATTCTCAAATTAATAAAACTAAAAAAATCTAATTTTAAGGAGAAGAAAAAAATGTAAATATGTAATATATTTTTACTAGAATAATAAAAAAATATAATATATAATGGCATTTATGTTTTCAAAAGTTTAATCGATTACTCTTTTTAAGATAATAGAACAATTAACTTAAGGAAGATATACTTATCACATTTTTTATTTTTTTAAATAAAATATTCAAAATTTATGTTGTGAAAATACATTTTAGATTTAATAACTATATTAAATATTTTTAGAATTTAATAAAAACAATATTATTCAAAGTTTATATTAAATTTGATATTCAATCAAATTTAAAAAAAATAAAATTATAATTTAAACATTTCTAGAAAATAAAAATAAAAATAAATAATAAATAAACTTTAATATAAACTAAATCCAATAAATATGAGTGGAAATTTAATTATTATAAATTTAAAAAAAATGATAACTAATTCACTATAACATAACTAGCCCAAATATAATTCCCTTTTATGCCCTCCTTTAAACCTAGGTAATAATACTAACCACATCAAAAATATTAATATATTTAATAATAATAATAATAATATCTATTTTAAGGTCACAGCCAAGCCAGACACCAAATTGGTGTATGAGACCCCCTTGTTTGTGGGACAAGGGACCCACCTCCACCCAACGATTTGACTGCTAAGTCTACGAAGGCATACATACTCTACCCCCCTCTGGTTTTGAACCTGTGACCTCTTAGGAGGAAACACATGCTCTTAACCATTAGGCCCACTATATGTTTACATATATATGTAAACATATATGTAAAATATTAATAACTTTTTCATGTATAACATATTAAATATTTAAGTATTCAATTACTCAACATATCCATTTAATGTTGTTATTTCTAGTTACTAGTGCACACATAGAAAGATAGTTAAATTAATAATATGAGGATATTCAACAATCTTCATATTATTTTTAAATTAAATAAGTTTGTTTCTATTCCAAAAGATCCAATATCTATAGCAACAAAAGTGTCATAGTGTTTAATTTGATTATAATGATGATAAATAGGTCTCTTCCTAGCATTTCTCATTGAAACCTATACCCAAATATTAATTACTATGGGTTCATTGTATTTTTGAACTAAGTGTTTGGTAGGAGTTTCTTTTTTTTTTGCCGAAGTAAGAGTAGGTCCTTCTATTCAACTAAATAAAAAGAGTTACATAATATACATGAAAACCCAAGGCTCTGTGGCCCACATAATAGTGAGGCCCCACAACACCTTAATTACCAAGCCAAAGTCTCACAAACCGGGACAAGGGCCCACAAAATATTACAAACCTTTGTCAATGGTGCAATGTGTCTTTGAATATCTAATGGTTGAGAGGCTATTTCGAGAATCCTTCACACTCACCCTTTATCCTTCTAATGAGAGGTGAAGAGATGCGTGAACTGAGTCTATAACCATTTCAGGTCCGTTTGGGGAGATATTCCATGGGAATTTTAACTGCCCAAAATCCAGGTGATGCATGCAATCCCAATAGGAATGTGCAACTAGCACGGACCCGAAGCCTTATAAATAAATCGTCTAAACAACTTTCCGGTCTGTATAGGTTGTTAAGAGTCTCACTATTTGCCAAGTGAAATACATATGATTACTTTGATTTCGCCAACTTGCCAACATTTTAGCTAAATCCACATCCCCACTAGTTAAAAGGTCGTAGTTAATGTAATTTGGGTCAATGTGAAGACTTGTCCTATATAAGCTTTCCCACCCGAGAACCATAGGTTTATATAGTTTCAGGTACATTTTCCCTCACGAAAACCAAAGACATACTTTAGAAGTGTAGACTTTAGGAGTTCCTCATATATTCCACTCGCATTTTACCAAGAGCTCCTTACTCCTATAGACCAAAATTCCTTTGTTTCCATCACTATTCATTGTGTTTATTTCCTCTTCTCTTATAGAATTCTTTGTCTAAGTTTGCTTGTTTGTAACACTACTCCCTCAATCATCCATGGGGAGTCAGTGTCCATTCATATTTCGTGTAGCCCTTGGAGTAGATTACTCCTTCATTTGCCAATATATCCGCTGCTAATTTGTTGGCTTTTTGGCACACATGAAAAAAACTAAGGGTTTTGATGGTTTGGAGGTGGGACTTGATGCATCGATAGACTAGTAGTAAATGCTAGTGTCTCGACACTTTGTCTCGTACTAAGCCATTGCAAATTTTCTTGACTGAGTTAATTATCAATTCGGAATGAGCTTCAATTATGGTATTATGTAAATTTGAGTTGCTCGGGATTTCTAGGAATTGCTCAAGGGCCATGAGCTCTGCCATATTACTAGTGGCCTTCCGCAGAATGACAGTGAAAGACGATTTTTATGAAACCCTTATCATTCGTTATGACTCCTCCATAATGAGCCATACCACGGTTTAGTTTTGAGGCTCCATCTATGTTGCATTTCATAAAACCATTAGGGGGAGGTTGCGAAAAGTCATTATTAATGGTTATATGACATACATAGTTGTTTATACCCTCAGTGAAAAGATGGTTTAGTCCCAACTAGAGAAGTATTTGCGCCTCGTCATCTTGAGGTTGGTTCTCGCAGAGGTTTTTTCTGAGGGTTCCTACAGTCTCTCTAATTTGCCTTATAATATGATCCATTATGCTCTCGGATGAACCAATCTTGCTCTTGAAGATTTTGTTTCTGCATTCTTTCTAGACATCCCAGATTAGAAAGCATGGAACCAAATACCACGCTTTGTTGATTACTTCATTCTCACAGAAATTTTTCCTCCAATTCCTCAAAGTACTAGTGAGGCTACCGATGTCCTTGTCTGTTTGTCTCAAGATTGAAGCCACCCAATTCAATAGGCTGGAGGTGAATGGGCATAGGTTTAGTAGATGTTCCATAATTTCTTCTTGTAGTTCATAGAGCAAGCATTTCTATGGACCAACTACCCCTCTTTTCCTTAGGTTTTCCGAAGTCAGAATCTTTTTATGTTGCACTAACCACATGAACAATTTGATTTTTATCGAGTTTTAGTTCTGCCATGGGTCCTTCCATACTTTATTAGGGTTTGGGAAGTCAATCCCAAGGGCTATTCGCTTGGCCTTTCGAGGTTAAAGTTGTCTTCACTGTTTTTTCCCCATCTTAGCTAGTCTGAAGATGTTGATGTCAGAATATTTGTCTATTCCAAGATGGTTGTAAGAGCTTATCCCTGGGCTTTCAACAGGTATTCACCATTGTATACCAGGTTCTTCCATATTCTCCATTTTCTATCACTTTTGTCACAATCCCATAAATCATGTACCCTGAGTAACCCTTTTTCATGAGTATCATTCTTGAGATTGAAAAATTATTCTTTTATTAGTTTAGGTTCTTGTCGCCAATTATCTTCCCACAACCAAGCGAGGTTTCCATCTCTGATTTCCGAGAAATTGTGTTTCTGAACAATGGCTCTATTGTCCAAAGCTTTGTTCCAAATGTGGGAGCCTTTGATGATCCCAGACATTCTAATGTAATCCTTTTCTTACACATTGTTTGCATATTTCTCTTTCCATAGTTTGACCCAAGGGGAAACTGATTGTTTTAGCCATCTCCACCAAAGTTTTGCCCCCAAAACTGTGTTTAGGGTTTCAGGGTCATCACGTCCCAAACCTCCATGTGTCTTAGGTTTACATATCTTTTCAAATGCTACCAAATCCCATTTCATTTTCACTTCCCTTTTTCCCCAAAGTAAATCTCTTTGGATATTTTTGATGTCTTGCACAACTCCCTTTGGAGCTGGAAGCACTAAAAAATGAAGATGGGGATAGTTTGAAGGATATCTTTTGTAAGCACTAACCGACCTGCTCAATTGAGAGACCTATTTGTCCATCCCTAGATTTTGTCATGGAGTTTATTAGTAACAGGCTCCCACACTGCCTTGTTGAGAGGTTTGTCTATTAGAGGTACTTCTAGATATTTGGAGGGTATAATATCTCTTTGAAAGCCTAGAATTTTGGTGAGGTTTCTCTGAATAGAAATATGAGTATTAAAAAACAAAATCCTCGATTTGGTAAGGCTTACCTCTCTGCCCACAACCATTGCATAGTCGTTCAATATTTTTTTGAAGTCTTGAGCTTCCTTGACTATAGGTGTACCTTGGAGCATGGTGTCGTCCACAAATTGCTGATGGGTCAAGGCATCCCCATTGAGAGTGAGTTTAAGACCCTTGATTTTTTCTTCGACTTTAGCATGTTTGATCGCATTTCCTAGCCCTTCCATCATGAGAGTAAAGAGGAAAGGTGAAACTGCATCTCCTTGTCTAAGTTCTCGTGAAGGCTTAAATGTTCTAGATGGTGAGCCATGAAGCAGGATTAAAAATCTTGAGCTAGTTACAAGGGCCATTACCCATCTTATCCAGTTATGGTAAAAGCCAAATGCTATTAGTACTTCCCTCAGATATGCCGAGCTTAGCTTATCATAAGCCTTCTCTAGGTCAAGTTGTATGATCATACCTACCTACTTATTTCTCTTAAGTGGTTGAACCACCTTGTGAGCTTGAATGATATTATTAAGAATTTGCCTCCCTTCCACATATCGAGTTTGCTCGTCAGACACTAGAGTTGGAAGAAGGGGCTTAAGCCTCTTTGCATTTATTTTGGAAATAATTTTGTACACCACATTGCATAATGATATTGGTCTAAATCTATCTGGTTTCATGGCATTATCTTGCTTTGGAATCAAGGCTATGAAATAGGTGTTAAGCACCTTCAGAACACATTTGTTTTTCCTTGAGTCCCCCACCACATCGAGGATATATTGTTTAACTATATCCAAAGAGGCTTTGAAGAATTCCACGTCGAAACCATCCGGACCTGGAGCTTTCCCATTTTGCATTTCTTTAACGACTATGCTAACCTCCTCATCATTCACTCGAATTTGCTTTGTGAAGTCATTGATAGATTTTGATCTGTCTATGAGAGGCTCCTCTACTATGGCTTGGAAATGTTGGACCAAAGCAGCTTCTATTTCTTGGTGGGTATTGAGCTGCTTTCCTTTAATATCTTTGATTTTTGCAATCCTCTTTTGAGACCTATGCTCCATGGTGGATTTGTGGAAAACCTTGTATTCCTATCTCCTTCTTTTGACCATTGAACCCTTGATTTCTATTTCCAAAAGATCTCATCTTGCTTGCATAAGCCCTCCCATTTCTATTCAACATAGTCAACTTGTCCCTTACTCTCCTCGGTGAAGCCATCTGTGATGAGGACCTAGTTAATTTCCTATAGATTTTGTTCAACTACTTTTTTGGCTTCGAAGATATTTCCAAAATCATTCTTATTCCAATATTTAAGCCTGTGTTTGATGTGTTTTAATCTTTGATGTAGGAGGAAAATCTTTGTGCCCTAAACATGCATATCTTTTGCCCAACATTTTCCAATGTTGCTCATGAAGTTTGGATGGGTAAGCGAGATGTTTTCAAACTTGAAAGGTATGTTTCTCAGAGTTTCTATAAAGGACGCTTCAACTTGAATAGGCCAGTGATATGAGACTCCAAAAGGTAGTATCATAGCTGATAAGTTAAGGCCTGTGAGGATAAGGTCCTTTGAAATAATCAATCTGTCAAGTTTAGAGGCCACTTGAGCCACTCCTGCCCTATTATTATTCCACGTGAAGACACCATTACTTGTCTCTGTATCTACTAGCCTCATGTTGTTTATGAAATTCTGAAACGCTATGGAATCTGCCTAGCGATCTAGTCGCACCTTTTTTCCGATAGAGATTGTATCATATTAAAGTCCCTACCAAGAATCTAGGGGATACCCAGATGTCTTTCTCTTAGCTCCTCCAATGAGGTTAGGTAAGTGAGTTTATCTTCAGGCTTTTGTGGACCATATACATTTTTGAACAAATAAACGTCCTTGTCCCCCAAAGGTTGGATGACCATTGATAGATACTTCTTCTATGCTTCAACATCTAGGATTCCAAGTTTCAGAGGGTTCCAAAATGTGAGAATTTCCCCTGCTTCTTTGTCTACTTTAACTTCTAGATATTCGTACTTAGTAAATCGTTTTCTATGTATTTCTCTTATTTTGTATTTTGAACATTTTCTTTCGTGTATAAATACCATGTCTCGTTTTTCGTTTTTCATTCTCTTACTAGGATTTCTTTGTTTCCTTTTACTTCCTAGACCTCTAGTATTCCATGTTGCAAGCTTCATTAAGAAATATTTGTAAATGAGTAACTTGTTAGGTCTTTCATCTTACCTGAGTTGATCATGCGTTTTCCACACTCTATCAGCAGCTTATTCTGTCTTTTCTTCCTTTTTTTCTACCTGGGTTATTAGGAGCTTGTCCCAATGTTGCCTCCATCATTTTAACCCCTCTGTTGTCCTGACTATCATGATTTCTTTTGACCCACACACCTTTTGCCTCATTTATCTAGAGGAATAGTAGTTGCACTCTTTTAAACTCCTCTTGAGGTAATGAATCCACTCCTTT
Source organism: Pinus tabuliformis (assembly GCA_031772625.1). Taxonomy (NCBI): domain Eukaryota; kingdom Viridiplantae; phylum Streptophyta; class Pinopsida; order Pinales; family Pinaceae; genus Pinus; species Pinus tabuliformis. The sequence continues at coordinate 266,104,658 of CM062814.1, read as the reverse complement.
GGTTTGTCCCTGCTCCAGGAACTTTTCCAGATCAAGATGCTCCCTTTCAAGAATATCATGCAGTTCATGATCCTCCATTCCCACTTCACTTGGGGTCATCTCTTAGTCCCTCTCAAATTCCATAGTGCTCTGTAGATCCTCCTTGTGTTGGTTGTTTTCAGGTCTATCCTCCATACTATCCTCCTTTGCCTTCTCTGCATGGCTATCCTCCACTTCGTGGCTCTCTTTATTGTGCCCATGTTCTTCTTCTAATATCTTGAACCTATTCTGACTAAGGTGATTTTCCTCATTGAATTTCTTCTGGTTCTTTCTCACTCCTCTAACTCTGCCTCCCACTTTGGTAAAACTTTCCGTTTCTTTCCCTAAGGTGGCTTTAATACTGCTCTCGATTTTGTTTAAAGGGCATTCTCTGAAGAGGTGTCCATTTTCATGGCATTTGCGGCATCACAAAGGAACATGCTCATAGTCCTTCGGCTACAACCATTCTTCATCATATACTTCTAGAATTATCTCATCTAGTAGAGCTCAAGAAAGGTCAATTTCTATGCATATGTGGGCAAAGGAGGTGTATTTCCCTCATAGTGTTGCCTCTGATATTTTTAAAAAATGCCCTAGTTTATTGCTATGGCTTTTAATGATTCTAGCTGCCAATAATCTAGAGGTAGGGAATAGAGTCTTATCCATACGAGAACCGAAGTGATTTTCTCACATTTTGGGACAAAACTCATCATCCATGGTTGCATATAGAGGCGTGTAGCAGCATAGAAGTATGTTCCTCCTTCAAACACCATGTCTTTATCCTCTAGGTTTGTAAAAAAACTTTGAAGAAACCCTTGGATCTAAGGTGCCAATCTATTTCTCCCTTAGTTTTCCAATGAATCTTTATCCATGCATTTAAATCTTTCTCGGTAATCCATAACCCCATGAATTTACATGTTACATATCACGGCATAATTTTCCATGTGCTCCCTATGTGCCCATAGGGCTAGATCACTTAACACCACCCAGGGTGTGATGGTCGCCCCAGGTTTACATGGTCCTCTTTGACTTATGTGATCAGCTTTCTCACTGTCTCCCTCTATTCGCCTCTTTTTTCTGACTTCTTCCTACTTATCTTCTTTCCCCTCTGAGCTTCTCTTTTCCTTTTTCCCTTTTCTTGAACTCCCAGTTTCAACTTCCAGCAGCCTCTTGAAGCGATTGGAGATTGCCTGCCTATAGGAGGGAGTACAACTCCCCCCCTCTCGCCCTTCCATGGTGCGCAACACTCATCTTCTCCTACAAACCTTAGCTTCACGCATTTTTTTCTCCCAATTTCAAAACAAGTGATTGGTAGGAGTTTCAATAAAATGGTCGTGCTTTGAAAATTTTTCTTTTATTATTTTTTGAGTAGAAATTTTTTTATAATTTATCCTAACCAAATATGGTTTATGTTGATCATAATGAAAGCCAAGTGGGAGAAATCATGTTCTACTAAAAAAGAAGAAATCCAAAGAAAATAACTATGGGGAAATCAACCATAATTGTTGGCATTTCATCAAAAGCTACAATGTGTTTCAACTAGTTATTTATTTTTTAGGTATGACTACTCGGATGATGGTGACAAACATGAAGGATATTTCCTTTTTCATGTTTGTACACTTTTTGAGTGATTTTCGTACATCTCAAATTAATATGATAAATTCCAATCCAATGAGAAGAGAGGAGAGTAATTTCAATCGTTATAAATAATATAATATTCATAAGTCCATCTAATTATTAAAAATTACATAAACACACAAATTCCACCATATAATAGACACAAATATGATATAATTTTTATTTTTCAAATTTACTAATATATTAATAAATGATTGGTAACATGGTTTTGATTTGTTTATATACTCATAAGATATATTATAAACATATTACATTATGACTTGACATGGTTCACTATATAGTAGATAAGATGAGTGAATTATAGTAATAACACATATATTGCTACTTTAACTTTACATATATATCTACTTATTATTTTTCCACTAGAAAAATCCGTAATTTCCATTATATTAAGAAAATTACATATAGTAGATGCAGTTTGCATATGCTGTAGTGTTCATACAAAATCCACCACGCAGGGTGATTTATCAGAGTATAAACAAAAATATGAGATAGGTCATATATAAGTCTGGCTGTATAGCCTGTTCGAGATCACGCAGGATCTATTTGCAAAAGTATGATATCCATATCTATGTACAGTTTTTAACAAAGACAAAAAACTATATTACTACCGGCTACCGGGACTGTTGTCCCGCTATTCTCTCTGATCTATGTACGACCTGTGGAAATATCTGTATTCTTCAGTCCCCTGCTGCTCCATAATTAGCCATTCTCCTCTGGGAAGTATCGTGGCCTCCTTGGATAATTTGTCATCCTCGCTGTTATGTTCTATGTATATGTGAAGACAGGAGAAATGATTAAATGCTGCCTTGAGTGTATGTGCATCATATAATATATTGTTGAGTGTGTGCGCATGACATATAGTGGCATTATTGATCCAATTAACAACAGTCTCTGAGTCCCCGAAAATATTAAGATTTGTATACTGATGTGTCAAAGAGTAATGCATTAGATTTCGAATGGCCAAGAGCTCTGCATAATTATTTGATCCTCTGCCGAATCCCATTTTCACAAAGAATCTATGGTGTTCATTTATATGCAGCAAAAATCCACCCCCACAGCCAGTTTGATTTGTAGCCCCGTCGAAAAAGGCCCAGGGAGTCGATTTATCGATAATGGGCTGTCACTGAATCGTCCTTGTTCGAGAGGGAGGGGGGTCAGGAAGTTCTTGATACGCCGCAATGATGTTTTCTTCTATTCGGGGCCAACACATAGCCTGTTCTTCGAATATATATCGATTCTGAGCTAACCAAATATGTCAGGTTGCCACGAGGGGAAGGTTAAGCAGCTTGGAGCCCGGGTGGCAGCGATTCCAGGCTGACCACGCACAAGTAATGTCATCCCCACTCCAGTTCCCAGTAAAGCCAATATGAGAGGAGATGTTATTCCATAGAGCGCGAATGGCTGGGCAAAGTAGGAAAAGGTGGACCGAAGTCTCAGATGCCGCTTTGCAGAAAGAACACCAGGATGGTCCGTAGATGGATCTGTGAGTAAGATGTTCGCCCGTGGGAATAATATCTTTGAGGACACACCAGAAAAATAGTCTGGTGCGTGGGGGGGCATTCAGCTTCCAAATGTCACGCCACCACGACGGAGATGGTTCAGGTTTTCTGTGTATAATAAGAGCGTTGTACCCAATCTTAGGTGCGTAGATACCATTGTCCGCCTTACACCAAACAAGTTCGTCCGGTCCTTGTTTAATGCGAATATGGGATTCGTTTAATGCAAGAACATAATCACGCCATTCCTGATGCCACTGAGGAGGAAGGTCAAGTTGTTGAGCCGATTTCCATGCTTGTGTGAAAATGTCTGTACGCTGTTGATCAGCAATATGTGCAAAATTCCGGATGTCACGGTCATGTAGAAATGAAATGAGTTCTCTGTTGAGGATGTGTCTGCCCCCACTATCAATCCATGGATCCAGGCCAATCCTGCCCAGCGTTCCATCATTTATTCTCCAGACTAGATTATCTCGGATGAGGGGAAGGGAGTGAATCAGAGCCTTCCATATTGATGAACATCCCTTCGTTGTCCAGGATGGTAATCTAGCCCAATCCAAAATACTCTGAGGCCAAATGTATTTGTGATAGGATACTTGAGCCCATAGGTTTTGACTGGTTAGTAGCGACCAACCCATCTTAGCAGCAAGAGCCATAGCGAAGTCGGGTAGGTCTTTGAGACCCCAGCCACCCCATTTTTTGGGCAAGGTGATTTTCTTCCAGCTTATCCATGCAAATATTCTTTTGTCATGATTTCCATTCCAGAGGTATCGATTGCACAGTTGTTTCAATCGGCCCAGAATATTCCTCGGTATCCACGCAAGTGCCATCCAGAAGACCGGGGTAGCCTCTAAGACGGACTTAATGAGTACCAATCTGCCAGCCCTTGATAGGTATCTGAAGCTCCAGCCAGTGAGTCTTTTTTCCAATTTAGCGACCAACCACACCCAATCAGCAATTCTTTGACAGGTAGGTTTTAGTCTGAATCCCAAATATTTGAGTCCTCTATCCAGGGGGAGAACATTATAGGGAAATACCTGAAGAGCTAGCTGGGATTCCTGTACCGAAGTGCGGGAGCAAGTGATAGAGGATTTTGTCTGATTTGGAAGCATACCCGTAGCAGCAGAAAAAAGTAGAAGGATCTTTGAAAATGACCTAGAGTCTCGAACACTGCCATCAAGTAGGATAAGTACATCGTCCACGAAGAGCAGATGTGTGAGGAAACACAAATCGGATATGCGAAGGCCCCGGACATCTCCAGATCTCTTTGCAGAGTCTATGAGATGACTTAGGCCTTCCATGACCAGCAAGAAGAGCAGAGGAGAGAGGGGGCAACCCTGTCTCAGGCCCCTTTCGGAATGAAAAAAGGGTGAGGCCGATCCATTTATGAGAATACTGAAAGTAGGGGAGGAGATACAGGCCATGATCCATGAGATGTAGGAGTGAGGAAATCCCAGGTGGATTAGGATCATTTTGATACAGAGCCAGCTGACCCTGTCAAATGCTTTTGAGAGATCAATTTTGAGGAGGATACCTTTTAGGTGCTTGGACCATATAGAGTGTATAGCTTCTTGAGCCAGGCCTATGGCCTCATGAATCTGTCTAGATTCAAGGAAAGCAAATTGTTGTGGGGCAATGGACCTGGAGAGGATTGGTCTGAGACGATTGGCAATAGTCTTAGAAATGATTTTGTAGAGGCAATTGCACAAAGAGATAGGCCTGTAGTCATCAAAGGATTCAGGGGCATCAGTTTTAGGAATGAGAGCAATGAAGGTAGAATTGATGGCATGGTAGATGGATCCCGTAGTTCTGCTCTCCTCCACCACACTCAAAAGGTCCTGCCCCAGAATGCCATAGAAGGCTAAATAAAATTCAATGGTCCATCCATCCAGGCCAGGGCTCTTATCTTTTTTGAACCACTTCAATACTCCTTCAAGCCCCCCTATCGTAACCGGATCATTTAGAGCCTCCACATCCTCTTCGTCAACAAATCTCGGGAAGTGATTTGCCACATTGATGATATCAGGTAGATTAACTTCACGGGGACACTTGTAGAGGTCCCTGAAGTGGGAGATGCCCAGGTGAGCGAGCTTGTTGAAAGAGTCTGCCATTTCTCCTTCTGGTGTGGGGAGCTTCCAGATAGTATTTGATACTTTCTTGCCCTTGGTGAAGCTATGGAAGAACTTCGTGTTATCATCCCCAGCTTGTATCCATAATGCCCTACTCCTTAATCTTATGGATTCCTCTCTCTCTTTGAGAATCTTAGCTTTTTGATTCTCCAATTCAATCAGCCTGCATTTGTCTGCTGCTGTGATGAAACCCAACCCCCTTTCATCGGTAAGAGAGCATAATTCAGCTTCTATATGGGTTAGTTGAGCGGTGTCTCGAGCCTATTTCTCCTTTGCCCAGACAATAGATAGATGCTTAATATCCGAGAGATTTTTGCAGAATCCTTTAGCAAGTGATTCTGATCCATTGATAGGGCGAGAGGACCAGTAATCAGTTATCATCTTGATATATGATGGGTCCTTCATCCAAGTATGATTAAATTTGAAAGGTGCTTTGGGCTTCTTGAAGGGACCCTAAATCTCCGGGTATATTGGTGACTGATCCGACCATCCTCCCGAGCCAACCCATTGTTTGTAATGTTGCAGTGGCTGAAGAAGAGCATCTGTTATGAAACCAGCTCACAAAAAGATAGAAAAGAGAGATCCACGCCTTAGAATTCAGCCTCTTCGAGGGGGCAACCTCCTTTACATTACATAAATGAACAATTCTTGGATGATACAAATGACAAAACCTCCTTTCTATATATAGGAGTCTAAGGAGTCACAATATAATCTAGCCGACCTAACAATAATAATATAAAGCCACAAAAATAACAATAGAGGGATTCTATGGGGCACAGAAATAGCAATATGGGGGTAATAGGGGCACAACAATATAAATAAGGGGTATAACTACAATAGTAATGGGTTAGTGACTAGTATTATAGGGACCCAACATGCCCCTCTCCTTCAAAAAAGTGTTGTCCTCAACGCTTGAGCAGTTCTGGATACTTCTGCACAAAATTCTCATCCTCCCATGTGGAATCTTCAGCGGATAAGTTCTTCCACTTGATAAGATACTCTGAAATTGATCGATTTCGTAGCTGTCGAGTTCTTGTTTCTGTGACTGCTTCTGGTTCCAATATAATTTTTCCTTCTTCGTCAAGTTCTGGCAATATTGTTTGAACTGGGAGCTTGTCGCCTATAACCTTCTTTAAACATGAAACATGGAAAACTGGGTGCAATCGAGAAGCTGCAGGAAGCTCCAATTTGTATGCCATAGTACCAATATTTTCCAACACCTTGTACGGACCATAATACTTTGGTGATAATTTATTATCCTTCTTAGCTTGCTTTAGGGACATTTGCTTATATGGTTGTAGCCGTAGGAATACCCAATCACCTACATCAAAACTTCTTTCACTGCGATGTTGATCTGCCTGTTGTTTCATTCTATTTTGTGCCAACACGAGGTTATCCTTTAAGAGTTGGAGGACTTGTTGTTGATGTTCGATGTGATGTTCCACTGCCTGAACCTTAGAATTTTCTCTTAAATATGATGTGATTAAAGGTGGTTGGTACCCATAAAGTGCCATAAATGGGGTCATTTTTGTTGCTGTATGGAAGGAAGTGTTATACCACCATTCAGCCAGAGGCAACCATTTGACCCATTGTGTCTGTTTATCAGATACAAAGCAACGAAGATATCCTTCCAAACATTTGTTTACTATCTCAGTTTGCCCATCAGATTGAGGATGATAAGATGAGCTATGAGCTAACTGAGTACCAAGACAAGAAAATAATTCTGTCCAAAAATTTCCAGTGAAAATGGGATCTCTGTCACTTACAATAATCTTTGGGTTTCCATGTAGCTTTTGAACTGTTTCCATAAATGCAGTAGAAACTGTACTGGCTTTAAATGGATGTGATAATGCACAAAAGTGTGCATACTTGGTAAGTCTGTCAACTACCACCATGATGACACTCTTTCCCTCAGACTTGGGTAAACCTGTGATAAAATCCATTGAAACCTCCTCCCAACGTTGGCTTGGAATGGATAAAGGTTGTAATAGACCCGGTGTCTTAATTGTTTCAACTTTATTTTGTTGGCAAACCAAACATTCCGCCACAAACTTTTTAATATCTGATTTAAGGCCATCCCAAAAAAATTCCTTCTTAACCCTGTGGTAAGTTTTTAAAAATCCTGAGTGCCCTCCTAAGGGAGAAGTGTGCAATTCCATAAGAATCTTTTGTTTTAGCTGGGAATTCTTACAGAGGTATAAGCGATCTTTGTACCATAATGAATCATTTTGCCAGCTAAATGTATCAGAAGTACTGGAATCTTGTTGTAGCTTTTGAATAAGTGCCCACACTTCTTCGTCATTCTTCCATTCCTCCTTTGCTTCGTTTATCCAATCTGGTTGGATAATAGAAATGGCACACAACAATGCTTCCATATCCTCATCCTTTCTTGAGAGTGCATCTGCCACCACATTTTGCTTCCCTTTTTTGTAGATGATTTCAAAGTCATAACCCAACATCTTTGTGACCCACTTTTGTTGCTCTTCAGAGGATAATCTTTGTTCTAAAAAGTATTTAAGGCTATCATGATCCGTTTTTACCTTGAAGTGTCTTCCCATTAGGTAGGGTCGCCATTTCTTAAGTGCATGGAGTATTGCCAACATTTCCTTCTCATAAATAGCTTTGCTTAAAAACTTTCCCTTGATTGGACGACTTTCAAAAGCAATGGGTCTTTCATCTTGCATTAGAACAGCACCAATTCCATTTCCTGAAGCATCACATTCCACAATAAAGGTTTTTGTGAAGTCCGGTGTAGCTAAGACCGGTGCTTGGCACATTGCCTCTTTAAGATGTTTAAAGGCCTTTGTTGCTTCCGGAGTCCATGAAAATGAATCTTTCTTCAATAATGTTGTTAGAGGTGCTGCTATTCTCCCATAATTCTTAACAAACTTGCGATAATACCCTGTCAACCCAAGAAATCCTCGCAGATGCTTTATGGATGTGGGGATTTTCCATTCCTTAATGGCTTTAATTTTGCTAGGGTCTACCTTAACTCCTTCATGAGATACAATATGACCCAAATATTCCACCTCCTGGACTCCAAAGAAACATTTGGATCTTTTTGCATATAATTGTTTCTCCTCCAATAGTTGTAGCACCTTGTCAACATGTTCAACATGATCCTTCCAAGACTTGCTGTAGATTAGTATATCATCAAAAAATACAACACAAATTTTCTAAGGAATGGTTTGAAAATTGAATTCATCAAACCTTGAAATGTTGAAGGTGCATTGGTAAGGCCAAAAGGCATGACCAAAAATTCATAATGACCCTCATGAGTTCTAAATGCCGTTTTCGGAATGTCTTCAATCTTCATTCTGATTTGATGATATCCCGAACGAAGATCCAACTTGGTGAAGTAAATTGATCCATGCAATTCATCCAGTAATTCATCAATGACAGGAATGGGGAACTTATCTTTAATAGTGAGCTTGTTGAGCTCCCTATAATCTGGACACATGCGCCATGATCCATCCTTCTTGTGCACCAATACTACTGGAGCTGAGAAAGAACTTTGACTCGGTTGAATTATACCAGCCTCTAGCATTTCTGCAACCATACGTTCAATTTCACTTTTTTGGACATATGGATATCTGTACGGCCTGATGTTTGGAGGAACACTTCCTGGAATCAGATGAATAGCATGATCATGATCACGCATAGGTGGGAGACCTTTGGGAGTCTCAAATACCTTGGAATGATTGTCCAGGACTTTTTGGAGATCTGGAGAAATAGATGATTCCAATGTGGAAACATCTAGCGAACATAATTGTGCAATTACACCTCTTTGCTCCTTTTTTAGAAGCTTTGTCATGCCATTAGAGCTGATTATCTTTCCTGGTTTCCCTGCAATACCCCTTAATTCAACTTCCTTTCCTTCCACAGAAAATTTCATGAAAAGTTCTTGAAAATTAAAAGCTATTGTACCCAAGGATTGTAGCCATTGGACTCCTAGTACAACATCAGCACCTCCCATTGGAATGGAAAGCATTGGGCTAGTCAATACATATTCTCCCATGGATAGCTTGATATTATGGCACTTTCCAGAACAATTTATTGTTCCTCCATTTGCAATCATCACTTGACACTCTGGTGCTGGATATAGGAAGCAATTCAATTCTTTTGCTACCCTACAATGAATAAAATTGTGGGTGCTTCCTGAATCAATCAACACTATTACCTTTTTCTTCTTGATTTGTCCTTCTATCTTGATGGTTTGAGGAGTGGTAATTCCCGCCAATGCATTACAAGATATGGTCGGATTTATTTGTTCTTCATCTAGGCTTTGTTCCTGGAATATATCCTCTTCTTTTGACCTTTCTTGCTCCTTTTCTTCTTCCTCTTCACAATCTATGTAGAATAATTTCTTCTCAGCACACTTATGACCTTTTGTGTATTTGCTATCACAATTGTAACAAAGCCCTTTTGCTCTTTTTTCTTCCAATTGTTGTGGTGTCAACCTTGTAGGTTGTGGAAGACTATGGGCAACAACACTTCCATCTTTATAGTTGTGAATGGTATGCTTCCTAGTTGCCATAATTTTGCTTTCCATTTTTCTTGCTAACCTGAATGCCTTCTCTAATGAATCAGGTTCCCAAAGGCGCACATCATGTTGGATATTATCCTTTAAAGACCCTATGAACACATCAATCCTATGCTCCTCTGGAATATCTTTTACCCTTATGTTCAATTTTTGGAACTCCTCAATGTGCTCCATTATTGAACCCTTTTGTTTGAGACTTATCAATTGGCTAAAAAAAGTGTTGCTTTTTGTATCCTCATAATGTGCTATCAATTCTTCCGTAAAAATTGCCCAAGTGATAAATTGTTTACGAGAACAAAGCCATTGATACCATACAAACTGATTTGGTTCCAAATATAAAGTTGCCATACGTACCTTTTGTGTGTTTTGCACATTATTGAGATCGAAGAATTGCTCCATCTGTAATATCCATGTGGCGGGATCCTTGCCATCAAACTTCCTCATATCGATTTTTGGAACATGGTGAGTCTTCGATCCAACATTAGAGTCTATGGAATCATGATTAACATTTCTTTTGTTCTCATCATGAGTTTCCTTTACTACCTTTTCACCATTAGTGACCCTTTCTTGTAGCAAGTTCTTCAATTCTTCCATTTCTGTCTTCAAATCTATCTTCAAATTTACCATCGAATCCCCCATCTTAGCTTCCATGCCATTTATCTTAGATTCCATGCCATTTATCTTAGATTCCATGCCATTTATCTTAGATTCCACGCCACTTATCTTAGCTTCTGTTAGCTTTTGTGAGCGTGACATTTGTTGCACTTGTTCTTGTAATTTTGATATATCATGTAGCATTTCTTCCTCTTCTTCATGAGTCATGCTAGAGCTTTCAGGTTCCTTACTAGGTGTTTTCATTTTCTTTCCTCGGGGCATCAGTTACCGATAATAATGCTTTACTATGCCCTTTGAATTCCGTTAAACCAAGCTTACATAAAAATTTAAAAAAAAAACTACACACCTTTTTTCACTTTATAGAAGCCTGATATTGAATCTGATGTATCTCTGTAATTTCGGATCATCCAGTTCTGAAATTTCTACCTGTAGTAGCCTTCTGCGTCCTCTTTCCAATGCCACAAGTCTGAGCCAAATTGGATTCTCCAAGGAAGAGTTATGTGAAATCTCCCACAGTGACTTGCTTTTAGACTGGTTCAGTAGAGCCAACTTGTACGACGTGCCACGAGTCACTGTTTCAACCTTTAAATCTAAAACACACATACAAGAAACTGCAGTCCGTCCTCTTTCTGTACCATCTTACGAAATTTCAATCCGATCCCCAGATAGAAAGTTATGACGATTTTCCCCAGGTCACCTGTTTTGAATGTAATTCAGGAGTCTACAAAAAGACCAACTTCCTCAGAGCATATCTCTGCAAATATCACACGAAAAGATCTGAAATTTGGACCCAAGGTTCAGCGCGATTTCTTCTCAAATGGGTTTTCTTTACGACTTCTTAAACATCACAAAAAAAAAGTTATAGCGAATATGCCACGATGACCTGTTTGGAGCAGCGAAACCCTAGAATCCAAAGCTCTGATACCAAATGTTATGAAACCAGCTCACAAAAAGATAGAAAAGAGAGATCCACGCCTTAGAGTTCAGCCTCTTCGAGGGGGAAACCTCCTTTACATTACATAAATGAACAATTCTTGGATGATACAAATGACAAAACCTCCTTTCTATATATAGGAGTCTAAGGAGTCACAATATAATCCGGCCGAACTAACAATAATAATATAAAGCCACAAAAATAACAATAGAGGGATTCTATGGGGCACATAAATAACAAAATGGGGGTAATAGGGGCACAACAATATAAATAAGGGGTATAACTACAATAGTAATGGGGTAATCACTAGTATTATAGGGACCCAACAACATCCTTCATAAGGAATCTGTCAAGTCTACGGGCTAGTGCAGCGTCCCCCACCCGCCTGTTCCTCCAAGTGGGAAGTATTTTCTGCATGGGGATATCCACAAAGTTTGATTGATCAAGTAGACTGGTCATGAAGTCAGTAATGGAGTCAATTTGTGCCGCCGATCCCCATGACTCCCTGAAACCCAAAGAGAAATTAAGGTCTCCTCCGATAACAACCCGGTCTTCGCTCATAATGGTAAGATGTAGAAGTTTCTGCCAGCACGATTCTCTCTGGTTGCAGGGGGCATATACATTGACTATGCAGAGGATCATGCCTAGTTCCGCAGAGAATATGTCAAGCCCCAGATATCCTAATCCCCCCCAAGACGATTCCACTTTAATAGAGCGTGGGTTAACTCCAATGGCCAGACCACCAGAACGGCCGACAGCATCGAGGGCAGTGTAGGTCCAGCCAGGAGTCATGGCTTGCATGGCTCGAGTAATATGATCTACAGAACAAAGGGTCTCTTGAAGCATGATAATATCAATAGGATCAGATTCTATGAGCCGCTTCGTGGCTAGTTTCTTGGAGGAACTAGACAACCCTCTGCAATTGAAGGATAGACACTTCATGGGGGAACACCTCTCGGGGTGTGTCTTGCTCTAAGGACCACGTCAATGGTAGATTGACGACCTCATACAAACTCTGCCCCTACTTGCTTAATAGCCTTGGAAAGATGATATTTTCTACCCCTGGTAGGCAAGGTCCCAACCTCTGGCACCGCAATGCCCAGGCCCGAAGGTCTGATGGGTGGCTCTTTGGCATGAGATCTGGAGCGGAGGAAATATGTATGAGGAGGGGAGGGTTCCGAGGGCGATTGGGGGGAACTAGCCAGTGGGGAAGAAGGGGCAGTTGTAGGTTCTGTGGTGCAAATGAGGGGGGGGATGTTAATGCACAATGAACCATGGAGGTCTGAAAGGTGGAGCCACATTCATTCATAACATCAAAAGAAGAAAGTATAGGGAGTGTAGGAGTACCCGAGACCATACCAGCTTCAGCTGCCGAGCGAGCCCTGGTCCTTGGCGGAGAGGGTTGCCGCAGTCCAGGATCGACCGCAGGTGAGGTTGTCGCTGGGGGCAGTCCCGAAGAGGTAGGTCGAGAAGTAATAGGAGATGCCGTTCTGGATGGAGCCGGTGTAATCCTCGGAGATTCCTCTGCTTTCTTGATGAGTGGACAATGTTTGATGAGGTGCCCAACTTTGTGACATCGCCTACAACGGAAGGGGACTCCTTCATAATCAAGGATCTGCACCCTGATACATCTTCCCCACTGTAGTGTGATCTGTTCTTCAAGTCCATCACGGGTGTCTAAATGAACCAGTATTCACGCTAGGGTTCGGTTCCTTGATTCAACAAATGTGCGATCATAATCCAGGTAGGTACCCAGAGCATTCCCGATCCTAATGAAGACTTCTTCAGCCCAAAACTGCAGTGGGAGGCCAGGCAGGCGCACCCATATCGATCCGGCTCCGATCTGTTCGCGTTCTGGATCAAAAAGGGGGCTCCATCTTTTGAGGAGGACCGGGGCCATCTCAATATGCCAGTATCTGGCCAGAACCAGATTTGTGTGACTTTCCTTAGAGAAATGAAGGGAAAACCATCCTCTGGGGAGGACATGGACCACAGGAAGGTCGAATAGAACACCACCCCATATTTCCTTCACCCATTGTGTGAGTCGTTTCACCGAGTATGCCCTACCCCGGACATGCCCTACCAGTACTGTGTTAGCCATGTCCATGAGGTCGCTCAGAGTCGTGGATTCGTCGAACCTGATAGTGATGTCCTTTGACGTAGCCTTGATGCACTTGGTCTTTTTCTTGCTGGTGCGAGGTGCCGACGGGTGGTCCACCAAGGGATTTGTAATACCCTCCAGAGAAGAGGGTTTTGTGGGCTTGACTTTAACGGCAGGTGTTTCAAAGCAGCCGGAAGGGCGGGCTCCCGAAGATGATGGTATTGCAGCAGAGGGTACCGACGGGATGGGTGATGGCGCCGAAAGGAGTGGGTAGGAGAGCGGATCAAATGAGGGCGAAGGGGGAGTGTGTGTAGCCAGAAAATGGAGTGAGCCCGGCGAGAGCGGGGGTACCTCAAAATTCGGGGAGTCGATAGGGTTCGTACCTGCAATAGACTGAGATGGGCAGTGACCGGGCAGCGAGACGGTGGGCGGGTACTGAGGCAGATCCGGTGCAGCCGCTGATGTAGAAGGTGCGGTCTGAGAGCTAGCAGCGAAACTAGGGTTACCGAATATAACCTTGTCCGGTGAAGGTTCCTCCGAGTAGTCCACCGCCTCTAGCTCCATATTGTCGGCCATAACTGTCTCCTGAACGGTAACCGAAAGTGACGGGTGGAGAATCCAATGGTGGAGTCGATGCTAGAGTGTCCCAGAGCAGTGACCGCGACGGTGATGCTTAGGGCAATAACTGTAGAAACCCTAGCCGCGATGGTGCTGCAGTCAATCCCAGTGAAACCCTTAGCCGAGACCTTCACGTGCGCGCGCCATCAGAGCTCTCTGTTTGCGGCATCTATTTCGTATACAAAACAAAATCTTACATACTCTACCTTTTGAATTCTATTTTAAATACAATTCCAATTAAGATAAGATTTACTTACATAATTTTCTTATTATTATTATTATTATAGAATGTAATTAATACAAATCTATGGACATTTATTACATCATATTGATACATTGTTTAAAATTTTTATAAGATTCCTACAATTGAAATGAACATTTCTTTAGATTGTGATGTTCATGAATGGTTTCCTACAATTGCAATGAATATTTATTTACATTGTGATTTTCATGAATGGTTACATTTGATTGCAACATTCATGTCTTTTTTCTTATGTAAAACTACTATATTTTGAAATGGTTATGTGGCATTATAATGTTGACTAGAGGTTACCATGCATCATGAGATGCTTTGGGGATTCTCTTGGGTTGCAATATTACTTAATGGTAATTCCACATTATGATATTCAACCTAGTATATGAATTTTGAATTGCTACATTCTTCATGGTTATGCTACATTGTAAAATTCAGGAAGGATTGTGTCACATTCTTTGTCAATGGTTACATTTCATTGGGAGATTTATCTTCCATTGCATTACAAAGTTTATTAAAGGTTATGCCACATTGGAACATTCTTAAAGGTTTGTGTTGGATAATAATGTTCTTCAACAATTATGTGACCCTATTGCATTAATCTTGGTTGATTTATGTCAAATTTCTAGATTCCTCAACAATTTCCCTAAGAGTGGGGGATATATTGTGGGGATAGTACATGATATAACAACTAGTGGGGCATATGTGGGGTTAAATTCCTATAAAATAGCCATTATCTTGTCATATATATATAGGGCTAAATGCATATATAATAGTGGTTAGTGTAATAAATGATCACATGTGTAAATCCGAATAATTATATACACAGGTTGTATAGTCATTATTCAGGGAATAATTATTTGTATGAATAAAATGATTTGGGGTATTTGATGAATGATAGAATAGTTTACCAAGGGATGCCCTAGCACAGGCTAAAAATGGTTGTAGTAATTGTGCCTCAAACCAGATTTGTAATGAGCATCAAAACATGAGTAACACTTAAAACAAGATACATCTATATCATAATTGTGTTATCTCTTGGATCTCTCATTAGGGAACTCAACAAGGTGTTAAAATAACAAAATAATTAGGTTGAAACCCTGTAAATACCTTGTTCAAATAGTAGAAGAGAGGCCATAGATTTCCAACAACTCCTTATGAGAACCTTAAACAACAACAAAGTATAATCTTGTTTAGACCATCAAATCATATTCAAGAGAATCCAGTCCTCATAAATTTCAGTGTGTAAAATTCTCACTACACTTTGTTCTGTTCTACGATAGAAGAATGTGATTGAATGAGTCGTGAAACTCAGACATAAGAGCTTCTATACCTAGGTTTGTAATCTTCTTGAAAATCCCCATATAGGAATGGATTGCAATTTTGAAAGTGAGATTTGCTTGAGCTGAAGTCACTCTTGAAACATAGACAAGCATGAAGTCTCCTCATCGTATAGACATGACTCATGTAGATGTCAAATAGCTGTCAAGAAATGTATGTAGATAGAGTCCCTAGAGTCTCTAATACACTTGCATGTATGCAACAAAACTTGTATCATAATAGGACTATTACTTCTTCACAGGTCGAATTATTTTATAGCATATCCACTTGAAATCCAAAAACAGTTTCTCGTTGAGGTTCTAATGACTGCTTCAGGATGGAGGGAAGGTTTAGTATTTCATTCTTATGGTGGTACTATAACAATTCTAGTAATAGTCTTCACTATTTTTCAGAGTATAAGAACCTGGTAAATACTAGGCCTCTTATTTTTACATCTAAATTATAGCTAGACTATTATACTCAAATTGTCTTATGCAAAATCATGTAACTATGAAACTTCAAGAGTTACTTAAAATTTCCATAGTTAATGCAAGGAGGTGAGAGGAACGTATTTCCTATGCTATCTCTCACTCCAGCTACATACCTGATGAGAATAGTTACTTCATGTTAGCTTGATTTTAATTACATCCATTTCCTTAAGAAATCACATAAAACATTATCACATGATTGTAGCTAAGAAAGAACATGAAGCCGAGAACCAGCTTTAAGATGGGAAACCCTTGATCAATTATTCTTTTTTTTATCAAATATTCAATAAGGAGAGAGACATATACATATTGCAAAGGTAGTAGGAAAAGAAGCAACAAATATTATTTCAAGAGGACCACATAGAGCAATCTTCTTTACTTAATATAAAAAGCCCAATTACAAAAGTATAATCATGTTAACATGATGATGAAATAACAATGGATTTGGAACTTGATTAGGGTCATATTGTAGACTATGTCAACCCATTAAATTTCTTTCAACGCTGCCTTAAATCACTACGGCTAACCTCCTTCTTCTTTCCTAACCCGTCTTCCTATAGCTTGACTTTAGCTATAGTAATAAGTCGTAACTTCCCTTTCAACTAGCCCATAAGAGGCTTGCAGTTCTCCTCCAATAACCATAGGGATTGAGGCCTATCTAAACACGGAGAACACAACCCAAACCATCCATCGATTAGACTGGAAGGTGTTGGAAATAATACTGAGAGCGGGGGTGAATTATTATTATCAAACTAATAATTTTTCATTTCAATAATGATATTCATATATGCTACTTTAGTTAAGGGAACTCACATGTACACGTGACTCTGTTTTGTGCAACTAGTGTATATCCAACAAACTTATGATTCAGTTAATTCATCATATATTGATCTTTAATCAGTGCATCATAGCCATATAAACAGTAACGAGGTGTAGTAAAGACATAACAGATCATCACACATAAGAAACACACATGAAAACCAAGGTATAAGGTGGAAACCCAATGTGGGTGAAAACCACCTGCTACAATCGTCTCTGTCTTCTTTTAATAATAAGATAATTCTATTTACAATTTTTGTGCTTGTGCATTCTTATATGAGTATGCACGCTTCTACCTGCATGAGGCTACAACCTTCTCTCATTCTCCAACTTCTACTACAAAGGAGCTACAACCCCCTAGCTCTTGTACTAGTTGATATGTTTACTAGTACCTAGGTGCCAACCTACGGAAGGCTACAACCTTCTCTTTTCTTCCAGGGACCATGTTTCATAAATTTTCAAAATGGACACATTAACAACATCATTCAATCATAAAATATATCTACATCAACCAATCTTCTTTTGAACCAACCACAATTGAATCAATCAATCATTCCATCAATCTGATCATTTAGAATGTTGTCACCAGGATATGCTAACGAGAACACAAGCAATAACCCAAAACACTGCAATAGCAAATAGAAACAAATAAAACATATTTTATAAGGTATACGGTACTTCCATGCGTCAAAGCTACATGCATAATTTCTTTCCTCAAAGCGAACTAGCATACATATCTGCATATCAAATTTATGATGTATATGTTGTTTTGATATGCAGAATCAACGTGTATACAGTCCTTTTCTAAAGTGAACCTGTGTACAGATCTGTAGAAGATGATTTAAACATAACAACTATTCTATACTTCAATCATACCCAAATCATCATATTTAGAGTAAAACATGTGTCTGTTATTCAGATACATTATCAAACCACATAAACATAATTCACTACAAGCCTTAAGATCCTCAAACATTATTAGATCTTATCCTTCATCAAGCGCTAAGGTTCTTCCTTAGTTAAGATCAAGCACGACACCATAAGCTAATGTTAGGTCCCTATAATACTAGTGATTTCCCCATTACTATTGTAGTTGTATCCCTTATTTATATTGTTTTGCCCCTATTGTCCCCCTATTGTTATTACTGTCCCCCATAGAATCCCTCTATTGTTATTTTTCTGCCTTTATATTATTATTGTTAGGTCGGATGGGTTATATTGTGACTCCTTAGACTCCTATATATAGAAAGGAGGTTTTCTCATTTGAATCATCAAGGAATCTTTAATTTGTGTAATGTGAAGGACGTTTCTCCCTCGAAGAGGCTGAATTCTAAGGCATTAATCTGTCTTTCCTATCTTTTTGTGAGCTGGTTTCATAACATTTGGTATGAGAGCTTTGAATTCTAGGATTTTTCTGCTCCAAACAAGTCATCGTGGCGTTTGCGCTATAACTGTTTTCTGTGATATTTCAGATGCTAAAAGAAAACCACTTGGGACAAAATTGTTCTAAATCGCACTTCAGAATTTCACAACTTTTTGCACTATATTTGTAGAGATATGATCTGAGGAAGTTGGCATTTTTGCAAACTCCCGAATTACATTCCAAACAGATGACCTGGGGAAAATATTCATAAATTTTGTTTTGAGCATCAGATTGAAATTTCGTTAGAGGTTAGAGAAAGAGGATGGACTGTAGTTTCTTTTCTATATTTTTCAGATCCTAAGGTTGAAATAGTGACACGTGGCACCTCCTACAAGTTCATTCCTACGAAAAGGCCTATAATCAGGTCATCTTGGAAAGAGAACACAGAGGGCTACTGCAGATCGCAATTTCAAAATTGGATGATCTAAAATTAGAGAGATACATCAGACACAATATCCAGCTCCTACAAAGTGAAAAAAGGTGTGTAGATTTTTTAAAATTTTTGCTTAATCTTGGTTTGAAAAACTATTTTGAAGGAATTCAAAGGGCATAGTAAAGCATTGTTATCAGTAATTGATGCCTTGAGGAAAGAAAATGCAAAAACCTAGTAAGAAACCTAAAAGCTCTAGCATGACTTACGAAGAAGAGGAAGAAATGCAACATGATATATCAAAATTATGAGACCAAGTGCAACAAATGCCACTCGCACAAAAATTAATAGAATCTAAGATGGATGGTTTAAAGAAAGACGTAGAAGCTAATATGAATGACGTGGAAGCTAAGATGGATGATTTGAAGATAGATTTGAAGACAAATTTGAAGATAGGCATGGTAGATTTGAAGACAGATTTGACAAATTTTCTACAAGAAATACTTACTAATGGTGAAATGGTAGTAAAGGAAACACATGATGAGAACAAAAGAAATGTTAATGATGATTTCACAGACTCTAATGTTGGATCAAAGACCCACCATATTCAGAAAATTGATATGAGGAAGTTTGATGGCAAGGATCCCGCAACATGGATATTACAGATGGAACAATTTTTTGATCTCAATAATGTGCAAAACACACAAAAGGTGCGTATTGCAACTTTATATTTTGAACCAAATGAGTTTGTATGGTACCAATGACTGTTCTCTTGTAAACAAATTATCACTTGGCCAATTTTTATAGAAGAATTGATGGCACATTATGAGGATACAAAAAGCAACACTTTTTTTAGCCAATTGATAAGTCTCCAACAAAAGGGTTCAATAATGGAGCACATTGAGGAGTTCCAAAAATGTAACATAAGGGGTAAAAATATTACAGAGGAGGCTGGAGCATAGGATTGATGTGTTCTTAGGGACATTAAAGGATAATATCCAACATGATGTTCACCTTTGGGAACCTAATTCACTAGAGAAGGCATTCAGGTTAGTAAGAAAAATGGAAACCAAAATTATGGCAACTAGGAAGCATATGACTCACAACTATAAAGATCAAAGTGTTGTTTCCCCTATTTTTCCATAACCTATAAGGTTGACACCACAAAAATTGGAAGAAAATAGAGTAAAAGGGCTTTGTTACAGTTGTTATAGCAAATACACTAAAGGTCATAAGTGTGCTGAGAAGAAATTATTCTACATAGATTGTGAAAAGGAAGAAGAAAAGGAGAAAGAAAGGTCAAAAGAAGAGGATATACTCCTCGAGAAAAGCCTAGATAAAGAAGAAATGAATCCGACCATATCTTGTAATGCATTGGCTGAAATTACCACTCCTCAAACCATCAAGATAGAAGGACAAATCAAGAAGAAAAAAGTAACAGTGTTGATTGATTTAGGAAGTACCCACAATTTTATTCATTGTAAGATAGCAAAAGAATTGAATTACTTCCTATATCTAGCACCAGAGTGTCAAGTGATGGTTGCAAATGGAGGAATGATAAATTTCTCTGGAAAGTACCATAATATCAAGCTATCCATGGGAGAATATGTATTGACTAGCCCAATGCTTTCCATTCCAATGGGAGGTGCTGATGTTGTACAATAGCTTTTAATTTTCAAGAACTTTTCATGAAATTTTCTATAGAAGGAAAGGAAGTTGAATTAAGGGGTATTGCAGGGAAATCGGGAAAGATAATCAGCTCTAACAGTATGTCAACGCTTCTTGAAAATCAACAAAGAGGTCTAATTTCACAATTATGTTCGCTAGATGTTTCCACATCGAAATCATCTATTTCTCCACATATCCAAAAAGTCTTGGAAAATCATTCCAAGGTATTTGAGACTCCCAAAGGTCTCACACCTATTCGTGATCATGATCATGCTATTCATCTGATTCCAGAAAGTGTTCCTCAAAACATCACGCCATACAGATATCCCTATGCCCAAAAGAGTGAAATTGAACGTATGGTTGCAGAAATGCTAGAGGCTAGTATAATTCAACCTAGTCAAAGTTCTTTCTCTGCTCCAGCAGTGTTGGTGCACAAGATGGATGGATCATGGCACATGTGTCCGGATTATAAGGAGCTCAACAAGCTCACTCTTAAAGATAAGTTTCTCATTCCCGTCATTGATGAATTATTGGATGAATTGCATGGATCAATTTACTTCACCAAGTTGGATCTTCGTTCAGGATATCATCAAATCAGAATTAAGACTGAAGACATTCCAAAAATAACATTTAGAACTCATGAGGCTCATTATGAATTTTTGGTCATGCCTTTTGACCTTACCAATGCAATTTCTACATTTCAAGGTTTGATGAATTCCATTTTCAAAGCCTTCCTTACAAAATTTGTGTTAGTATATTTTGATGATATACTAATCTATAGCAAGTCATAGAAGGATCGTGTGGAACATGTTGACAAAGTGCTACAGCTATTGGAGGAGAAACAATTATATGCAAAAAGATCCAAATGTTTCTTTGGAGTACAAGAGGTGGAATATCTGGGTCGTATTGTATCTCATGAAGGAGTTAAGGTAGACCCTAGCAAAATTAAAGCCATTAACAAATGGAAAATCCCCACATCCATAAAGCATCTGCGAGGATTTCTCCGGTTGAGAGGGTATTATAGCAAGTTTATTAATAATTATGGGAGAATAGCAGCACCTCTGACAACATTATTGAAGGAATATGCATTTTCATGGACTCGAAAAGCAACAAATGCCTTCAAACATCTTAAAGAGGCAATGTGCCAAGCACTGGTCTTAGCTACACCGGACTTAACAAAAACCTTTATTGTGGAATTTGATGCTTCAAGAAATGGAATTGGTGTTGTTTTAATGGAAGCTGAGCGCATACCTTTTGAAAGTCGTCCAATCAAGGGAAATTTTTTACACAAAGCTATTTATGAGAAGGAAATTTTGGCAATACAACATACACTTAAGAAATGGCGACCCTACCTAATGGGAAGACACTTCAAGGTAAAAATTGATCATGATAGCCTTAAATGCTTTCTAGAACAAAGATTATCCTCTAAAGAGCAACAAAAGTGGGTCACAAAGATGTTGGGCTATGACTTTGAAATCATCTACAAAAAAGGGAAGCAAAATGTGGTGGGAGATGCACTCCTAAGGAAGGATGATGATTTGGAAGCATTGTTGTGCGCCATTTCTATTATCCAACCAGATTGGATATACAAAGCAAGGGAGGAATGGAAGAATGATGAAGAAATGTGGGCACTTATTCGAAAGTTACAACAATATTGCAATACATCTTATACATTTAGCTAGCAAAATGATTCATTATGGTACAAAGATCGCTTATACCTCTGTAAGAATTCCCAACTCAAACAAAATATTATTATGGAATTACACACTTCTCCCTTAGGAGGGCACTCAAGAATTTTAAAAACTTACCACAGGGTTAAGAAGGAATTTGTTTGGGATGGCCTTAAATTGGACATTCGAAAGTTTGTGGCGGAATGTTTGGTTTGCCAACAAATTAAAGTTGAAATAGTTAAGACCCCGGGTCTATTACAACATTTATCCATTCCAAGCCAATGTTGGGAGGAGGATTCAATGGATTTTATCATAGGTTTACCCAAGTCTAAGGGAAAGAGTGTCATCATGGTGGTTGTTGATAGACTTAACAAGTATTCACACTTTTGTGCATTATCACATCCATTTAAAGCCAATACATTTTTTATTCCATTTATGGAAAGAATTCAAAAGCTACATGGAAACCCAAATATTATTGTAAGTGTCTGAGATCCCATTTTCACTGGAGATTTTTGGACAAAATTATTTTCTTGTCTTGGTAATCAGTTAGCTCATAGCTCGTCTTACTATCCTCAATCTGATGGGCAAACTGAGATCGTAAACAAATTTTTGGAAGGATATCTTCGTTGCTTTGTATCTGATAAACAAACACAATGGGTCAAGTGGTTGCCTCTGGCTGAATGGTGGTATAACACTTCCTTCCATACAACAACAAAAATGACCCCGTTTATGACACTTTATGGATATCAACCACCATCCATCACATCATATTTAAGAGAAAATTCTAAGGTTCAAGCAGTGGCACATCACATCGAGCATCAACAACAAGTCATCCAACTCTTAAATGATAATGTTGGGTCCATATAATACTAGTGATTACCCCATTACTATTGTAGTTATACCCCTTATTTATATTGTTGTGCCCCTATTACACCCATATTGTTATTTATGTGCCCCATATAATCCCTCTATTGTTATTTTTGTGGCTTTATATTATTATTGTTAGGTCAGCTGGATTATATTGTGACTCCTATATATAGAAAGGAGGTTTTTTCATTTAAATCATCCAAGAATTGTTGATTTATGTAATGTAAAGGAGGTTTCCCCCTCAAAGAGGCTGAATTCTAAGGCGTTGTTCTATCTTTTCTATCTTCTCTTGAGCCGGTTTCATAACATTTCGTATGAGAGCTTTGGATTCTAGGGTTTCGCTGCTCCAAAAAGGTCATCGTGGCATTTTTGCTATAATTTTTTCTGTGATGTTTCAGAAGTCGCAAAAAAAACCCATTTGAGAATAAATCGCGTTGAACCTTGGGTCTGAATTTCAGAGCTTTTCGCATGATATTTGCAGAGATATGATCTGAGGAAGTTTGTCTTTTTGCAGACTCGTGAATTACATTCAAAACAGGTGACCTGGGGAAAATCGTCATAACTTTCCCTCTGGGAATCAGATTGAAATTTTGTAAGAAGGTACAGAAAGAGGACGGACTTTAGTTTCTTGTATATCTTTTTCAGAACCAAATATCGCAAATTATAGACGTGGCACTCCATACAACTTCGCTCTTTCGGAAAGGTCTATAATCAGGTCACCTTGGGAGATTGTGCATAACGCTTCCTTGGAGAATCCAATTTGGATCAGACTGGTGGCATTGGAAATAGGACACAGATAGCTACTACAGATCACAAACTCAGAACTAGATGATTGGAAAGTATAGAGATACATTAGAGGCAATATCGAGCTCCTACAAAGTGAAAAAAGGTGTGTAGATTTTTTTAAATTTTTGCTTAAGCTTGGTTTGAAAATTTATTTTGAAGGAATTCAAAGGGAATAGTAGAGCATTATTATCGGTAACTGATGCCCCGAGGAAAGAAAATGCAAACACCTAGTAAGGAACCTGAAAGCTCTAGTATGACTAACGAAGAAGCGGAAGAAATGCTACATGATATATCATAATTACAAGAACAAGTGCAACAAATGTCACGCTCATAAAAGTTAACAGAAGCTAAGATAAATGGCGTGGAAGCTAAGATGAATGGCATGGAAGCTAAGCTGGATAATTTGAAGATAGATTTGAACAAAAATTTGAAGACAAGCATGACAGATTTGAAGACAGATTTGACAAATTTTCTACAAGAAATACTTACTAATGGTGAAAAGGTAGTAAAGGAAACTCATGATGAGAACAAAATAAATGTTAATCATGATTCCATAGATGCTAATGTTTTATTGAAGAATCACCATATTCCAAAAATCGATATGAGGAAGTTTGATGGCAAGCATCCCGGCACATGGATATTACAGACGGAGCAATTCTTCGATCTCAATACTGTGCAAAACGCACAAAAGGTACGTATGGCAACTGTTTATTTGGAACCAAATCATTTTGTATGGTATCAATGGCTTTGTTCTCATAAACAATTTATCACATGGGCAATTTTTACGGAATAATTGATAGCACATTATGAGGATACAAAAAGAAACACTTTTTTTAGCCAATTGATAAGTCTCAAACAAAAGGGTTCAATAATGGAGCACATTGAGGAGTTCGAAAAATTGAACATAAGGGTGAAAGATATTCCAGAGGAGCATAGGATTGATGTGTTCATAGGGTCTTTAAAGGATAATATCCAACATGATGCTCGCCTTTGGGAACATGATTCATTAGAGAAGGAATTCAGGTTAGCAAGAAAAATGGAAAGCAAAATTATGGCAACTAGGAAGCATATCACTCACAACTATAAAGACAGAAGTGTTGTTGCCCCTAGTCTTCCACAACCTACAAGGTTGACACCACAACAATTGGAAGAAAAAAGAGCAAAAGGGCTTTGTTACAGTTGTGATAGTGGTCATAAGTGTGCTGAGAAGAAATTATTCTACATAGATTGTGAAGAGGAAGAAGAAAAGGAGCAAGAAAGGTCAAAAGAAGAGGATATACTCTAGGAACAAAGCCTAGATGAAGAAAAAATAAATCCGACCATATCTTGTAATGCATTGGTGGGAATTACCACTCCTCAAAACATCAAGATAGAAGGACAAATCAAGGATAAAAAGGTAATACTGTTGATTGATTGAGGAAGCACCCACAATTTTATTCATTGTAGGGTAGCAAACGAATTGAATTGCTTCCTATATCTAGCACCACAGTGTCAAGTGATGATTGCAAATGGAGGAACAATAAATTGCTCTGGAAAGTGCCATAATATCAAGCTATCCATGGGAGAATATGTGTTGACTAGCCCAATGCTTTGCATTCCAATGGGAGGTGTTGATGTTGTACTAGGAGTCCAATGGCTACAATCCTTGGGTACAATAGCGTTTAATTTTCAAGAACCTTTCATCAAATTTTGTACGGAAGGAAAGGAAGTTGAATTAATGGGTATTGCAGGGAAACCAGGAAAAATAATTAGCTCTAATGGCATGACCAAGCTTCTAAAAAGGAGCAAAGAGGTGTAATTGCACAATTATGTTTGCTAGATGTTTCCACATTGGAATCATCTATTTCTACAGATCTCCAAAAAGTCCTGGACAATCATTCCAAGGTATTTAAGACTCCCAAAGGTCTCCCACCTATGCGTGATCATGATCATTCTATTCATCTGATTCTGGGAAGTGTTCCTCCAAACATCAGGCCGTACAGATATCCCTATGTCCAAAAAAGTGAAATTGAATGTATGGATGCAGAAATGCTAGAGCCTGGTATAATTCAACCGAGTCAAAATTCTTTCTGAGCTCTAGTAGTATTGGTGCACAAGAAGGATGGATCATGGTGCATGTGTCTGGATTATAGGGAGCTCAACAAGCTCACTATTAAAGATAAGTTCCCCATTCCTGTCATTGATGAATTACTAGATGAATTGCATGGATCAATTTACTTCACCAAGTTGGATCTTCGTTCGGGATATCATCAAATTAGAATGAAGATTGAAGACATTTTGAAAACGACATTTAGAACTCATGAGGGTCATTATGAATTTTTGGTCATGCCTTTTGGCCTGACCAATGCACCTTCAACATTTCAAGGTTTGATGAATTCAATTTTCAAACCATTCCATAGAATATTTGTGTTAGTATTTTTTGATGATATACTAATCTACAACAAGCCTTGGAAGGATCATGTTGAACATGTTGACAGGGTGCTACAACTATTGGAGGAGAAATAATTATATGCAAAAAGATCCAAATGTTTCTTTGGAGTCCAGGAGGTGGAATATTTGGGTCATGTTGTACCTCATGAAGGAGTTAAGGTAGACCCTAGCAAAATTAAAGCCATTAAGGAATGGAAAATCCCCACATCCATAAAGCATCTGCGAGGATTTCTTGGGTTGACAGGGTATTATCGCAAGTTTGTTAAGAATTATGGGAGAATAGCAGCACCTCTAACAACATTATTGAAGAAAGATTCATTTTCATGGACTCTGGAAGCAACAAAGGCCTTTGAACATCTTAAAGAGGCAATGTCCCAAGCACCGGTCTTAGCTACACCAGACTTCACAAAAAACTTTATTTGTGGAATGTGATGCTTCAGGAAACGGAATAGGTGTTGTTCTAATGCAAGATGAACGACCCATTGCTTCTGAAAGTCGTCCAATCAAGGGAAAGTTTTTAAGAAAAGCTATTTATGAGAAGGAAATGTTGGCAATACTCCATGCACTTAAGAAATGGCGTCCCTACCTAATGGGAAGACACTTCAAGGTAAAAAAGTATCATGATAGGCTTAAATACTTTTTAGAACAAAGATTATCCTCTGAAGAGCAACAAAAGTGGGTCACAAAAATGTTGGGTTATGACTTTGAAATCATATACAAAAAAGGGAAGCAAAATGTGGTGGCAGATGCACTCTCAAGAAAGGATGAGGATGTGGAAGCGTTGTTGTGTGCCATTTCTGTTATCAAACTAGATTGGATAAATGAAGCAAGGGAGGAATGGAAGAATGACGTAGAAGTGTGGGCACTTATTCGAAAGCTACAACAAGATTCCAGCACTTCTGACACATTTAGCTGGAAAAATGATTCATTATGGTACAAAGATCGCTTATACCTCTGTAAGAATTCCCAGCTAAAACAAAAGATTCTGATGGAATTGCAAACTTCTCTCTTAGGAGGGCACTAAGGATTTTTAAAAACTTACCACCAGGTTAAGAAGGAATTTTTTTGGGATGGCCTTAAATCAGATATTCAAAAGTTTGTGGTAGAATTCTTGGTTTGCCAAAAAAATAAAGTTGAAACAATTAAGACACCGGGTCTATTACAACCTTTATCCATTCCAAGCCAACGTTGGGAGGAGGTTTCAATGGATTTTATCACAGGTTTACCCCAAGTCTGAGGGAAATAGTGTCATCATGGTGGTAGTTGACAGACTTACCAAGTATGCACACTTTTGTGCATTATCACATCCATTTAAAGCCAATACAGTTTCTACTGCATTTATGGAAATAGTTAAAAAGCTACATGGAAACCCAAAGATTATCGTAAGTGACAGAGATCCCATTTTCACTGGAAATTTTTGGACAGAATTATTTTCTTGTCTTGGTACTCAGTTAGCTCATAGCTCATCTTATCATCCCCAATCTGATGGGCAAACTGAGATAGTAAACAAATGTTTTGAAGGATATCTTCGTTGCTTTATATCTGATAAATAGACACAATGGGTTAAATGGTTGCCTCTGGCTGAATGGTGGTATAACACTTCCTTCCATACAACGACAAAAATGACCCCATTTATGGCACTTTATGGGTATCAACCACCATCCATCACATCATATTTAAGAGAAAATTCTAAGGTTCAGGCAGTGGAACATCACATCGAACATCAACAATAAGTCCTCCAACTCTTAAAGGATAACCTCGTGTTGGCACAAAATAAAATGAAACAACAGGCAGATCAACATCGCAGTGAAAGAAGTTTTGATGTAGGTGTTGAAAACGATTGGTACTATGGTATACAAATTGGAGCTTCATGCAGCTTCTCGATTGCACCTAGTTTTCCATGTTTCATGTTTAAAAAAGGTTATAGGCGACAAGCTCCCAATTCAAACAATATTGCCAAAACTTGACGAGGAAGGAAAAATTATATTGGAACCAAAAGCAGTCACAGAAACAAGAACTCGACAGTTACGATATCGATCAATTTCAGAGTATCTTATCAAGTGGAATAACTTATCTGCTAAAGATTCCATGTGGGAGGACGATAATTTTATGCAGAAGTATCCAGAACTACTCAAGCGTTGAGGACAACACTTTTTTGAAGGAGAGGGGCATGTTGGGTCCCTATAATACTAGTGATTACCCAATTACTATTGTAGCTATACCCCTTATTTATATTGTTGTGCCCCTATTATCCCCATATTGTTATTTCTGTGCCCCATAGAATCCCTCTATTCTTATTTTTGTGGCTTTATATTATTATTGTTAGGTCGGCTGGATTATATTGTGACTCCTTAGACTCCTATATATAGAAAGGAGGTTTTTTCATTTGAATCATCCAAGAATTGTTCATTTATGTAACGTAAAGGAGGTTGCACCCTCGAAGACGCTGAATTCTGAGGCATTGATCTATCTTTTATATCTTCTCTTGAGCTGGTTTCATAATAGATAACCTCGTGTTGGCACAGAATAGAATGGAACAATAGGTATATCAACATCGCAGTGAAAGAAGTTTTGACATAGGTGATTGGGTATTTCCTACGACTACAACCATATAAACAAATGTACCTCGAGCAAGCTAAGAAGGATAATAAATTATCACCAAAGTATTATGGTTCGTACAAGGTGTTGCAAAAGATTGGTACTATGGCAAACAAATTGGAGCTTCCTGCAGCTTCTCAAGTGCACCCAGTTTTCCATGTTTCATGTTTAAAGAAGCTTAGAGGTGACAAGCTCTCTGTTCAAAAAATATTTCTAGAACTTGATGAGGAAGGAAAACTTATATTGGAATTAGAAGCAGTCACCGAAACAATAACTCGACAGCTATGAGATATCATGATGAATTATTAATTAGGTAAATTGATATAATATATGCCCAATATTAAATCTAGCAGGTTCCATAATAAGACAAACAATATATTTGATATCTTTTATGGAAGACATCCTAGGAATTTATGACTTAGCAAGACTCAAG
Organism: Pinus tabuliformis; assembly: GCA_031772625.1. Lineage (NCBI taxonomy): Eukaryota > Viridiplantae > Streptophyta > Pinopsida > Pinales > Pinaceae > Pinus > Pinus tabuliformis. The sequence continues at coordinate 266,075,438 of CM062814.1, read as the reverse complement.
ACTCCATGATGGTGGGGAACCTACTCCTTGGGCCTTGTCATAGTAGACCAAGGATAACAACTTGTCATTTGAAACGAGGTGGATGAGCTAACATCCCATTGTATCAATCACACGATCATTTCACAATTAGACTTATCTAACATTTGAACATGATTACCAAGGACATATGTATTTGTAGGGTGAGACTATATAAAACCTCTTTGAATTTCATAGGGGTTTTTCCTTCATTCTGAGGGATGATTTTCCTTGTGGTTTCCATCACATTTTAACATTTTGGATAAGGACCTTCTAATGTCAATACCTTAAAATATCTTTCGCATCAAGATCCTCATATTGAAGGAACCTACCTAGGGAAATTCCCCCTTCTTTCTCTTGCAAGGAGCCCATGAAGCCTCACTTCCAATATTTCTCCATCGCAAAAGATTTATGTGACTAAATTATTAAATTCAAACTATCTTATTCGAGGAGAAAGAATATTTCCATTTCTTAGCATGTGGATTGAATTATGAATCTAATGGAATATTATTAAATATTTAATATCACTTTTCTTGGATTTACAATCAATAGGGTTTTCCTATAGATAACACTATGGTTATCTATCCTTGAATGAAAGAAATTTTAGTCATAAAATCTAGCTTTACGCTTAATTTATCTTTATATCAAGATTTCTCATTTACACATGGAGTTCATGAAGAAATTATAACCACTCTTTATTGTCTTTATATTCTCTATCTTCATTTTCTACATGGGTGATATTTCCCATCCTACCTCTTTAATTCTTACATGCAAAATATATGAAAGAATTGCATAATGTTGTAGGTATCTTTATTGTTTTTACTCTAGAGATACTAGATTCACTAACATCCACCTCTCTCTTCATCTAAATTTATTGATAATTTAGTAAGGGTATTCAAAAGAATCGTCATGGAATGTGATGGTTGTAGTTGGATGCAATTATTTCAAAATAATTTCCCTCCATTATAGGGTTTAAATTAAGAATTATCACCTCGTTTCTTCTTATGTGAATCAAAATGCTTAATATGAAAAAAAAGTGAAATTGCAAGCCCTCCATGACTATCACTAATAAGGCATATCTAATTTCGAAGAAACTTATACCTAAGAAAAGTATCTTAACTGACCTTTATATATAACCAAAAAAACTCTCGATGTAGTGATTAATAGGGTGAAGGAGATGTGTTAGAAACCAGGAAAATACTGAGAGGAGAGGTGAATGAGTATTGAAGGAATTTTAAAATTTTCTTTTATTTAGTAAAGATATTAGGACACCAATAAATACTTCAACAATTATATATATTAGCATTGCAAGAATCAACCATTAGAAGAAAAATTATCACACATAGATTCTTAAGAAATTTCTTCTGTCTACTTCACAAAGGAGAGATTCTACTTACTATTACAATGTTCTCTAGCTATAACCAGGAGGAATATATTATTCCCCAATTCATCAATTACAACTCAAAGGAGCTACAAAACCTAGTTTATGAGCTATCATTGAAAGGATATCCAACCCTTAACTATTTAACAACCACTACTTGAAAGAGCTAAAACCTCTCAACAACAAGCTACCACTTTCTTGACCTAAACGATTCATCTTTCATAAAATTTTCTCACTAGAATCATGAAGGCTACTTATTTACATAAAAAAATAAATTTCAAATTTCAAATTGTTAACATAGACAACATATTATAACTTTATCAACCTCTAATCATTGATCAATCGATAATGCACACGAGAATCACCAATATGTAACCAACACACCCACTCAACTAACAAAATGCTCTTAAAAATTCTATTATTCTTATATAGAAAGTAGGAGGGATATTTTAAATTATTGGACTTGCACTTAATTTCAAATATCATAGGTTTTGATCTCATTAACTTCTTCTTTTTATATTTCTATAATGCCTTATTGATGTGTATAATAAGTCTTCAATCGCTCATTTGATGTCTCTATAAGAAAATATGAAGTCAATTATTGTTTTCCTCCATTCTTGCATTTTACAATGTTTAGTAGTTTTTTTTCTAATTTTGGTAGACTCCAAATTTAGTGAATTTGCTAAAATTTCCTCTAAGATACCCATTCGACCATCTCAGTTGAAAACTCATTCATGCATTCATTTTCAAACATTAGTGCTCCGTTCCTTTAGTTAAAAACCCTCAAATTCGGTATACATACCAAATTCTTCACTCCCAAGTCATCATGGAGTTAAGCCTTTAGTTTAGGGATGAGGTCCTTAACCAAAGAAAACTGTGTGTGAGAATTCATTGGATCCCATTGTTCCAAGCCAAAATGGTTTATTTAACACAACAACATTCCACAACTCTAATCTGAACACTTGCATAGAACGTCGTCCTAGTAGAAACTTGATCCGAACTTAAACAGGAACACATGAAATTATAGATATAACAATAAATAGAGAAATGCAACAAAAAAAAAACTTTATTTAACTAATATCACAATACTAAAATATGGTTACAAACATAATGGAAATAAACTAGCTCAAGCGATGGTAGCTTATCTATGAAAAGAGATGTGGTGGCTATATGCCTCTGAACTATGTTACAATGAGGCTCCAAGGTCTATTTTCTATTGAGAAACAATGGAAAACCCAAATTATCCAAAAACCTTACCCTAGGATATGAAGCACCAAAGTTGCAGGCCTCATTTGGGTAAATTGGTACATTAATTTGATTAGGGACGTAACATTGGCATACGATCTCCTTTGTTCTATCATAATGCCATGTTTCGAACATGTCAAAGAGGAGGCTGTAAAGAAATAAGGCCCTTTAATCTAAGAATTATTCAATTTCTTCAATTACCTTAGAGACATTGCTTAGGACCTAAAAACAGATTCGGAAGTTCAGGACCTGAAAAACTCCCAAAGATAGTGAATTGTGCTACAATTAAGGAAACTAAAAAAATGAAAGAGATAGTGTTCAGGGTGCAAGTGGAATAGGTGGGTGGCCACTAATATCCACCTTCATTCTTTGTCCCCCTTAGGATGAAATGGTCTACATTGCATTGAGTGCCTCCATGAGATGGGCAAACTTGTGTTGAACTTCATTCCTAGTGAGCCACTTTCCTTGGTGCAAGAGTTGGTCAACTTTGACAACCTGGCACATTTGGAGCTTCTGGTGCAGACCAAGGAATAGTGGAATGTTGAGGTAAAAAGAACTATCCCCTATAACCTTCATCATGAAGTATGGCCAATAATGGAGTGAGAGAAGCTTGCGATGAGGTCCAGTGACACACTCCTTCTACAAATGTAGCCAAACTTTGTTGCCCATGTGGAAGTTGTACGAGACCCACTGCTGATCGTGGCACTACTTTTACGTAGCATTGGATTTGTCTAATATATCATGGACCTACTCGCAGATGTGTTGAATATTCTCAATGAACTGTTATCCATGCCAGCTTCGGACTCGACATGAGATGAATATGCATAAGAATTTGAAAATCGTATGGCCACATTAGTGGGACATAATGGCTAAAATCCCAGCCATACCTAAAAGCGGTAGGTCTCTTGAGTTGTGGAGAGATTTTTTGTTGTTATGAAGGAAATATGGGAGGATTTCATCCCTTGTGTGTGGATTCTTTGAGTTGTACATGTGCATAATATGTATGATCATCCTCTTGATCACTTCTATTTGGCCATTAGTTTGGGGATGGAAAGCCATGAACTTAGAGAGTTTTGTATCTAGCATCGACCAAATACTTGACCAGAGTTCCCATAGGAATCGATTGTCCCAATTAGAGACAATGGAATGTGGGATCCCAAAGTGTACCCACAATTGCTTAGAGAAGACCTTAGTAGTGGTATGTGTTGTGATTCTCTTCTTGCAAGTCGCCATAATGGCCATTTTAGAGAATCTATCGATGACCACAAAAACATAGTTGTTCCTGTATTTAGTAGAAGGAAGCCCTGACATGTAATCCATGGATATGAACTCCCAAGATCGAAAAGTAGTAGGAAGAGGAGTCTATATGTATTGCTTATTTATGGTTGGTTTGGTAATGATGGAGGTAGTGGAGGATTTAATATACCTCCCAACATTCTGATGAAGAATCTATCGATAACAATACTTTTGTAGTACTGCCACTATTTTCTCTACTCCGAAATGTCGAGTGACCTCACCATAGTGCACCTCCAAAATCATCCTGTCACAACTGCTTGAAGGAGAAAATATATGTTCTAGGTGGCATAATAACACATCATAGAGGTCAAAATTTGGAACTTTCTTACCTTTAAGCAGTTTCTGGTGATCGACTAAGGGAGTCTACAACATTATTGGCGTTTCCCTTCTTGTACTTAATGTTCAAATGGAATTGTTGCATGTATGTGGACCATTTATGACGGCGATCATCATGCAACTTCCCTTGTGTCTATATGAGTTGTAGGGGTCAATGGTATATGTGGATGATAGTTTCCTTCCCCATAATGTAATGCTTCCACTGATGATAGGCCTAGATAATGGAATACATGTCTTTTTCATAAGTGGGATACTTTCAGACTCTGCCTCAAAGTGCTTCACAGTGGTAAGCCATTGGATGTCCCTCTCAAGTAAGGTTTGCACCAATAGCATAGTCGGAGGTTTCTGTCTCAATCTCAAATGGTTATTGCAGTTCTAGTAATTTGAGCACTAGTCGAGAGGAGGGGGGATTATTCAACTCTACAAATACCTTCTTTTGGGTTTCACACAAAAACAAATTGCTTTTTCTTTGCCCTTGGTGACTTGACCTAATGGCCAAGTGATATGAACCTACAGTAGAAACTGGTAAGACCCAAAAAACTACGAAGCTCTGTTAGAGTAGTTGGGGGTGGCAAACCACAAATGACTTGTATTTTCCCTGGGTTAACATGCAAATCATGCTTATTAATGATCTACCCTAGATATTGAACATGGGTCATGCCAAAATTGTATTTCTCCAAATTGGCACACAGCTTGTGTTGTGGCAATGTTTGAAGGACCTATCCAATATGGGGGAGGTTCTCTTCCCAAATATAGGTGAAAATCAAGATGTCGTTTAAATACACCACAATGGATGCATTGCTGAAGGTCACAAGATGTCCTCCATCAATATCATGAAGTTTGTGGGGCATCCGTCAAACCCAATTCCATAACCAACCATTCGAAAAGGCCCTCCTTCAATTTCAAGGCAATCTCCCACACATCAAAAGTTTCGTGTAACAACCCCGGTAGAAATTTAATGCAATAAAATTTAATAAAGGAAAAATAATACCACTGTTAAGGGACACTTATTCAAAGCTGAATGATTGGCAAAAGATATCCTAGTGGGCATCACTTGATGTGTGGTTTGGATAAGGAAAATTGGAAAAGGCAAAAAGGATTATAAGGCAAAAAGGAATTTTTGACACATTTATTTATGGAAATAAAGGAAATTAGAAGAAAATTAAGGTGAACAGACACAAATTTCATGTGAGGCAAATGAAGGAAAATAATGGAAAATGAATAAAATAGAGGCCTCATTAATAAAAAGGCTTGTGAGGATTAGTTGGTAACCATTTATCAGTTTAGCTTTAGCGCTCTCTCATTATTCTCTCTCTCTCACTCTTCGTCACATAGAGTTTTCTTGGAGCACTATAGTTTGAAGCAACGAAAGGAAAACCATGAAAGTATCAAGGAAGGAAAGCATAATGAAGCACCTTCAGTAAGAATACTTGTAGGTAACCTTTTGCATGTGATTTCCTAGCTAGTTTGTACATGCATCGATTTACATGTTGGTATATTATTCTCTTGTTCTTGTTGGCATTGTTTTGTTGGGTTATGAAAGTGGATTTTAGACTAGCGTTGCATTTTTCTAGATTCCATGGTGTTGGGATGATTATTTTTGTTTTTGAGGTTTGGTTTGCTGGATGAATTTCATAATTCAGGGTAGAGGTGGTCTCATGTTCCATTCCCAAAGGCATAGGAATCCCTTGATTGGTGTTATCGAGAAATCTAGTGTCCACTCGGAGCTGCTAGTCCCACTAAGACTCATAGCTATCTTAGAAACAAACAAACTAAAACTACTTTCATTTTCCTTTATGAGAAGTAGATAAGAGTGGAATGAAGGACACCAACCTCAGTCTTGCACTTGGTTCCTTGCTCGATTCCTCTCCTTTTTGACAGATCCTTGCCACTTCTCCTTCATCTACCCAGCTTCAAAGAGCACCTGTGGAACCAAAGCAGCATAATACTATCAAAGAATAGAGATCTACAATCATAAACAATATAGGACCAGATGTATATTAACCACACAAGTGCATATATCATCAAACATACAAGAATGTGGAGGAAAACTTGAATAGCTTTATTAATATCAATAATAAGCAAAGAGCATTACAACCAATTGTTTTGACCCAGCATCACCCTCCAAAATGAAAGCCCTTCTTTCACCTCATGAAAAGCTTAGATTAGCCAACACTATGATATTCCAACAAGAAACCAACAACACTTCCTTACAAGAGGAGTCACCAATAATGATGATGACCCTCATTTTCCAAGAAGTCGACTTAGGAACAACCCTTTCAGTACTTTGAAGCTTACATGCCTCAATGGCAAGTTTCTCACTTCTGGCAACAGGTTTACATCAATGGCCTTCGATCGAAAGATTTTTCGCAGTGTTCGATGCCAAGTCCTTTATTCACACCGCACGAATCGTACTGTAGTACCTTGAGGGTCATCATCATTATCGATGATTCCTCTCGTGCCTGTTAATAGCTTACATCATTGGCTAGTAATGAGGTGATGTTTTTCCATGTTCGACTCTAGAACATCTTTCACATGGATAGACTTGTACTCCGAGTGAAGATTGAACGGGTCTGAAGACCTCAGATCTAGTTTCATCCATCCGGGCTACGATATATTCAGGAAAATAAAGACATCAAATGTACATTATTGCTGCAAACATGATCATCCGAATGAAAGGATGATGACTCTATTAGAATCATCATTCTCCTGCACAGACGGTTGTTTGTCTTATGTACATGAAAATGAATTTATAAAGTTGATCATGGGAATGCTCGCCTCAGCTAGATCATGAAAAATATTATGAAGGTAATGTATTGTATTGTATTTTATCTTATTACAGGTCATCTTCCAGCTTGAAAAGACTTCGGAGCCTCATGATAAAGCATTTCACCTGACATCAAAAGATTAACGACCTCATACTTTAGGGGGAAAGTGTTATAGACATTTTTGAGCACTGCAACCCCAATCCAACATGTCCATAAACCAAGGGCTCCTATGTCCCTAAAAGCGTTGTTCCATACCCTAAAATAACAAGGTCAACTCATTACATCATCTCCTAGAAGTTCTCCATGAAAAACTGCTCAGAATTGGTCAAAACTGGACCATCTCACTTGCTCCATGGTCAAAGTGCGACGCATCCCACCTAGTTCACACGGGAGGTGTGATGCATACTGAAAAGCCCTTCTATGGTGTGCAATGGGCGAGAGTGGACAAATGGAAGAGAAAGTTTGCGAGGTGGATGATCATGGAATCTTCCAAAAACTTCTCCTATGACACTTGCATATCTGAATTCACCCAGGAATGAGTAAGAGATCATAAATATCCAAGTGTAATCAAGAAATATCAGAGAGAGGACACTGATCAAAAGCCTAGACTTTGACTCACCCCCTGCAATCATCTATATATGGATCCCTCATCCCAGAGATCCAGAGGCTGGAATTTTGTATCTTGTAAGGAAGTGCTCTTGGTTTCTTGTTGGAATATCATAGTGTTGGCTAATCTAAGCTTTTCATGAGGTGAAAGAAGGGCTTTCATGCTGGAGGGTGAGGTTGGGTCAGAACAATTGGTTGTAATCCTCTTTGCTTATTATTGATATTAATAAATCTATTCAAGTTTTCGTCCACATTCTTGTATGTTTGATGATATATGCACTTGTGTGTTCAATATACATCTCGTCCTATATTGTTTATGATTGTAGATCTCTGTTCTTCGATAGTATTATGCTGCTTTGATTCCACAGGTGCTCTTTGAAGCTGGGTAGATGAAGGAGAAGTGGCAAGGATCTGTCAGAAGGGAGAGGAATCGAGTAAGGAACCAAGCGCAAGACTGAGGTTGGTCTCATTCATTCCACTCTTATCTACTTCTTATAAAGGAAAACAAAAGTAGTTTTAGTTAGTTTGTTTATAAGATAGTTACCAGTCTTAGTGGGACTAGCAGCTCCGAGTGGACACTAGATTTCCTGATAACACCAATCAAGTGATTCCTATGCCTTTTGGAATGGAACATGAGACCACCTCTGCCCTGAATTTTGAAATCCATCCAGCAAACCAAACCTCAAGAACAAAAATAATCATCCAAACACCATAGAATCCAGAAAAATGCAACGCTAGCCTAAAATCCACTTTCATAACCCAACAAAAGAATGCCAACAAGAACAAGAGAATAATATACCAACATGTAAATCGATGCATGTACAAACCAGTTAGGAAATCACATGCAAAAGGTTACCTAGAAGTATTCCTACTGAAGGTGCTTGATTATGCTTTCCTTCCTTGATACTTGCATGGTTTTCCTTTTGTTGATTCAAACTATAGTGCTCCAAGGAAACTTTATGTGATGAAAAGTGTGAGAGAGAGAATAATGAGAGAGCGCAAAGCTAAATTGATATATGGTTACCAACTAATTGTCACAAGCGTTTTTATTAATGAGGCCTCTATTTTCTTCATTTTCCATTATTTTCCTTCATTTTCCTCCTCACATGAAATTTGTGACCGTTCACCTTCATTTTCTCCTAATTTCCTTTATTTTCATAAATAAATGTGTCGAAAATTCCTTTTTGCCTTATAATCCCTTTTTCCTCTTCCAATTTTCCTTATCCAAATCACACATCAGGTGATGCCCACAAGGATATCTTTTGCCAATCATTCAACTTCAAATAAGTGTCCGTTAATAGTGGTCTTATTTTTCCTTTATTAACTTTTATTGCATTAATTTCTACTGGGGTTCTTACACGAAACTTTTGATGTGTGGGAGATTGCCTTGAAATTGAAGGAAGGCCTTTTCAAATGGTTGGTTATGGCATTGGGTTTGACGGATGCCCCAAAAACTTCATGAGATTGATGGAGGACATCTTCTGACCTTCAGCAATGCATCCATGGTGGTGTATCTAAATGACATCTTGTTCATCAACTAGATTTGGGAAGAGAACCTCCCCCATATTGGATAGGTCCTTCAAACATTGCCACAACACAAGTTGTGTGCCAATTTGGAGAAATACAATTTTGGCATGACCCATGTTCAATATCTAGGGTAGATCATTAATAAGCATGATTTGCATGTTAACCCAAGAAAAATACAAGTCATTTGTGGTTTGCCACCCCCAACTAGTCTAACACAGCCTCGTAGTCTTTTGGGTCTTACAAATTTCTACCATAGGTTCATATCACTTGGTCATTAGTTCAAGTCACCAAGGGCAGAGAAAAAGAAAAATTTTTTTTTGTGTGAAACCCAACATAAGGTATTTGTAGAGTTAAATAATCCCCCCTCCTCTTGACTAGTGCTCAAATTACTAGAACTGCAACAACGATTTGAGGTTGAGACAGAAACCTCCGACTATGATATTGGTGCAAATCTTACTCGAGAGGGGCATCTAATGACTTACCACTGTGAGACACTTTGAGACAAAGTCCGAAAGTATCCCACTTATGAAAAATACATGTATTCCATTGTCTAGGCCTATCATCAGTGGAAGCATTACATTATCTGGAAGGAAACTGTCATCCACATATACCATTGACCCCTACAACTCATATAGACACAAGGCAAGTTGCATGATGATCGCCATCATAAATTGTCCACATACATGCAAAAATTCCATTTGAACATTAAATACAAGAAGGGAAACACCAATAATGTTGTAGACTCCCTTAGTCAATCAACAGAAACTGCTTAAAGGTAAGAAAGTTCCAAATTTTGACCTCTATGATGTGTTATTATGCCACCTAGAACATATATTTTCTCCTTCAAGAAACTGTGACAAGATGATTTTGGAGGGGCACTATGGTGAGGTCACTCGACATTTCGGAGTAGAGAAAATAGTGGCAGTACTACAAAAGTATTTTTATCGATAGATTCTTCGCCGGAATGTTGGGAGGTATATTAAATCCTCCACTACCTCCATCATTACAAAACCAACCATAAATAAGCAAGACCTATATTTTCGTATTCCTACTACTTGTCGACGTTGGGAGTTCATATCCATGTATTACATGTCATGACTTCCTTATTCTAAACACAGGAACAACTGCATTTTCGTGGTCATCGATAGATTCTCTAAAATGGCCATTATGGCGACTTGCAAGAAGAGAATCACAACACATACCACTACTAAGGTCTTCTCTAAGCAATTGTGGGTACACTTTGGGATCCCACATTCCATTGTCTCTAATCGGGACAACGGATTCCTAAGGGAATTTTGGTCAAGTATTTGGTCGATGCTAGATACAAAACTCTCTAAGTCCATGGCTTTCCATCCTTAAACTAATGGTAAAATAGAAGTGATCAAGAGGATGATCATACATATTATGCGCATGTACAACTCAAAGAATCCACACACAAACTAGGTTTTGTAGCTCCTTTGAGTTGTAATTGATGAATTGGGGAATATTATATTCCTTCTAGTTGTAGCTGGAGAACATTGTAATAGTAAGTAGAATCTCTCCTTTGTGAAGTAGACAGAAGAAATTTTTTAAGAATCTATGTGTGATATTTTTTCTTCTAATGGTTGATTCTTGCAATGCTAATATATATAATTGTTGAAGTATTTATTGGTGTCCTAATATATTTACTAAATAAAAGAAAATTTTAAAACTCCTTCAATACTCATTCAGCTCTCCTCTAAGTATTTTCCTAGTTTCTAACACATCTCCTTCACCCTATTAATTAGTACACCGACAGTTTTGTTGGTTATATATAAAGGTCAATTAAGATACTTTTCTTAGGTATACTTTTCTTTGAAATTAGATATGCCTTATTAGTGATAGTCATGGAGGGCTTGCAATTTCACTCTTTTTTTCATATTAATCATTTTGATTCACATAAGAAGAAACGAGGTGATCATTCTTAATTTAAACCGTATAATGGAGGGAAATTATTTTGCAATAATTACATCCAACTACAACCGTCACATTCCATGATGATTCTTTTGAATACCCTTACTAAATTAACAATAAATTTAGACGAAGAGAGAGGTAGATGTTAGTGAATATAGTATCTCTAGAGTAAAAACAATAAATATACCTACAACATTATCCAATTCTTTAATATATTTTGCATGTAAGAATTAAAGAGGTACGATGCGAAATATCACCCATGTAGAAAATGAAGATAGAGAATATACATACAATAAAGAGTGGTTTTGATTTCTTCATGAACTCCATGTGTAAATCAGAAATCTTGATATAAAGATAAATTAAGCGTAAAGCTAAATTTTATGACTAAAATTTCTTTCATTCAAGGATAGATAACCATAGTGTTATCTGTAGGAAAACCCTATTGATTGTAAATCCAAGAAAAGTGATATTAAATATTTAATAATATTCCATTAGATTCATAACTCAATCCACATGCTAAGAAATAGAAATATTCTTTCTCCTCGATTAAAGATAGTTTGAATTTAATAATTTAGTCACATAAATCTTTTGCGATGGAGAAATATTGGAAGTGAGGCTTCTTGGGCTTCTTGCAAGAGAAAGAAGGGGGAATTTCACTAGGTATGTTCCTTCAATATGAGGATCTTGATGTGAAAGATATTTTAAGGTATTGACATTAGAAGGTCCTTGTCCCACTTGTTAAAATGTGATGGAAACCACAAGGAAAAACATTCTTCAGAACGAAGGAAAAACCCCTATGAAATTCAAAGAGGTTTTATATAATCTCACCCTTCAAATACATATGTCCTTGGTAATCATGTTCAAATGCTAGATAAGTATAATTGTGAAATGATTGTGCGATTGGTACAATGGGATGTTAGCTCATCCACCTCGTTTAGAATGACAAGTTGTTATCCTTGGTCTACTATGACAAGGCTCAAGGAGTAGGTTCCCCACCATCATGGAGTCTTCAGTCTTGCTAAGTCATAAATTCCTAGGATGTCTTCCATAAAAGCTATCAAATATATTGTTTGTCTTATTATGGAACCCGCTAGATTTAATATTGGGCCTATCTATCTATCTATATATATCTCTATATCTATCTATCTCTATCTATATATATATATATATATATATATATCTAATCATGAATTACAAATTTTGAAAAGGCATAGTCTAGTTCCTCTTAGGACATTTGATCGTTGGTCACCTTGCTAAGAAGGCCCATCCTCAACCACATGTACTAGTTAGACTTGACTTTTTCACTTTTAATTGTTATTGTAATGTTCTTTTAGCTTAATTTTATTAGATATATTTTATTTTATAATAAAAATTTAAATATTTTTTCATTTATACATATCCCTTGTTTTTTGGTTTGCTAGATAAAGTGAGTGCTAAGATGACTTGTTCCTCCAAAGTGTGGCTTGATTCATAGAGGTCTAGCTCCATTTAAGTCATGAAAATCACTAAGGGATAACACCTTGCTTCGGCCACAATAACTTGGCTAGATTTTTTTGAAGTGAATTTCAAACTCGTATAGGCCATGTGGACCATTTATCTATATAAATTTAAATCCTATGGTTAGGGAAATTTGATTTCTAAGTCTTCCTAGTGTGATTAGGTTTTATTAAAGGAATTATGTCAAAACATAAAACTAATTATTTTACTATTATTTCTAATGTAGTTTTTTTTTCAAAATAAATGGTCAATGGGGAACTAGTGATGGCGGTCTCGGTGCACGGAGTAGTGTTAATCTCTCAAATTGTGAGATTATATTTTCTATCTCTGTTTTCATGTGTATTTATTGGTTCAATGGGCTCTCTGTCATCCACTGAAAACTTTAGAGCTTCCACTAAGTTAGCAGATCCCTCCAAGAGTCGCAGGGTTCTGCTAAACTTCCACTAGTCCAGACATGACAGTAATAAAACCCATAGCTTAATAAATTTGAAATGTGCCTTCTAAAAACTTGTGAACACTTCTTCAGTGTTGATCTATTTAGGATCTAAGGTTCAGAACACTCCCTAAGTTCAATCTTGCTTCTCGTATGTCAATCGTCGATCTTGCTCCACCAGATCTAATGGCTCACACGCATATCAACCCGTTAACTTGCACACTCCAAATCAACCCGAAAAATAGTTTCCCTCTCTCTCCTCGTTGCTACATGTAAGTGTCTGTATGGAATCCAAGCCAACAAGGAATTACCATGTACAACCTTTCCTCCTCCCAAAATCCACTTGTGGTTTTCTCCAACTCTCTTCTACTCATTAACTGTTGGGTAGCTTCCTCACTCGAACACCATTGATCTATGTCAATCAAGATTTATTGGTCTAAATTCAATCTCCATGCGTTGCATCCTTGATCTTCCTCCACTAATCTTGACCATCTGCTCAATACACTCAGAATTCACGAGAAACTCAATTAAAAGAAAAACAAAAAGTTTAACATAGTCAACACAATTTCATTAAATCTCACATAACACCATTTAGACTTTGAATTTCACGATAGCACAGAGATTTTGAAGGAGATTATCCTTTACGATTTTCTCATCCACATACACAGAAACTAAATTTTCCCAAACTACTGGATTCGCTCCAGGAAAGCCAAATTTCTTCAGCAGCCAAAATCCCCTTACAATAGTGTGAAAATTACGTAAGTAATGGTTCATCCTAACAACCAGATCCTAATAAAAAGGCTAAAATTTATGAACTCTATGTGTCATGTGAGGCATTCTCCTCGAGAATCTCCACTACATCTAACTAACTAAAATTTATTACATCATGATCAAACCTATGTTATAGCTCCATGCTTAACTAGAAAAACGTAGAAATTGATGGCTAAAGGATCCCATTCCTTTGCCTATAATATTTTTTGGTATTTTTGGAATAATTCATCGAATTTGTCTTCAAGGCTTATGCTCCTGCATCAGACTCCTGAGGACAAAATTCTTCATGGGCTCCTGTTCATGAGCTCCTCTCCAGAATTGTCCAATTTCTATAATATGTTTTTTGCTACCCAAGTAGCTTCAGCAATTGGCTAATGTTATGAAACCAGCTCAAGAAAAGATAGAAAAGATAGATCAACGCCTTAGAATTCAGCCTCTTCGAGGGGGCAACCTCCTTTACATTACATAAATGAACAATTCTTGGATGATACAAATGACAAAACCTCCTTTCTATATATAGGAGTCTAAGGAGTCACAATATAATCCAGCTGACCTAACAATAATAATATAAAGCCACAAAAATAACAATAGAGGGATTCTATGGGGCACAGAAATAACAATATGGGGGTAATAGGGGCACAACAATATAAATAGGGGGTATAACTACAATAGTAATGGGGTAATCACTAGTATTATAGGGACCCAACATGCCCCTCTCCTTCAAAAAAAGTGTTGTCCTCAACGCTTGAGCAGTTCTGGATACTTCTGCATAAAATTCTCATCCTCCCATGTGGAATCTTCAGCGGATAAGTTCTTCCACTTGATAAGATACTCTGAAATTGATCGATTTCGTAGCTGTCGAGTTCTTGTTTCTGTGATTGCTTCCGGTTCCAATATAATTTTTCCTTCCTCGTCAAGTTCTGGCAATATTGTTTGAATTGGGAGCTTGTCACCTATAACCTTCTTTAAACATGAAACATGGAAAACTGGGTGCAATCGAGAAGCTGCAGGAAGCTCCAATTTGTATGCCATAGTACCAATCTTTTCCAACACCTTGTACGGACCATAATACTTTGGTGATAATTTATTATCCTTCTTAGCTTGCTTTAGGGACATTTGCTTATATGGTTGTAGCCGTAGGAATACCCAATCACCTACATCAAAACTTCTTTCACTGCGATGTTGATCTGCCTGTTGTTTCATTCTATTTTGTGCCAACACGAGGTTATCCTTTAAGAGTTGGAGGACTTGTTGTTGATGTTCGATGTGATGTTCCACTGCCTGAACCTTAGAATTTTCTCTTAAATATGATGTGATGGATGGTGGTTGATACCCATAAAGTGCCATAAATGGGGTCATTTTTGTTGCTGTATGGAAGGAAGTGTTATACCACCATTCAGCCAGAGGCAACCATTTGACCCATTGTGTCTGTTTATCAGATACAAAGCAACGAAGATATCCTTCCAAACATTTGTTTACTATCTCAGTTTGCCCATCAGATTGAGGATGATAAGATGAGCTATGAGCTAACTGAGTACCAAGACAAGAAAATAATTCTGTCCAAAAATTTCCAGTGAAAATGGGATCTCTGTCACTTACAATAATCTTTGGGTTTCCATGTAGCTTTTGAACTGTTTCCATAAATGCAGTAGAAACTGTACTGGCTTTAAATGGATGTGATAATGCACAAAAGTGTGCATACTTGGTAAGTCTGTCAACTACCACCATGATGACACTCTTTCCCTCAGACTTGGGTAAACCTGTGATAAAATCCATTGAAACCTCCTCCCAACGTTGGCTTGGAATGGATAAAGGTTGTAATAGACCTGGTGTCTTAATTGTTTCAACTTTATTTTGTTGGCAAACCAAACATTCCGCCACAAACTTTTGAATATCTGATTTAAGGCCATCCCAAAAAAAATCCTTCTTAACCCTGTGGTAAGTTTTTAAAAATCCTGAGTGCCCTCCTAAGGGAGAAGTGTGCAATTCCATAAGAATCTTTTGTTTTAGCTGGGAATTCTTACAGAGGTATAAGCGATCTTTGTACCATAACGAATCATTTTGCCAGCTAAATGTATCAGAAGTACTGGAATCTTGTTGTAGCTTTTGAATAAGTGCCCACACTTCTTCGTCATTCTTCCATTCCTCCCTTGCTTCGTTTATCCAATCTGGTTGGATAATAGAAATGGCACACAACAATGCTTCCACATCCTCATCCTTTCTTGAGAGTGCATCTGCCACCACATTTTGCTTCCCTTTTTTGTAGATGATTTCAAAGTCATAACCCAACATCTTTGTGACCCACTTTTGTTGCTCTTCAGAGGATAATCTTTGTTCTAAAAAGTATTTAAGGCTATCATGATCCGTTTTTACCTTGAAGTGTCTTCCCATTAGGTAGGGTCGCCATTTCTTAAGTGCATGGAGTATTGCCAACATTTCCTTCTCATAAATAGCTTTGCTTAAAAACTTTCCCTTGATTGGACGACTTTCAAAAGCAATGGGTCTTTCATCTTGCATTAGAACAGCACCAATTCCATTTCCTGAAGCATCACATTCCACAATAAAGGTTTTTGTGAAGTCCGGTGTAGCTAAGACCGGTGCTTGGCACATTGCCTCTTTAAGATGTTCAAAGGCCTTTGTTGCTTCCGAAGTCCATGAAAATGAATCTTTCTTCAATAATGTTGTTAGAGGTGCTGCTATTCTCCCATAATTCTTAACAAACTTGCGATAATACCCTGTCAACCCAAGAAATCCTCGCAGATGCTTTATGGATGTGGGGATTTTCCATTCCTTAATGGCTTTAATTTTGCTAGGGTCTACCTTAACTCCTTCATGAGATACAATATGACCCAAATATTCCACCTCCTGGACTCCAAAGAAACATTTGGATCTTTTTGCATATAATTGTTTCTCCTCCAATAGTTGTAGCACCCTGTCAACATGTTCAACATGATCCTTCCAAGACTTGCTGTAGATTAGTATATCATCAAAAAATACTAACACAAATTTTCTAAGGAATGGTTTGAAAATTGAATTCATCAAACCTTGAAATGTTGAAGGTGCATTGGTAAGGCCAAAAGGCATGACCAAAAATTCATAATGACCCTCATGAGTTCTAAATGCCGTTTTCGGAATGTCTTCAATCTTCATTCTGATTTGATGATATCCCGAACGAAGATCCAACTTGGTGAAGTAAATTGATCCATGCAATTCATCCAGTAATTCATCAATAACAGGAATGGGGAACTTATCTTTAATAGTGAGCTTGTTGAGCTCCCTATAATCTGGACACATGCGCCATGATCCATCCTTCTTGTGCACCAATACTACTGGAGCTGAGAAAGAACTTTGACTCGGTTGAATTATACCAGCCTCTAGCATTTCTGCAACCATACGTTCAATTTCACTTTTTTGGACATATGGATATCTGTACGGCCTGATGTTTGGAGGAACACTTCCTGGAATCAGATGAATAGCATGATCATGATCACGCATAGGTGGGAGACCTTTGGGAGTCTCAAATACCTTGGAATGATTGTCCAGGACTTTTTGGAGATCTGGAGAAATAGATGATTCCAATGTGGAAACATCTAGCGAACATAATTGTGCAATTACACCTCTTTGCTCCTTTTTTAGAAGCTTTGTCATGCCATTAGAGCTGATTATCTTTCCTGGTTTCCCTGCAATACCCCTTAATTCAACTTCCTTTCCTTCCACAGAAAATTTCATGAAAAGTTCTTGAAAATTAAAAGCTATTGTACCCAAGGATTGTAGCCATTGGACTCCTAGTACAACATCAACACCTCCCATTGGAATGGAAAGCATTGGGCTAGTCAATACATATTCTCCCATGGATAGCTTGATATTATGGCACTTTCCAGAACAATTTATTGTTCCTCCATTTGCAATCATCACTTGACACTCTGGTGCTGGATATAGGAAGCAATTCAATTCTTTTGCTACCCTACAATGAATAAAATTGTGGGTGCTTCCTGAATCAATCAACACTATTACCTTTTTCTTCTTGATTTGTCCTTCTATCTTGATGGTTTGAGGAGTGGTAATTCCCGCCAATGCATTACAAGATATGGTCGGATTTATTTGTTCTTCATCTAGGCTTTGTTCCTGGAATATATCCTCTTCTTTTGACCTTTCTTGCTCCTTTTCTTCTTCCTCTTCACAATCTATGTAGAATAATTTCTTCTCAGCACACTTATGACCTTTTGTGTATTTGCTATCACAATTGTAACAAAGCCCTTTTGCTCTTTTTTCTTCCAATTGTTGTGGTGTCAACCTTGTAGGTTGTGGAAGACTATGGGCAACACTTCCGTCTTTATAGTTGTGAATGGTATGCTTCCTAGTTGCCATAATTTTGCTTTCCATTTTTCTTGCTAACCTGAATGCCTTCTCTAATGAATCAGGTTCCCAAAGGCGCACATCATGTTGGATATTATCCTTTAAAGACCCTATGAACACATCAATCCTATGCTCCTCTGGAATATCTTTTACCCTTATGTTCAATTTTTGGAACTCCTCAATGTGCTCCATTATTGAACCCTTTTGTTTGAGACTTATCAATTGGCTAAAAAAAGTGTTGCTTTTTGTATCCTCATAATGTGCTATCAATTCTTCCGTAAAAATTGCCCAAGTGATAAATTGTTTACGAGAACAAAGCCATTGATACCATACAAACTGATTTGGTTCCAAATATAAAGTTGCCATACGTACCTTTTGTGTGTTTTGCACATTATTGAGATCGAAGAATTGCTCCATCTGTAATATCCATGTGGCGGGATCCTTGCCATCAAACTTCCTCATATCGATTTTTGGAACATGGTGAGTCTTCGATCCAACATTAGAGTCTATGGAATCATGATTAACATTTCTTTTGTTCTCATCATGAGTTTCCTTTACTACCTTTTCACCATTAGTAAGTATTTCTTGTAGAAAATTTGTCAAATCTGTCTTCAAATCTGCCATGTCTGTCTTCAAATCTGCCATGTTTGTCTTCAAATCTGTCTTCAAATCATCCATCTTAGCTTCCATGCCCTTCATCTTAGATTCCACCCCATTTATCTTAGATTCCACGCCATTTATCTTAGATTCCACGCCATTTATCTTAGCTTCTGTTAGCTTTTGTGAGCGTGACATTTGTTGCACTTGTTCTTGTAATTTTGATATATCATGTAGCATTTCTTCCTCTTCTTCATGAGTCATGCTAGAGCTTTCAGGTTCCTTACTAGGTGTTTGCATTTTCTTTCCTCGGGGCATCAGTTACCGATAATAATGCTTTACTATGCCCTTTGAATTCCGTTAAACCAAGCTTACACAAAAATTAAAAAAAAAACTACACACCTTTTTTCACTTTATAGAAGCCTGATATTGAATCTGATGTATCTCTGTAATTTCAGATCATCCAATTCTGAAGTTGCAACCTGTAGTAGCCTTCTGCTTCCTCTTTCCAATGCCACAAGTCTGAGCCCAATTGGATTCTCCAAGGAAGAGTTATGTGAAATCTCCCACAGTGACTTGCTTTTAGACTGGTTCAGTAGAGCCAACTTGTACGACGTGCCACGAGTCACTGTTTCAACCTTTGAATCTAAAACACACAAACAAGAAACTACAGTCTGTCCTCTTTCTGTACCTTTTTACGAAATTTCAATCCGATCCTCAGAGAGAGAGTTATGAAGATTTTCCCCAGGTCACCTGTTTTGAATGTAATTCAGGAGTCTGCAAAAAGGCCAACTTCTTCAGATCATATCTCCGAAAATATCGTGCGAAAAGCTCTGAAATTTGGACCCAAGGTTCAGCGCCAATGCTTCTCAAATGGGTTTTTTTTGCGACTTCTGAAACGTCACAGAAAAAAAGTTATAGCGAAAATGCCACGATGACCTGTTTGGAGCAGCGAAACCCTAGAATCCAAAGCTCTGATACCAAATGTTATGAAACCAGCTCAAGAAAAGATAGAAAAGATAGATCAACGCCTTAGAATTCAGCCTCTTCGAGGGGGCAACCTCCTTTACATTACATAAATGAACAATTCTTTGATGATACAAATGACAAAACCTCCTTTCTATATATAGGAGTCTAAGGAGTCACAATATAATCCAGCCGACCTAACAATAATAATATAAAGCCACAAAAATAACAATAGAGGGATTCTATGGGGCACAGAAATAACAATATGGGGGTAATAGGGGCACAACAATATAAATAGGGGTATAACTACAATAGTAATGGGGTAATCACTAGTATTATAGGGACCCAACAACTAATCCTTCCATTTGACCAAATACTAAAATTACTCCCGTCCTCTGGTTTTCTTGAACACTTTCCTGTCTCGAATCCTTTCTCGCTGTAATTCCTTTATTTTAGGTAATTGTTTTACCCAGTCAATTTCTCGTGTCTCTTGGTGTTATAGACATTTTTGGGAATTACAACCCCAAGCATGAAATGTCCATAAACCAAGGGCTCCTAAGTCCCTAAAAGTGTTGTTCTAACCCCTAAAGGAACAAGGTCAACTGATTGCAGCTTCTCCTAGAAGTTCTCCATGAACAACTGCTCAGAATTGGTCAAAACAGGATCATTTCAGCTGCTCCATAGGCAAAGTGCGTTGCATCTCACCTAAACACACTGTGTGGGTGCATTGCATTTCAAAAAGCCCTTCTATGGGGTGTGATGGGTGAGAAATAACAAATGGTAGTGTCATTCCGCGAGGTGGAGAGGCAATGGAAGCTTCCAAACACTTCTCCTGTGACACTTGCCTCTCTGAATTCGACCAAGGATGAGTAAGAGATCATCAATCTCCAAGTGGAAGCAAGAAATATAAGAGAGAAGATACTAACCGAGTCACAAGCTGACTCATCTCCCTTACAGATATCTATATATGGATCCCTCATCCCAGAGATCCAGAGGCGGGAATTTTGCATATTGTAAGGAATTGCTGTTGGTTTCTTGAGACAAACATCAGATTGTTGGGTGATCTAAGATTTGTATGAGGTGAAGAGGGGCTTCCTTGCTGAGAGGATGATGTTGGGTCAGAACAACTGGTTGTAACTCCCCTTGGCTCTTTCTTGCTTATCAATAAAAGTTATTCAAGTTTTCCTCCATACTCTTGTGTCATTTATGTTTGCTGCATTTGTATGGTCAATTTACATCTGATCCTAGATTGTTTATGATTATAGATCCATGTTCTTTTATAGTTCTATGCTACTGTGATCTTACATGTACCCTGTGAAGCTGGGCGTGCAAGGGAACAAGTAGCGAAAGACTATCAAGAAGGAGAGGAATCGAACCAGGAGATTAGCGCAAGACAGAGGTTGGTCTTCTTTGTTCTTCTCTATCTATACTTCATAAAGGAAAAATGAAAAGTAGCTTTACTTTGTTTGTTTCTAAGGCAACTATCACACCTTAGTGGGATAAGCAGTTCTGAGTAGACACTTTTCCCTGTAACAAAATGGCGAATCCGCTAGGGACGAATTAGTTTGTTTGTTTATCTTCCCTGTTGTCTATTTCATAAACTTACAGACAGAGTCTGAAGTCGTGCCAGGTAGCTTTCGCACTGCATTTGATATGCAAATGGAAAGTAGATAAATGCCACTTCAGTCAATCTCCAGGATTTGTTTATGATTTAAACAACTAATTCACAAACTCTCTGATTGCCCTTTTGGTAGCTCTTAGCTCCTCCTTAGATCTACCCTTGATTGTTGCATTACTGATTACCTTTTGCTTGGCTAAAACCCATGAACTAAACTGCAAACTATGACCTGAAACCCAAGAAAAGTCTCGTCTCTGGCCTAGCATAGGTACTGTTCTGAGAATCTGAAATTCAGCGCACTTCCCGAGTGTAGTAGGTGCGCTGCATTTCAAATTCCCTGTGTTACAGGTGCGCTAATCAAACTAGGCATTGTTCAGTTTTGGTTTCTGTGATTCATTCTTTCCAGTTCTATTCATCAATTTTGCTGCCTGTGATCAGTATATCTTTGTTTGAAACCCCTTTTCCTTGTTGTTATTCTGCCTCCTTTGTACAAAAGAACTGTAAATGTTTTTGCATGTTTGTTGAGTCATTTTCAGTTCTCCTTTGCAAAAAGTAACATAATCGCACTGTCGTCCTTTGATTTGAAAGTGTCGCAAGTGTCGTTTTCAATCATAGGAAAGAGTTTTATTGCTGTAGATAGTCGATTATCCTGTTACTATTGTTTTTGGTCTGAATTTTTTATTTTTCTAGTGTCGAAAAAAAGTATTCATTTCAAATTCGAAAATAAATACATGCATGTGCATTTGCATTTAGACAGTCTGATTGGTTTTATTTACGAAAGTGCATTTAGAGTGTGCTCTTTTCTCTTTGTGAAATAATTTTGTCTTTCTTTCCTTAGTAGCTAGGATTTTCATTGCACAAAGAAGATAAAAAGATTGTTTATCATGTTATATTGCATTTTAGGAATCATACTACATCTCGTGATTAACCTGAAAGGCAAACTTCATAAACAAAATCAACTATAAAATAAATTCAATGAATCTAACAACGCTTTGGAACCTAACGCACAACATTTAGAAGTCTAGGCTAGAGAAGTATCCCGGTGTCGTAAAGCCTGGTAACTGTTGTTCTCACTGATGGTTGGGTGATTCCTCCACTTTGAGATGATAAGTGCCAGTACGAACTTGTGCTCCCACATACCGTCGAGTATATTTTGGGAGACCACAATAGGCTTAATCCTTTATCCATAGGAAGCCATGTCTGCCGCCCTATCGATCGCAACACACTGAACACAGCATTCGAGAAGATTGACTGTCGTACCGTAAAAAGTATTCAGCAGTTTTGCTATTTGTTTGGTAATCCCTATACCTAGATTTCCAGAGCAATCCCTTTCGTTCCTTTTCAGACTCTTTAACAGAAAATGTCCATCTGAGCACTTGTCACTTCGAGCTCATTAAAAATCGAAGGCAACTAGAGTCATCTTTTGCTCTTTCTCGACTCTTAAAAATTGAAAAAACAAGTTGTGTCAAAGCGTCTAAAATTCATCTAATTCAGAAACATACTTCCCCTTTATTTTTAGTTGATCGAGTAATCCGCAATCGTGGAAGAAAGTCAATTGGAACCCCGTCGTTCATGGTGGCTTACGAGTCAACCGTCTTTGTCTCCGAAATCGAAGCTAGTACGGGAAAAGTGAACTCGTTTAACCGGTTCCAAATCTCCTGTTAAAGTTAGAACAATTGTTCCAACAACATCAGAGACTCTGGTTACTCCAAACATTCCTGGTATCCCTGCCTTTACAGAAGAAGTTCAGCAGCCATAGAAGGACAATAGTAGTGATCCTAGTCTGAGGGTAAACACTTGTATCACCAAACCAGTTCCATCTACAACCGGTTCGAAGAGTTTTGCTCCTCAAACATCTGTCGCAGATGATCCCATACCTTCTTCGGCACCAGAAATATTCTATGGACCTGACAGTTTAACCCTTCCACCTGGTCTGATTGCTATAGAAGAGATTGAGAAGATCCTCCATCTAGTACTCCATCGCAATTTGGAGTCGGGATCACTCTGTATCCTTCTTCATCAGAAGTTAGTCTACCGTGAGCGGAAGCTCCTGTAGAATCGCTAGGTAGTCTTTTGGATAGACTAGAAATGTTTGAACAACCGTCAACATCTAGGACTGTGTCCTCTGACACAGCGACGACAGAACTCCCTGCTATCACTCTAACAATGTTCGCTGGTATACCATCTACCCAACTTGCTCTCAATCGCTAGAAGGAGCCCACTCAGGGGCCATTTTGATGGTATGGTCTGTTCCTGTTTGTTCATCCAGAATAATATCTGGAAAATCTTATGTTGAGTCTCAACAAATTGATTCATTTGGAGGTCAATTTGTCCAGCCCTCAAGGGCAAACCATTCCTTTGAGTACTGGATTACCACCGTATGGGGGGTAGTATGCCCTTTCATTATCACCTCCAAGAGGACAACCATACAGGAGTTCACAACAAAATTCGGGTTATACTGGAATTACTTCAAACGATTGGGTACCGATACTACCTCAACAACCAAGAGTTCTATATTCGATGCAACAATTCTTACCTATGTCAAATATACCAACTACGCCAGTTGTTGTGACGGTGTCACAAGTTCAAGCGCTGCCTATTGTATGTCAACCTTAGGTTTCTCAGGTTGTAATGCAACAACCCCTTAACCCTGCGACTCAACCACAATCACTGACTGGTGGAATGACACAGGTTCAAACTGTACAATTACCCCTCATCTTGGTCAAACAGTTAGTATCGGGCAAAAACACATGGCTTCACAACCATGGCTAGTACAATACCAACAACCGCAGTTCCAACAAGTATACCAAGGTTTTGAGCAACAAATCTTTGCAAATAGTGGGCAACTATATATTCAAAACGGTCAAAATCGACCATTTTACAATGGTCGTGCCCGCCAACCTTACCAAAGTTACCAGCATCAAATGCATTATGCTGGTATGCAAAGACCAACTGCTCAGGCAATCCCATCTTATCCTGGGTATGCTTCACCTAACTTGAATCAATAGTTACCCTTCGTGGAAACTTTAGAGTTACCTCATTTAAATCGGCTAACAAATGATCCAATCGCTTACGCCCCTTGGTGGCCAGCGATTACGCATAAACTTCCATCAGATATTTCTAAATTCAATGGAAATCCAGGTGAAGATTCGTCGAATCATGTGATGACCTTTCATCTTTGGTGTTCATCAAACACCCTAAACCATGATTCGATTAGGCTTTGCCTTTTTCAAAGGACGTTAACTGGTCCAGCAACAATATGGTACATCAAATTGCCTAGAGCTTCATTCGACAACTTCAGTACCCTAGCCACAGCCTTTTTAATCCATTTTTAGTTACCGATAAGGTACGAAATGGGAACGAAACTTCTTACCAACTTCAAACAAACGATGGCCACTCACATATCTGATCATACACATGAGTGGCGACGTCGTCATAGAATGGTGAAAATGTATGTTCCCGATCAGCTCTTAGCTGAATGGTTTATCAAGTCATTACTACCATCCATCACGGAATATGTGGCAAAAGGGGGAGTCATCATAGAAGAGCATGTTATCGCTCGTGCCCAATATTTGGACTTGATTTACACTCAGTTCGACATGCTCTACGATAAAATACGTGACGCCCCTAGACCGGAATTCTCAGTTCCTCCTCCTGCTAAATCAAACAATGACTCTCATGTCGGTGATGGCATGATTGGCACAACAGACATGAAATCGACAAAGGATATAGCCAAAAAGGCCCCCAAGGTTTCAGGTCAAAATGCAAAAGATGAACTTCTTTCCTCGGAAGTAAATTCCGTATCGACAGATAAAGGTAAATAAACCAAGCAACCAGGGGGCAAGAAGAAAGGCAAAGGGAAGAATAAGAAACAGGAGGAATCATCTCTTGAAAACTCTTCTGCAAACCCTCCTGGAAATAGGAAACTAAAATATCCATGCATGATATGTGATAAGGATCACCAGACACCAGATTGTCCGCACAGAGCTGAGCTTAAAAAATTCTTCAAGAATATAAAGACCTCAACAGTATTAACTGATCCGTTTCCGAATCCAGGAACAAATCTGGTTGACAGTGGAAACGCTTCCCCATCTCAAGTGCTAATGTTGTTGGTTTGGAAATAGCAAAATGATGCTTTGATATCGACAAGGAACAAAGATTATGGGAATCCACAGCTGTCGAACAACAAGGATAAGGATCAACCTAGTAGTTCGACAACGACTTCAACAGAAGTTGTGCCGCCCATCATTCCTGAACTGACAATAAAACCACCAAAGGGAGTAGTACACAAGTCGACATTTAATCCTCATGCTAGAGCAGCACAACATTATAATATAGTGGAAGATTTGGCCCAATCGCCATCCGCTATGTCGACTCTTCAAGTACTACAAAATTGCCCATCCCAAAAGTAGGCTTTATTATCAGCCATTGGTGGGATAGACCCAAAGGATTACAATCTTGTATCCTTCGATCATAAAGGATACGATCCTCAATTACCAGCTCAACTAGCTTTCCTCGTTCAAGTGAAAGTCCTCAACAAAATTGTTCATCGAATAATTATTGATGAGGGGGCATCTACATGTATTATGTCGATGAGTTGCTGGAAAACTTTAGGATCTCCAACCTTGTTGCGATCTTCGATGACATTAAAAGCATTTGATGAACGAACATATACCCCATATGGTATTCTAAGTAACTTGAAGGTTGAACTAGGAGGGAAAAAAGTAGAAAGAGATGTTGAAGTAATCGACGGAAATCTCGATTACAACATCCTACTAGGAAGACCATGGATATATGCTATGGCTGTTGTTCTTTCGACCTATTTTAGGAAGATTTCATTTCCCTTTCAAGGAGGGATTACGATCGTCGATCAACAAAAATTCCTCCCCAATGGTTCTCAAGTTACGGGAAGCATTACTATGATACATGGAAGCCCCCATTCGCTTCAAAATATCGGAGTAGGACTACTAAAAGACCCTGTATTAATGGGAACTTTTGCCCTTCCACCTCCAATCAATTTGGTGGAAGTAGCGTCAGTAGGAACCTACAACATGATATCTTCTAAAAAGATCTCAGAAAATGAGATCGACATGGATCATGCAATGGTTTTACCTCCAAGCCCAATAGAAATATTGTAGCAATCAATGTTCCTAGCCTGGGAGGCAAACCCAAATCAACAGTCATCGAGCGTTTGGATAGATAGGTCTAAGGAATATGGCACCCCTTCAGATCCTTGGTCAAAAGTGCATGACACTGACGAACGAATTGTTCAATCAATGGTAATTGAAGGGGCACCATGGGATGATTACCACCATCGTTCCCTTCTTCTGGATTGTGAAGAAAATACTCCTCATGACCTTTCTGATTCTTCAGTTTTTTATTTTCTATCAAATACTGTAAACACGGTGGATTCCGAGTGAAACTTGTCCAACATTGAAGAGACTATCGCCATAAATATCTCGACCAAAACAGATGTTGTAGAGAATATTTATGTTAGCAAATGTTGTTCTCGTTCAGAACTGGAAATATATAATGCTCTTTTTCGCGAATTCAGAGATGTCTTTGCTTGGTCATATAATGAAATGCCAGGCATTGACTCGAGTATCGTTGAACATGAAATCAAGATGTATCCAGATGTCAAACCAGTATGACAACGACTACGGCAAGTGCACCCCAAGAAAGCCGCTGCCATTAAGGTAGAAGTTGAAAAACTTCTACATGCTGGTTTCATTGACCCGGTTCCTCTAACCGATTGGGTATCGAATATTGTTCATGTTATGAAAAAACAAGGAACAATTAGAGTGTGTGTCAATTATAGGGATGTAAATCAAGCTTGTCCAAAAGGCAACTATTGTACACCCTTCATCGACCAGATAATTGATGAATGCGGCGGATGTGAAATCTTTTCATTTATGGATGGATTCTCCGGGTATAATCAAATAAATATCCGCCCACAGGACTAGTCAAAGACTGAGTTTATTTGTTCATGGGGCACATTCGCATATCGAAAATTGCCCTTTGGTTTAAAGAACGCAGGGGCGACATTTCAGAGGGCAATGAATTATGCCTTCCATGACATCAAAAACATCGTTCAACCATACCTCGACAACCTTCTGGCTCATTCGCGAAAGCAGACTGATCATCTGTAGCATTTAAGAGCGATATTTCTACGTTGCCGACACTACAAAATACGACTCAATCCACACAAATGTGTATTTTGTGTTAGTTCTAGTCATTTACTTGGCTTTGTAGTCTCGAAAGACAGGATTCGTCTTGACCCATGTAAGGTTCAGGCAATCATAAATTTGCCTCCACCTTCAAATTTGCTTCAGATTCAGAAACTCCAAGGGAAAGAAAACTTTCTTAGGAGGTTCACTCCAAATTACGCCGAACTTGCTAAAGGTTATACATGTCTATTGAAAGACGTGCAAGCTTCCTTTGATGCTTCAAAAGAATCCCTAATGAAAGCATCATTAATGTATGCTCCTGATTATCAAAAGGACTTTAACTTGTATTTGGGATACAACTAGTTAACAGAATTGTATTTTACTAAGAACTTAAATGATACTATTCTATGTTGAAAAGCTAGCGCTCGCAGCTGTTCAAGCGATATAGAGATTTCGACACTATGTCCTCTTTCGGAAAACTAACATTTTGTCAAATTGCAACCCCATGACTTATATATTGTCGCGACAGTTGCTGGGGGGCAAATATTCAAAATGGATAGCAATTCTACAAGAGTTTGATCTGGAATTTGTAAAATCCAAATCAAAGAAAGCTCTAGTTTCACAGAATTATTATGCAATCTCCCATCGTCGTCCAACGATGAAACAGTAGAAGAAACGATCGTGGATGAAATTTTGTTTCTGATATCTTCAAGAAATCAGTGGTATGGGGATATAATAATTTATCTCCAAACCCAAAAATATAGGCTAAATACCTCTCGCTCCAAACAAAAACGTATTCGATACCAAGAAAAAGACTACATGATCATCGGTGATACACTTTACCATCACATTATTGATACAGTTCTAAGAAGGTGCTTCACCCATGAGGAGGCCGAAAAAGTCCTGAATGATTGCCATTCAGGCACGTGGGGGGGCATCAATCCGGTTATGCTACAACCAAAAAATCTTACGAGCAGGATACTTCTGGCCAACAATGTTCAAAGATTGCATAACCGCAGTCAGAAGTTGCCATGCTTGTCAAATTTTTGATAGCAAAACGAGAAGACCACCCGCACCTCTACAACCAATAGTTGCTGTCAGGTCGTTCACCAAATGGGGCATCAATTTCATGACATGTAACCCCACCTCGACTGGGGGGCATGGGTATATCATAGTCGCAGTTGACTATTTTACCAAATGGGATGAGGCGATGACTACATTAGATAATACTGGTGAAACAACTGCCCTCTTCTTTTTCAATCATGTAGTCGCCAGATTCGGCGTCCCACAAGCTATAGTCACAGATCATGGATCACATTTTTGCAATCACATGATGGTCAAATTAGCTGCCAAACTAGGCTTGTCTCACGAGAGCTCTACTCCATATTACCCGTAAGCCAATAGACAATTTGAAACAATCAACAAAGTCCTGAAACGCATGCTGCAAAGGATGATTGGAGTTCACAAAAGAAGGTGGCACCTAATCCTATACTCAACCTTGTGGGCTTATCGAAAATCGGTAAGGAATGCAACCGAGTTTACACCTTTCCAATTGGTATATGGCCTGGAAGCAGTCTTACCAATCCAGTGTGAAATCCCTTCCCTCAAACTCGCAATTGATCTTCTCCCCAGAACTTCAGAAGAAGAAGCTCATTTCTTGGAACTAATCCAATTGGATGAAACATGTCGTGATGCCGCTTTGGCTAACAAAGCCCATAAGAAACGATTCAAAGCGCATTTTGACAAAAATGTCAAACCCCGTGTCTTCTCATAAGGTGACTTGGTCTTGCTTTATGACCAAGAATTCGATAAATTGGAAGCAGGCAAATTCAAGTCTTTATGGATGGGCCCCTATATTGTTAAGCGAGTGTTAGCAAAAGGAGCCTACGAGTTAATGGATTATGACAAAATTCCACTCGCACAACCTCATAACGGGTTGTACGTCAAGTGTTACTATGCGTGATTCAGTATAGTAACCTGTACGCTTTTGTTATGCTTTTGTTTCCGCGAAAGTGTTTATTTTGGTCAAGTAATCCACCTTTTACATTTATTGCAGATGTCAAACCTATTGGAGTCATGTGTTGGATATGCTGACGGAGCGAATCATAGTTCACGGAACATATCTTCCGCAGCCTAGGCCATTTTTGATCCAAGCGACGAGTTAGCAAGTTTCAGAGGGGTATTCATTCGTCGATCAACGAATAACATCGTTGAATATAGCGCATTGATAGAACTTCTCTCTGATGCCATCACACATGGTATACGCCGACTGATTGTTAGGCTATACTCACAACTCATCATACTACAACTCACTGGTATCTACTCTGTCTGAAATCCAGCTATTTATCGCATGTTCCTAAGGGTTAAGATTTTGGAAAGGCAATTTGATTTTATTCAATATCAGCATATTTCCAGAAACTTAAACACATTAACTGACTCATTGGCAAATTATGTGTTAGATAGACATTTGCAACATTTATAAAAAAAAGCATACCATCAATATTGCATTTGGATCATGTAACTTAACCAAAATAAAACTTCGAAAATTAAAGATATATATATAACTGTTTATGGTTTACACATAATGTTCTGTAACCAAGACAAACTTGGTCAAATGACCCAAAACTCAAAACACTAGGGGGCACCCTAGTCTAATGATGCTCGTGATAGCAAGTCACAGCCTGTGCGATCATGCGTAACAGTCGAGTCCATCGTCTTGGCACACCAGTAGTATGTCGCTGCAACCTGAAGGGTAGCTCATCAGTACTCACATTTGGAATACCAAGAGTGAGGCCCTCAACCTGTTCCTATAATGCCACAAGAGTCTCGGCCACATCGAGGTCACGAAGGACAGCCCTTACAATAGCCTCTCCTGCTGGGGCGGCAGCTGGCACTATCAGGCGTACTATTGGCCGAACAGGACCAAAATCATGAACACATGAGTTTGGTTAAGTCTTAACAGAATAAAGCACAATGACATTATAAATGGAAAACGATAAATAGGAATATGGTTAAAGAATTTACCAATGGCGCCCCACTATTCGCCATCCGGCAATACTAAATCTGGATCAACCCGGAGTCCATGCCAGCATATGGATACTCGGAATAAGCCATCTCCTGATGATCAAACCACCTGAAGAAGGTATCAGAAAATGAAATCTGAGACTGACCAACATGCCTAGACATATGGTCGACCCACCTCTACATACGTGGTTCAGTTGGTGAAGGTAAATCGAGTGCAATACACTGCGGCTGCATCAATGGTATCTTTTCCAAGGAAAAGGCGGTAAAAATAGAACCATACCCAAAGTTCTTCAACCTCCCACTGTTTACCTTGGTCAACTATTCTTTCATCACAAGAAGTACTGCGTCGCACGAGTTGAACACTTTCGGTTGGAGACATTCCAAGGCATACTGCATATAAGATCGGTTGGCTACATGAAGAGCTCCTCCACTAGCCATCCTACCAAAAGTAAACAGAATAGTCCTGAGGGACCTATAAGTGACATCACAGATGATGATCTTGCTGTCTTTACTCAGCTGAGATCCCTCTATGCAATACCGGCGAACATAATCTCTCATAGATTCACCTCCTCAGGCCAAACATGATAAAGAGATTGGGGCACCCTGCCTCGACAAGCCAGTCAAGAAATAGATGTCCACTACAGTCAAGGGGATGGATTTGCCCCTGATCTGGAACACCTTGTTGGTAGGATCCCAAGCATCGAGCAAATACTGCAGTAAGTTGATCTGTTGTCTCATGCTAGAAATGCGGAAAAACTTCAGCAAGCCATAGTTTGGCAGTGCGTTTATTGTAACCGGATCATGTAAAGCAAGCATTTCCTCTTCTTCATGCTCATGTTCGCGCCATGTAATAGTCATCTTGCTCCAAAGATCTCTGAAAATAAACAAGAGGAGAGTTGGATCCTTATTTTGGTAAGAAACAAGCAAAATTTCCATCAAAATTTGTGCATAAAATTCCTTCTTTGCACGCATCGCACCTGCAGTAGTGCTCTGGATGCATTGCATGTCAGATGGCTAGTAGACATGCCAACATCCAACGCACCTTTCGATACACAGAGGGTGCGCTGAAGGGAGAGCGAGTTTTTCAAACCCCAGAGGCTCAGAAAAACCAGGAATCAAGCTCAGAATGCAAAATGGAAAGCATGAAATGAAAGAGTTCAAGTTTAGCTCCTACCTGGTCCAGACGGCGCCGAGAATCGTCCACAGAATCTCTCGAAATCAGCTGATGAAAATCAAGGGGGAAAAGCACCTCCAAAGCTCCAACAAACCAAAGTTCAAGTGAAATGGTAAAATGAGAGGTAAAAGCACTTTTACATTACTAGTGTTCTAACTCATTTTTCAAACATGTATTGTTCATTTCTAACTAGTTTGATGAAGCAATTGAAAATGCAGTACAATGTTTGAAAGAACAAAGCCATTTACGGTAAAATTAAGAAACGACCATTACATCGAGCAGTTTTAGCGCAGACTTCATGCTCGTTAGAAAATAAACATAAGCAATGAGCACATGTTCCTCCAGAGTTTAAGCTCATTAAAAAATGAACCAATTTCTGGTAAATAACCATTGTGAATGTAACACTTCAGCTTTTAAAGCCTTGGTCGTGTTTGCACCGTCACCTCCACTTTTACATTGGCCGATCATTAACCTCCATTTGATTGTTTACCCATTTTGAGGGACAGCTACAAAGAGTGATCATGTTAGCCATCCTTGTAACACTACCGTGATTGGAAAATTCCAAACCTTACCTAGAATGAGTTGCGACCCAATTTTATCACTCGTTCCTCAAAAGACGAGTCTCCTTTAAGCTCTTTTCAAATGACTCATAAAATATGAAAAGGTTGCCGAGCCATTGGCCTCTCCAGCTCGTTAAAGGGACCGGAAGTGCTATCCCTCCTCTAAATTTTAATATTTTTGGACCTGAGGGATTATTACACAAAAAAATCGAGCGCTTGTCTTGTTCGGCTCATTAAAAGGATCGAAAATTCATCCCTTCTGTATTGTTTTATACTTTTTCGGACTTAAGGGATTAGATGACGAAAAAGGAATTTTGGAGTTTCCTTTACGTTCCTTTTCAGAATCTCTAAAATTGAAAAGGACCGAGTTATGTTTGTCATTAAAATCGTTAAAATTTAATAGCGACAAACTTATCTATAGATGAGAGCGAGTTTCACTATCGCTAGGCTCGTTAAAACATAGCGATGGGTTTGGCCGAAGGGAAAATTATAGAACAAGCATATGTTATCCTCCTCAAGCATGACAAAAATAAAGAGGTACTGGTCAGCAATGACTAAGGAAAAATTGGGAAGAAAACTTGAAGAAACTTTGTTGGTAGCAAGTCTCTCTTGAACATGACACTTTCACTCTGCATCCAAGTCGTGTTGGGTTGTCTCATTCACCGGTCACATCACCATGGTCCCATCATACCATCCACATCTGGGGTTAATGCTACCAATCCATCATGTCAGTGCCGCCAATATGTTCAAGAGAAGTCATTCAAAGAATTCACCTGTGTCTCACCCGCTACAATACATTTATACTCCTTTTTTTCTTGACCACCACCCTGAACCTAATATCACCAGATCGTTTTCACCTCCATTAAAATCATTTGCTCCATTCCGTGTCATTGATGTGGGATTCATTAAGGCCCTCCTGTGATGGGTCACTTCTTGTCTACATTAGCTCATTATCCAAGTCGATATAGGAACATCGCGTTCAATACTTTGAATCTTGCATGCCTTAATGGAAAGTTTCTCACTTCCGGTGATAGGTTTACATCAATGGCCTTTGACCGAAAGATTTTGCGTGGTGTTCGACGCCAAGTCCTTTATTCACACCACGTGAATTGTACTGCAGTACCTTGACGGTCATTATCATTATCGGTGATTCCTCTCACGCCTGTTAACAACTTACATCATTGGATGGTAATCAGGCGACGTCTTTCCATGTTTGACCCTAGAACATCTCTCACATGGATAGACTTGTAATTCGAGTGAAGATTGAACGAGATTGAAGACCCCAGATCTAGTTTCATCCATCTGGGATGCGATATATATTCAGCGAAATAAAGACATTAAATGTACATCATTGCTGCACAAATAATCATCCAATCAAAGGGATGATGGCTCTACCAGAATCATCAGTCTACAATGAGACGATTGTCTGTCCTATGTACATGAAAATGAATTTATAAAGCTGAGCATGGGAATGACCGCCTCAGCTAGATCATGAAAATATTATGAAGATAATGTATTGTATTGTATCTTATTACAGGTCTCCTCCCAGCTTGAAAGAACTTCGGATCCTCATAATAAAGCATTTCACCCGTCATCAAAAGATTAACAACCTCATGCTTTAGGGGGCAACTGTTATATACATTTTTGGGCACTAAAACCCCAAACATGAAATGTACATAAACCAAGGGCTCCTAAGTCCCTAAAAGTGTTGTTCTAACCCCTAAAGGAACAAGGTAAACTGATTACAGCTTCTCCGAGAAGTTCTCCATGAAAAACTGCTCAGAATTGGTCAAAGCGGGATCATTTCAGCTGCTCCATACGAAAAGTGTGTTGCATCTCACCTAAACACACTGTGTGGGTGCGTTGCATTTCAAAAATACCTTCTATGGGATTATCTTAATCTGGTTTGGTCATGTATCTGAATAACTAGCGCATGTTGTAGTC
Source organism: Pinus tabuliformis (assembly GCA_031772625.1). Lineage (NCBI taxonomy): Eukaryota > Viridiplantae > Streptophyta > Pinopsida > Pinales > Pinaceae > Pinus > Pinus tabuliformis. Next base: position 266,041,225 of record CM062814.1, on the reverse strand, counting down.
TGTAAATATGATGCTCTACGTATGATTGAAGTTTAGAATAGTTGTTATGTTTAAATCATCTTCTACAGATCTATATGCAGGTTCACTTTAGAAAAGGAGCATATACACGCTGGTTCTGCATATGAGAACAATGTTTACATCATAAATTTGATTGGCAGATCTGTATGTTGTTTCGCTTTGAGGAAAGCACGTATGGATGCAGGTTTGACACATGGAAGTAGCGTATATCTTATAAAAAAATGTTTTAGTTGCTTTTGTTGGCTATTACAGTGTTCTGGGTTATTTCTTGGGTTTTGGTTACTCTATTCTGGTGACATCATTTTGAATGATTAGATTGATGGAGTGATTGATTGATTTAGTTGTGGTTGGTTAAAAAGAATATTGGTTGATGCAGATATATTTGATGATTGAATGATGTTGTTAATGAATCGAGTCTAAAAATTTATGAAACATGGTCCCTAGAATGAAAGAGAAGGTTGTAGCCTTCTGTAGGCCAGCACCTACGTACTAGAAAACATATCAACTAGTACAAGAGCTAGGGGGTTGTATCTCCCTTCCAGTAGAAGCAGGAGAAAGAAAGAAGGTTGTAGCCTTCTACAAGTAGAAGCCTGCGTACTCGTATAAGACTACACTGGTACAAAAATTGTAAATACAATTCTCTTATTATTAAAAGAACACAAAGATGATTGCAGCAGGTGGTTTTCACCCACATTGGGTTTCCACCTTATATCTTGGTGTAATATGTGTTTCTTATGTCTGATGATCTATCATGTGTTTACTACACCTGGTTAATGTTTATATGTTTCTCATGCATTGATTAAAGATCAATATTTGATGAATTAACTGAATCATAAGTTTGTTGGATATACGCTAGTTGCACTAAACACAGTTGCGTGTACACGTGAGTTCCCTTAATTGATGTAGTGTATATTAATCTCATTATGGAAATGAAAAATGATTAGTTTGATAATACTGATTGACCCCCCCTCTTAGTATTATTTCCAACAATTTGTATTTGAGCAAGTCCTTTAGAAGAAGCTTGATCGCTTGAAGGAAGATCCATCATCATGAGTAATCAAGAAAGCGGGTGATCCATTAGACCACCAATCTTTGATGGGAGCAACTTTGTTTATTGGACAATAAGAACCACAACCTATCTTCAATCTCTAGGAACAGATGTCTGGAAATCATGGAAGGAGGATATACATTTCCATCATCAATTCCTACAGATACAATAGGTAGAAAACAATATGAAACCAATGCCAAGGCTGTTAATACATTATTGGGAAGTTTGTCACAATCAGAGTTTTTCAAAATTATGCAGCTCAAATCAGCCAAAGAAATATTGGACAAAATTGTTCTAAGATATGAAGGAGACTCTTAGGTAAAACGTGCTAAACTGCAAACTCTCAGAATTCAATATGAAACTCTCAAGATGCACAATGATGAAAGTATAGCTAGTTACTTCTTATGCATAGATGAGATTGTTAATTGCATGAAGAATCTAGGTGAAGAGTCAATCATTATGCTACCAAATGTCCTCATATATATAAATATGATAAAGGGAAGCAATCTGCAAAATGGAATAGAAAACAAAGTGTGAGTAAAAGGAGCTACTACACTCATGAAGATAGAGATGGTTTATCAAATAGTGATGAAGATGAAAATAGTAATGACTATAGACTTCTGATGGCTTTTGAAGATGACCTTGATGAAGAAATCTCTCAAGTCAAAATATGTTTAGAAGAAAAGAATATGATTATAGATACCTTGACATACCAACTTGCTGAAAGAGAAGAACACAATGAAAAGCTAAAATGTGAAATTGTGGGTCTAAGAAAGGATCTTGAGAAAACAAAAGCTCTCAATCTTAGATTTTCTAAAGGGTTAGATACCTTAAATGAAATTATCAAAGTTCAACGTTCTCCTCTCATAAAGATAGGTCTTGGATATACTAAAGAATCATCTCAATCACAAAAGCCATCAACCTCCACTAAAAGCTATCGCGATGTAGAAAAGAGCAATGAACACTTCGACAATCATCAGCAAAGGCATAATGCAGATCACCAGGAGAATCAGGATGAACTTAGTTCAAGGATGAACAGAAGCCACAAGTAATCTTGGGTAAATCATACTCAATTTTCTTCAAAGAATATCAATCAACAGGTCAGTAGCAGGAACTTCAACTACAATCAACAGGTCAATAGATTCAATAATCGTAGGAACTTCTTTAATGGTCAATGTTTCTCATGTCATAATTTTGGACACAAAGCTCCTCAATGTGTTGCTTACAAAACTATCATGACTAGAGAAGAATGAAATCAAAGGAATGTGACAGGGATCAAGAAAAGCTCCTATAATAACTTTTCTCTTCTTGAAAATGAAATAGAATGCTCAATGTGTAACAACATTGGCCATGAAGAATCTAAATGCAAGAGTAGATTTTGGCAAATAGCTCAGAAGGAGAAAACTCCATTAAATCCTAAAATATGGAGAAAGAAAGAACCACAAAAAAAAAGATGTGGTGTAGCCTTGTATGCAGAAGAACAAGAAAACTAGTGGTACATTGACAGTGGATGCTTAAAACACATGACAGGTGACACAAAAAAACTACAATCATATAATGCCTTAGAAAATGAAAAAGAGTGTTTCATTTGGAAAGGACACTGCTGCTATCATAAAAGGTAAAGGATCTATTTTCTTGAAAGAAAAATTTAAAGTTGGGAATGTTATGTATGTTGATGGCTTAAAGCATTATCTGCTGAGTGTGAGTCAAATGTTTGATCAAGGAAATGAAGTAGTGCTTCAATCAAATGGATGTTTTGTTTGTGAGCATAATGTAGGCGAAACCATGATTAAAGCGACAAGAAATCCAAGCAACCTATAACTACTTAGATGAGGACAAAAACAGTGCTATCTAAGAAAAAATGATGAAAACTAGCTATGGCAGAGAAGATTGGGACATCTAAGCTTTTCTCAAATAAGAAAAGCATGCAGATTCTAGGTTTTTTGTGATCTTCCAAATATCAACATTCCTGAAAATACTATATGAAAATCATGTCAATTCGGTAAGAAAAGTAGATCTCAATTCATCGAAAAGGAAGGGTCAGCTAGTAAGCCTCTTGAACGTTTTCATACTAATTTATGTGGTCCATCAAGGAAAAGGTCACCTCGTGGAGAAGAACATTTTTTATTTTTCAATGATGGTTTTTGTAGAATGTGCTGGATAGGTCTTATAAAGCATAAAGATGAAGCATTTGAAAAGTTCAAAGCCTTCAAATCTTTGGTTGAGAATGAATGAGATTGCAAAATCAAATTCCTGAGCTCTGATCGAGGAGGGGAATTTAGCTCGGATGAATTCTTTGAATTTTGTGAATAACGTGGAATAAAAAGGCAATTCTCCACTCCAAGGACTCCTCTACGAAATGGAGTGGTAGAAACGATGAACATAATTGTTCAACAAATGGCTCGTGCTATGCTAGATGAATCTGGAACTCCTGCAACCTTCTAGGGTGAAGCTGCATTCGTCGTCATCACTATTCTCAATCAAGAAAATGTTGGGGTAAACAACACTCAAACTCCATGTGAAATTTGGTATTGTAAGGCTCTTACTGTAAACTACTTCAATGTTTTTGGAAGAAAATGATACATGAAAAGGACTGATGAAAAACTTGCTAAGTTTGAACCCAGAGCAGATGAAGGTATTCTTCTTGGCTACTCTTCCCAAAGTAAAGGATATAAATTTTACAATAAAATAGTTGGGAAAATTATTGAAAGTATTGATGTTGTTGTTGATGAAGCATGCAAAAATCCAAACCAGATAAAAACCGAAGAGTATGATGATGAAGATGATGAGGATCATTTTTCCACATCAAATCACACTAATACTGAAAAAGAAACCAATCAAGCACCAGAAGAAGATATAACGATAGAAGAAAAGACTTCGTCCAGGTAATTTAGGAAAAATCATCCAGAAGCTCAAATGTTAGGATAAAAAGGGGGAGGTGTGTAGACTAAAACAACTGTTGCTGAAACTTCAAGCTATATAGCATTAGTATCTTCCACTAGAACTCAAAATATAAATGAAGCATGCGGAGATGAATGTTGGGTCAAGGCCATGAATGAAGAACTTGAGCAAATTGAAAAGAATAATACTTGGGAATTAGTTCCTAGACCTCATGTTAAGAATATCATAGGAACTAAATGGATATTCAAATATAAGCTGAATGAAAATGGAGAACTTACTAGAAACAAGGCCATACTTGTTTGTAAAGGATATGCTCAACAAGAAGGTATAGATTTTGAAGAAACTTTTGCACCTGTTGCTAGACTTGAAGCCATCAGAATGTTTCTTTCTCTTTCTAGCTTTCAGAAATTCAAAGTATACCAAATGGATGTAAAATTTGCCTTTCTTAATGGATACTTAGAAGAAGAAGTTTGTATTGAACAACCAGAAGGATTCATTCTTGGAAATGATGGAAAACTTGTATGAAAACTCAGAAAATCTCTCTATGGTCTAAAACATACTCCAAGGGCATGGTATTGTCGTCTTGACAAATATCTCCATCAATAAGGTTTTTCAAAGGGGTCAGGAAATAGCAATATATATACAAATATGGACACTGATAAATTTCTAATAATTATTGTGTATGTTGATGATATCATTTTTGGTAGCAATGAAGAATCCATGAGTTAGAATTTTGCTTCAGTAATGCGAAAAGAATTTGAAATATCCTTGCTTGCTGAGCTTACCTACTTTCTTGGTCTACAAGTGTAGCAAAATAAATATGGTATTTTTCTCTCACAAACCAAATCTCTCAGACAGATCCTGAAAAAGTATCACATGGAAGATCCTAAACCAATATGTACTCCAATGGTAATAGCAAGTAGTCTCAGATCAAATGACGAATCGGCAGCAGTTCATCAACCAACTTACAGATCCATGTTTGGTAGTTTGCTTTATCTAACAGGTACCGACCACACATCATGCATGCAGTGGGAATAGTTGGAAGATTCCAAGAAAATCCAAAGGAATCACATCTTCGGCAGTCAAAAGAATTTTCAAATATCTTCAAGAAACACAGAACGTTGGCTTATGGTATCCTAGAGATACAGATCTTAAACTTCATTCATATACAGATAAAGATTGGGTAGGAAGTGTTGATGATAGAAAAAGCACTAGCGATGGTGCATTCTATATGGGTTCTAGGTTAGTGTCTTGGTCTAGCAAGAAACAAAGCTCAATTTCATTATCTACAGCTGAAGCAGAATACGTGGCTCTTGCATCTTGCTGCACACAATTACTTTGGATGATGCAAACCTTGCAAGATATTCAGATCACATGTACTCCACCCATCTACATTCTATGTGATAATATGAGTGCCATTAGTATTTCAAAGAATCGAGTCATGCACTACAAGACCAAGAACATACCCATCAAATATCATTTCCTACATGAATAAGTGATTAAACAAAAGGTCAAATTGGATTGTGTTCTCTCCGAAGAATAGGTTGCTGATATATTCACTAAACCATTGACCAGAGAGACTTTGAATACCTCAGACAAAAGCTGGGAGTAGTTTTTGCATCATATTGCTGTTAAATCCTATTTTTCATAGAAAGGTTGTTATATGCGAGTTTCATGAAGTGTAGCCAGATACATATGCGAGTTTTTGTTGACACAATCGTGTATAAGTTAGTTTGAAGAAAAAATATTAGGTCAGACTTAGGAAAAAGGGGGTCTTCTATGGTTTTTCCAATTACCTGCTCTATTTGATAATGATTGCAATGCATTGATGTATTGGGCCTCATAGTGTTATTGATCACTTGATGAATATCTGATTCATGATAATGCTTTGATATCTTTTACTGACATATGCAATGATCAGATCTATCAGTGAATAGGTGGCACAAGTTCAAGGGGAGAACATGGTTGATGATATTTTGGGAACTATTGATGTACATATACAGGTTGTTGGCCTAGATGATATTGACAAATGTTGCTGGTTTCTCATGACTATCATGGTCTTGTTTAAGACATTTGGTCTCTGTTATATATGTCATGTATATCTTTTAATGTAATGGTCATGAAAAGACCTAATCTGTAACCCCACTATGCATGGGATGAATGATGTAATGTTTCTTATTTTTTGACTTGTATAAACAATTGATATAACCCCACTTCGTTGGGTGGATGAGTCAAATTTGGTATATCCCCACTTGGTTGGGAGATGAATGCATGTATGAGCCATTGATGATAGGAAGGTCATTTGTGATGTATGTATAGAGTCATGTTCATCTTTTAGAACACCCTTTTGAAAACTTTACTTATGCTCAGTGGGACCATGGAATTGATCATGCGAGCTCAATCATCACTACAGCATATCAGAAAATTCAGCATGCACTAAGGTGGAGCATGACACTTTGCCCTTGATGTCAAAGTGGGAGAGTGACCTGGTGTGGTTGTTGCCATCAAGTAAAAAGGGGGAGATTGTTGGTATTATGATGTATGTATTATACTTGATGGAAACCCACTTGTAGTAGAAAAAATCTCTTATATATGGTAACTAGATGAATCTACAGAAGAGATATCAGATGTGACAGAATGCATGATAGGAGTGTTTGCAAATGTGATGAAATGCGGGGCAGCTTCAAGGAATCAGTTTAGAAAGCAACTCACTCAGACAACAAATCACACTAATACAGGTTAACAACACACAGTTACAAATCAAAGTACGTAGAATGAAGAAAGAGATGTATATGCAGTTTCATCGTTGACCAAGTTGTGTATACACACAAGTTCACTGTATACAAGTTGCGTATACGTACACACACACTTTCAAAAAAGGAAAGGTGTGTATACCTTGGAAAACTATGTTTGGTCTGAAGCAGTTGGTCCATGGTATTTTGATCCATGGTATTGGTACAAGGTATCGAGTCTGAGGTATGGACCACAAGTATTAGGTCCAAGGTATTGGTCGTAATTGGTTTTGGTCCATGGTATTAAGAAAGGCCTAAAATTATAAAAGGAGGAGAAGATCATTAGGTCAAGTGTGCAAGTATCGAATATCTAATCTAGTATGAGATCTAATATGTAGGTTATAAGCTATTATGAAGCCAACTCACAAAAAGATAGAAAAGATAGTAATGGCGTAATCACTAGTATTATAGGGACCTAACATTCCCCTCTCCTTCAAAAGAGTGTTGTCCTCAATTCTTTAGTAGTTCTCGATGCTTTTGTATAAAATTCTCATCCTCCCTGTCGAATATTCAGCGGATAAGTTCTTCCACTTGATGAGATACTCGAAAATTGATTGATTTCAAAAATTAAACAATAAATGAAATGTATAAATGAGTTAATATATATCTATCTATCTATCTATCTATATATATATATATATATATATATATATATATATATATATATATATATATATATATATATATATATATATATATATATATATATAATCACGAATTACAAATTTTGAAAAGGCATAGTCTAGTTCCGCTTATGACATTTGATCGTGGGTCACCTTGCTAAGAAGGCCCATCCTCAACCACATGTACTAGTTAGACTTGACTTTTTCACTTTTAATTATTATTGTAATTTTTTTTAGCTTAATTGTATTAAATATATTTTCTTTATGAATAAAAATTTAAATCTTTTTTCATTTATACATATCACTTGGTTTTTGGTTTGCTAGATAAAGTGAGTGATAAGACGACTTGTTCCTCCAAAGTGTGGCTTGATTCATAGAGGTCTAGCTCCATTTAAGTCATGAAAATCACTAAGGGATAACACCTCGCTTCGGCCACAATAACTTGGCTAAATTTTTTTGAAGTGAATTTCAAACTGGTATAGGCCATGTGGACCATTTATCTATGTAAATTTAAATCCTATGGTTAGGGAAATTTGATTTCTAAGTATTCCTAGTGTGATTAGGTTTTATTAAAGGAATTATGTCTAAACATAAAACTAATTATTTTACTATTATTTCTAATGTAGTTTTTCTTTTCAAAATAAATGGTCAATGGGGAACTAGTGATGGCGGTCTCGGTGCAGGCAGGAGTGTTAATCTCTCAAATTGTGAGATTATATCTTCTATCTTTGTTTTCATGTGTATTTATTGGTTCAATGGGCTCTCTGTCATCCACTGACCACTTTAGAGCTTCCACTATATTAGCAGATCCCTCTGAAAGTCGCAGGGTTCCACTAAACTTCCACTAGTCGAGACATGATAGTAATAAAAACCATAGTTTAATAAATTCGAAATGTGCCTTCTAAAAAATTGTCAACACTTCTTCACCATTGATCTATTTAGGATGTAAGGTTCACAACACTCCCTAAGTTCAACCTTGATTCTCGTCTGTCAATCGTCGATCTTGCTCCACCAGATCTAATGGCTCACACACATATCAACCCGTTAACTTGCACACTCCAAATCAACCTGGAAAATAGTTTCCCTCTCTCTCCTCGTTGCTACGTGTAAGTATGTGTATGGAATCCAAGCCAACAGGGAATTACCATGTACAACCTTTCCTCCTCCCAAAATCCACTTGTGGTTTTCTCCAACTCTCTTCTACTCGTTAACTGTTGGTTAGCTTCCTCAATCGAACACCATTGATCTATCTCAATCGAGATTTATTGGTCTAAAATCAATCTTCATGCATTGCATCCTTGGTCTTCCTCCACTAATCTCGACCGTCTGCTCAATACACTCAGAATTCACGAGAAACTCAGTTAAAAGAAAAACACAAAATTTAACATAGTCAACACAATTTCATTCAATCTCACATAACACCTTTTAAACATTGAATTTCACAATAGCACAGAGATTTTTAAGGAGATTATCATTTGCGATTTGACAGGAAATTTCTTATCCACATACACAGAAACTAGATTTTCCCAAATTACTGGATTCGCTCCAGGGAAGCCAAATTTCTTCAACGGCCAAAATCCCCTTACAATTGAGGGAAAATTACATAAATAATGGTTCATCCTAACAACGAGATCCTAATACAAAGGCTAAAATTGATGAGCCCTATGTGTCGTGCGAGGCATTCTCCTCGAGAATCTCCACTACATCTAACTAACTAAAATTTATTACATCATGATCAAACCTATGTTATAGCTCCATGCTTAACTAGAAAAACATAGAAATTGATGGCTAAAGGATCCCATTCCTTTGCCTATAATATTTTTTTGTATTTTTGGAATAATTCCTCGAATTCATCTTCAAGCCTTATGCTCCTGCATCACACTCCTGAGGACAAAATTCTTCATGGGCTCTTGTTCATGAGCACTTCTACAGAACTGTCCAATTTCTATAGCATGTTTTTTGTTACCCAAGTAGCTTAAGCAATTGGCTGATCCTTCCATTTGACCAAATACTAAAATTACTCCCGTCCTCTCGTTTTCTTGAACACTTTCCTGTCTAGAATCCTTTCTGGCTGTAATTCGTTTGTTGTAGGTAATTGTTTTACCCAATCAATTTCCTGTGTCTATTGGTTTTCTTCTGTTTCATTTGTAATTTCACCTTCATACTTGTACAAATTAGCAACATTGAAAATTGGAGATATTCCAACATCAGCGGGTAATTCAATTTCATATGCACTTGTAGAAAATTTCCTCAATACTCAGCATGGTCCAATTTTCTTGAAATTCAATTTGCTATACTCCCTCTTTGGAAATCTTTCCTTGCTTAGGTGTCCTAAAACCAAATCCCCAACTTCAAAGTTCACTTCTTTTCTTCTCATGTCTACTCTATTTTTGCACTTAATGTTGCTATCGTGTAGTTATTGTTTGACCTGTTCATGTATTGCTTGTATTTCTGAAGAAAAATCTTCTCCCTCTACACTTCTCATCTCATATTTTCCCAAGTTTCTCAACCCAGGCACTACTCTTGGATGCATTCCATAAACTATATGGAACGGACTCTACTCTGTACTCCTGTTAGGTGAGTCATTATATGCATATTCAGCATGTGCCAATACTTGATCCCACACCTTTGGATTTTTCCCAGTAAGACTCCTTAAAAGATTTCCCAAACCCCTGTTCACAACTTTAGTCTGTCCATGAGTATGTGGATGATAGGAAGAACTGAAACTCAATTTAGTTCTGAGCTTCTTCCATAGTGTCCTACAAACATTTCCAAGAAAGTTGGAATCCCTGTCTGAGACAATACTCTTAGGCAACCCATGCAATCTTACAATCTCCTTGAAAAAGAAATTAGCAATGTGAGTAGCATCACTAGTTTTATAACATGGAATAAAATGTGCCATTTTTGAAAATGTTTTCACTACAATCCTATAGAAACATACAATCCTATGTTTTGCCTTCTTCCCTTTTCATATTGACAGACTTTACAAGTTCTCACATACTTTTCCACTTCAAATACTCATTTTTGGCTAGAAATAAAATCTGTTGAACTGCTCGTAAGTCTTATCTATAGCAAAATTTCCTGCAAGTCCACCACTATGTTTCTCTTTGATTAAATTCTCCCTCATAGAGCAATTTTGTATGCAGAGCTTATTTCTCTTAAACAACAGTCCATCTTGTAAGGAATATTCCAACCATTTATTCCTATCCATCAAAACACGTTTCTTATAAGCTTCAAATGCCTGTTTAAAATCTAAATTTGTCTCATACAATTCATTTTATAAAATCAAAACCGAACACTTGAATTTGACTCTCTTGAAGTAAAGTATTTCTCCTACTTAAAGCATCTGCAACTTTGTTCGATTGGCCATTTATATGCTTCAGGAAAAAATTGAAGCCTTTAAGATATTCTACCCATTTGGCATGTCTCTAGTTAAGTTTTGGTTGTTCCATAATATATTGCAATGCATGGTTGCGTGGATAAAGTATGAACTCTTTTTTCATTAGATAACGTCTCCATTTCTTCAATGATTGCACAACTGCATAAAACTCTTTGTCATAAGAATAATACTTTTTCTTTGAATCATTCAGTTCTTCACTAAAATAAGCTATAGGTTTGTCTTCCCGATTAAAACACCTCCAATAGCTTCGATACTTACATCACATTTCACTTGGAAAGGTTTACTAAAATCAAGTAGAATCAAAATAGGATTTTGAGTGATATTTTTATTCAACAACTAAAACTTTTTTTCTGCTTCAGTAGTCCATCTAAATGGTTGCTTATCCTTCTTTATAGTCTCAACAATAGGATCATTGATCTTACTAAAATTCTTTATGAATTTCCTATAAAAACTAGCAAGACCATGAAAACTTCTTACCTCAAAGATACTTTTAGGTGAAGGCCAGTCCATGGTTTCCACGATCTTCTCTGCATCCATCTTCAACCCTTTAGTAGAAATAACAAAACTCAAATACACTAATTCCTCTTTCATGAATGAAAATTTATTCAAATTCAGAAATAATTTCTCTTGTTGCAACCTTTGTAAGACATAATTGAGATGTCTCATGTGCTCCTCCTTAGACCTGTTGTAAACTAGTATATTATCTAGAAATACTATTACAAATTTATCAATAAACTCTTTAAGAACTTCATTCATGAGTTTCATAAAAATGTACTTGGTGCAATTGACAACCTAAAAGGCATTACTCTCCATTCATACAGTCTTTCATCTGTCTTAAAAGTAGTTTGCAAGTCATCCCCTTCTCTTTTTCTTATCTGATGATACCCACTCTTAAGATTTAGTTTTGTAAAATACTTTTCTCCACTCAAACAATCCATCAAATCTTCAATTCTAGGTAAAGGAAATCTATATCTAATTGTGGTTCTATTGATGGCTCTTGAATCAGTACACATTCTCTTGTCTCCATCTTTCTTTGGACTCAACACTGTTGGTACTACACAAGGACTCAAGCACAATCTGATCACTCTTTTTTCCAGCAGTTCTTGGACCTGTTTCTAACCTATTCTTTTTCTGTGGGAGTCATTCTGTAAGCTGCTTTGTTTGGTATATTTTCTCTAGGAATCAAATCTATATGATGACTAATCCTTCTAATGGGTGGCAACTCATTAGGAAAATCATCAACAATGATATCACAATAGTTGTCCAACATTTATTGAATTTCAATGGGTAAATCAGGAACTTTAGTAGAAGTCATTATTACCTTGGCCTTGCAAATTACAACAAAATCTACCTCATTTTCTTCCATAAGAAACAATGTACGATTGACACCATCTTTAGCAAACTTGTAGCCATTTATTTTCGCATCATGCATAGCTCCTCTATCATATTGCCAAGGTCTCCCAAGCAATATGTGACACACATCCATAGGCATCACATCACATACAATTTTATCCTTATATTTTCCCAACTTCAACTCCACTTCACACTGTTCATTCACTAACAGCTAATGTCCCTTCTGTAAACATGACAACTTGTAAGGTGTTGATGTCTCATTGTCTTCAACTTCAATTTCTCTGGCACTTCTATAGAGACCAAATTATTAGTGTTGCCACTATCAATAATCATCTCGCAACATTTCCCTTGAACCGTACACATTGTTCTGAACAAATTCTTCCTTTGTGATGGTTCAACTATCTACTTTGCTCACTGGAGCAAAACTTTATTAACTACCAAAGGTTCTCCTCTCTCTCGTACATTTTCTTCTTTTGTCACTGCTAGTACTTCTTCCTCAACTTCAGGCACAATTGCATTCCTCTCACTTGTTCCTACATTCTCTCGACATTCAAAAGTTGTGTGTCCCAATTTGTTACATCTATAACATCTTACTTCTCTTCCTCTACCTCTACCTCCTCTTCCTCTAGAAAAACTCCCTCTGCCACTTGCATCACCTCCCGTGGTTGCATGCTAGGTTGAGTTACTGCTAGCTCCATCTCTAGGTGTTGTAGATCTTCCTCTAACACCTTGACTTCCTTTTCATTAGAAAGTTCCTCTTCCTCTGCAATACTACTTCCTCATGAGTTTTTCTTTAGCTTTTAGTACCATCTCATAAGATTCTTCTACTGTTTTACTATACAATATACTTATCGCATCTTGAATGTCCATTCTAAAACCATTCACATATCTAGCCACCTCGTCATATGTATCCTAATTTTGTCGAGCTCTTATACTTACCTTATAGAATTCCTCTATATATTCTCTCACTCTCATAGACATCTCTCTGAACAAGGTTTGTTGATAATTACTTGGTGAAAACTTACCTCTTAGCTTTGCTACCATCGTATTCCAATTTCTGATTGGTTGTTTGCGAAGACTCTTTCCTTCTGCGTGCACTCCATCCCACCAAAGTGCCACATGTCATTTTAGCTTGGTGATAGCAAACTTTACTTTCTTCTCATCTTCTGTTGTTCATAATCAAAGAATTTCTCCATGTCATTAATCGAGTCTATCAATTCTTCTCGATTTAATCCTCTTGCATATATTAAAACCTCAATTTTTGGCCTAGCTGTGGATCTCAACACTGATTTGAAGAATCTCATCTCAGGAGTAACTTCTATAGTTTCCTCCTCTTCTTTAGTTTCAACCTCACGCTCACTAACATCTCCATCATCTATATTTCTCTGTGCTCTTAATGCTTCTAATCTAGCTTGCATCTGTTGCATAGCTTCCATCACCTCAGCATTTGCAACTGGTCGTCCTCTTCTGCCACGTACTCATCCTCTTCCAACTCTAAAAGCCATATTGGTTTTCCTTCTCTTGCTTCTAAGATTCAATTCAGTGTCAACAGGTTGCTCTCATACCACTAATGATGGCAGTCTCGGTACAAGCAGGAATTTTAATCTCCCAAATTGTGAGATTATATCTTATATCTTTGTTTGCGAGTGTATTTGTTGGTTCAATGAGCTCTCTGTCATCCACTGACCACTTTAGAGCTTTTGCTAAGTTAGCATATTCCTCTAAAAGTCACAGAGTTCCACTAAACTTCCACTAGTGCGGACCCGGCAATAATACAAACCATAGTTTAATAAATTTGAAAACTGCCTTCTAAAAATTCATTGGCACTTCTTCACCATTGATCTATTCAAGATCCAACATTCACAACACTCCCCAACTTCAAACTTGCTTCTCTTCTCTCAACCGTCGATCTCAGTCCACCAAATCTAACGACTCACACGCATATCGATCCGTTAACTTCCACACTCCAAATCAACCTGAAAAGAAAGTTTCCTCTATCTCCTCACTGCTATTTGTCAGTGTTTGTATGGAATGAGAGCCAATGAGGAAATACCACTTGCACCCTTTACTCCGCCCGAAATCCGCTTATGGTTTTCTCTAAATCGCTTCTACTCGTTAACTGTCGGTTAGCTTCCTTGTACGAACACCGTTGATCTATATCGATCAAGATCTATTGGTCTAAAACCAATCTTCATGTGTCGTGTCCTTTATCTTACTCCGCTCATCTCGACCATTCACTCAATACACTCAAAATTGACTCGAAACTCATTTAAGAGAAAAACACAGAATTTAACACAATCAACATAATTTCATTCAAGCTCAGAGAACACCGTTTAAAATTTGAATTTCACAATAACACAAAGATTTCGAAGGAGATTATCCTTCGGGATTTGATAGGGAATTTCTCATCCACATATAGAGAACCTAAATTTTCCCAATTTACTGGATTCACTCCACGAAAGCCAAATTTCTTCAAAAGTCAAAATCCCCTTGCAATAGTGTGAAAATTACATGAGTACTCATTCATCCTAACAACTAGATCCTAATTCAAAGGCTAAAATTTATTAACCCTATCTGTTGTGCAAGGCATTCTCCTTGAGAATCTCCACTACAACTAACTAACTAAAATTTATTACATCATGATCCAACCTATATTCTAGCTCTATGCTTAACTAGAAAAACATGGAAATTGATGGCTAAAGGATCCCACTCCTTTGGGTGTAATTTTTTTTTGTATTTTTGGAATAATTCCTCGAATTCATCTTCAAGCTTTATGCTCCTGCATCAACTAGTGACTTTCCTAGATATATTCAAAGACCTCCAAGCCACATCTCTTAGAGGCCCATAGTTCATTCCAAGCCTCAAATGTCTAAATACCACCTAAAAAAATATCGAGAAGTCACTAACTCTCCATATTTTCATTCGAATTTTAATATAATATTATTTAATGGTGATGTGGCAACATCTTCCTTATGCCCACTTCCCAACCTAATTATTAATTATTCGGGGAAATTTTTAAGATGAAAATTAATTAATAATTATTAGACTTAAATGACAAGTTAGCATTGGCTTAGTCTCACTTATCCAAGAAACTACCCTTTTCACCATCCAATCTAAGCATACAATTTGAAGCATGAATATGAACATTTGTAGTTTAAAATATATTTTTGAATGCATAATGGTTTCAAAAAGCTCTCATATTTTGTATATTAGACAATTCAAATTCAAATTCTTAAAAATCCTTATTTGATTTTGATTAAAAATACCTAGAAATATGTCATGAAAAAGACCATCTCATAAAGTTAGACTACACCTAATCTACATATTTGCTTAATTTCTCTAAATAGTTTGACTTCTTTTGTAATATTTAAAATTTATGTATATAACTTTAAATCGTATGGTTAACACAAATCAATTTCTAATTGGTCATTTATCATAATGTACTAAATGAATCATGTCCACACCTAAACATGCTTAATTTTATTATTATTATTTTTAATGTAGTTTAATTTTTGTTTGACTTTTTAAACATAAATGGTTGATGGAGAACAAAAAACCTCCCTAGATACATGAAACAACCTCAAAGCCACATCTATTAAGGTATTTTCCATGGAGACAACAATTTTGCCAAGAGAGTGGTTTTTAGCCATTCAATTAATGGATTCAATACCATAAAAAAAATATTTAGGGCACCCAAAATAGTGAAGTTAAATTGGTGTAAACATTTCCCAAAATTTAATGCTAGTCAAAATCTTTTTGGAAGTTTGGTTATTTTCCAAGAATTTTTTTTTGAATCCAACCAAGGGAGTATATAAATCATTTTTTGATGGTGTAATGGATTCAAAACCATTAAAAAAAAGAAGAAAATGTTAAAGCACCCAAAATAGTGAAGCTCAACTCGTGTATAAATTTCCCAAAATTTCTATTGAATGCTAGTCAAAATATATTTGGAAGCTTTTATACTTTCCACCAAATTTTTTGGGGGTAGTTTAACTACTCTCATTTAATTAAAAAAACATAATTCATCCTAAGACTAAGATGTATGTATGAAAACAACTAAAAGTGAAAACTAACAACCTACCCATATTTTTAGATTTTCTAATATATTACTATTTAATGCAAGTGTGACAATATCTTCCCTATACCCATATTATGGGATATAACACCTCTCAACCCAATTATTAATTATTAGGCACAACTTTTAAGATGAAAATATTTATTAATTATTAGATACAAATGACAAATGATCATTTAATACACTCTGTACATATTCACTTTAATTCTCTAAATATATTGACTTGTGCTATAATATTTAAAATCTCTCTATATAACATTAAATCATATGGTTAACCCATATTAAATTCTAGTTGAGTATTTATAGTGTTATACTAAATATAGATAACCCTTCTCTCCCTCATTATGTCTTATTAAAAGAATCTTGTCCACCCATAAACTTAATTTTTTATTATAATTTTTAATGTAATTTTATTTTTGTTTTAAATTTTCAAAATAAATGGTTGATGGGGAACTAACAACCTCCCTAAATATATGCAAACCACAACTATTAGAAACTAATATTTCATCCTAACACACGAACTTTTGAAAACCATCAAAAACAATAATCTACAATAAGCACATCCAAAAAATTTTATTTGAATTTTAAATATAATATTATTTAATACCCATATGGAAACATCTCCACTACACCCTTATATTAAATGGTATAGTACCTCTCAACAAAATTATTAATGGGTAGTCTAATGATTATGCTTTTTAAAGTTATGTAAATTCAAGCTATATTTTGAAAAAAAACCCCTAGACTTTATAATTTTAGGTGTTGTAGAAGTTTTTGATGTTGGTCAATCCATTTTCACTATCAAAAACATGATTCAAACACTCCCTCTTCAAGACTTTTTTTGAATGTTTAGCTTTTTCGAATGTTTTTGCCCTCATTCCTGCCACTTTTGACACTCCTAACAATTCCTCCTCCTCCATAGAAGACACCAATTATTAATCATTAAAAACTACTTTTAAAACACAAATAATTCTTAATAACCCTTATATGAGGGGTATAACACCTCTCAATCCAATTATTAATTATTAGACACATTTTTTAAAATAACAAGTAATTATTAATTATAAATACAAATAAAAATTATCATTTTGAGACATAGGTTTTTAACTAATTTTACAATAAATTTATCCTCTATCATTTACAATACAATTTTCTATACCCATTAGGAAAAAAAATTCTACTATAAAATTTATTTCCTCTAATAATTTTACTCATTTCTTAAACTTATTTAACAATATCCATATTTTAAAAATTAAATAAAATTTTACATTAACTTAAAAATAATATTTAATATTTTAAAAATATTATTTAATTTGTCTTTTATAATATTTAATATTTTAAAATACTATTTAATTTTAACTGAAAGTTTTTCAAAGTTAAACTTAACCTTACTCAAAGGTATTTTTACCGCCCTCGAAACCCTACCCAATCCTCCATGCACTTTTTATATATATAAATAAGCACGGAGAGAACATATAAATGATCTATATATAAAGAGATCACAAGGGCTCCATACCATTGCTGATTGCTGGGAAGCGCGAAGGCGTAAGACAGGTACTCTAACTGGCTTTGATGCTCAAACAAAAATAGTCCTTCTGCACTTTTGCGCTGTTTTTTTTAGTGAATAAATCATGATTTCTGGACAGCTGAAAATTAACTACATGTAAAGTGGGTTCTTCTTGTATAGGTGCGTGATAGGAGGATCTGGCGAGAGGAGGATCTGGGAAGAAGACCCCATCTTCAGGTCTACAAGAGAGATCTACTTGATTAGAGCGAGAGGAGGATCTGGGAAGAAGACGTAATCTTCAGGTCTATTAGAGTCCAGGAGTATATACCAGGCAGACACAATGGTTGTTGGAGAGAATCAAATTGGCAAAGGTGCCAAGGGCCTACCTCAAGTGAAAGGCAATCAATTAGGCCAAGGTGCTAAGCTCTCAGGGAACGGTAAATCCACCGCTGCAGCTAACGATAAAAATGAGAGGAAAAATCCGGTTTCTCGCTCCTCTCGCGCTGATCTACAGGTTCTAATGTTTTCCCATATTTATATTTCATTGATAGTTACGTTACATGATTATAGCATTCCCGGTCTGTTTTCCAATATTGATATTGTATTTGAATAGTTAATTTACATGATTATAGCATTCTCGTCTTTTTGTTAATTCATCTGCTCATAAAAATGTAATTTTCTTCTGATTTTTCCTACGTTTATGTTGATAATTGTTTTCTATATATATATATAAAATGTCAGGGATCTTTACTATTGAAGCAGAGATCCTGGTAAGATTTAGGTTCATTTTCAAGGAGTTTATTTTTTGTTGTCAATTTTAACAAATGCTATCTCAAGGATTTCAACATAAATGTTATCTTGATCTGTTTTCCAATATTAATATTGGATTGAATAGTTACTTTACATGATTATGGCTTTCTGGGTCTTTTTGTTAATTCATGTGTTCATAAAAATGTAATTTTCTCATTTTTCCTATGTTGGTAATTATTTTGAATAGAAATATATATATAATATCAACTTTACAATTGAATGAGAGATCCATGTAAGAGCTAGGTTAATTTCCAAGGAGTTTGGCTTTAGTTCTCAATTTCAACAAATGTTATCCCAAAGATTTCAATATAAATCAACAGAGTTTTACATATTACAGAGTAACCCAATGTTGGAGACTAGTGTCTTTACCAGAGCTATATAAAAATTATGAAATATGGATTTGAACTCCCTCCTTACATGTTACTAGTTTTTTCTGCCAAGAATAATCATTGCCTTAAAACACATTAGGAAGATGATGAATATGGATGACAAAATCCTCTTATACAATGTTCAATCAAATGCTAGTCAATCCTCCTTGCTAAATTTTGTTCTCATTGCAGTAGTGTTAAGTTTAAGAGTTATGTCAATAGATTATTAATTATATCAACATTAAATTACACTGGTTATAGAACATAAACATAAATAGCAGAAGACAATCCAATACAAGAGGACACAAGATGTGGCCCTAGCCAGAGACAAACCCCAATATGGTGAAACCATTGATCAATTCTTCTTATATGTTATTCAATATATGATAAGATATAGAGAGAGATAGCACACTTACAACATAAGTCAACTTTGACTAGAAAATAGATCATACTTTGACTTGTTTAAATAAGAGAATAGACATGTCTAAGAAGATGATACATGAGATCATTTGAATACAAGCTGTTTATTGTCATCATGCTGCACTTCAATGTCCTGCAGCATGTTTGGCAGTGTTCTAAGTTGTGCCACTAGGTCAAGTTGTGCCACTAGGTCACCCATTTCCTTGTTGCACCATTGCTGCTTTTTGTACTTGCTGCCCCAAATACTATACTGTTGTCCCAATTTACTTGCAGCACTATGTTGTTGTCCATGCACCATGATTGCAGTTGTCGAATGTGTCATCATGCTTGCAGCTGTCCTATTTTGATGCTGCCCCAAGCTTCATCCCTGTCCCATTGTCATCATTCTTGCAACTGTCCTATTTGCTTGCTCCACCAAGCTTCATTGCACTCCCATTGTCATCATGCTTGCCACTATCCCATTGTCATCATTCTTGCAGTTGTCCTATTTGCTTGCTCCACCAAGCTTCATTGCACTCCCATTTTAATCATGCTTGCAACTATCCTATTTAGACATGTTATACCTTGCTGTCCATGTATTGATCATGTACCCCTTCTATACTTGCCTTTGTTAATTTCTGCAGCATGTTTTTAGTTCTTTTACTTGCATTTGCATTTATCATTTTTCTACAAATTTGACTATCAAAATCTTGATTCAACTTAAGTTATTCAGTGTTTGGCACCCTATTAATTTTCCAATGCACCTACCAAATTACATCTTCTTCATGCCACTATGGATACCATTCCTTCAACCCTTCAACATTCTTAAGAAAAATTTGCTACAAGATCACATTTGCTTGCCATCTATGCAAACTAGCTTTAGCTAACCCCAAAACTAGTGGGTCACTTCAATCAAAAGGGTAGATGAACTACCTTCTTCCAATGTAGAACAAGCTAAAAGGAAACCAAATCAAATGTAGATTATATGATGTCAATCAATTATGTACAATGTGTATCTATTAATACATACACTAAACTGTTGAATTAATTTCCTGATGTTCTTGTACTCCAATAACAGTAAACCATAATACAAAATAACCTAATTTTTAATAAAAAAAAATAATTTTATAACAATTCCATTCATTTTTTTTTATGAAAAAGACATCTTCAGTGAAGCTACATAATAATTCAAATACTATGAAGCATTCTGTGAAAGATTCCTCTAATATGTTGAACTCTATCCAATTGTTTCAGTTTTTTTCTTGCATTTCTATCCATTTATTTTTTTTAAACTTTCGAGTCTAAATCTTCATTCTAATGAATTAATGCTAGCAACATTTCTCCTTGAGAGAAATATCTTCTTTAAGGCTTTGTCACAATTCAAATACTCTCACAAAGGATTCCGGATTCCTGTAACATGTGGATTGAAATGTTTTTCTTATTGCAGTTTCCAGTGGGACGGATCCACCGTCAGTTGAAGTCGCTACTACCTGAAAATCAAAGGGTGGGAGCTGCTGCAGCCGTATATGCTGCAGCCACTCTGGAGTATATTACTGCAGAGATCTTAGAGTTGGCAGGAAATGCTGCTAAAGATCTCAACGTGAAACGTATCACCCCAAGGCACCTGCAGCTGGCCATCAGAGGAGATGAAGAACTTGATACCTTGATCAAAGGTACCATCTCAGGTGGAGGTGTGATCCCTTACATTCACAAGTCTCTTATTTGCAAATCCACAAAGAAAGATTAGTTTCTATGTTTGGGGATGGTTACAATGCTTAGCTAAACGGAGTGCTGGATCGGTACACACAAGTGAATTTAGTGAATTTAGGAGTCTACCTTATTTTGTTGTATGCGGTTGGTTTGAACCTTCTTCCCTTGTGTTTTTCTATATGTGTTTTTTTTAAACTTATGGAGACTCTGATATTTCATACAGTTATTTTAATTTTTATTATGAGAAAATATATAAAGCATGTTATTTTTTCTGGATGTTTAGATAATTATATTTATTGCTATGTACTAGTATGTAATTATGTTGAGGCAAGCATTGATTCAAAATAATATGTGATTTATATCATTATTATTTTGTGCTTAGGTTATATTCTAAATGTTTAGTTTTTTTTTATATATTGTGATAGAATTATGTTGAGTAAAGAATTGATTCAAAATAATATGTGATTTTCATTATTATTTTTCTTAGTTTATGTTTTACTTTCAAGGCTTTTATTTTTTTTTAATTAATTTTTTTTAGAGAAATAATTTGTTTAATTAATTTTTCTAATTAATTAAAGATATAAAGTAATATAGGTTTGAATTTAAAAATAATTTAATGTACTAATTTTCTGTTATATATGATTAACTAAAATTCTTTTGATTATTAAAACAACTTTGGATGAACATTGAGTATAAATATGTACTTATTAAAAGAAAAAATATTTGGAACTTGTTATTCTCAAATTAATAAAACTAAAAAAAATCTAATTTTAAGTAGAAGAAAAAAAATGTAAATATGTAATATATTTTTACTAGAATAATAAAAAAATATAATATATAATGGCATTTATGTTTTCAAAAGTTTAATGGATTACTCCTTTTAAGATAATAGCAGAATTAACTTAAGGAAGATATACTTATCACATTTTTTATTTTTTTAAATAAAATATTCAAATTTATGTTGTGAAAATACATTTCAGATTTAATAACTATATTAAATATTTTTAGAATTTAATAAAAACAATATTATTCAAAATTTATATTAAATTTGATATTCAATCAAATTTAAAAAAAATAAAATTATAATTAAAACATTTCAAGAAAATAAAAATAAAAATAAATAATAAATAAACTTTAATATAAACTAAATCCAATAAATATGAGTGCAAATTTAATTATTATAAATTTAAAAAAAATGATAATTAATTCACTATAACATAACTAGCCCAAATATAATTCCTTTGTATGCCCTCCTTTAAACCTAGGTAATAATAGTAACCACATCAAAAATATTAATATATTTACATATATATGTAAACATATATCTAAAATATTAATAACTTTTTAGTGTATAACATATTAAATATTTGAGTATTCAGTTACTCAACATATCCATTTAATGTTGTTATTTCTAGTTACTAGTGCACACATAGGAAGATAGTTAAATTAATAATATGAGGATATTCAATAATCTTCATATTATTTTTAAAATAAATAAGTTTTTTTCTATTCCAAAAGATCCAATATCTATAGCAACAACAAGTGTCATAGTGTTTAGTTTGATTATAATGATGATAAATAGGTCTCTTCCTAGCATTTCTCATTGAAACCTATACCCAAATATTAATTACTATGGGTTCATTGTATTTTTGAACTAAGTGATAGGTAGGAGTTTCTTTTTTTTTGTGGAAGTAAGAGTAGGTCCTTCTATTCAACTAAATAAAAAGAGTTACATAATATACATGATAACCCAAGGCTATGTGGCCCACATAATAGTGAGGCCCCACAACACCTTAGTTACGAAGCCGAAGTCTCACAAACCTCTACAAGGGCTCACAAAATATTACAAACCTTCATCAATGGTGCAATGTGTCTTTGAATATCTAATGGTTGAGAGGCTATTTCGGGAATCCTTCACGCTCACCCTTTATCCTTCTAATGAGAGGTGAAGAGATGCCTTTATCCTTCTAATGAGAGGTGAAGAGATGCGTGAACTAACTCTATAACCATTTCGGTTCCGTTTGGGGAGATATTCCATGGGAATTTTAACTGCCCAAAATCCACGTGATGCATGCAATCCCAATAGGAATGTGCAACTAGCACGGACCCCAAGCCTTATAAATAAATCGTCTAAACAACTTTCCGGTCTGTATAGGTTGTTAAAAGTCTCGCTTTTTGTCACGTGAAATACATATGATTACTTTGATTTCGCCAACTTGCCAACATTTTAGCTAAATCCACATCCCCACTAGTTAAAAGGTGGTAGTTAATGTAATTTCTGTCAATGTGAAGACTTGCCCTATATAAGCTTTCCCACGGGAGAACCATAGGTTTATATAGTTTCAGGTACATTTTCCCTCACGAAAACCAAAGGCATACTTTGGAAATGTAGACTTTAGGAGTTCCCGATATATTCCACTCGCATTTTACCAAGAGCTCCTTACTCCTATAGACCACAATTCCTTTGTTTCGATCACTATTCATAGCATTTATTTCCTCTTCTCTCATAGAACTCTTTGTCTAAGTTTGCTTGTGTGTAACACTACTCCCTCAATCATCCATGGGGAGTCCTTGTCCATTCATATTTCATGTAGCCCTTGGAGTAGAGTACTCCTTCATTTGCCAATATATCCGCTAATCTGTTGGTTTTTTGGCACACATGAAAAAAAATAAGGGTTTTGATGGTTTGGAGGTGGGACTCTATGCATTGATAGACTAGTAGTAAATGCTAGTGTCTCGACACTTTGTCTCGTGCTAAGCCATTGAAAATTTTCTTCACTCAGTTAATTATCAATTCAGAATGAGCTTCAATTATGTTATTATGTAAATTTGAGTTGCTCGGGATTTCTACGCATTGCTCAAGGGCCATGAGCTTTGCCATATTACTAGTGGCCTTCCGCAAAATGACAGTGAAAGACGGTTTTTATGAAACCCTTATCATTCGTTATGACTCCTCCATAATGAGCCATACCACGGTTTCGTTTTGAGGCTCCATCTATGTTGCATTTCATAAAATCATTAGGGGGAGGTTGCCAAAAGTCATTATTAATGGTTATATGACATACATAGTTGTTTATACCCTGAGGGAAAGTTGTTTCTCTCTTGTCCTTTCGAGGTTAAAGTTGTCTTCATTGTTTTTTCCCCATCTTAGTTGGTCTGAACATGTTGATGTCAGAATATTTCTCTATTCGAAGATGGTTGTAAGAGCTTCTCCCTGGGCTTTCAACACGGATTCACCATTGTATACTAGGTTCTTCCATCTTCTCCATTTTCTATCGCTTTTGTCCCAATCCCATAAATCATGTACCCTAAGTAACCCTTTTTCATGAGTATCATTCTTGAGATTGAAAAATTATTCTTTTCTTAGTTTAGGTTCTTGTTGCCAATTATCTTCCCACAACCAAGCGAGGTTTCCATCTCTGATTTTCGAGAAATTGTGTTTCTGAACAATGGCTCTATTGTCCAAAGCTTTGTTCCAAATGTGGGAGCCTTTGATCATCCGAGACATTCTAATGTAATCCTTTTCTTACCCATTGTTTACATATTTCTCTTTCCATACTTTGACCCAAGGGGAAACCGATTGTTTTAGCCATCTCCACCAAAGTTTTGCCCCCAAAACTTTGTTTAGGGTTTCAGGGTCATCAAGTCCCAAACCTCCATGTGTCTTAGGTTTGCATACCTTTTTCCATGCTACCAAAGCCCATTTAATTTTCACTTCCCTTTTTCCCCAAAGTAAATCTCTTTGGATATTTTTTATGTCTTGCACAACTCCCTTTGGAGCTGGAAGCACTGAAAAATGAAGATGGGGATAGTTTGAAGGTTATCTTTTGTAAGCACTAACCGACCTCCTAAATTGAGAGACCTATTTGTCGATTCCTAGATTTTGTCGTGGAGTTTATTAGTAATAGGCTCCGACACTGCCTTGCTCAGAGGTTTGTCTATTAGAGGTACTCCTAGATATTTGGACAGTAGAATATCTCTTTGAAAGCCTAGAATTCTGGTGAGGTTTCTCTGAATAGAAATATCCGTATTCAAAAACAAAATCCTGGATTTGGTAAGGCTTACCTCTCTGCCCATAGCCATAGCATAGTCATTCAATATTTTTTTGAAGTCTTGAGCTTCCTTGACTATAGGTGTACCCTGGAGCATGGTGTCATCCACAAATTGCTGATGGGTCAAGGCATCCCCATTGAGAGTGAGTTTAAGACCCCTTGATTTTTTCTTCGACTTTAGCATGTTTGATCGCATTTCCTAGCCCTTCCATCATGAGAATAAAGAGGAAGGGTGAAACCGCATCTCCTTGTTTAAGCTCCCTTGAAGGCTTAAATGTTCTAGATGGTGAGCCATTAAGCAGGATTGAAAATCTTGAGGTAGTTACAAGGGCCATTACCCATCTTATCCAGTTATGGTAAAAGCCAAATGCTATTAGTACTTGCCTCAGATATGCCGAGCTTAGCTTATCATAAGCCTTCTCTAGGTCAAGTTGTATGATCATACCTACCTACCTATTTCTCTTAAGTGACTGAACCACCTTGTGAGCTTGAATGATATTATTAAGAATTTGCCTCCCTTCCACATATCCAGTTTTCTCGTCAGACACTAGAGTTGGAAGAAGGGGCTTAAGCCTCTTTGCATTTATTTTGGAAATAATTTTGTACACCACATTGCATAATGATATGGTTCTAGATCTATCTGGTTTCATGGCATTATCCTGCTTTGGAATCTAGGCTATGAAAGAGGTGCTAAGCACCTTCAGAACACATTTGTTTTTCCTTGAGTCCCCCACCACATCGAGGATATCTTGTTTAACTATATCCCAAGAGGCTTTGAAGAATTCCACGTTGAAACCATCCGGACCTGGAGCTTTCCCATTTTGCATTTCTTTAACGACTATGCTAACCTCCCATCATTCACTTGCCTCTTAAGATTATAATTGTCTTCTCTCGTCACTAGCTTGGGAATGTGCTTTGTGAAGTCATTGATAAATTTTGATCTGTGTATGAGAGGCTCCTCTACTATGGCTTGGAAATGTTGGACCAAAGCAGCTTCTATTTCTTGGTGGGTATTGAGCTGCTTTCCTTGAATATCTTTTATTTTGTAATCCTCTTTTGAGACCTATGCTCCATGGTGGATTTGTGAAAAACCTTGTATTCCTATCTCCTTCTTTTGACCATTGAATCCTTGATTTCTATTTCCAAAATATCTCCTCTTGCTTGCATAAGCCCTCCCATTTCTATTGAACATAGTCAACTTGTCCCTTACTCTCCTCGGTGAAGCCATCTGTGCTGAGGACCTAGTTAATTTCCTGTAGCTTTTGTTCAACTACTTTTTTGGCTTCGAAGATATTTCCAAAATCATTGTTATTCCAATATTTAAGCCTGTGTTTGATTTGTTTTAATCTTTTATGCAGGAGGAACATCTTTGTGCCCTGAACATGCATATCTTTTGTCCAACATTTTCCAATGTTGCTGATGAAGTTTGGATGGGTAAGCCATATGTTTTCAAACTTGAAAGGTCTATTTCTCGGAGTTTCTATAAAGGACGCTTCAAGTTTAATAGGCTAGTGATATGAGCCTCCAAAAGGTAGTATCATAGCTGATAAGTTAAGGCCTGTGAGGATAAGTTCCTTTGAAATAATCAATCTGTCAAGTTTAGTGGCCACTTGAGCCACTCCTGCCCTGTTATTATTCCAGGTGAAGATACGATTACTTGTCTCTGTATCTACTAGCCTCATGTTTTTTATGAAATTCTGAAACGCTATGGAATCTGCCTAGCGATCTAGTCGCACCTTTTTTTCCGATAGAGATTTGATCATATTAAAGTCCCTACCCAGAATCTAGGGGATACCCAAATGTCTTTCTCTTAGCTCCTCCAATGAGGTTAGGTGCCTCAGTTTATCCTGAGGCTTTTGTGGACCATATACATTTGTGAACAAATAAACGTCCTTGTCCCCCAAAGGTTGGATGACCATTCATATATACTTCTTCTATGCTTCAACATCTAGGATTCCAAGTTTCATAGGGTTCCAAAATGTGAGAATTCGCCCTGCTTCTTTGTCTACTTTAACTTCTAGATATTCATACTTAGTAAACCATTTTCTATGTATTTCTCTTATTTTGTCTTTTGATCATTTTCTTTCCTGTATAAATACCATTTCTGGTTTTTCGTTTTTCATTCTCTTACTAGGATTTCTTTGTTTCCTTTTACTTCCTAGACCTCTAATATTCCATGTTGCAAGCTTCATTAAGAAAGATTTGTAAATGAGTAACTTGTTAGGTCTTTCATCTTACCTGAGTTGATCATGAGTTTTCCACACTCTATCAGCAGCTTATTCTGTCTTTTCTTCCTCTTTTTCTGCCTGGGTTCTTAGGAGCTTGTCCCAATGTTGCCTCCATCATTTTAACCCCTCCGTTGTCTTGACTATCATGATTTCTTTTGACCCACACACCGTTTACCTCATTTCTCTAGAGGAATAGTAGTTGCACTCTTTTAAACTCCTCTTGAGGTAATGAATCCACTCCTTTGGTTTGTCCCTGCTCCAGGAACCTTTCCAGATCAAGATGCTCCCTTTCAAGAATATCATGTAGTTCATGATCCTCCATTCCCACTTCACTTGGGGTCATCTCTTAGTCCCCCTCAAATTCCATAGTGCTATGTAGATCCTCCTTGTGTTGGTTGTTTTTAGGTCTATCCTCTATACTGGCCTCCTTTGCCTTTTCTGCATGGTTATCCTCCACCTCCTGGCTCTCTTTATTGTGCCCATCTTCTTCTTCTAATATCTTGAACCTATTCTGACTAAGGTGATTTTCCTCATTGAATTTCTTCTGGTTCTTTCTCACTCCTCTAACTCTACCTCCCACTTTGGTAAAACTTTTCGTTTCTTTCCCTAAGGTGGCTTTAATACTGCTCTCGATTTTGTTTAAAGGGCATTCTCTAAAGAGGTGCCTGTTTTCATGGCATTTACGACAACAGAAAGGAACATGCTCATAGTCCTTCGTCTACAACCATTCTTCATCATATACTTCTAGAATTATATCATCTAATAGAGCTCAAGAAAGGTCAATTTCTATGCATATGTGGGCGAAGGAGGTGTATTTCCCTCATAGTGTGGCCTCTCATATTTTTTAAAAATTCACTAGTTTATTGCCTATGGCTTTTAATGATTCTAGCTGCCAATAATCTAGAGGTAGGGAATAGAGTCTTATCCATACGAGAACCAAAGTGATTTTCTCTCATTTTGGGACAAAACTCATCATCCATGGCTGCATATAGAGGCGTGTAGCAGCATAGAAGTATGGTCCTCCTTCAAACACCATGTCTTTATCCTCTAGGTTTGTAAAAAAACTTTGAAGAAACCCTTGGATCTAAGGTGCCAATCTATTTCTCCCTTAGGTTTCCAATGAATCTTAATCCATGCATTCAAATCTTTCTCTCTAAGCCATAACCCCATGAATTTACATATTACATATAACGGCATAATTTTCCATGTGCTCCCTATGTGCCTGTAGGGCTAGATCACTTAACACCACCCAGGGTGTGATGGTCGCCCCAGGTTTACATGGTCCTCTCTGACTTATGTGATCAGATTTCTCATTGTCTCCCTTTATTCGCCTCTTTTTTCTGACTTCTTCCTACTTATCTTCTTGCCCCTCTGAGCTTCTCTTTTCCTGTTTCCCTTTTCTTGAACTCCCAGTTTCAACTTCCAGCGGCCTCTTGAAGCAATTGGAGATTGCCTGCCTATAGGAGGGAGTACAACTTGCCTCCTCTCTCCCTTCCATGGTGCGCAACACTCATCTTCTCCTACAAACCTTAGCTTCACGCATTTTTTTTTCTCCCAATTTCAAAACAAGTGATTGGTAGGAGTTTCAATAAAATGGTCATGCTTTGAAAATTTTTGTTTTATTATTTTTTGAGTAGAAAAAAAATGTATAATTTATCCTAACCAAATATGGTTTATGTTGATCTTAATGAAAGCTAAGTGGGAGCAATCATGTTGTACTAAAAAAGAAGAAATCCAAAGAAAATAACTATGGGGAAATCAACCATAATTGTTGGCATTTCATCAAAAACTACAATGTGCTTCAACTAGTTATTTATTTTTTAGGTATGACTACTCGGATGATGGTGACAACCATGAAGGATATTTCCTTTTTCATGTTTGTACACTTTTTCAGTGATTTTCGTACATCTCAAATTAATATAATAAATTCCAATCCAATGAGAAGAGAGGAGAGTAATTTCAATTGTTATAAATAATATAATATTCATAAGTCCATCTAATTATTAAAAATTACATACACACACAAATCCCACCATATAATAGACACAAATATGATATAACTTTTATTTTTCAAATTTACTAATATATTAATAAATGATTGATAACATGGTTTTGATTTGTTTATATGCTCATAAGATATATTATAAACATATTACATTATGACTTGACATGGTTCAATATATAGTAGATAAGATGAGTGAATTATAGTAATAACACATATATTGCTACTTTAACTTTACATATATATCTACTTATTATTATTATTATTATTATTATAGAATGTAATTTATACAAATCTATGGACATATATTACATCATATTGATACATTGTTTAAAATTTTTATAAGATTACTACAATTGAAATGAACATTTCTTTAGATTGTGATGTTCATGAATGGTTACCTACAATTGCACTGAACATTTATTTACATTGTGATTTTCATGAATAGTTACATTTGATTGCAACATTCATGTCTTTTTGCTTATGTAAAACTACAATATTTTGAAATGGTTATGTGGCATTATAATGTTGATTAGGGGTTACCATGCATCATGGGATGCTTTGGGGATTCTCTTGGGTTGCAATATTACTTAATGGTAATTACACATTATGATATTCAACCTAGTATATGAATTTTGAATTGCTACATTCTTCATGGTTATGCTACATTGTAAAATTCAGGAAGGATTGTGTCACATTCTTTGTCAATGGTTACATTTCATTGGGAGATTTATCTTCCATTGCATTACAAAGTTTATTAAAGGTTATGCAACATTGGAACATTCTTAAAGGGTTGTGTTGGACAATAATGTTCTTCAACAATTATGTGACCCTATGGCATTAATCTTCGTTGATTTACGTCAAATTTCTAGATTCCTCAAAAATTGCCCTAAGAGTGGGGGATATATTGTGGGGATAGTACATGATATAACAACTAGTGGGGCATATGTGGCGTTAAATGCCTATAAAATATCCATTATCCTGTCATATATATATAGGGATAAATGCATATATAATAGTGGTTAGTGTAATAAATGATCACATGTGCAAATTGTGAATAATTATATACACACATTGTATAGTCATTATTCAAGGAATAATTATCTGTATGAATAAAATAATTTGGGGTATTTGATGAATGAAAGAATAGTTTGCCAAGTGATGCCCTAGCACAGGCTAAAAATGGTTGTAGTAATTGTGCCTCAAACCAGATTTGTAATGAGCATCAAAACATGAGTAACACTTAAAACAAGATACATCTATATCATAATTGTGTTATCTCTTGGATCTCTCATTAGGGAACTCAACAAGGTGTTAAAATAACAAAATAATTAGGTTGAAACCCTGTAAATACCTTGTTCAAAGAGTAGAAGTGAGGCCATAGATTTCCAACAACTCCTTATGAGAACCTTAAACAACAACAAACTATAATCTTGTTTAGACCATCAAATCATATTCAAGAGAATCCAGTCCTCATAAATTTCAGTGTGCAAAATTCTCACTACACTTTGTTCTGTTCTATGATAGAAGAATGTGATTGAATGAGTCGTGAAACTCAGACATAAGAGCTTCTATACCTAGGTTTGTAATCTTCTTGAAAATCCCCATATAGGAATGGATTGCAATTTTGAAAGTGAGATTTGCTTGAGCTGAAGTCACTCTTGAAACATAGACAAGCATGAAGTCTCGTCATTGTATAGCCATGACTCATGTAGATGTCAAATAGCTGTCAAGAAAAGTATGTAGATAGAGCCCCTAGAGTCTCTAATACACTTGCATGTATGCAACAAAACTTGTATCATAATAGGACTATTACTTCTTCACAGGTCGAATTATTTTATAGAATATCCACTTGAAATCCAAAAACAGTTTTTCCTTGAGGTTCTAATGACTGCTTCAGGATGGAGGGAAGATTTAGTATTTCATTCTTACAATGGTACTATAACAATTACAGTAATACTCTTCACTATTTTTCAGAGTATAAGAACCTGGTAAATAGTATGCCTCTTATTTTGACATCTAAATTATAGCTAGACTATTATACTCAAATTGTCTTATGCAAAATCATGTAACTATGAAACTTCAAGAGTTACTTAAAATTTCCATAGTTAATGCAAGGAGGTGAGATAAATGTATTTCCTATGCTATCTCTCACTCCAACTACATACCTGATGAGAATAGTTACTTCATGATAGCTTGATTTTAATTACATCCATTTCCTTAAGAAATCACACAAAACATTATCACATGATTGTAACTAAGAAAGAACATGAACCATAAATGTAGGATAGATAGAGCACAGAAATTGGTTGAAGCCAAGAACCAACTGTAAGATGGGAAACCCTTGATCAATTATTCTTTTTCTTTCTCAAATATTCAATAAGGAGAGAGACATATACATATTGCAAAGGTAGTAGGAAAAGAAGCAACAAATATTATTTCAAGAGGACCACATAGAGCAATCTTCTTTACTTAATATAAAAATCCCAATTACAAAAGTATAATCATGTTAACATGATGATGAAATAACAATGGATTTGGAACTTGATTAGGGTCATATTGTAGACTATGTCAACCCATTAAATTTCTTTCAACGTTGCCTTAAATCACTACGTCTAACCTCCTTCTTCTTTCCTACCCCGTCTTCCTATAGCTTGACTTTAGCTATAGTAATAAGCCGTAACTTCCCTTTCAACTAGCCCATAAGAGGCTTGTAGTTCTGCTCCAATAAACGTAGGGATTGTGGCCTATCTAACACAACCCAAACCATCCATCGATTAGATTGGAAGGTGTTGGAAATAATACTGAGAGGGGGGGGTGAATTAGTATTATAAAACTAATAATTTTTCATTTCAATAATGAGATTCATATATGCTACTTTAGTTAAGGGAACTCACACATACACGTGATTGTGTTTTGTGCAACTAGTGTATATCCAACAAACTTATGGTTCATTTAATTCATCATTTAATGATCTTTAATCAGTTCATCATAGCCATATAAACAGTAACGAGATGTAGTAAAGACATAACAGATCATCAACCATAAGAAACACACATGAAAGCCAAGGTATAAGGTGGAAACCCAATGTGGGTGAAAACCACCTGCTACAATTGTCTCTGTCTTCTTTTAATAATAACTGAATTCTATTTACAATTTTTGTGCTTGTGCATTCTTATATGAGTATGCACGCTTCTACCTGCAGAAGGCTACAACCTTCTCTCATTCTCCAGCTTCTACTACAAAGGAGCTACAACCCCCTAGCTCTTGTACTAGTTGATATGTTTACTAGTCCCTAGGTGCCAACCTACGGAAGGCTACAACCTTCTCATTTCTTCCAGGGACCACGTTTCATAAATTTTCAGAATGGACACATTAACAACATCATTCAATCATAAAATATATCTACATCAACCAATCTTCTTTTGAACCAACCACAACTGAATCAATCAATCATTCCATCAATCTGATCATTTAGAATGTTGTCACCAGAATATGGTAACGAGAACCCAAGCAATAACCCAAAACAC
Organism: Pinus tabuliformis; assembly: GCA_031772625.1. Taxonomy (NCBI): domain Eukaryota; kingdom Viridiplantae; phylum Streptophyta; class Pinopsida; order Pinales; family Pinaceae; genus Pinus; species Pinus tabuliformis. The sequence continues at coordinate 266,008,409 of CM062814.1, read as the reverse complement.
TGCAATAGCAAACAGAAACAAATAAAACATATTTTATAACGTATACGCTACTTCCATGCGTCAAAGCTACATGCATAATTTATTTCCTCAAAGCGAACTAGCATACATATCTGCGTATCAAATTTATGATGTATACATTGTTTTGATATGCAGAATCAACGTGTATACAGTCCTTTTCTAAAGTGAACCTGCGTACAGATCTGTAGAAGATGATTTAAACATAACAACTATTCTATACTTCAATCATACCCAAATCATCATATTTAGAGTAAAACATGTCTCTGTTATTTAGATACATTATCAAACCACATAAAGATAATTCACTACAAGCCTAAAGATCCTCAAACATCATTAGATCTTATCTTTCATCAAGTGCTAAGGTTCTTCCTTAGTTAAGATCAAGCACAACACCATAAGCTAAGGTTAGGTCCCTATAATACTAGTGATTTCCCCATTACTATTGTAGTTGTATCCTTTATTAATATTGTTTTGCCCCTATTGTCCCCATATTGTTATTACTGTCCCCCATAGAATCGCTCTATTGTTATTTTTGTGCCTTTATATTATTATTGTTAGGTCGGATGGGTTATATTGTGGCTCCCTAGACTCCTATATATAGAAAGGAGGTTTTCACATTTGAATCATCAAGGAATCATTCATTTGTGTAATGTAAAGGAAGTTTCTCCCTCGAGCAAGCTGAATTCTAAGGCATTAATCTGTCTTTCCTATCTTTTTGTGAGTTGGTTTCATAACATTTGGTATGAGAGCTTTGAATTCTAGGGTTTTGCTGCTCCAAACAGGTCATCGTGGCATTTGCGCTATAACTTTTTTCTGTGATATTTCAGATGCTAAAGAAAAAAAACATTTAGGACAAAATCGTTCTAAATCGCACTTTAGAATTTCACATCTTTTTGCACTATATTTGTAGAGATATGATCTGAGGAAGTCGGGATTTTTGCAAACTCCCGAATTACATTCCAAACAGATGACCTGGGGAAAATAGTCATAAATTTTGTTTTGAGCATCAGATTGAAATTTCGTTAGAGGTTAGAGAAAGAGCATGGACTTTAGTTTCTTTTGTATATTTTTCAGATCCTAAGGTCAAAATAGTGACACGTGGCACCTCCTACAAGTTTGTTCCTCCGAAAAGGCCTATAATCAGGTCATATTGGGAGATCGTTCATAACTCTGCCTTGGAGAATCTAAATTCAATCAGACTGGTGGCATTGGAAAGAGAACACAGAGGGCTACTATAGATCACAATTTCAAAATTGGATGATATGAGATTAGAGAGATACATCACACACAATATCCAGCTCCTACAAAGTGAAAAAAGGTGTGTAGATTTTTTTTAAATTTTTGCTTAAGCTTGGTTTGAAAAACTATTTTGAAGGAATTCAAAGGGCATAATAAAGCATTGTTATCGGTAATTGATGCCCCGAGGAAAGAAAATGCAAACACCTAGTAAGCAACCTGAAAGCTCTAGCATGACTTATGAAGAAGAGGAAGAGATGCAACATGATATATCAAAATTACGAGACCAAGTGCAACAAATGCCACTCGCACAAAAGTTAATAGAATCTAAGATGGATGGTTTAAATAAAGACGTATAAGCTAAGGTGAATGACGTGGAAGCTAATATGGACGATTTGAAGATAGATTTGAAAACAGATTTGAAGACAGGCACGGTAGATTTGAGGACAGATTTGACAAATTTTCTACAAGAAATACTTAGTGATGGTGAAATGGTAGTAAAGGAAACTCATGATGAGAACAAAAGAAATGTTAATGATGATTTCACAGACTCTAATGTTGGATCAAAGACCCACCATATTCAGAAAATCGATATGAGGAAGTTTGATGGCAAGGATCCCGCAACATGGATATTACAGATGGAACAATTTTTCGATCTCAATAATGTGCAAAACACACAAAAGGTGTGTATTGCAAATTTATATTTTGAACCAAATCATTTTGTATGGTATCAATGGCTGTTCTCTTGTAAACAAATTATCACTTGGGCAATTTTTATAGAAGAATTGACGTCACACTATGAGGATACAAAAAGCAATACGTTTTTTAGCCAATTGATAAGTCTCCAACAAAAGGGTTCAATAATGGAACACATTGAGGAGTTCCAAAAATGTAACATAAGGGTAAAAAATATTCCAGAGGAGCATAGGATTGATGTGTTCATAGGGACATTAAAGGATAATATCGAACATGATGTTCACCTTTGGGAACATAATTCACTAGAGAAGGCATTCAGGTTAGTAGGAAAAATGGAAAGCAAAATTATGGCAACTAGGAAGCATATCACTCACAACTATAAAGATCAAAGTGTTGTTGCCCCTATTCTTCCGCAACCTATAAGGTTGACACCACAACAATTGGAAGAAAATAGAGTAAAAGGGCTTTGTTACAGTTGTTATAGCAAATACATTAAAGGTCATAAGTGTACTGAGAAGAAATTATTCTACATAGATTGTGAAAAGGAAGAAGAAAAGGAGCAAGAAAGGTCAAAAGAAGAGGATATACTCCACGAACAAAGCCTAGATAAAGAAGAAATGAATCCAACCATATCGTGTAATGCATTAGCTAAAATTACCACTCCTCAAACCATCAAGATACAAGGACAAATCAAGAAGAAAAAGGTAAGAGTGTTGAAGTATTTAGGAAGTACCCACAATTTTATTCATTGTAAGATAGCAAAAGAATTGAATTACTTCATATATCCAGCACCAGAGTGTCAAGAGATGGTTACAAATGGAGGAATGATAAATTTCTCTGGAAAGTGCCATAATATAAAGCTATCCATGGGAGAATATGTATTGACTAGCCCAATGCTTTCCATTCCAATGGGAGGTGCTGATGTTGTACAATAGCTTTTAATTTTCAAGAACTTTTCATGAAATTTTCTATAGAAGGAAAGGAATTTGAATTAAGGGGTATTGCGGGAAAATCGGGAAAGATAATCAGCTGTAACAGTATGTCAACGCTTCTTGAAAATCAACAAAGAGGTCTAATTGCACAATTATGTTCGCTAGACTTTTCCACATCGAAATCATCTATTTCTCCAAATATCCAAAATGTCTTGGAAAATCATTCCAAGGTATTTGAGACTCCCAAAGGTCTCACACCTATTCGTGATCATGATCATGCTATTCATCTAATTCCAGAAAGTGTTCCTCAAAATATCATGCCATACAGATATCCCTATGCCCAAAAGAGTGAAATTGAACGTATGGTTGCAGAAATGCTAGAGGCTAGTATAATTCAACCTAGTCAAAGTTCTTTCTCTACTCGAGCAGTGTTGGTGCACAAGATCGACAGATCATGGCGCATGTGTCTCGATTATAAGGAGCTCAATAAGCTCACTGTTATAGATAAGTTTCTCATTCCCGTCATTGATGAATTACTGGATGAATTGCATGGTCAATTTACTTCACCAAGTTGGACCTTCATTTAGGATATCATCAAATCAGAATTAAGACTGAAGACATTCCAAAAATAACATTTAGAACTCATGAGGCTCATTATGAATTTTTGGTCATGCCTTTTGGCCTTACCAATGCACCTTCTACATTTCAAGGTTTGATGAATTCCATTTTCAAAGCCTTCCTTACAAAATTTGTGTTAGTATATTTTGATGATATACTAATCTATAGCAAGTCCTCGAAGGATCATGTGGAACATGTTGACAAGGTGCTACAGCTATTGGAGGAGAAACAATTATATGCAAAAAGATCCAAATGTTTCTTTGGAGTACAAGAGGTGGAATATCTGGGTCGTATTGTATCTCATGAAGGAGTTAAGGTAGACCCTAGCAAAATTAAAGCCATTAACAAATGGAAAATCGCCACATCCATAAAGCATCTGCGAGGATTTCTCCGGTTGAGAGGGTATTATCGCAAGTTTGTTAAGAATTATGGGAGAATAGCAGCACCTCTGACAACAATATTGAAGGAAGATGCATTTTCATGGACTCCAGAAGCAACAAACGCCTTCAAACATCTTAAAGAGGCAATGTGCCAAGGACTGGTGTTGGCTACACCGGACTTAACAAAAACCTTTATTGTGGAATGTGATGCTTCAAGGAATGGAATTGGTGTTGTTTTAATGGAAGCTGAGCCCATACCTTTTGAAAGTCGTCCAATCAAGGGAAATTTTTTACACAAAGCTATTTATGAGAAGGAAATTTTGGCAATACAACATACACTTAAGAAATGGTGACCCTAACTAATGGGAAGACACTTCAAGGTAAAAATTGATCATGATAGCCTTAAACGCTTTCTAGAACAAAGATTATCCTCTAAAAAGCAACAAAAGTGGGTCACAGAGATGTTGGGCTATGACTTTGAAATCATCTACAAAAAAGGGAAGCAAAATGTGGTGGCAGATGCACTCTTAAGGAAGGATAATGATTTGGAAGCATTGTTGTGCGCCATTTCTATTATCCAACCAGATTGGATATACAAAGCAGGGGAGGAACGAAAGAATGATGAAGAAATGTGGGCACTTATTCGAAAGTTACAACAAGATTCCAATATATCTGATACATTTAGCTAGCAAAATGATTCATTATGGTACAAAGATCGCTTATACCTCTGTAAGAATTCCCAACTCAAACAAAAGATTATTATGGAATTACACACTTCTCCCTTAGGAAGGCACTCAAGATTTTTAAAAACTTACCACAGGGTTAAGAAGGAATTTGTTTGGGATGGCCTTAAATTGGACATTCAAAATTTTGTGGCGGAATGTTTGGTTTGCAAACAAATTAAAGTTGAGATAGTTAAGACCCTCGGTCTATTACAACATTTATCCATTCCAAGCCAATGTTGGGAGGAGGATTCAATGGATTTTATCATAGGTTTACCCAATTCTAAGGGAAAGAGTGTCATCATGGTGGTTGTTGATAGACTTACCAAGTATTCACACTTTTGTGCATTATCACATTCATTTAAAGCCAGTACATTTTCTATTGCATTTATGGAAACAATTCAAAAGCTACATGGAAACCCAAATATTATTGTAAGTGACTAAGATCCCATTTTCACTGGAGATTTTTGGACAAAATTATTTTCTTGTCTAGGTACTCAATTATCTCATAGCTCGTCTTATTATCCTCAATCAGATGGGCAAACTGAGATCATAAACAAATTTTTGGAAGGATAGCTTCGTTGCTCTGTATCTGATAAACGGACACAATGGGTCAAGTGGTTTCCTCTGGCTGAATGGTGGTATAACACTTCCTTCCATACAACAAAAAAAATGACCCCATTTATGACACTTTATGGATATCAACTACCATTTATCACATCATATTTAAGAGAAAATTCTAAGGTTCAAGCAGTGGAACATCACATCGAGCATCAACAACAAGTCATCCAACTCTTAAAGGATAATGTTGGGTCCCTATAATACTAGTTATTACCCCATTACTATTGTAGCTATACCCTTTATTTATATTTTTGTGCCCCTATTACCCCCATATTGTTATTTCTGTGCCCCATAGAATCGCTCTATTGTTATTTTTGTGGCTTTATATTATTATTGTTAGGTCGGCTGGATTATATTGTGACTCCTATATATAGAAAGGAGGTTTTCTCATTTGAAGCATCCAAGAATTGTTCATTTATGTAATTTAAAGGAGGTTGCCCCCTCGAAGAGGCTGAATTCTATGGCGTTGATCTATCTTTCTATCTTCTCTTGAGCCGGTTTCATAACATTTGGTATCAGAGCTTTGCATTCTAGTGTTTCACTCCTCCAAACAGGTCATCGTGGCATTTTTGCTATAATTTTTTTTGTGACGTTTCAGAAGTCCCAAAAAAAACCCATTTGAGAATAAATCACGTTGAACCTTGGATCTGAATTTCAGAGCTTTTCGCGTGATATTTGCAGAGATATGATCTGAGGAAGTTGGTCTTTTCGCAGACTCGTGAATTGCATTCAAAACAGGTGACCTGGGAAAATCGTCATAACTTTCTCTCTGGGAATCAGATTGAAATTTTGTAAGAAGGTACAGAAATAGGACAGACAACAGTTTCTTGTATAACTTTTCCAGAACCAAATATCACAAATTATAGATGTGGCACTTCATACAACTTTGCTCTTCCGGAAAGGTCTATAATCAGGTCACCTTGGGAGATTGTGCATACCTCTTCCTTGGAGAATCTAATTTGGATCAGACTGGTGGAATTGGAAAGAGGACATAGAGAGCTACGACAAGTCACAAATTCAGAACTAGATGATTCGAAAGTACAGAGATACATCAGAGGCAATATCGAGCTCCTACAAAGTGAAAAAAGGTGTGTAGATTTTTTTAAATTTTTGCTTAAGCTTGGTTTGAAAATTTATTTTGAAGGAATTCAAAGGGAATAGTAGAGCATTATTATCGGTAACTGATGCCTCGAGGAAAGAAAATGAAAACACCTAGTAAGGAACCTGAAAGCTCTAGCATGACTCATGAAGAAGCGGAAGAAATGCTACATGATATATCAAAATTACAAGAACAAGTGCAACAAATGTCACGCTCACAAAAGTTAACAGAAGCTAAGATAAATGGTGTGGAAGCTAATATGAATGGCATGGAAGCTAAGATGGACAATTTGAAGATAGATTTGAACACAAATTTGAAGACAGGCATGGCAGATTTGAAGACAAATTTGACAAATGTTCTACAAGAAATACTTACTAATGGTGAAAATGTAGTAAAGGAAATTCATGATGAGAACAAAATAAATGTTAATCATGATTCCATAGACGCTAATGTTGTATTGAAGAATCACCATATTCCAAAAATCGATATGAGGAAGTTTGATGGCAAGCATCCCGCCACATGGATATTACATATGGAGAAATTCTTCTATCTCAATAATGTGCAAAACGCACAAACGGTACGTAAGGCAACTATTTATTTGGAACCAAATCATTTTGTATGGTATCAATGGCTTTGTTCTCATAAAAAATTTATCACTTGGCAATTTTTACGGAATAATTGATAGCACATTATGAGGATACAAAAAGCAACACTTTTTTTAGCCAATTGATAAGTCTCAAACAAAAGGGTTCAATAATGGAGCACATTGAGGAGTTTGAAAAATTGAACATAAGGGTGAAAGATATTCCAGAGGAGCATAGGATTGATGTGTTCATAGGGCCTTTAAAGGATAATATCCAACATGATGTTTGCCTTTGGGAACATGATTCATTAGAGAAGGAATTCAGGTTAGCAAGCAAAATGGAAAGCAAAATTATGGCAACTAGGAAGCATACCACTCACAACTATAAAGACGGAAGTGTTGTTGCCCCTAGTCTTCCACAACCTACAACATTGACACCAAAACAATTGGAAGAAAAAAGAGAAAAGGGCTTTGTTACAGTTGTGATAGCAAATACACAAAAGGTCATAAGTGTGCTGAGAAGAAATTATTCTACATAGATTGTGAAGAGGAAGAAGAAAAGGAGCAAGAAAGGTCAAAAGACGAGGATATACTCTAGGAACAAAGCCTAGATGAAGAAAAAATAAATCCAACCATATCTTGTAATGCATTGGCGGGAATTACCACTCCTCAAAACATCAAGATAGAAGGACAAATCAAGAATAAAAGGGTAATACTGTTGATTGATTCAGGAAGCACCCACAATTTTATTCATTGTAGGGTAGCAAACGAATTGAATTGCTTCCTATATCTATCACCAGAGTGTCAAGTGATGATTGCAAATGGAGGAACAATAAATTGCTCTCGAAAGTGCCATAATATAAAGCTATCCATGGGAGAATATGTATTGACTAGCCCAATGCTTTGCATTCCATTGCGAGGTGCTCATGTTGTACTAGGAGTCCAATGGCTACAATCCTTGGGTACAATAGCGTTTAATTTTCAAGAACCTGTTAGTGTCGGTCTTGAAGCCCGCCATCAGCGATCAAAGCTCTTTGCATTTGCATAGGTAGGTGTCTCATCAGTGTCAAGTTTTGCATCCCGTTAGGTATGCCATAACCCTGATGGAGGAGCTGGTCTATTTATACCCCTCTTGGCTTTGCTGGATCAGGTCATATCAGTCATTAAGCTCTTTCAAGCTTGTCTTGTTTTGTCTTGAGGTCAAAGTCCTAGGTCTAGGGTTTTGGTCATTTATCTCTACAAGGTCATGTCTCTGAAAGTCCATGAGTGCTCAGCAAGCCAGAGGGAGGAATTGTAAACATGTTTCTTCGATATTTTTATCTTGTACAGTGAATTTTCACCTTGGATTTAAAAACTTTGTTTTTAAAGCCAAGGTCATTTTTTTTAATTTTCTGTAAAAAGTGATGAAATTTCAAAAGACTGCAGCGGACATCATGAAAACCCTGGTCCCCTTGCCGAGATCCCTTAGATGATCTACCTGCAAAAAGAATCAAGAAAAAGCACTAAAAGAGTCAATTTCAGGGCAAAAGGAAGCCAAAAAGTCAGTTTTATAAAGTGTCAAAGATAAACTTTAGAAAGTGGGTTTGAGCATTAAATTTTTTCAAATGGAGTTTATAAAAGTTCAATTTCCCTCCTATTAGTCTCATTGTGCATCCAAAGCATGGTTGAGAGAGAGTGAGCAAACATCAAGAGCATTAGGCAAAAATTGGTCAAGGTTCGAGCTCAAGACGGGTGCGCGACCCGTCAGGCCAGGCGCGCAACCCGTCAGGTGCGCGCGACCCGTCAGAGGCCATCCAGCAGTTCAGTTTTTGAACGGGCGCGACCCGTCAAGTGTGGGCAACCCATTGGGAGGGGCGCGCGACCCGTCAACCTGTTCTCTGCAATCACCTTTCAAATTTTCTCAATCTTCCTCCAAGTCATCGAATTTGTTCAAGGTAGGCTCTCTACACATCATTTTGGTGGTTGGTTATGAATGTAAGCCCTCATGCTTGTGTTTTAACCTCAAATAATGCAAGTGAAAAGACACTATATGGCTGCATTGTTAATGTTTAAATGTGCTAGGGTTTGTGTTGTTTCAAGGTATTTCCCTTGGTAAATTGTTTCGCTCCTTCCTTTTTTACTCATGTTTGCATTCATATCTATTTTCCAATACTATTTTATAAATAAAATGCAAACCCTCCCTTCTCCCTAATCACTAAAAATGCAAACCCTACCCCTCTCCCAAAGCATTAAAAAAAAACTCAAACCCTAATCTTGCTGCACCATATGCATGTGTAAACACAAGAATTTGCTGGTGAAAAGGTAAAGAGTTTTGTAAATATGTTTCCCTATCTTTCCCTGTTAATGCATGTATTCATATTCCCATATGTTCACTGTTTATACATGTATTCCTATATGCAGTGATTTTGTAAATGATTCCCTATATCCTTGTTATGTACATGTATGCCTGTATATATGCAAATATTTGTTTGCAATATATTCCCTAAATTCCCTGTTATTCATATATTCCCAATTCCTTGTGCAAGAGGTCCCTCCCCTAACATTTCCCTCATGTCATTGTCCCCTTGAAACAACATAGAGTTCAACACTTTTACAAGCAGAAACAGCAGTACATTTTGTCCACTCTGCTCCTCAAACATGTCAGAAACCGAAACATATGAGCAGAGTGATGACCAAGCATCAGTGTCAGAGGTTGAGGTACAGAGGAGGCCACATAGAGGTGGAAAAGGTGGCCATCACAGGAGAGAGGAGACTACTTCTTTGGCAGGTCTACAAGCTTGTCCTTTGGCAGTTTCTTGCTTTCAGTACATGTGCTGTTATGAGTTTTGTGAGAGGATCTCTCGGATTCAACATCACCTAGAGTTGGTCCGCCTCTTTGTCTTGCACTTGCATGAGGGACATCTTAACCTTGCTGGGGTGGATTTCATTTTGACACCCGAGATCATTGTACAGGCTACAGGGATTCCAAATGTCGGGGAAATTTGGAATAAGCGTAAGGTATTGGATACAGTTCACTTTGAGCCTTTTGCCCAGCCACCATTCATGAGAAATTTGGCCGGTGTGTTTCCTTTCAGGTTCCTCCGGAGTCAGTATGCCCCCATGTTGAGACTCATTATGCTTTATTTCACCTGTGAGGGCAGCTTTTCCCAGGTATACTCATATCACATTTGCCTCTTGATGCACTTCACTTGAGTGCAGATGATGAACATCCTGGTCTTCTTTTATCAGAACATTGAGAGGATGGTCTCCGTCATGCAGAGGAAGAGCCCGGCCCAGCAGTACAGGAGCCTATGTCATTATGGTTTGATTCAGCTCGTAGTCTTGCATCAGTTGGCTCAGCAGGGCATCTCATGGGACGAGTTCATTTCCCATGAGTTTTTCACCGCACCACCCCAGCCACATCCTGAGGTCATTCAGGAGGAGGGAGGACCATCTCAGCAACCTGATATTCCGGTCACTCGACATGTTAGTTCCTCACCTCAGCTCACTTATCAGAGAGGCCAGAGGGCCTTGTTTGCATCAGCTCGGCGAGTACTATCTCCACAGCAGGTGGAAGGGGTCTCGCCTTCATCATCGGCTCAACGAGTGTTATCTCCACATCAGGTGGAAGGGGCCTCACTTTCTTCACCAGCACAGGCACTAGAGAGGGGCAAACAGCCCATGATTGATGAGGGTCCATCAGGAGTTCCCGATATTGAGTTTGTTGACCTTGAGGCCAGTTCTCCTAGCCAAGAGGCAAAGGAGATCACTCAACATCTCAGAGCTAAAAATGATGCCTTGCAGAGGAGATTAGAGGGGGCACAATGGACCATCACCTACCTTGAGCAGCGCAACAAACAGTTGGAAGATGAGCAGGCACTTGATGAGTTATGGAGGATTCGTAGTGACCGAGTCTTGAACAGAAGAAGACCCGGTGATCCATTGCCCGCTGACCGAGGGTCCATGCTCATCCAGGAGAACACACACTTGGAGAGATTGTTGGCTAAGGCCAACCAAGAGAAGAAATTGCTGAGGAACATGAAAAACCATTACTGGGCAAGAATGCATGTGTGCAAGGCCAAGATGAAAATGTTTCAAAGGCGGTTGTCCGAGGCCCTTAACCGGAAAAAGAGGACCAATCCACTCCGTATCTTGGCTGAGGATTCCCTCAAAGATCAAGGCACTAATTAGCCCAGCCACAGCACAAAACCTAAAATTTTTTTAGAATTTTGGGTGAATTTTGATATTTTCAGGCAATTTGCAGGTTTTTCCCATTAACGGGTCTCACCCCGCGCGCGACCCTTCATCATGGCAACTCCTTTTGGTGAAAACTCAGCATTTCTAGATTTTTCATGCAAAGTTACATATGCCCATGGATGGACTTGAGATTTTTTGTAGTTTTGGTCCCCCAAAAGGTCAAAAAACTACCAAAAAATGACTTTCTGGCCCTTTTTTGAGTTGCAGAAACCAGTCTTGGGAGAATTAAGTTTTGACAGGGCAAATGACCTCCAAATTCAAAAATTCTAGTTGGGTTGGAAAGTAGACTCACAGACCTTTCCAAGAAGCCCACATTTTCTCAATTTTGACACCCGAAAGTGCCTCAACCATCGCTCCAAATGCGCCCGACCCGTCAGGCACGGGCGCGCGACCCGTCAGGCAGTTTTTGCCAGATTGCATTATACAGCCCAGAAAACGCAGTTTTGACCCAGTTTGACTTTTTGGGGTGGAAAATGATTACCTTTGATGTAATTATTGTAACTCTAAGACACTTTTACTCTTGTTTAACACTTCTAGAAGATTCATTCATGTAAAGGGTAAATATTTAATGAATGGATTGGTTTCCTAGCTTATAAAGGCAAGTTGTTTTGACTGCCTAGATTGTAGTGCTTAGTTTAGAAGTGGTTGAAACAACTCCTAGGATAGTGAGCTCGACCCATGGAGGCAGGGAAAGAGGTTAGATCATCTATATTATGTACTTTCTTGCTCATTTTCATGGTTGGACTCTTGAGGGAGAAGCTATCATTGTATTATTCATTGTATCTCTGCAATTTTTGGCTAAGGAAGACCAGGGTTTTGCAGTCCTCTTTGGGATTCTTGTGGACTCATGTGTTGATGGTGTGTTTCTCAATGTACTTGTAAGCTTTTTATGTGACTCATTTCCTTTCTTCTACTTCTGCACATTAAAAAATGAAGTGTTAAAGTAAGAATTCATGCTTTCCATGCTCTGCTTTTAAATTTGTTTAATTTCAATGTTTTCTACTGTCTAAAGAGAATTCAAGGTAACTGTTTGCTCTCTTTAGCTCTTCACCTTTCATTCATGACCATCCACTTCAATAAAAGGCATCAACACTATCTCCTACCTCGCCCCAAAGGACCCCCTGCAGAAACTGTGTCAAATCCCCGCACCCAAAATTGCCCTCTCCTCAATTTGCCACCAAAAACCCAAAAAACCCCAAATCAAACTCTTTGATCAGTTTACTAGCCTAATATCAGTGTTACCTTATTGTTCATCTCATCTATTGAAGATTTTACCGAGATAGACTGGAGAGAGCCTTCTCCTGCCCCGTAGGGCTAGCTACGAGGCTAAATGGTTTGATGTTGCCCTGAGGTTTACCTTTCTCATCCTGAGGTGAAATTTCAAGCGCTAACATACTGGTGACCATACTGGGGAGAACAAACTTGTTTGTGGATTGATGTGTTTGTTTCATAAGTCTTAGACGGAGCCTGAAATTATGCCAGGTAGCCTTCGAAACGCTTTTGCTTTGCATAAGCGAAAGTAGATAAACGTTGCTTCTGTCAATCTCCGTGAGCTTGTGAAAACAACACTTCGATCGCATTTTACCCCAGTACATGTATCAAGTTCAGATCTGATTGTTGATAGTGGACAACGATCAGACACTGACAAGGCTGAAATCATTCACTGGCGACTCCTTCACTGAAAACTCCAGAGATCAATGCTTCATGGTGACTTCACTGCAGAGAGATCAGTAGCTTTGAGATTTTCAAGATGGATCGGATTGCAAGAAGATATGCTCCCTTGAGCCGAGATCACATCCCTGGTTTTCCAAATAAAATTCCAAAGGTAGATTGGTCAAGGAATTTGCCTACATTTAATGATGATGGTAAGAAGGATGCTGCTCTACATCTAGTTAGATTTCATATGCATATTCGCAAATTGAAGGTGGATTTTCCTGAAGATTGCTTGATGAAGATATTCCTGGCCACTCTGGAAGGTAAAGCCCAATCATGGTATGAAAGTTTGCCGCCTGCTTGTATTTACTGTTTAAAGGATTTTCATGCTATGTTCATTGAAAGATATCAAGCATCTTATCCATCATTAAATTTGGTTCATGACTGTTGCAAACATGCTTCTACTTTTATTGAAAGCCTTGAGAAGTTTTATGAAGATGATAATTTTATGGACGTTGAGATTATGGAGGCTCTGTATGAAAATCCGTTTCAGCATCACACAGAAATCTTAGAGGATACTTGTCAAGATCAGCAAGTTGAAGATGGCCATATGGCTGAAAATGATGAAAGAGAGGGTTCTATTTCAGATCTGCCCACAGAAGAAGACAACGTGCAGGGTAGTCAAGATTCATGTGATGCAATCAAGTCAGCTACTTCAGAACTAGATTCAAATTATGATGACCAAGCATATCTTGTGCTGAAGCCCATCAAAGAGAGCTCTGCTGTTGAGATCATAGACAAAGTTTTGGATTCAGATGTTCATGAACAGCAAGGTGAGAGCTTTGTGCAAGTAAGTGATAATCTCCTTTCAATAACTCAGTAATAAATGATAGTTTGAATGCCCTATCGTATGAAGATAGTTACTGTTCAAGCAGAAGAAAACAAAAGGCATTGTCTCCTTTGTCTAAAGAGGAGATAGATCAGCTCTTGAAAGGTCTTGTTACAGCCCAAGCTACAGCAGATTTGCAGTGCACACATAGTCAGGGAAGTGTTGGGAAAACTTCTTCCTATGTTGAAAAAGATGACTGTCTTGTAGATCCGCAAATAGATAATGTTTTCCTGCACAAAGATGATAATCCAGCTGTCATATCATTTGAAGATGACCCACCATATTGTCAAACTACAGAAGATCAGAGCATACAGGATTACCTTTCAGATTCTTCATATGTCTCATGTGTTGAAATGTTTTTACAAGAGGACATCTGCTCACCTACTTGTTCAGAATTTTTTGAAGCCCATGAGCATACTTTTGTCGAAGCACATGATGAAGGCAGATCAGAATTTGAAGCAAAGGATACCTTGTTCTTTCAGCAGGGGGTGGCAATGTCAAGTTTTCATGTTTTCCACGATCCAATGGCAATTTGTTACAGTCAATAGTGAAAGTGATTATTGTTGTGTTTAGTGATGAAGGAGATCATGGTCAGCTATGTTTTTGGATGCCCAGTTACCAGTATCTATTGTTGACCAGAAGATCTAATCAGGAGAATCAATCAAGAAGGCATCTGCTTGATTGGTTGCATTGGCATTTTGATATAGTTTGATGGTATATTGTCCTGTAAGAAACACAGGCGGTTGTCATCATGATTTCAAATCTTGATGGACTGCTGCCCTTCAATAAGCTTTGTAAGATCTTGTTTTAGTTAAGTCAGTCATGAGTCATTTGTGAGTCAGCTTTCAGTCATGTAGGTTTCATAATTGAGTCGGTTTGAATCAAGTTTCAGTCGATAAATGAGTCAAAGTCTTGTATTGTTTGTCAAATAATGACTCCATTGCCCAATGGTTGGAAAACACTGGTCTGCTCTCCCAGAGGTCTAAGGTTCTTGGTACCTCGAAGGAGCTACCATCGCCATTGGAGCCAATGTTAGTGTCGGTCTTGAAGCCCTCCATCAGCGATCAAAGCTCTTTGCATTTGCATAGGTAGGTGTCTCATCAGTGTCAAGTTTTGCATCCCGTTAGGTATGCCATAACCCTGATGGAGGAGCTGGTCTATTTATACCCCTCTTGGCTTTGCTTGATCAGGTCATATCAGTCATTAAGCTCTTTCAAGCTTGTCTTGTTTTGTCTTGAGGTCAAAGTCCTAGGTCTAGGGTTTTGGTCATTTATCTCTGCAAGGTCATGTCTCTGAAAGTCCATGAGTGCTCAGCAAGCCAGAGGGAGGAATTGTGAACATGTTTCTTCGATATTTTTATCTTGTACAGTGAATTTTCACCTTGGATTTAAAAACTCTGTTTTTAAAGCCAAGGTCATTTTTTTTTAAATTTTTGTAAAAAGTGATGAAATTTCAAAAGACTGCAGCGGACATCATGAAAACCCTGGTCCCCTTGCCGAGATCCCTCAGATGATCTACCTGCAAAAAGAATCAAGAAAAAGCACTAAAAGAGTCAATTTCAGGGCAAAAGGAAGCCAAAAACTCAGTTTTATAAAGTGTCAAAGATAAACTTTAGAAAGTGGGTTTGAGCATTAAATTTTTTCAAATGGAGTTTATAAAAGTTAAATTTCCCTCCTATTAGTCTCATTGTGCATCCAAAGCATAGTTGAGAGAGAGTGAGCAAACATCAAGAGCATTAGGCGAAAATTGGTCAAGGTTCGAGCTCAAGACAGGCGCGAGACCCGTCAGGCCATGCGCGCGACCCGTCAGGTGCGCGCGACCCGTCAGAGGCCATCCAGCAGTTCAGTTTTTGAATGGGCGCGACCCGTCAAGCGCGCCCGGCCCGTTGGGAGGGCTGCGCGACCCGTCAACCTGTTCTTTGCAATCTCCTTTCAAATTTGCTCAATCTTCCTCCAAGTCATCGAATTTGTTCAAGGTAGGCTCTCTACACATCATTTTGGTGGTTGGTTATGAATGTAAGCCCTCATGCTTGTGTTTTAACCTCAAATCAAGCAATTGAAAAGACACTATATGGCTGCATTGTTAATGTTTAAATGTGTTAGGGTTTGTGTTGTTTCAAGGTATTTCCCTTGGTAAATTGTTTGCCTCCTTCCCTTTTTACTCATGTTTGCATTCATATCTATTTTCCCATACTATTTTATAAATAAAATGCAAACCCTCCCTTCTCCCTAATCACTAAAAATGCAAACCCTACCCCTCTCCCAAAGCATTAAAAAAAAACTCAAACCCTAATCTTGCTGCACCATATGCATGTGTAAACACAAGAATTTGTTGGTGAAATATAAAGAGTTTTGTAAATATGTTTCCCTATCTTTCCCTATTAATGCATGTATTCATATTCCCATATGTTCACTGTTTATACATGTATTCCTATATGCAGTGATTTTGTAAATGATTCCCAATATCCTTGTTATGTACATGTATGCCTGTATATATGCAAATATGTGTTTGCAATGTATTCCCTAAATTCCCTGTTATTCATATATTCCCAATTCCTTGTGCAAGATGTCCCTCCCATAACATTTCCCTCATGTCATTGTCCCCTTGAAACAACATAGAGTTCAGCACTTTTACAAGCAGAAACAGCAGTACATTTTGTCCGCTCTGCTCCTCGAACATGTCAGAAACCGAAACATATGAGCAGAGTGATGACCAAGCATCAGTGTCAGAGGTTGAGGTACAGAGGAGGCCACATAGAGGTGGAAAAGGTGGCCATCACAGGAGAGAGGAGCCTACTTCTTTGGCAGGTCTACAAGCTTGTCCTTTGGCAGTTTCTTGCTTTCAGTACATGTCCTGTTATGAGTTTTGTGAGAGGATCTCTCGGATTCAACATCACCGAGAGTTGGCCTGCCTCTTTGTCTTGCACTTGCATGAGGGACATGTTAACCTTGCTGGGGTGGATTTCATTTTGACACCTGAGATCATTGCACAGGCTACAGGGATTCCAAATGTCGGGGAAATTTGGAATAAGCGTAAGGTATTGGATACAGTTCACTTTGAGCCTTTTGTCCGGCCACCATTCATGAGACATTTGGCCGGTGTGTTTCCTTTCATGTTCCTCCGGAGTCGGTATGCCCCCATGTTGAGACTCATTATGCTTTATTTCACCTGTGAGGGCAGATTTTCCCAAGTATATTCATATCACATTCGCCTCTTCATGCACTTCACTCGAGTGCGGATGATGAACATCCCGGTCTTCTTTTATTAGAAAATTGAGAGGATGGTCTCCATCATGCAGAGGAAGAGCCCGGCCCAGTAGTACAGGAGCCTATGTCATTATGGTTTGATTCAGCTCGTAGTCTTGCATCAGTTGGCTCAGCAGGGCATCTCATGGGAGGAGTTCATTTCCCGTGAGTTTTTCACAGCACCACCCCAGCCGCATCCTGAGGTCATTCAGGAGGAGGGAGGACCATCTCAGCAGCCTGATATTCCGGTCACTAGACATTTTAGTTCCTCACCTCAGCTCACTTATCAGAGAGGCCAGAGGGCCTTGTTTGCATCAGCTCGGCGAGTACTATCTCCACAGCAGGTGGAAGGGGTCTCGCTTTCTTAACCAGCACAGGTACCAGAGAGGGGCAAACAGCCCATGATTGATGAGGGTCCATCACGAGTTCCCGATATTGAGTTTGTTGACCTTGAGGCCAGTTCTCCTAGCCAAGAGGCAAAGGAGATCATTTAGCATCTCAGAGCTGAAAATAATGCCTTGCAGAGGAGATTAGAGGGGGCACAATGGACCATCACCTACCTTGAGCAGCGCAACAAACAGTTGGAAGATGAGCAGGCACTTGATGAGTTATGGAGGATTCGTAGTGACCGAGTCTTGAACTGAAGAAGACCCGGTGATCCATTGCCCGCTGACCAAGAGTCCATGCTCATCCAGGAGAACGCACACTTGGAGCAGATGTTGGCTAAGGCCAACCAAGAGAAGAAATTGCTAAGGAACATGAAAAACCATTACTGGGCAAGAATGCATGTGTGCAAGACCAAGATGAAAATGTTTCAAAGAAGGTTGTCTGAGGCCCTTAAACGGAAAAATAGGACTAATCCACTCCGTATCTTGGCTGAGGCTTCCCTCAAAGATCAAGGCACTAATTAGCCCAGCCACAGCACAAAACCTAAATTTTTTTGAGAATTTTGGGTGAATTTTGACATTTTCAGGCAATTTGCAGGTTTTTCCCATTAACGGGTCTCACCCCGCGCGCGACCCTTCATCATGGCAACTCCTTTTGGTGAAAACTCAGCATTTCTAGATTTTTCATGCAAAGTTACATATGCCCTTGGATGGACTTGAGATTTTGTGCAGTTTTGGTCCCCCAAAAGGTCAAAAAACTACCAAACAATGACTTTCTAGCCCTTTTTTGAGTTGCAGAAACCAGTCTTGGGAGAATTACGTTTTCACAGGGCAAATTACCTCCAAATTCAAAATTCTAGTTGGGTTGGAAGTAGACTCATAGACCTTTCCAACAAGCCCACTTTTGCTCAATTTGGACACATTCAAGTGCCTCAAACATCACTCCAAAGGCGCGCGACCCGTCAGGCAGGGGCACACGACCCGTCAGGCAGGGGCGCACGACCCGTCAGGCAGTTTTTGCCAGATTGCATTGTACAGCCCAGAAAACGCAGTTTTGACCCAGTTTGACTTTTTGGGGTGGAAAATGATTATCTTTGATGTAATTATTGTAACTCTAAGACACTTTTACTCTTGTTTAACACTTCTATAAGATTCATTCATGTAAAGGGTAAATATTTAATGAATGGATTGGTTTCCTAGCTTATAGAGGCAAGTTGTTTTGACTGCCTAGATTGTAGTGCTTAGTTTAGAAGTGGTTGAAAAATCTCCTAGGATAGTGAGCTCGACCCATGGAGGCAGGGAAAGAGGTTAGATCATCTATATTATGTACTTCATTGCTCATTTTCATGGTTGGACTCTTGAGGGAGAAGCTATCATTGTATTCTTCACTGTATCTCTGTAATTTTTGGCTAAGGAAGACCAGGGTTTTGCAGTCCTCTTTGGGATTCTTGTGGACTCATGTGTTGATGGTGTGTTTCTCAATGTACTTGTAAGCTTGTTATGTGACTCATTTCCTTTCTTCTACTTCTGCACATTAAACAAATGAAGTGTTAAAGTAAGAATTCATGCTTGCCATGCTCTGCGTTTAAATTTGTCTAATTTCAATGTTTTCTACTGTCTAAAGAGAATTCAAAGTAATTGTTTGCTCTCTTTAGCTCTTCACCTTTCATTCCTGACCATCCACTTCAATCAAAGGCATCAACACTGTCTCCTACATCGCCCCAAAGGACCCCCTGTAGAAACTGTGTCCAATCCCCGCACCCAAAATTGCCCTCTCCTCAATTTGCCACCAAAAACCCAAAAAACCCAAAATCAAACTCTTTGATCAGTTTACTAGCCTAATATCAGTGTTACCTTATTGGTCATCTCATCTATTGAAGATTTTACCGAGATAGACCAGAGAGAGCCTTCTCCTGCCCCGTAGGGCTAGCTACGAGGCTAAATGGTTTGATGTTGCCTTGAGGTTTACCTTTCTCAGCCTGAGGTGAAATTTCAAGCGCTAAAGAACCTTTCATGAAATCTTCTACGGAAGGAAAGGAAGTTGAATTAATGGGTATTGCAGGGAAACCAAGAAAAATAATTAGCTCTAATGGCATGACTAAGCTTCTAAAAAAGGAGCAAAGAGGTGTAATTGCACAATTATGTTCGCTAGATGTTTCCACATTGGAATCATCTATTTCTCCAGATCTCCAAAAAGTCCTCGACAATCATTCGAAGGTATTTAAGACTCCCAAAGGTCTCCCACCTATGCGTGATCGTGATCATTCTATTCATCTGATATCGGGAAGTGTTCCTCCATACATCAGGCCGTACAGATATCCCTATGTCCAAAAAAGTCAAATTGAACATATGGTTGCAGAAATGCTAGAGGCTGGTATAATTTAACCGAGTCAAAGTTCATTCTCAGCTCTAGTAGTATTGATGCACAAGAAGGATGGATCATGGTGCATGTGTCCCGATTATAGGGAGCTCAACAAGCTCACTAAAAGATAGCTTCCCCATTCCTGTCATTGATGAATTACTGGATGAATTGCATGGATCAATTTACTTCACCAAGTTGGATCTTCGTTCGGGATATCATCAAATCATAATGAAGATTGAAGACATTCTGAAAACAACATTTAGAACTCATGAGGGTCATTATGAATTTTTTGTCATGCCTTTTGGCCTGACCAATGCACCTTCAACATTTCAAGGTTTGATGAATTCAATTTTGAAACCATTCCTTAGAAAGTTTTTGTTAGTATTTTTTGATGATATACTAATCTACAGCAAGTCTTGGAAGGATCATGTTGAACATGTTGATAGGGTGCTACAACTATTGGAGGAGAAATAATTATATGCAAAAAGATCCAAATGTTTCTTTGGAGTCCAGAAGGTGGAATATTTGGGTCATATTGTATCTCATGAAGGAGTTAAGGTAGACCCTAGCAAAATTAAAGCCATTAAGGAATCGAAAATCCCCACATCCATAAAGCATCTGCAAGGATTTCTTGGGTTGACAGGGTATTATCGCAAGTTTGTTAAGAATTATGGGAGAATAGCAGCACCTCTAACAACATTATTGAAGAAAGATTCATTTTCATGGACTCCGGAAGCAACAAAGGCCTTTGAACATCTTAAAGAGGCAATGTGCCAAGCATCGGTCTTAGCTACACTGGACTTCACAAAAAACTTTATTGTGGAATGTGATGCTTCAGGAAACGGAATAGGTTATGTTCTAATGCAAGATGAAAGACCCATTGCTTTTGAAAGTCGTCCAATGAAGGGAAAGTTTTTAAGAAAAGTTATTTATGAGAAGGAAATGTTGGCAATACTCCATGCACTTAAGAAATGGCATCCCTACCTAATGGGAAGACACTTCAAGGTAAAAACAGATCATGATAGCCTTAAATACTTTTTAGAACAAAGATTATCCTCTGAAGAGCAACAAAAGTGGGTCACAAAAATGTTCAGTTATGACTTTGAAATCATCTACAAAAAAGGGAAGCAAAATGTGGTGGCAGATGCACTCTCAAGAAAGGATGAGGATGTGGAAGCATTGTTGTGTGCCATTTTTGTTATCCAACCAGATTGGATAAACGAATCAAGGGAGGAATGGAAGAATGACGAAGAAGTGTGGGCACTTATTCGAAAGCTACAACAAGATTCCAGTACTTCTGACACATTTAGCTGGAAAAATGATTCATTATGGTACAAAGATCGCTTATACCTCTGTAAGAATTCCCAGCTAAAACAAAAATTCTTATGAAATTGCACGCTTCTCTCTTAGGAGGGCACTGAGGATTTTTAAAAACTTACCACCAGGTTAAGAAGGAATTTTTTTGGGATGGCCTTAAATCAGATATTCAAAAGTTTGTGGAAGAATGCTTGGTTTGCCAACAAAATAAAGTTGAAACAATTAAGACACCTAGTCTATTACAACCTTTATCCATTCTAAGCCAACGTTGGGAGGAGGTTCCAATGGATTTTATCACAGGTTTACCCAAGTCTGAGGGAAAGAGTGTCATCATGGTGGTAGTTGACAGACTTACCAAGTATGCACACTTTTGTGCATTATCACATCCATTTAAAGCCAATACAGTTTCTACTGCATTTATGGAAACAGTTAAAAAGCTACATGGAAACCCAAAGATTATTGTAAGTGACAGAGATCCCATTTTCACTGGAAATTTTTGGACAAAATTATTTTCTTGTCTTGGTACTCAGTTAGCTCATAGCTCATCTTATCATCCCCAAGATGATGGGCAAACTGAGATAGTAAACAAATGTTTTGAAGGATATCTTTGTTGCTTTGTATCTGATAAACAGACACAATGGGTTAAATGGTTGCCTCTGGCTGAATGGTGGTATAACACTTCCTTCCATACAATGACAAAAATTACCCCATTTATGGCACTTTATGGGTATCAACCACCATCAATCACATCATATTTAAGAGAAAATTCTAAGGTTCAGGCAGTGGAACATCACATCGAACATCAACAAAAAGTCCTCCAACTCTTAAAGGATAACCTCGTGTTGGCACAAAATAGAATGAAACAACAGGCAGATCAACATCGCAGTGAAAGAAGTTTTGATGTAGGTGATTTGGTATTCCTACGGCTACAACCATATAAGCAAATTTCCCTAAAGAAAGCTAAGAATGATAATAAATTATCACCAAAGTATTATGGTCTGTACAAGGTGTTGCAAAAGATTGGTACTGTGGCATACAAATTGGAGCTTCCTGCATCTTCTCGATTGCACGTAGTTTTCCATGTTTCATGTTTAAAGAAGGTTATAGACGACAAGCTCCCAATTCAGACAATATTGCCAAAACTTGACGAGGAAGGAAAAATTATATTGGAACCGAAAGCAGTCACAGAAACAAGAACTCGACAGTTACGATATCGATCAATTTCAGAGTATCTTATCAAGTGGAAGAACTTATCCACTGAGGATTCCACATGGGAGGATGAGAATTTTATGCAGAAGTATCCAGAACTACTCAAGCTTTGAGGACAACACTTTTTTTAAGGAGAGGGGCATGTTGGGTCCCTATAATACTACTGATTACCCGATTACTATTGTAGCTATAGCCCTTATTTATATTGTTGTGCCCCTATTACCCCCATATTGTTATTTCTGTGCCCCATAGAATCCTTCTATTGTTATTTTTGTGGCTTTATATTATTACAGTTAGGTCCGCTGGATTATATTTTGACTCCTTAGACTCCTATATATAGAAAGGAAGTTTTGTCATTTGAATCATCCAAGAATTGTTCATTTATGTAACGTAAAGGAGGTTTTACCCTCGAAGAGGCTCAATTCTGAGGCGTTGATCTATCTTTTCTATCTTCTCTTGAGCTGGTTTCATAATAGATAACCTCGTGTTGGCACATAATAGAATGGAACAATAGGTAGATCAACATCGCAGTGAAAGAAGTTTTGACGTATGTGATTGGGTATTTCCTACGACTACAACCATATAAACAAATGTACCTCGAGCAAGCTAAGAAGCATAATAAATTATCACCAAGTATTATGGTCTGTACAAGGTGTTGCAAAATATTGGTACTATGGCATACAAATTGGAGCTTCCTGCAGCTTCTGAAGTGCACTCAGTTTTTCATGTTTCATGTTTAAAGAAGCTTAGAGGCGACAAGCTCTCTGTTCAAAAAATATTTCTAGAACTTGATGAGGAAGGAAAACTTATATTGGAATCAGAAGCAGTCACAGAAACAAGAGCTCGATAGCTATGAAATATCATGATGAATTATTAATTAGGTAAATTGATATAATATATGCCCAATATTAAATCTAGCGGGTTCCATAATAAGACAAACAATATATTTGATAGCTTTTATGGAAGACATCCTAGGAATTTATGACTTAGCAAGACTCAAGACTCCATGATGGTGGGGAACCTACTCCTTGAGCCTTGTCATAGTAGACCAAGGATAACAACTTGTCATTTGAAATGAGGTGGATGAGCTAACATCCCATTGTACCAATCACACGATCATTTCACAATTAGACTTATCTAACATTTGAACATGATTACCAAGGACATATGTATTTGTAGGGTGAGACTATATAAAACCTCTTTGAATTTCATACGGGTTTTTCCTTCGTTCTGAGGGATGTTTTTCCTTGTGGTTTCCATCACATTTTAACATTTTGGATAAGGACCTTATAATGTCAATACCTTAAAATATATTTTGCATCAAGATCCTCATATTGAAGGAACATACCAAGGGAAATTCCCCCTTCTTTCTCTTGCAAGGAGCCCAAGAAGCCTCACTTCCAATATTTCTCCATTGCAAAAGATTTATGTGACTAAATTATTAAATTCAAAATATCTTATTCGAGGAGAAAGAATATTTCCATTTCTTAGCATGTGGATTGAGTTATGAATCTAATGGAATATTATTAAATATTTAATATCACTTTTCTTGGATTTACAATCAATAGGGTTTTCCTATAGATAACACTATGGTTATCTATCCTTGAATGAAAGAAATTTTAGTCATAGAATTTAGCTTTACGCTTCATTTATCTTTATATCAAGATTTCTCATTTACCCATGGAGTTCATGGAGTTCATGAAGAAATCATAACCACTCTTTATTGTCTGTATATTCGCTATCTTCATTTTCTACATGGGTGATATTTCCCATCCTACCTCTTTAATTCTTACATGCAAAATATATGAAAGAATTGCATAATGGTGTACGTATCTTTATTGTTTTTACTCTAGAGATACTAGATTCACTAACATCCACCTCTCTCTTCATCTAAATTTATTGTTAATTTAGTAAGGGTATTCAAAAGAATCGTCATGGAATGTGATGTTTGTAGTTGGATGCAATTATTGCAAAATAATTTCCCTCCATGATAGGGTTTAAATTAAGAATGATCACCTCGTTTCTTATTATGTGAATCAAAATGCTTAATATGAAAAAAAGAGTGAAATTGCAAGCCCTCCATGACTATCACTAATAAGGCATATCTAATTTCAAAGAAAATTATACCTAAGAAAAGTATCTTAATTGACCTTTATATATAACCAACAAAACTCTCGGTGTAGTGATTAATAGGGTGAAGGAGATGTGTTAGAAACCAAGAAAATACTAAGAGGAGAGGTGAATGAGTATTGAAGGAATTTTAAAATTTTCTTTTATTTACTAAAGGTATTAGGACACCAATAAATACTTCAACAATTATATATATTAGCATTGCAAGAATCAACCATTAGAAGAAAAACTATCAAACATAGATTCTTAAGAAATTTCTTCTATCTACTTCACAAAGGAGAGATTCTACTTACTATTACAATGTTCTCCAGCTATAACCAGAAGGAATATATTATTCCCCAATTCATCAATTACAACTCAAAGGAGCTACAACACCTAGTTTATGAGCTATCATTGAAAGGATATCCAACCCTTAACTATTTAACAACCACTACTTGAAAGAGCTAAAACCTCTCAACAACAAGCTACCACTTTCTTGACCTAAACGATTCATCTTTCATAGAATTTTCTCACTAGAATCATGAAGGCTACTTATTTACATAAAAAAATAAATTTCAAATTTCAAATTGTTAACGTAGACAGCATATTATAACTTTATCAACCTCTAATCATTGATCAATCAATAATGCACACGAGAATCACCAATATGTAACCAACACACCCACTCAAGTAACAAAATGCTCTTAAAAAATCTATTATTCTTATATAGAAAGTAGGAGGGATATTTTAAATTATTTGGCTTGCACTTAATTTCAAATATCATAGGTTTTGATCTCATTAACTTCTTGTTTTTATATTTCTATAATGCCTTATTGATGTGTATAATAAGTGTCCAATCGCTCATTTGATGTCTCTATAAGAAAGTATGAAGTCAATTATTGCTTTCCTCCATTCTTACATTTTACAATGTTTAGTAGCTTTTTTTTCTAATTTTGGTAGACTCCAAATTTAGTGAATTTGCTAAACTTTCCTCTAAGATACCCATTCGACCATCTGAGTTGAAAACTCATTCATGCATTCATTTTCAAACATGAGTGCTCCGTTCCTTTAGTTCAAAACCCTCAAATTCGGTATACATACCAAATTCTTCACTCCCAAGTCATCATGGAGTTAAGCCTTTAGTTTAGGGATGAGGTGCTTAACCAAAGAAAACAGTGTGTGAGCATTCATTGGATCCCATTGTTCCAAGCCAAAATGGTTTATTTACCACAACAATATTCAACGACTCTAATCTGAACAATTGCATAGAACGTCGTCCTAGTATAAACTTGATCCCAACTTAAATAGGAACACATGAAATTACACATATAACAATAAATAGAGAAATGCAACAAAAACAAAACTTTATCTAATTAATATCACAATACTAAAATATGGTTACAAACATAATGGAAATAAACTAGCTCAAGCGATGGTAGCTTATCTATGAAAATAGATGTGGTGGCTATATGCCTCTGAACTATGTTACAATGAGGCTCCAAGGTCTATTTTCTATTGAGAAACAATGGAAAACCCAAATTATCCAAAAACCTTACCCTAGGATTTGAAGCACCAAAGTTGCAGGCCTCATTTGGGTAAATTGGTACATTAATTTGATTAGGGATGTAACTTTGGCATACGATCTCCTTTGTTCGATCATAATGCCATGTTCAGAACATGTCAAAGAGGAGGCTGTGAAGAAATAAGGCCGTTTAATCTAAGAATTATTCAATTTCTTCGATTACCTTAGAGACATTGCTTAGGACCTAAAAACATATTCAAAAGTTCAGGACCTGAAAAAATCCCAAAGATAGTGAATTGTGCTACAATTAAGGAAACTAAAAAAATGAAAGAGATAGTGTTCAGGGTGCAAGTGGAATAGGTGGGTGGCCACTAATATCCACCTTCATTCTCTGTCCCCCTTAGGATGAAATGGTCTACATTGCATTGAGTGCCTCCATGAGATGGGGAAACTTGTGTTGAACTTCGTCCCTAGTGAGCCACTTTCCTTGGTGCAAGAGTTGGTCAACTTTGACAACCTGGCACATTTGGAGCTTGAGACAGAAACCTCCGACTATGCTATTGGTGCAAATATTACTCGAGAGGGGCATCCAATGGCTTACCACTGTGAGACAATTTGAGACAAAGTCCAAAAGTATCCCACCTATGAAAAATACATGTATTCCATTGTCTAGGCCTATCATCAGTGGAAGCATTACATTATCTGGAAGGAAATTGTCATCCACATATCCCATTGACCCCTACAACTCATATAGACACAAGGGAAGTTGCATGATGATCGCCATCATAAATTGTCCACATACATGCAACAATTACATTTGAACATTAAATACAAGAAGGGAAACACCAATAATGTTGTGAACTCCATTAGTCAATCAGCAAAAAATGCTTAAAGGTAAGAAAGTTCCAAATTTTGACCTCTATGATGTGTTATTATGCCACCTAGAACATATATTTTCTCCTTCAAGCAATTGTGACAAGATGATTTTGGAGGCGCACTATGGTGAGGTCACTCAACATTTCGGAGTAGAGAAAATAGTGGCAGTACTACAAAAGTATTTTTATCGATAGATTCTTCGCCGGAATGTTGGGAGGTATATTAAATCCTCCACTACCTCCATCATTAAAAAACCAACCATAAATAAGCAAGACCTATATGCTCATATTCCTACTACTTGTCGACCTTGGGAGTTCATATCCATGGATTACATGTCACGACATCCTTCTACTAAACACAGGAACAACTGCGTTTTCGTGGTCATCGATAGATTCTCTAAAATGGCCATTATGGCGACTTGCAAGAAGAGCATCACAACACATACCACTACTAAGGTCTTCTCTAAGCAATTGTGGGTACACTTTGGGATCCCACATTCCATTGTCTCTAATCGGGACAATGGATTCCTAAGGGAATTTTGGTCAAGTATTTTCTCGATGCTAGATACAAAACTCTCTAAGTCCATGGCTTTCGATCCCCAAACTAATGGCCAAATAGAAGTGATCAAGAGGATGATCATACATATTATGCGCATGTACAACTCAAAGCATCCACACACATGGGATGAAATCCTCCCATATTTTTGTCACAACAACAAAAAATCTCTCCACAACTCAAGAAACCAAACCCCTTTTAGCTATGGCTGGGATTTTTGCCATTATGTCCCACTAATGTGGCCATAACATTTTCAAATTCTTAGGCATATTCATCTCATGTCGAGTCCGAAGCTGGCATGGATAACAGTTCATTGAGAATATTCAACACATCTGCGAGTAGGTCCATGATATATTAGACAAATCAAATGCTATGTAAAAGTAGTGCCATGATCAACATTGGGTCTCGTACAACTTCCACATGGGCAACAAAGTTTGGCTACATTTGCAGAAGGAGTGTGTCAATGGACCCCATTGCAGGCTTCTCCCACTCCAATATCGACCATAATTCATGACGAAGGTTATAGGGGATAGTTCTTTTTAGCTCAACATTCCACTATTCCTTGGTCTGCACCAAATTTTCAATGTAGACTACCTTAAGCCACACTTTCCACAATTGTTAGACACATCTCACATTGCAAAACAACTCACACCTAAAGAGCTAAATCCAGATTGCATGTAACATGCCACAAGTGATTGAACCATGGACACACAGATGAAGAACACTCACCACCAGAAGCTCCAAATATACCAGGTTGTCAAACTTGACTAACTCTTGCACCAAGGAAAGTGGCTCACTAGGGATGAAGTTCAACACATGTTTCCCCATCTCATGGAGGCACTCAATGCAATGTAGAACATTTCATCCTAAGGGGGACAAAGAATGAAGGTGGATATTAGTGGCCACCCACCTATTCCACTTGCACCCTGAACAATATCGCTTTCATTTTTTTAGTTTCCTTAATTGTAGCGCAATTCACTATCTTTGGGAGCTTTTCAGGTCCTGAACTTTCGAATATGTTTTTAGGTCCTAAGCAATGTCTCTAAGGTAATCAGAGAAATCGAATAATTATTAGATTAAATGGCCTTATTTCTTTACGGCCTCCTCTTTGACATCTTCGAAACATGGTATTATCATAGAACAAAGGAGATCGTATGCCAAAGTTACGTCCCTAATCAAATTAATGTACCAATTTACCCAAATGAGGCCTGCAACTTTGGTGCTTCATATCCTAGGGTAAGGTTTTTGGATAATTTGGGTTTTCCATTGTTTCTCAATTGAAAATAGACCTTGGAGCCTCATTGTAACATAGTTCAGAGGCATATAGCCACCACATCCATTTTCATAGATAAGCTACCATCGGTTGAGCTAGTTTATTTCCATTAAGTTTGTAACCATATTTTAATATTGTGATATTAATTAAATTAAGTTTTATTTTTGTTGCATTTCTCTATTTATTGTTATATCTGTAATTTCATGTGTTCCTATTTAAGTTCAGATCAAGTTTATACTAGGATGACATTCTATGCAAGTGTTCAGATTAGAGTCGTGGAATATTGTTGTGTTAAATAAACCATTTTGGCTTGGAACAAAGGGATCCAATGAATGCTCTCACACGGTTTTCTTTGGTTAAGCACCTCATCCCTAAACTAAGTGCTTAACTCCATGATGACTTGGGAGTGAAGAATTTGGTATGTATACCGAATTTGAGGGTTTTTAACTAAAGGAACGGAGCACTAATGTTTGAAAATGAATGCATGAATGAGTTTCCAACTCAGATGGTCGAATGGGTATCTTAGAGGAAAGTTTAGCAAATTCACTAAATTTGGAGTCTACCAAAATTAGAAAAAAAACTACTAAACATTGTAAAATGAAAGAATGGAGGAAAACAAGAATTGACTTCATATTTTCTTATAGAGACATCAAATGAGCGATTGAAGACTTATTCTACACATCAATAAGGCATTATAGAAATATAAAAGCAAGAAGTTAATGAGATCAAAACCTATGATATTGGAAATTAAATGCAAGTTCAATAATTTAAAACATCCCTCCTACTTTCTATATAAGAATAATAGAGTTTTTAAGACCATTTTGTTAGTTGAGTTGGTGTGTTGGTTACATATTGGTGATTCTCGTGTGCATTATTGATTGATCAATGATTAGAGGTTGATAAAGTTATAATATGTTGTCTATGTTAACAATTTGAAATTTGAAATTTATTTTTTTATGTAAAGAAGTAGCCTTCATGATTCTAGTGAGAAAATTCTATGAAAGATGAATCGTTTAGGTCAAGAAAGTGGAAGCTTGTTGTTGAGAGGTTTTAGCTCGTTCAAGTAGTGGTTGTTAAATAGTTAAGGGTTGGATATCCTTTCAATGATAGCTCATAAACTAGGTTTTGTAGCTCCTTTGAGTTTTAATTGATGAATTGGGGAATATTATATTCCTTCTGGTTGTAGCTAGAGAACATTGTAATAGTAAGTAGAATCTCTCCTTTGTGAAGTAGACAGAAGAAACTTTTTACGAATATATGTGTGATATTTTTCTTCTAATGGTTGATTCTTGCAATGCTAACATATATAATTGTTGAAGTATTTATTGGTGTCCTAATATCTTTACTAAATAAAAGAAAATTTTAAAATTCCTTCAATACTCATTCACCTCTCCTCTCAGTATTTTCCTAGTTTCTAACACATCCCCTTGACCTTATTAATCAGTACACCAACAGTTTTGTTGGTTATATATAAAGGTCAATTAAGATACTTTCCTTAGGTATACTTTTCTTTGAAATTAGATATTCCTTACTAGTGATAGTCATGGAGGGCTTTCAATTTCACACTTTTTTTCATATTAAGCATTTTGACTCACATAAGAAGAAACAAGGTGATCATTCTTAATTTAAACCCTATAATGGAGGGAAATTATTTTGCAATAATTACATCCAACTACAACCGTCACATTCCATGATGATTCTTTTGAATACCCTTACTAAATTAACAATAAATTTAGACGAAGATAGAGGTAGATGTTAGTGAATATAGTATCTCTAGAGTAAAAACAATAAATATACCTACAACATTATGCAATTCTTTAATATATTTTGCATGTAAGAATTAAAGAGGTAGGATGGGAAATATCACCCATGTAGAAAATGAAGATAGAGAATATACATACAATAAAGAGTGGTTTTTATTTCTTCATGAACTCCATGAACTCCATCTGTAAATCAGAAATCTTGATATAAAGATAAATTAAGCGTAAAGCTAAATTTTATGACTAAACTTTCTTTCATTCAAGGATAGATAACCATAGTGTTATCTATAGGAAAACCCTATTGATTGTAAATCCAAGAAAAGTGATATTAAATATTTAATAATATTCCATTAGATTCATAACTCAATCCACATGCTAAGAAATAGAAATATTCTTTCTCCTCGATTAAAGATAGTTTGAATTTAATAATTTGGTCACATAAATCTTTTGCGATGGAGAAATATTGGAAGTGAGGCTTCTTGGGCTCCTTGCAAGAGAAAGAAGGGGGAATTTCCCTTGGTATGTTCCTTCAATATGAGGATCTTGATGCAAAATATATTTTAAGGTATTTACATTAGAAGGTCCTTATCCAAAATGTTAAAATGTGATGGAAACCACAAGGAAAAACATCCCTCAGAATGAAGGAAAAACCCCTATGAAATTCAAAGAGGTTTTATATAATCTCACCCTTCAAATACATATTTCCTTGGTAATCATGTTCAAATGTTAGATAAGTCTAATTGTGAAATGATCGTGTGATTGGTACAATGGGATGTTAGCTCATCCACCTCGTTTCAAATGACAAGTTGTTGTCCTTGGTCTACTATGACAAGGCTCAAGGAGTAGGTTCCCCACCATCATGGAGTCTTGAGTCTTGCTAAGTCATAAATTCCTAGGATGTCTTCCATAAAATCTATCAAATATATTGTTTGTCTTATTATGGAACCCGCTAGATTTAATATTGGGCCTATCTATCTATCTATCTATCTATCTATCTATCTATCTATCTATATATATATATATATATATAGATATATGTATATATATATATATATGTATGTATATATATAGATAGATCTATATATATATATACATATATATATATATATATATATATATATATATATATATATATATATATATATATATATATAATCACGAATTACAAATTTTGAAAAGGCATAGTCTAGTTCCCCTTATGACATTTGATCGTGGGTCACCTTACTAAGAAGGCCCATCCTCAACCACATGTACTAGTTAGACTTGACTTTTTCACTTTTA
Source organism: Pinus tabuliformis (assembly GCA_031772625.1). Taxonomy (NCBI): domain Eukaryota; kingdom Viridiplantae; phylum Streptophyta; class Pinopsida; order Pinales; family Pinaceae; genus Pinus; species Pinus tabuliformis. The sequence continues at coordinate 265,976,831 of CM062814.1, read as the reverse complement.
ATTATTATTGTAATGTTCTTTTAGCTTAATTGTATTAAATATATTTTCTTTTATAATAAAAATTTAAATATTTTTTCATTTATACATATCACTTGTTTTTTGGTTTGCTAGATAAAGTGAGTGCTAAGATGACTTGTTCCTCCAAAGTGTGTCTTGATTCATAGAGGTCTAGCTCCATTTAAGTCATGAAAATCACTAAGGGATAACACCTTGCTTCAGCCACAATAACTTGGCTAGATTTTTTTGAAGTGAATTTCAAACTCGTATAGGCCATGTGGACCATTTATCGATATAAATTTAAATCCTATGGTTAGGGAAATTTGATTTCTAAGTCTTCCTAGTGTGATTAGGTTTTATTAAAGGAATTATGTCAAAACATAAAACTAATTATTTTACTATTATTTCTAATGTGGTTTTTTTTTTCAAAATAAATGGTCAATGGGGAACTAGTGATGGCGGTCTCAGTGCAGAGAGGAGTGTTAATCTCTCAAATTGTGAGATTATATGTTCTATCTATGTTTTCATGTATATTTATTGTTTCAATGGGCTCTCTTTCATCCACTGACCACTTTAGAGCTTCCACTAAGTTAGCAGATCCCTCCAAAAGTCACAAGGTTCCGCTAAACTTCCACTAGTCCAGACATGACAGTAATAAAAACCATAGCTTAATAAATTTGAAATGTGCCTTCTAAAAACTTGTCAACACTTCTTCACCGTTGATCTATTCAGGATCTAAGGTTCACAACACTCCCTAAGTTCAATCTTGCTTCTCATCTGTCAATCGTCGATCTTGCTCCACCAGATCTAATGGCTCACACGCATATCCACCCGTTAACTTGCACACTCCAAATCAACCCAAAAAATAGTTTCCCTCTCTCTCCTCGTTGCTACATGTAAGTGTGTGTATGGAATCCAAGCCAATAGGGAATTACCATGTACAACCTTTCCTCCTCCCAAAATCCACTTGTGGTTTTCTCCAACTCTCTTCTACTCGTTAACTATTGGGTAGCTTCCTCACTCCAACACCATTGATCTATCTCGATCAAGATTTATTGGTCTAAAATCAATCTCCATGCATTGCATCCTTGATCTTCCTCCACTAATCTTGACCATCTACTCAATACACTCAGAATTCACGAGAAACTCAGTTAAAAGGAAAACACAAAGTTTAACATAGTCAACACAATTTCATTCAATCTCACATAACACCATTTAGACTTTGAATTTCATGATAGCATAGAGATTTTGAAGGAGATTATCCTTTGTGATTTGACATGGAATTTCTCATCCACATACAAAGAAACTAAATTTTCCCAAACTACCGGATTCGCTCTAGGAAAGCCAAATTTCTTCAACGGCCAAAATCCCCTTACAATAGTGTGAAAATTACATAAGTAATGGTTCATCCTAACAACCAGATCCTAATAAAAAGGCTAAAATTTATGAACCCTATGTGTCGTGTGAGGCATTCTCCTCGAGAATCTCCACTACATCTAACTAACTGAAATTTATTACATCATGATCAAACCTATGTTATAGCTCCATGCTTGACTAGAAAAACGTAGAAATTGATGGCTAAAGGATCCCATTCCTTTGCCTATAATATTTTTTGGTATTTTTGGAATAATTCCTCGAATTCGTCTTCAAGCCTTATGCTCCTGCATCAGACTCCTCAGGACAAAATTCTTCATGGGCTCCTATTCATGAGCTCCTCTACAGATTTGTCCAATTTCTATAACATGTTTTTTGCTACCCAAGTAGCTTCAGCAATTGGCTTATCATTCCACTTGACCAAATACTAAAATTACTCCCATCCTCTGGTTTACTTGAACACTTTCCTGTCTAGAATCCTTTCTCGTTGTAATTCCTTTGTTGTAGGTAATTGTTTTACCTAGTCAATTTCCTGTGTCCCTTGGTGTTATAGAAATTTTTGGGCATTACAACCCCAAGCATGAAATGTCCATAAACCAAGGGCTCCTAAGTCCCTATAAGTGTTGTTCTAACCCCTAAAGGAACAAGGTCAACTGATTACAGCTTCTCCTAGAAGTTCTCCATGAACAACTGCTCAGAATTGGTCAAAACAGGATCATTTCAGCTGCTCCATGGGCAAAGTGCGTTGCATCTCACCTAAACACACTGTGTGGGTGCATTGCATTTCAAAAATCCCTTCTATGGGGTGTGATGGGCGAGAAATGACAAATGGTAGTGTCATTCCGCGAGGTGGAGAGGCAATGGAAGCTTCCAAAAACTTCTCTTGTGACACTTGCCTCTCTGAAATCGACCAAGGATGAGTGAGAGATCATCAATCTCCAAGTGGAAGCAAGAAATATCAGAGGGAAGACACTAATCGAGTCACAAGCTGACTCATCTCCCTTACAGATATCTATATATGGATCCCTCATCCCAGATATCTAGAGGCGAGAATTTTGCATATTGTAAGGAATTGATGTTGGTTTCTTGAGACAAACATCAGATTGTTGGATGATCTAAGCTTTGTATGAGGTGAAGAGGGGCTTCCTTGCTGAGAGGATGATGTTGGGTCAGAACAACTGGTTGTAACTCCCCTTGGCTCTTTCTTGTTTATCAATAAAAGCAATTCAAGTTTTCCTCCATACTCTTGTGTCATTTATGTGTGTTGCATTTGTATGCTCAATTTACATCTGATCCTAGATTGTTTATGATTATAGATCCATGTTCTTGTATAGTGCTATGCTACTGTGATCTTACAGGTACCCTGTGAAGCTGGGCGTGCAAGGGAACAAGTAGCGAAAGACTATCAAGAAGGAGAGGAATCGAACCAGGAGATTAGCACAAGACAAAGGTTGGTCTTCTTTGTTCTTCTCTATCTATACTTCAGAAAGGAAAAACGAAAGTAGCTTTACTTTGTTTGTTTGTAAGGCAGCTATCACACCTTAGTGGGATAAGTAGCTCTGAGTAGACACTTTTCCCTGTAATAAAATGGAAACTCCGCTGGGGACGAATTAGTTTGTTTGTTTATCTTCCCTGTTGTCTATTTCATAAACTTACAGACAGAGTCTAAAGTCGTGCCAGGTAGCTTTCAAACTACATTTGCTATGCAAATGCAAAGTAGATAAATGCCACTTCAGTCAATCTCCAGGATTTGTTTATGATTTAAACAACTGATTCACAAACTCTCTGATTTCCCTTTTGGTAGCTCTTAGATCCTCCTTATATCTACCCTTGATTGTTGCATTACTGATTAACTTTTGCTCGGCCAAAACCCATGAACTAAACTGCAAACTGTGACCCAGAACCCAAGCAAAGTCTCGTCTCTGGCCCAGCGTAGATACTGTTATGAGAATCTGAAATTTAGCGCACTTCCCGAGTGTAGTAGGTGCGCTGAATTTCCAATTCCCTGTGTTACAAGTGCGCTAATCAGACTAGGAATTGTTCAGTTTTGGTTTCTGTGATTCATTCTTTCTAGTTCTATTCATCAATTTTGCTGCCTGTGATCAGTATATCTCTGTTTGAAACCCCTTTTCCTCGTTGTTATTCCACCTCCTTTGTACAAAAGAACTGTAAATGTTTTTGCATGTTTGTTGAGTCATTTTCAGTTCTCCTTTGCAAAAAGTAACATAATCGCACTGTCGTCCTTTGATTTGAAAGTGTCGCAAGTGTCATTTTCAATAATAGTAAAGAGTTTGATTGCTGTAGATAGTCGATTATCCTGTTACTATTGTTTTTGGTTTGAATTTGTAATTTTTCTAGTGTTGAAAACAAGTATTCATTTCAAAATCATAAGGTGTTGTGATTGCCTCCTTTTTTGATTGCGAAAAGAAACTTGTTGATAATTGTCACTTGAAAAGAAATTCAAATTTGTGCATCAACTTTCTTTTTTTCATTCATATACTAAGAAAGTCAAAAACAAATACATGCATGTGCATTTGCATTTAGACAGTCTGATTGGTTTGATTTAGGAAAGTGCATTTAGAGTGTGCTCTTTGCTCTTTGTGAAAGAATTCTGTCTTTCTTTCCTTAGTAGCTAGGATTTTCATTGCACAAAGAAGATAAAAAGATTGTTTATCATCTTAGATTGCATTTTAGGAATCATACTACATCTCGTGATTAACCTGAAAGGCAAACTTAATAAACAAGATCAACTATAAAATAAATTCAATGAATCTAACAACACTTTGGAACCTAACGCACAACATTTAGAAGTCTAGGCTAGAGACGTATCCCGATGTCGTAAAGCCTGGTAACTGTTGTTCTCACTAATGGTTGGGTGATTCCTCCACTTTGAGATGATAAGTGCCAGTACAGACTTGTGCTCCCACGTACCGTCGATTATATTTTGGGAGACCACAATAGGCTTAATCTTTTATCCATAGGAAGCCGTGTCTGCCGCCCTATCGATCGCAACGCACTGAACACAACATTCGAGAAGATTGACTGCCGTACCATAAAAATTATTCTACAGTTTTGCGATTGGTTTGGTAATCCCTCTAGCTAGATTTCCAGAGCAGTCCCTTTCGTTCCTTTTCAGACTCTTTAACGGAAAATGTCCAGCTGAGCACTTGTCACTTTAGGCTCATTAAAAATCGAAGGCAACTAGATTCATCTTTTGCTTTTTCTCGACTCTTAAAAATTGAAAAAACAAGTTGTGTCAAAGCGTCTAAAATTCATCTAATTTGGAAACATACTTCCCCTTTATTTTTAGTTGATCGAGTAATCCGCAATCGTGGAAGAAAGTCAATTGAAACCCCGTTGTTCATGGTGGCTTACGAGTCAACCATCTTTGTCTCCGAAATCGAAGCTAGTATGGGAAAAGTGAACTCGTTTAACTGGTTCCAAATCTCCTGTTAAAGTTAGAACAAGTGTTCCAACAACATCAGAGACTCTGGTTACTCCAAACATTCCTGGTATCCCTGCCTTTACAGAAGAAGTTTGGCAGCCACAGAAGGACAATAGTACTGATCCTAGTCTGAGGGTAAACACTTGTATCACTAAACCAGTTCCGTCTACAACCGGTTCGGAGAGTGTTGCTCCTCAAACATCTGTTGCTGTTGATCCCATACCTTCTTCGGCACCGGAAATATTCTACGGACCTGACGGTCTACCCCTTCCACCTAGTCTGATTGCTATAGAAGAGATTGTGGAAGATCCTCCATCTAGTAATCCATCGCAATTTGGAGTCAGGATCACTCTGTATCCTTCTTCATCAGAAGTTAGTCTGCCGCCAGCGGAAGCTCCTGTAGAATCGCTAGGTAATCTTTTGGATAAACTAGAAATGTTTGAACAACCGTCAACATCTAGGACTATGTCATCTGCCACAGCGACGACAAAACTCCCTGCTATCACTCCAACAATGTTCGCCAGTATACCATCTATCCTAACTTGCTCTCAATCGCTAGAAGGAGCCCACTAAGGGGCCATTTTGACGGTATGGTCTGTTCCTGTTTGTTCATCCGGAATAATATCTAGAAAATCTTATGTTGAGTCTCAACAAATTGATCCATTTGGAGGTCAATTTGGGCAGTCTGACCCTCAAGGGCAAACCATTCCCTTGAGTACTGGATTACCACCGTATGGGGGGCAATATGCCCTTTCATTATCCCCTCCAGGAGGACAACCATATGGGAGTTCACAAAAAAATTCAGGTTATGCTGGAGTTACTTCAAGCGGTTGGGTACTGATACTACCTCAACAACCAAGAGTTCTATATTCGATGAAAAAATGCTTACCTATGTCAAATATACCAACTACGCCAGCTATTGTGGCTGTGTCACAAGTTCAAGCGCTGCCTGTTGTATGCCAGCCTCAGGTTTCTCAGGTTGTAATGCAACAGCCCCTTGACCCTGCGACTCAACCACAATCGCCGACTGGTGGAATGACACAGGTTCAAATGGTACAATTACCCCTCATCTTGGTCAAACAGTTAGTATCGTGCAACAGAACATGGCTTCACAACCATGGCTAGTACAATACCAACAACCGCAGTTCCAACAAGTATACCAAGGTTTTGAGCAACAAATCTTTGCAAATAGTGGGCAGCCGTATATTCAAAACGGTCAAAATCGACCATTTTACAATGTTCGTGCCCGCCAACCTTACCAAAGTTACCAACATCAAATGCATTATGCTGCTATGCAAAGACCAACTGATCAGGCAATCCCATCTTATCCTGGGTAGCTTCACCTAACCTGAATCAATAGTTACCCTTCGTGGAAACTTTAGAGTTACATGATTTAAATCGGCTAACAAACGATCCAATCACTTACGCCCCTTGGTGGCCAGCGATTCCGCATAAACTTCCATCAGATATTCCTAAATTCAATGGAAATCCAGGTGAGGATTCGTCGAATCATGTGATGACCTTTCATCTGTGGTGTTCATCAAACACCCTAAACGATGATTTGATTAGGCTTTGCCTTTTTCAAAGGACGTTAACTGGTCCAGCAACAAAATGGTACATCAAATTGCCTAGAGCTTCATTCGACAACTTCAGTACCCTAGCCACAACCTTTTTAATCCATTTTTAGTTACCGATAACATACGAAACAGGAACGGAACTTCTTACCAACTTCAAGAAAACGATGGCCACTCACATATCTGATCATATACATGAGTGGCGACATCGTCGTAGAGTGGTGAAAACATATGTTCCCGATCAGCTCTTAGCTGAATGGTTTATCAAGTCATTACTACCTTCCATCACAGAAGATGTGGCAAAAGGGGGATTCATCATAGAAGAGCAAGTTATCTCTCATGAGCAATATTTGGACTTCATTTACACTTAGTTCGACATGCTCTACGATAAAATACCTGATGCCCCTAGACTTGAATTCTCAGTTCCTCCTCCTCCTAAATCAAACAATGACTCTCATGCCGGTGATGGCGTGATTGGCACAACAGACATGAGATCGACAAAGGATACAGCCAAAAAGGCCCCTAAGATTTCAGGTCAAAATGCAAAAGATGAACTTCTTGCCTCGGAAGTAAATTCTGTATCGATAGATAAAGGTAAAGAAACCAAGCAACCAGGGGGAAAGAAGAAAGGCAAAGGGAAGAAGAAGAAACAGGAGGAATCATCTCCTGAAAAATCTTCTTCAAACCCTCCTGGAAATAGGAAACTAAAATATCCATGCATGATATGTGCTAAGGATCACCAGACACCAGATTGTCCACACAGAGCTGAGCTTAAAAAATTCTTCAAGAATACAAAGACGTTAGCAGTATTAACTGATCTGTTTTCGAATCCAGGAACAAATCTGGTTGACAGTGGAAAAGCTTCCCCATCTCAAGTGCTAATGTTGTTGGTTTCAAAATAGAAGAATGATGCTTTGATATCGACAAGGAACAAAGATTATGGGAATCCACAGCTGTCGAACATCAAGGATAAAGATCAACCTAGTAGTTTGACAACAACTTCAACAGAATTTGCACCGCCCATCATTCCTGAACTGACAATAAAACCGCCAAAGCGAGTAGTACACAAGTCGACATTTAATCCTCGTGCTAGAGCAGCACAACATTATAATATAGTGGAAGATTTGGCCCAATCGCCATCCGCTATGTCGACTCTTGAAGTACTACAAAATTGCCCATCCCAAAAGCAGGCTTTATTATCAGTCATTGGTGGGATAGACCCAAAGGATTCCAATCATGTATCCTTCGATCATAAAGGATATGATCCTCAATTACCAGCTCAACTAGCTTTCCTCATTCAAGTGAAAGTCCTCAACAAAACTGTTCATCGAACAATTATTGATGAGGGGGCATCTACATGTATTATGTCGATGAGTTGCTGGAAAACTTTAGGATCTCCAACCTTGTTACGATCTTCGACAACATTAAAAGAATTTGATGAATGAACATATATCCCATATGGTATTCTAAGTAACTTGAAGGTTGAACTAGGAGGGAAAAAAGTAGAAATAGATGTTGAAGTAATCGACGGAAATCTCGATTACAACATCCTACTAGGAAGACCATGGATATATGCTATGGCTGCTGTTGTGTCGACCTATTTTAGGAAGATTTCATTTCCCTTTCAAGGAGGGATTACGATCGTCGATCAACAAAAATTCCTCCCGAATGGTTCTCAAGTTACAGGAAGCATTACTATGATCAATGGAAGCCCCCATTCACTACAAAATATCAGAGTAGGCCTACTAAAAGACCCTGTATTAATGGGGACTTTTGCCCTTCCACCTCCAATAAATTTTGCGGAAGTAGCGTCAGTAGGAACCTACAACATGATATCTTCTAAAAAGATCTCAGAAAATGATATCGACGTGGATCATGCAATGGTTTTGCCTCCAAGCCCAACAGAAATATTGTAGAAATCAATGTTCCTAGACTGGGAGGCAAACCCAAATAAACGCTCATCGAGAGTTTGGATAGATAGGTCTAAGGAATATGGCACCCCTTCAGATCCTTGGTCGAGAGTGCATGACACCGACGAAGGAATTGTTCAATCAATGGTAATTGAAGGGGCACCATGGGATGATTACCACCATCGTTCCCTTCTTCCGGATTGTGAAGAAAATACTACTCATGACCTTTATCATCCTTCAGTTTTTGATTTTCTATCAAATACTGTAAACGCGGTGGATTCCAAGTGAAACTTGTGCAACACTGAAGAGACTATCGCCATAAATATCTCGACCAAAACAGAAGTTGTAGAGAATATTTGTGTTAGCAAATGTTGTTCTCCTTCAGAACTGGAAATATATAACGCTCTTTTTCGCGAATTAAGAGTTGTCATTGCTTGGTCATATAATTAAATGCCAGGCATTGACTCGAGTATCGTTGAACATGAAATCAAGATGTATCCAGATGTCAAATCAGTATGACAACGGCTACGACAAGTGCACCCCAAGAAAGCCGCTGCCATTAAGGAAAAAGTTGAAAAACTTCTACATGCTGGTTTCATTTACCCGGTTCCTCTAACCGATTGGGTATAGAATATTGTTCCTGTTCTGAAAAAACAAGGAACAATTAGAGTGTGTGTCGATTATAGGGATGTAAATCAAGCTTGTCCAAAAGACAACTACCCTACACCCTTCATCGACCAGACAATTGATGAATGCGCCGGATGTGAAATCTTTTCATTGATGGATGGATTCTTCGGGTATAATCAAATAAATATCCGCCCACAGGACCAGTCAAAGACCGAATTTATTTGTTCATGGGTCACATTCGCATATCAAAAATTTCCCTTTGGTTTAAAGAACGCATGGGAAACGTTTTAGAGGGCAATGAATTATGCCTTCCATGACATCAAAAACATCGTTCAACCATACCTCGACGACCTTCTAGCTCATTCGCGAAAGCAGACTGATCATCTGCAGCATTTAAGAGCGATATTTCTATGTTGCCGACACTACAAAATACAACTCAATCCACACAAATGTGTATTTTGTGTTAGTTCTCGTCATTTACTTGGCTTTGTACTCTCGAAAGACAGGATTCGTCTCGACCCATGTAAGGTTCAGGCAATCATAAATTTGCCTCCACCTTCAAATTTTCTTCAGATTCAGAAACTCCAAGGGAAAGCAAACTTTCTGAGGAGGTTCATTCCAAATTACGCCAAACTTGCTAAAGGTTATACACATCTTTTGAAATACGTGCAAGCTTCCTATGATGCTTTAAAAGAATCCCTAATGAAAGCATCATTAATGTACGCTCCTGATTATCAAGAGGACTTTAACTTGTATCTGGCTGCAGCGGATACAACCGTCGCAATGGTTTTCGTTCAAGAAGACAACGGAATTGAACATCCTATATATTCTTTAACTAAGAACTTAAATGATACAGAAAGCAAATATTCTTATGTTGAAAAGCTAGCGCTCGCAGCTGTTCAAGCGATATAGAGATTTCGACACTATGTCCTCTTTCGGAAAACTACCATTGTGTCAGATTGCAACCCCATGACTTATATATTGTCGCGACATTTGCTGCGGGGCAAATATTCAAAATGGATAGGAATTCTACAAGAGTTTGATCTAGAATTTGTAAAATCAAAATCAAAGAAAGCTCTGGTTTTCGCAGAATTATTATGCGATCTTCCATCGTCGTCCAACGATGAAACATTGGAAGAAACGATCGTGGATGAAAATTTGTTTCTAATATTTTCAAGCAATCAGTGGTATGGGGATATAATAATTTATCTCCAAACCCAAAAATATAGGCCAAATACCTCTCGCTTCAAACAAAAACGTATTCGATACCAAGCAAAAGACTACATGATCGTCGGTGATACACTTTACCATCGCAGTATCGATACAGTTCTGAGAAGGTGCCTCACCCATGAGGAGGCCAAAAAATTCCTGAATGATTGCCATTCAGGCGCGTGTGGGGGCATCAATCCGGTTATGCTACAACGCAAAAAATCTTACGAGCAAGATACTTCTGGCCAACAATGTTCAAAGATTGCATAACCGCAGTCAGAAGTTGCCATGCTTGTCAAATTTTCGATAGCAAAACCAGAAGACCACCTGCACCTCTGCAGCCAATAGTTGTTGTTGGCCATTCACCAAATGGGGCATCGATTTCATGACATGTAATCCCACCTCGACCGGGGGGCATGGGTATATCATAGTCGCAGTTGACTATTTTACCAAATGGGATGAGGCGATGACTACATTAGATAATACTGGTGAAACAACTGCCCTCTTCTTTTTCAATCATGTAGTCGCCAGATTCGGCGTCCCACAAGCTATAGTCACAGATCATGGATCACATTTTTGCAATCACATGATGGTCGAATTAGCTGCCAAACTAGGTTTGTCTCACGAGAGCTCTACTCCATATTACCCGCAAGCCAACGGACAAGTTGAAGCAATCAACAAAGTCCTGAAACGCATGCTGCAAAGGATGATTGTAGTTCACAAAAGAAGGTGGCACCTAATCCTGTACTCAGCCTTGTGGGCTTATCGAAAATCGGTAAGGAACGCAACCGAGTTTACACCTTTCCAATTGGTATATGGCCTGGAAGCAGTCTTACCAATCCAGTGTCAAATCCCGTCCCTCAAACTCGCAATTGACCTTCTCCCCAGAACTTCAGAAGAAGAAGCTCGTTTCTTGGAACTAATCCAATTGGATGAAAGGTGTCGTGATGCCGCTTTGGCTAACGAAGCCCATAAGAAACGAGTCAAAGCGCAGTTCAACAAAAATGTCAAACCCCGTGTCTTCTCAGAAGTTGACTTGGTCTTGCTTTATGACCAAGAATTCGATAAATTGGAAGCAGGCAAATTCAAGTCTTTGTCGATGGGCCCTATACTGTTAAGCTAGTGTTAGCAAAAGGAGCCTACGAGTTAATGGATTATGATGAAATTCCACTGGCACAACCTCGTAATGGGTTGTACCTCAAGTGTTACTATGCACGATTCAGTATAGTAACCTGTACGCTTTTGTTATGCTTTTGTTTTCGCTAAATTGTTTATTTTGGTCAAGTAATCCACCTTCTACATTTATTGCAGATGTCAAACCTATTGGAGTCATGTGTTGGATATGCCGACAGAGCGAGTCGTAGTTCACTGAACCTATCTTCCGCGGCCTGGGCCATTTTTGATCCAAGCGATGGGTTAGTAAGTTTCAGAGGGGTATGCATTCGTCGATCAACGAATAACATCGCTGAATATAGCACGTTGATAGAACTTCTCTCTGATGCCATCACACATGGTATACACCAACTGATTTTCAGGCTAGACTCACAACTCGTCATACTACAACTCACTGGTATCTACTCTGTCCGAAATCCAGCTATTTATCGCATGTTCCCAAGGGTTAAAATTTTGGAAAGTCAATTTGATTTTATTCAATATTAGCATATATCTAGAAACTTAAACACATTAACTAACTCATTGGCAAATTATGTGTTAGATAGACATTTGCAACATTTATAAAAAGAAGCATACCATCAATATTGCATTTGGATCATGTAACTTAACCAAAATAAAACTTCGAAAATCAAAAATATATATATAACCATTTATGGTTTACACATAATGTTCTGTAACCAAGACAAAATTGGTCAAATTACCCAAAACTCAAAACACTAGGGGGCACCCTAGTCTAATGATGCTCGTGATAGCAAGTCACAGCCTGTGCGATCATGCGTAAGAGCCAAGTCCATCATCTTGACACACCAGTAGTATGTTGCTGCAACCTCAAGGGTAGCTCAAAAGTCCTCACATCTGGAATACCAAGAGTGAGGCCCTCAACCTGTTCTTGTAATGCCGCAAGAGTATCGGCCACATCGAGGTCTTGAAGGACAACCCTTCCAACAGCCTCTCCTGCTGGGGCGGCAACTGGCACTCTCAGGCGTAGTACTGGCTGAACGGGACCAACATCTGCATGAACACATGAGCTTGGTTAAGTCTTGACAGAATAAAGCACAAGGACATTATAAATGAAAAATGATAAACAGGAATATGGTTAAAGAATTTACCAATGGCACCCCACTATTCGCCATCCGACAATACTAAATCTGGATCACCTCGGAAGTCCATGCCAGCATATGGATACTCGGAATAAAACATCTCCTGATGATCAAACCACCCGAAGAAGGTATCAGAAAATGAAATCTGAGACTGACCAGCATGCCTAGACATATGGTCGACCCACCTCTACATACATGGTTCAGTTGGTAAAGGTAAATCGAGTGCAATATACTGCGGCTGCATCAATGGTATCTTTTCCAAGGCAAAGGCGGTCAAAATAGAACCATACCCAAAGTTCTTCAACCTCCCACTCTTTACCTTGGTCAACTATTCTTTCATCACAAGAAGTACTGTGTCGCACCTGTTGAACACTTTCGGTTGGAGACATTCCAAGGCATACTGCATATAAGATCGGTTGGCTACATGAAGAGCCGATCCACTAGCCATCCTACCATAAGTAAACAGAATAGTCCTAAGGGACCTGTAAGTGACATCACAGATGATGATCTTGTCGTGTTTACTCGGCTGAGATCCCTCTACGCAATACCGGTGAACATAATCTCTCACAGATTCACCTCCACAGGCCAAACCTGAAAAAGAGATTGGGGCACCCTGCCTCGACAAGCCAGTCAAGAAATAGATGTCCACTACAGTCAAGGGGATGGATTTTCCCTTGATCTGAAACACCTAGTTGGTAGGATCCCAAGCATCGAGCAAATACTGCAGTAAGTTGATTTGTTGTCTCATGCTAGAAATGCGAAAAAACTTCAGCAAGACACAGTTCCGCAGTGTGTTTACTGTAACCAGATCATGTAAAGCAAGCATTTCCTCTTCTTCATGCTCCCGTTCTCCCCATGTAATAGTCATCTTGCTCCAAGGATCTCTGAAAAAAAACAAGAGGACAGTTAGATCCTGATTTTGGTAAGAAACAAGCAAAATCTCCATAAAAAATTGTGCATAAAATTCCTTCTTTGTGCCCATCGCACCTGCAGTAGTGCTCAGGATGCATTGCATGTCAGATGGCCAGTAGACATGCCAACATCCAACGCACCTTTCGATACACAGAGGGTGCGCTGAAGGCAGAGCGAGTTTTTCAAACCCCAAAGGCTCAGAAAAACCAGGAATCAAGCTTAGAATGAAAAATGGAAAGCATGAAATGAAAGAGTTCAAGTTTAACTCCTACCTGGTCCAGACGGCGCCGAGAATCGTCCACAGAATCTCCCGAAATCAACTGATGAAAATCAAGGGGGAAAAGCACCTCCAAAGCTCCAACAAACCAAAGTTCAAATGAAATGGTAAAATGAGAGGTAAAAGCACTTTTACATTACTAGTGTTCTAACTCATTTTTCAAACATGTATTGTTCATTTCTAACTAGTTTGATGAAGCAATTGAAAATGCAGTACAATGTTTGAAAGAACAAAGCTATTTACGGTAAAATTAAGAAACGACCGTTACATTGAGCAGTTTTAGCGCGGACTTCATGCTCGTTAAAAAATAAACATAAGCAATGAGCGCATGTTCCTCCAGAGTTTAAGCTCATTAAAAAATGAACCAATTTCCGGTAAATAACCATCGTGAATGTAACACTTCACCCTTTAAAGCCTTGGTCGTGTTTGCACCGTCACCTCCACTTTTACATTGGCCGATCATTCACCTCCATTTGATTGTTTACCCATTTTGAGGAACAACTTTGAAGATTGATCATGTTAGCCATCCTTGTAACACTACCGTGATTGGAAAATTCCAAACCTTACCTGGAATTAGTGGCTACCCAATTTTATAACTCGTTCCTCAAAAGACAAGTCTCCTTTAAGCTCTTTTCAAATGACTCGTAAAATATGAAAAGGTTGTCGCGCCATTGGCCTCTCCAACTCATTAAAGGGACGGAAGTGCTATCCCTCCTCTAAATTTTAATCTTCTTGACCCTGAGGGATTATTACACAAAAAGATCGAGCGCTTGTCTTGTTCGGCTCGTTAAAAGGATCGAAAATTTATTCCTTCTCTATTGTTTTATACTTTTTTGGACTTAAGGGATTAGATGATGAAAAAGGAATTATGGAGTTTCCTTTATGTTCCTTTTCAGACTCTCTAAAATTGAAAAGGACCGAGTTATCTTTGTCATTAAACTCGTTAAAATTTAATAGCAACAAACTTGTCTATAGATGAGAGCGAGTTTCACTATTGCTAGGTTCGTTAAAACATAGCGATGGGTTTGGCCGAAGGGAAAATTATAGAACAAGCATGTGTTATCCTCCTCAAGCTTGACAAAAATAAAGAGGTACTGGTTAGCAATGACTAGGGAAAAATTGGGAAGAAAACTTGAAGAAACTTTTTTGGTAGCAAGTCGCTCTTGAACATGACACTTTCACTCTACATCCAAGTCGGGTTGGGTTGTTTCATTCACCGGTCACATCAACATGGTCCCATCATACCATCCACATCTGGGGTTAATGCTACCAATCCATCACATCAGTGCCGTCGATATGTTCAAGAGAAGTCATTGAGAGAATTCACCTGTGTTTCACCCGCTACAATACATTTATACTCCATTCTTTCATGACCACCACCTTGAACCTTATATCACCAGATCGTTTTCACCTCCATTAAAATCATTTGCTCTGTTTCGTGTCATTGATGTGGGATTCATTAAGGCCCTCCTGTGACGGATCACTTCTTGTCTACATCAGCTCATTATCCAAGAAGTCGATCTACGAACACCGCATTCAATACTTTGAAGCTTGCATGCCTTAATGGAAAGTTTGTCACTTTCGGCGACAGGTTTACATCAATGGCCTTCGATCGAAAGATTTTGCATGGTGTTCGACGCCAAGTCCTTTATTCACACCATGTGAATTGTACTGCAGTAGCTTGAGGGTCATTATCATTATCGGTGATTCACCTCGCGCCTGTTAACAACTTACATCATTGGCTGGTAATCAGGCGATGTCTTTCCATGTTCGACTCTAAAACATCTCTCACATGGATAGACTTGTACTTCGAGTGAAGAACGAACGAGATTGAAGACCCTAGATCTAGTTTCACCCATCTGGGATGCAATATATATTCAGGGAAATAAAGACATTAAATGTACATCATTGCTGCACAGATAATCATCCAATCAAAGGGATGATGGCTCTACCAGAATCATCAGTCTACACTCAAACGATTGTCTGCTCTATGTACATGAAAATGAATTTATAAAGCTGAGCATGGGAATGCCCGCCTCAGCTAGATCATGAAAATATTATGAAGATAATGTATTGTATTGTATCTTATTACAGGTCTCCTCCCAGCTTGAAAGAACTTTGGATCGTCATAATAAAGCATTTCACCCGACATCAAAAGATTAACAACCTCATGCTTTAGGGGCAACTGTTATATACATTTTTGGGCACTAAAACCCCAAGCATGAAATGTACATAAACCAAGGGCTCCTAAGTCCCTAAAAGTGTTGTTCTAACCCCTAAAGGAACAAGGTTAACTGATTACAGCTTCTCCCAAAAGTTCTCCATGAAAAACTGCTCAGAATTGGTCAAAACAAGATCATTTCAGCTGCTCCATAGGCAAACTGTGTTGCATCTCACCTAAACACGCTGTGTGGGTGCATTGCATTTCAAAAATACCTTCTATGGGGTGTGATGGGCGAGAAATGACAAATGGCAGTGTCATTCCGCAAGGTGGAGAGGCAATGGAATCTTCTAGAAACTTCTACTGTGACACTTTCCTCTCTAAATTCTACCAAGGATGAGTAAGAGATCATCAATCTCCATGTGGAAGAAAGAACTATTAGAGGGAAGACACTAATCAAGTCACCAGCTGACTCATCTCCCTTATAGATATCTATATATGGATCCCTCATCCCAGAGATCTAGAGGCGGGAATTTTGCATATTGTAAGGAATTGATGTTGGTTTCTTGAAACAAACATGAGATTTTTGGGTGATCTAAGCTTTATATGAGGTTAAGATGGGCTTCCTCGCTAAGAGGATGATGTTGGGTCAGACCAGCTGGTTGTAACTCCCCTTGGCTCTTTCTTGTTTATCAATAAAAGCTATTCAACTTTTCCTCCATACTCTTGTGTCATTTATGTTTGTTGCATTTGTATGGTCAATTTACATCTGATCCTAGATTGTTTATGATTATAGATCCATGTTCTTGTATAGTGCTATGCTACTGTGATCTTATAGGTACCCTGTGAAGCTAGGCGTGCAAGGGAACAAGTAGAGAAAGACTATCAAGAAGGAGAGGAATCGAACCAGGAGATTAGCGCAAGAGAGAGGTTGGTCTTCTTTGTTCTTCTCTATCTATACTTCATAAAGGAAAAACGAAAGTAGCTTTACGTTGTTTGTTTCTAAGGAAGCTATCACACCTTAGTGGGATAAGCAGTTCTAAGTAGACACATTTCCTTGTAACACTTGGTCTTCTTATGTATCATTTGTAATTTCACCTTCATACTTGTACAAATCAGTAACATTGAAAATTGGAGATATTCCAACATGAGGGGGTAATTCAATTTCATATGCACTCGTAGAAAATTTCCTCAAAACTCTTCATGGTCCAATTTTCTTGAACTTCAATTTGTTATACTCCCTCTTTGGAAATCATTCCTTGCTTAGGTGTCCTAAGACCAAATCCCCAACTTCAAAGTTCGCTTCTTTTCTTCTCATGTCTACTCTATTTTTGTACTTGATGTTTCTATCGTGTAGTTGTTGTTTGACCTGTTAATGTATTGCTTGTATTTCTGAAGAAAAATCTTCTCCCTCCACAGTTCTCATATCATATTTTCCCATGTTTCTTAACTCAGGCACTACTCTTGGATGTATTCCATAAACTATATGGAATGGACTCTACCTTGTACTCATGTTAGGTGAGTCATTATATGCATATTCCGCATGTGCCAATACTTGATCCCACTCCTTTGTATTTTTCCCAGTAAGACTCCTTAAAAGATTTCCCAAACCCCTGTTCACAAATTTAGTCTGTCCATCAGTATGTGGATGATAGGAAGAATTGAAACTCAATTTAGTTCCCAGCTTCTTCCATAGTGTCCTAAAAAAATTTCCAAGAAAGTTGGAATCCATGTCTGAGACAATACTCTTAGGCAACCCATGCAATCTTACAATCTCCTTGAAAAAGAAATTAGCAATGTGAGTAGCATCACTAGTTTTATAACATGGAATAAAATGTACCATTTTTGAAAATGTGTCCACTACAATCATATAGAAACATACAATCTTATGTTTTGCCTTCTTCCCTCTGCATATTGACAGAATTTACAAGTTTTCACATACTTTTCCACTTCAAATCTCATTTTTGGCCAGAAATAAAATTTGTTGAACTGCTCGTAAGTCTTATCTATACCAAAATGTCCTGCAATTCCACCACTATGTTTCTCTTTGATTAAATTCTCCCTCATAGAGCAATTTGGTATGCAGAGCTGATTTCTCTTAAACAACAGTCCATCTTGTAGGAAATAATCCAACCATTTATTCCTATCCATCAAAATAGGATTCTTACAAGCTTCAAATGCCTCTTTAAAATCTAAATCTATCTCATACAATTTCTTTTATAAAATCAAAACCCAACACTTGAATTTGACTCTCTTGAAATAAAGTATTTCTCCTACTTAAAGCATCTGCAACTTTGTTTGATTGGCCATTTATATGCTTCAGGACAAAAATGAAGCCTTTAATATACTCTACCCATTTGGCATGTTTCTAGTTAAGCTTTGGTTGTTCCATAATATATTGCAATGCATGGTTATCTGAATAAAGTATGAACTCTTTTGTCATTAGATAACGTCTCCATTTCTTCAATGATTATACAACTGCTTAGAACTCTTTATCATAAGAATAATACTTCTTATTTATATCATTCAGTTCTTCACTAAAATAAGCTATAGGTTTGTCTTCCTTATTAAAACACCTCCAATAGCTTTTCTACTTACATCACATTTCACTTGGAAAGGTTTACTAAAATCAAGTAGAATCAAAATAGGATTTTGAGTGATATTTTTCTTCAACAACTAAATTTTTTTTTCTACTTCAGCAGTCCGTCTAAATGGTTTCTTATCCTTCTTTATAGTCTCAACGATAGGAGCATTGATCTTACTAAAATTCTTTATGAATTTCCTATAAAAACTAGCAAGACCATGAAAACTTCTTACCTCAAAGATACTTTTAGGTGAAGGCCACTCCATGGTTTCCTTGATCTTCTCTGGATCCATCTTCAACCCTTTAGTAGAAATAACAAAACTCAAATACACTAATTCCTCTTTCATGAATGAAAATTTCTTCAAATTCAGCAATAATTTCTCTTGTTGCAACCTTTGTAAGACATAATTGAGATGTCTCATGTGCTCCTCCTTAGACCCGTTGTAAACTAGTATATTGTCCAGAAATACTATTACAAATTTATCAATAAACTCTTTAAGGACTTCATTCATGAGTCTCATAAATGTACTTGGTGAATTTGACAACCTAAAAGGCATTACTCTCCATTCATACAATCCTTCATTTGTCTTAAAAGCAGTTTTCAACTCATCCCCTTCTCTTATCCTTATGTGATGATACCCACTCTTGAGATCTAGTTTTTTAAAATACTTTTCTCCACTCAAACAGTCCATCAAATCTTCAATTCTAGTTAAAGGAAATCTATATCTGATTGTGATTCTATTGATGTCTCTTGAATCAGTACACATTCTTTGGCCTCGATATTTCTTTGGACTGAACAATGTTGGTACTGCATAAGGACTCAAACTCAATCTCATCAGTCTTTTTTCCAGTAGTTCTTGAACCTACTTTCTAACCTCTTCATTTTCTATGGGAGTCGTTTTGTACGCTGCTTTGTTTGGTAGATTTGCTCTAGGAATCAAATCTATATGACGACTAATACTTCTAATGGGTGGTAACTCATTAGGCAAATCATCAACAATGATTTCACAATAGTTGTCCAACATTTACTGAATTTCAATGGGTAAATTAGAAACTTTAGTAGAAGTCATTATTACCTTGGGCTTGCAAATTACAGCAAAATTTACCTCATTTTCTTCCATAAGCAGCAATGTACGATTGACGCCATCTTTACCAAACTTGTAGGCATTTATTTTCCCATCATGCATAACTCCTCTATCATATTCCCAAGGTCTCCCAAGCAATATGTGACACACATCCATAGGCATCACATCACATACAATTTTATCCTTATATTTGCCCAACTCCAACTCCACTTCACACTGTTCATTCACTAACAGCTAATGTCCCTTCTGTAAACATGACAACTTTTAAGGTGTTGGATGTCTCATTGTCTTCAACTTCAATTTATCTAGCACTTCTGTAGAGACCAAATTATGAGTGTTTCCACTATCAATAATCATCTGGTAACATTTCCCTTGAACCGTACACAGTGTTCTAAACAAATTCTTCCTTTGTGATGGTTCAACTATCTACTTTGTGAGCTGGAGCAAAACATTATTAACTACCAAAGATTCTCCTCTCTCTGGTACATTTTCTTCTTCTGTCACTGCTAGTGCTTCTTCCTCAAATTCAAGCACAATTGCATTCCTCTCACTTGTTCCTGCATTCTTTGGGCATTCAAAAGTTGTGTGTCCCAATTTGTTACATCTATAACATATTACTTCTCTTCCTCTACCTCTACCCCCTCTTCCTCTAGAAAAACTCTCTTTGCCACTTGCATCACCTCATGTGGTTGCATGCTAGGTTGAGTTGCTGCTAGCTCCATCTCTAGGTGTTGTAGATCTTCCTCTAACACCTTGACTTCCGTTTCCTTGGAAAGTACCTCTTCCTGTGGAATACTGCTTCCTCGTGAGTTTTTCTTCAGCTTTTAGTACCATCTCATAAGATTCCTCTACTGTTTTACTATACAATATACTTATCTCATCTTGAATTTCCATTCTAAGACCATTCACATATCTAGCCACCTTGTCATCTATATCCTAATTTTTTCGAGCTATTATACTTACCTTATAGAATTCCTCTGTATATTCTCTCACTCTCGTAGACCTCTGCCTGAACAAGGTTTGCTCATAATTACTTGGTGAAAACTGACCTCTTAGCTTTGCTACCATCCTATTCCAATTTCTGATTGGTTGTTTGCTAAGACTGTTTCTTTCTACCTGCAATCCATCCCACCAAAGTGCCGCATGTCCTTTTAGCTTGGTGATAGCAAACTTTACTTTCTTCTCATCTTCTGTTGTTCATAATCAAAGAATTTCTCCATATCATTAATCGAGTCTATCAATTCTTCTCGATTCAATCCTCCTGCATATATTAAAACTTCAGTTTTTGTCCTAGCTGTGGATGTCAACACTCACTTGAAGAATCTCATCTTAGGCGTAACTGCTATAGTCTGGTCCTCTTCTTCAGTTTCAACCTCAAGCTCACTAACATCTCCATCATCTATATTTCTCCGTGCTCTTAATGGTTCTAATCTAGCTTGCATCTGTTGCATAGCTTCCATCACCTCAGCATTTGCAACTGGTCATCCTCCTCTCCCATGTACTCATCGTCTTCCAACTCTAAAAGCCATATTGGTTTTCCTTCTCTTGCTTCTAAGATTCAATTTAGTGTCAACACATTGCTATGATACCACTAATGATGGCAGTCTCGGTACACGCAAGAACTTTAATCTCCCAAATTGTGAGATTATATCTTCTATCTTTGTTTGCAGGTGTATTTTTTGGTTCAATGGGCTCTTTGTCATCCACTAACCACTTTAGAGCTTTTGCTAAGTTAGTAGATTCCTCCAAAAGTCGCAGAGTTTTGCTAAACTTCCACTAGTACGAACCCGACAGTAATACAAACCATAGTTTAATAAATTTGAAATATGCCTTCTAAAAATTCATTGGCACTTCTTCGCCATTGATCTATTCAAGATCCAACATTCACAACACTCCCCAACTTCAAACTTGCTTCTCTCCTCTCAACCGTCGATTGCACTCCACCAAATCTAACCACTCACACGGATATCAACCCATTAACTTTCACACTCCAAATCAACCTGAAAAGTAATTTTCCTCTCTCTCCTCACTGCTATGTGTCAGTGTGTCTATGGAATCAGAGCCAATGACGAATTACCACTTGCACCCTTTACTCCGCCTGAAATCCACTTATGGTTTTCTCCAACTCGCTTCTACTCGTTAATTGTCGGGTGAACACCGTTGATCTATATTGATCAAGAACTATTGGTCTAAAACCAATCTTCATGAGTCGTTTCCTTGATCTTACTCCGTTGAACGCGACCATTCGCTCAATACACTCAGAATTGATGCGAAACTCAGCTAAAAGAAAAACACACAATTTAACACAATCAACATAATTTCATTCAAGCTGAGAGAACACTGTTTAAAATTTGAATTTCAAAATAACACGAAGATTTTGAAGGAGATTATCCTTCAGGATTTAATAGGGAATTTCTCATCCACATATAGAGAACGTAAATTTTCCCAATTTACTGGATTCCCTCCAGGAAAGCCAAATTTCTTCAACAGTCAAAATCCCCTTGCAATATTGTGAAAATTACATAAGTAGTGGTTCATCCTAACAACTAGATCCTAATTCAAAGGATAAAATTTATTAACCCTATCTATTGTGCAAGGCATTCTCCTTGAGAATCTCCACTACAACTAACTAACTAAAATTTATTACATCATGATCCATCATATATTCTAGCTCTATGCTTAACTAGACAAACATGGAAATTGATGGCTAAAGGATCCCACTCGTATGTGTGTAATATTTTTTTGTATTTTTGGAATAATTCCTCGAAATCATCTTCAAGCCTTATGCTCGTGCATCAACTAGTGACCTTCCTAGATATATTCAAAGACCTCCAAGCCACATCTCTTAGAGGCCCATAGTTCATTCCAAGACTCAAATGTCTAAATACCACATAAAAAAATACCGAGAAGTCACTAACTCCCCATATTTTCATTTGAATTTTTAATATAATATTATTTAATGGTGATGTGGCAACATCTCCCTTATGCCCACTTCCCAACCCAATTATTAATTATTCGGGGAAATTTTTAAGATGAAAATTAATTAATAATTATTAGACTCAAATGACAGGTTATCATTGGCTTAGTGTGACTTATCCAAGAAACTACCCTTTTCACCATCCAATCTAAGCATACAATTTGAAGCATGAATATGAACTTTTGTTGTTTAAAATATATTTTTGAATGCATAATGGTTTCAAAAAGCTCTCATATTTTGTATATTAAATAATTCAAATTCAAATTCTTAAAAATCCTTATTTGATTTTGATTAAAAATAACTAGAAATATGTCATGAAAAAGACCATCTCATAAAGTTGGACTACACCTAATCTACATATTGGCTTCATTTGTCTAAATAGTTTGACTTTTTTTATAATATTTAAAATTTATCTATATAACTTTAAATCATATGGTTAACAAAAATCAATTTCTAATTGGTCATTTAGCATAATGTACTAAATGAATCATGTCCACACTTAAACATGCTTAATTTTATTATTATTATTTTTAATGTAGTTTAATTTTTGTTTGACTTTTTAAACATAAATGGTTCATGGAGAACAAAAAACCTCCCTAGATACATGAAACAACCTCAAAGCCACATCGATTAAGGTATTTTCCATGGAGACCACAATTTTGCCAAGAGAGTGGTTTTTAGTCATTCAATTAATGGATTCAAAACCATAAAAAAACATTTAAGGCACCCAAAATAGCGAAGCTAAATTGGTGTAAACATTCCCCAAAATTTAATGCTAGTCAAAATCTTTTTTGAAGTTTGGCTATTTTCCACGATTTTTTTTAAATCCAACCAAGGGAGTATATAAATCATTTTTTGATGGTGTAATGGATTCAAAACCATTAAAAAAAAAAAAGTTAAAGCGCCCAAAATAGTGACGCGGTGTAAAAATTTCCCAAAATTTCTATGGAATTCTAGTCAAAATATTTTTTGAAGCTTTTATATTTTCCACCAATTTTTTTGGGGTTGTTTGACTATTCTCATTTAATTAAATACTCATAATTCATCCTAAGACTGAGATGTATGTATGAAAACAACTAAAACTGAAAACTAACAACCTATCCATATTTTTAGATTTTTTAATATATTACTATTTAATGCAAGTGTGACAATATCTCCCCTATACCCATATTATGCGCGATATAACACCTCTCAATCCAATTATTAATTATTAGATTCAACTTTTAAGATGACAAATATTTATTAATTATTAGATACAAATGACAAATGATCATTTAAGACACTTTGTACATATTCACTTTAATTCTCTAAATATATTGACTTGTGTTATAATATTTAAAATCTATCTATATAACATTAAATCATATGGTTAACCCATATTAAATTCTAGTTGAGGATTTATAGTGTTATACTAAATATAGATAACCCTTCTCTCCCTCATTATGTCTTATTAAATAAATCTTGTCCATGCATAAACTTAATTTTTTTATTGTAATTTTTAATGAATTTTTTTTTTTTTTTGATATTTTCAAAATAAATAGTTGATGGTGAACTAACAACCTCCCTAAATATATGCAAACCACAACTATTATAAACTAATATTTCATCCTAACACCAAGACTTTTAAAAACCATCAAAAACAATAATCTACAATAAGCACATCCAAAAAATTTTATTTGAATTTTAAATATAATATTATTTAATACCAATATGGAAACATCTCCACTATACCCTTATATTAAATGGTATAGTACCTCTCAACAGAATTATTAATGGGTAGTCTAATGATTATGCTTTTTAAAGTTATGGAAATTCAAGCTATATTTTGGAAAAAATCTCATAGACTTTATAATTTTAGGTGTTGTAGAAGTTTTTGATGTTCCTCAATCCATTTTCACTATCAACACATGATTCAAACACTGCCTCTTGAAGACATTTTGGATTGTTTGTCTTTTTCGAATGTTTTTGCCCTCATTCCTGCCACTTTTGACACTCCTAACAATTCCTCCTCCTCCATAGAAGACACCAATTATTAATCATTAAAAAGAACTTTTAAAACACAAATAATTCTTAATAACCCTTATATGAGGGGTATAACACCTCTCATTCCAATTATTAATTATGAGACACATCTTTTAAAATAACAAGTAATTATTAATTGTAAATACATATAAAAATTATCATTTCAGACATAGGTTTTTAACTAATTTTACAATAAATTTATAGTCTATCATTTACAATATAATTTTCTATACCCATTAGGAAAAAAATTTGTACTATAAAATTTATTTCCTCTAATAATTTTACTCATTTCTTAAACTTATTTAACAATATCCATATTTTAAAAATTAAATAAAATTTTACATTATTTTAAAGCATTTATCTTCCCTTGCTTAAATTTGACACAATATTTTCTTATTTTACAACATTTAACTTCTCCTTTCCTTTCAGTTTCACACCCTTATTATAATATTTAATATTTTAAAAATACTATTTAATTTTAATTGAAAGTTATTTCAAAGTTAAACTTAACCTTACTCAAAGGTACTTTTACCGCCCTCGAAACCCTACCCAATCCTCCATGCACTTTTTATATATATAAATAAGCACAGAGAGAACATATAAATGATCTATATATAAAGAGATCACAAGGGCTCAATACCATTGCTGATTGCTGGGAAGCTCCAAGGTGTAAGACAGGTACTCATCAACCTTTTTTGAAAACGGAAAAGCATTGTCTAGGTATTCTAGTAATATTGACTTCCTCATCATCAGGTACTTATTATCAACTAGGTAATGTATTCCATCAACTGGCTTTGATGCTCAAATACAAACAGTCCTTCTGCACTTTTGCGTTGTTTTTTTAAGTGAATAAACCATGCTTTCTGGACAGCCGAAAATTAACGACATGTAAAGTGGGTTCTTCTTCTTTAGGTACGTGACAGGAGTATCTGGCGAGAGGAGGATCTGGGAAGAAGACGCCATCTTCAGGTCTATAACAGAGATCTACTTGATTAGAGCGAGAGGAGGATCTAGGAAGAAGACGCAATCTTCAGGTCTATAAGAGAGATCTACTTGATTAGAGTCTAGGAGTATATACCAGGGAGATACGATGGTTGTTGGAGAGAATCGAATTGGCAAAGGTGTGAAGGGCCTACCTCAAGTGAAAGGCAATCAATTAGGCCAAGGTGCTAAGCTCTCAGGGAACGGTAAATCCATCGCTGCAGCTAATGATAAAAATGAGAGGAAAAATCTGGTTTCTCGCTCCTCTCGCGCTGATCTACAGGTTCTTATGTTTTCCCATATTTATATTGCATTGAATAGTTATGTTACATGGTTATAGCATTCTCGTCTTTTTGTTAATTCATCTGCTCATAAAAATGTAATTTTCCTCTGATTTTTCCTACGTTTATGTTGATAATTGTTTTCAATTTATATATATATATATATAATGTCAGGGAACTTTACTATTGAAGCAGAGATCCTGGTAAGATCTAGGTTCATTTCCAAGGAGTTTATTTTTAGTTGCCAATTTTAACAAATGTTATCCCAAGGATTTCAACATAAATGTTATCATGATCTGTTTTCCAATATTAATATTCCATTGAATAGTTACTTTACATGATTATGGCTTTCTGGGTCTTTTTGTTAACTCATGTGTTCATAAAAATGTAATTTCCTTCTGATTTTTCCTATGTTGGTAATTATTTTGAATTGAAATATATATATAATGTCAACTTTACAATTGAATGAGAGATCCATGTAAGAGCTAGGTTCATTTCCAAGGAGTTTGGCTTTAGTTTCCAATTTCAACAAATGTTATCCCAAAGATTTCAATATAAATCAACGAAGTTTTACATATTACAAAGTAACCCAAGGTTAGAGACTAGTGTCTTTACCAAAGCTATATAGAAATTATGACATATGGATTTGAACTCCCTCCTTACATGTTACTAGTTTTTCTACCAAGAATAATCATTGCCTTAAAACACATTAGGAAGATGATGAATATGGATGACTTGCTTTTTGTATCAAGGTAGAAAAATGCACATTTTAAGTTGAAGGCATAGATTGGCCCTTTCTTCCTCAATAGCATACCAAAAACAAAGGTATATGTTTTACTGAAGTAAATGAAATTAAAATTGAGTTTCACATGGTCTTATGATCCTTTAGGGGTAATTTTAAAATTAAGAGTGGAGGAGTGGACCCCACCTTATGTACATACACATAGACTAGAAATAAAGCAATATGCAAATCAAGAGTGGAAACATAATACACTACATTAGGTTGAAGAACAAATTGTGAGTGAGACATCCCTACAAACTCCTATATCAAAAAAAAAACTAATAGGTCAAGGGAAGGTATATCTCCTACAGAGATCTCAAATTGTAGACTTTTTAGTTTTCAAGAGAAGAAAGAAAAAAACATTGAGGAAGAGAAAAGGGATCACACTAGAAAACCATATCCTTTCTAACTAGAAAAATATTTTCTTAGGTACACAGAGATTAAGAGGAACAATAAAGCATTGAAGATCAAACATTATTTAGAATTCTGGAAACTATCTTCTACTACCCAACATACATTGTTGTATTCATTTGACACATAGAAGAGACATTCCCAATTATCTTTATTGGAACCTATAGTTCTAGTGGCTGAATGTTCAAAATCTTACAAAACATGTGTCTTTGCTTTTGACACCTAGAATATTCATGCAATTAATTAGATTGAATTGCACAAACAAGATGGTGAGATGAGATATTCAACACTAACAAGTTCAACCATGGCGGCATACAATATTCATTCACATCTTAAGATGGAAAGAATGTCATCCTTGCCAAAGACACTAGAACTAAATCTCTTGAAGATTTAGTGACTAAACTAATATATGACCCTAGACACATTAAAGCAGCTGAGTAAATGATAAAAAAAAAAAAAACTCAAGATTGTAGCTATAAAGCACCCACTTACGAAATAAATTATTGAGCTCCAAGTACAGATATATTTTTTTTTCATGTAGATAGTTGAACAAAATATTCAAATTGAGAATATTAAGGTAGATATGGAGGTACTTTTCAAATACAAGGAACAATTAGAAGCCACAAGTACATTAGAAAATCAAACAATGACAACAACCTCAATAGTGAAAGAAAAGAAACATTAGAAGCCACAAGTACATTAGAAAATCAAACAATGATAACAACCTCAATAGAAATAATAGATTCAATCACTGCAAATTCCTCTGAAAATTAGTGAAATCCCTCATAGATTTATCATTGACCAACAAATAAAATAAAATATTGTTAGCAGCATTGAATAGAATCCACAAGGACATTAAAAAATCAAACAATGACAACAACCTCAACAAAAAGAATGGAGTCAACCACTGCAAATCCGTCTCAAAAATTAGTGAAATCCCTCACAAATTTATCATTGAACAACAAAGAAAGTAAAAAATTGTTAGCAACATTGAATAGAAGCCACAAGTACATTAGAGAATCAAACAATGATAACAACCTAAAAAGAAAGAAGAGAGTCAACCATTGCAAATTCCTCCGAAAAATTAGTGAAATCCCTCACAGATTTATCATTGACCAGCAAAGAAAATAAAATATTGTTAGCAGCATTGAAAAGATTAGAAGACAATAAAATTAAATCTCACAATGCATATATATCATAAGGGTAGAAAACTTCAAGCTCACTCAACATCTTGAAAAGTATGAACACCAATCATTAATAGCTAATATAATATTGGTAGAAGATAAGCAAGACACACATTATAATATTAATTCCATTATAACTAAACTATTCTCATTCTTTAAGATTATATTTCAACAAGAAGATTTGGTAGAGAATGTTAAGGAAACAATTGAACAAACAAAAGTTGAGACAGAACACAGGCCAAAAGAAACACACAAAATCATCAAGGTGTTGAACTCAAAAACCAAGGATAAGCAGGAATAACTACAACAGAAAATTCAGTCTATTGCACTCGAAAGGGCTTCCACCTTTAAGAGCTTCTAATGGAAAATTGATTCCATTAGAAGCTTACTATGATCACTTATGTAGTGTAGTTAGGGATAGATCTAAATTTTCCAAATTAAAAAGGATAATAAGTGGATAAGCTCTCATTGAAGGTTTACAATATCAACTTTTTCTCTAGCATGATATCTATCACATGTTTCTTACTAAATGAACTTTTAAAACATATACCTAAGTGGATGAAAGATTTAGAAGCATGGTAAACTTCATTATTCTTAGAGAAAATATATGGGATAAAATATTGGAGCTCATCCAGCAAAACAAGTACAATTCTAGTAGAGTGACAAAAAAAGGGAAAGAAAATCCTAAATATGAGGACCATTCAACATAGGAGGAAAATTATAAACACAGTCATCAACAAAAATCCTAGAAGTTTGTGCAAAACATCTAAATCTGTGGATAATTGATAATATTTAGTTTTTTTTTTCGAAATATCTAGATCATTTTAGTAGATATTATTTTTGTAATAAATTTTACTTCAAGTTTGAATATTTGTGGGACAAACTATAAATATTTTGTTAAAAAAGTGGAAAGGATTGATTGCCCATAAAAGAGAACATCAGTCATTTGATTGTAAGTTGTGTAGTTTTATTGAAGTAATCAATTCAACAGTACAAAGGCAGTTTGTTTCAAGATTCAGGTGCAAGATAAATGATGATGTCTCTCTATTTGTAAATTTTTCTTTTGTTCTAGTTTATACATGGATGCACCATGTTAATTGTTTACAAGAAGATTTTGAGTATAATTTAGTGGTAGTTTTTTTTATCTCCCTTGTTAATAAATATAAATGTTTCCCTTTTGAAATTAAATATAAAACTCATCATTTCAAACTTTTGTATTTAATAGATCATCATTCTTATTCATATCATCCTTAGCACAATAACTTTGTAAGATCAAAGAATTTTCCTACCTAGCCCTCTTTTAAGATGCTCTGTATATTTGTGATTGATTGCTAAGAACTCTTATGAATCTATGCCCAATGGACCTCTCCTTTATCACCCAACCACAATTTTAAAACCTAGCTTTTGATGTTCATAACTCACCTAAACCCTAAGAATGTGATTGAGAATTCACAAAGAGAGAACCCTCATTATGGTAGAGAAGAGGTTTGTGGTTACCTCTCCAATTTTCCTCTTGAGCCTAGAAAAATATGCAGTGCTAATAGTATCAAAGCTTAGATTAAAAAGAGAAGGTATCATGAAGCAACAAGGGTGTGGTTGTTAAAGGGAGTAGTTTGTAAAAGAACAAAATCCTCCTATACAATGTTCAATCAAATTCTAATCAATCCTCCTTGCTAAATTTTGTTCTCACTGCAATAGTGTTAAGTTTAAGAGTTAGGTCAATATATTTTCAAGATTATTAATTACATCAGCATTAAATTACACCCGATATAGAACATAAACATAAATAGAAGAAGACAATCCAATACAAGAGGACACAATATGTGGCCCTAGCGAGGGACAAGCCCCAATATGGTGAAACCATTGATCAATTCTTCTTATATGTTCTTCAATATATAAGAAGATATAGAGAGATATAGCACATTTACAACATAAGTCAAAACTTTGAGTAGGAACATAGATCATACTTTGACATGTTTAAATAAGAGAATAGACATGTCTAAGAAAGATGATACATGAGATCATTTGAGGACAAGATGCTTATTGTCATCATGCTGCACTTCAGGGTGCTGCACCATGTTCCACTATTGTCCGAGTGTTTGGCAGTGTTGTAAGTTGTGCCACTGGGTCACCCATGTCCTTGTTGCACCATTGCTACTTTGTCCCTATTTACTTGCAGCACTATGCTGTTGTCCATGCTTCACCATGTTGTTACTGTCCATGCACCTTGCTTGCAACTATCTAATGTGTCATCATGCTTGCAGTTGTCCTCTTTTGTTGCTGCCCCAAGCTTCATCGTTGTCCCATTGTCATCATTCTTGTAGTTGTCCTATTTGCTTGCTCCACCAAGCTTCATTGCAGTCCCATTGTCATCGTGCTTACAACTATCCTATTTAGACATGTTATACCTTGTTGTCCATGTATTGATCATCTACCCCTTCTATATTTGAAATACTAGCCTCTGGAGCATGTTTTTAGTTCTTTTACTTGCATTTGCATTTATCATTTTTCTACAAATTTGACTATCAAAATCTTGATTCAACTTAAGTTATTCAGTGTTTGGCATTGTTATCACTCAGGTTGTCCTGAAAGATCCTTAAAGGATACGATCGAGGTAACCACAAACCAATCTTTGGACTACAGGTCCTAGCCTACCTGCAATCAGAGAGGGCTCTCTCTTTACAATTTAGCTTTATTTTTAGGTTGATTTTAGGTTAGTTATTGAGTTCGGGGGTTTTGTTTTGATTTTGTTGGGATGGAGGATTCTTTCAAACAGAGTTGGGATGCATAGTGTGAGAAGTTCAAACCATTGGGCATGGAGTCGTGGATTAAGCTTGCTGTTGCGTTTTCTTGGTCACAAGAGGAATACAGAGCAGGATAGCTACGCATAAAACAATATCCAGCTGGAATAGAGATGGAGCGAAGGTCAGAGAATGAAAGGCAACTAAGTAGCTCTCATTATGCTAACAAAGGGAAGGTGAATGAACATTTATATAGGAGCAATCAAAGAGTCCTAAAGAACATTCATATATGAAGGAACTAGTGTAATTATGAGCAAATCAGTATTCATATATAGGACTAATTCAGAGGAAAACATAGATAAATCACAGAAATTGAGAACAGAATTCAACTAAGTGAGCTCTGAACTATTCTTTCTTTCTGCTATTCAGATAGTGAAACAATGATGGCATAAACATATATAAACTGTAAACACAGATAAGAAACAATGATTGGGGTATGTAGAAGCGTTAGGATTCCATAGTCACTCTACAAACATCAATACACAACAACCTGTTCACCTCCCAAACATTCCAACGATCTTTGACTATAGAGACTCTCAGAAAATACAATGCAAGTCTAGAGGAAGTTATCGACCAACCAACCCTTAAAACAGTGCAGAGGGTGGTTTAAATAGAAAATATTTACAAACATCAGGTCTGGGATAGATCTCCTCAAATAAATGCCTTTAACCTAATTTGTACAGAAGTAAATGGCAGAAATATCTATCTAACAGTTGTGCTGGGGCAGCTACCTCAAAAATGGATCAAAATAGTTCCTTGAGCCACGCGCTGTCCTTTGTGTGATAACTGTGCATTTAAGGAAGCAACGTTGCTCCAAAAATATGACTCGGAG
Source organism: Pinus tabuliformis (assembly GCA_031772625.1). Taxonomy (NCBI): domain Eukaryota; kingdom Viridiplantae; phylum Streptophyta; class Pinopsida; order Pinales; family Pinaceae; genus Pinus; species Pinus tabuliformis. The sequence goes on along the minus strand of CM062814.1, from coordinate 265,945,133 downwards.
CAATGTCTCTGCAATAACTCTGCCTTGAAATCCTTCATCTATGCCTTTAGGTGGCTTTAAAGCAACAAAAGAAGTGTTGGTGAGCCTTAATGGTTGAATGATGCTTTGTTGACTTTTCTGGGCTTGCTTTGCTTTCATCTTCTTTGAAAAACTGGACTGATACTCTTTGCCACATCTTGATACACTTTGGCATTGAATCTAGGCCTTCTCTCACTGTTGATACTCTTTAGACTGTCCCATCGCCCCCTTTCTGCCTTTTAATGCAAAAATAACTACTGCTAATGTCCTCCGTGGCCTTTGGGTTCAATCGGTGCTTGGCCGATCAAAACTAGTATTAAACTCTGAAGAAATGCCGCAAAAAGGAGGAATTGCATGCTGCTAATTGTGCTGAGGCCGAGATTGGCTCCTGGAGCTAAACAGGGCTTTGGAGCAATCCATAATGGCTTAAGGATGCATGAATTTCTTTAACTGGAGCTGGGCGTGGGTGCTAGAAGAAACCCTGTGAAAAATGGCCGTTCTCCATTTATAAGGCAAAAATGCCTTAAAACATGAAATTTTACCACAACTAGGGCGGGAGCGATCACTGTTCATTAGATTAAATCATACCCGTTGGATCTGGCGTGGGCTGATCCAATCCAACGGTTATCGCTAAATCGCATCAGGGCGGACTGGGGGGCGGCACATAAACAATCGCTGAAAGCGCGGACTCGAAATGATTATAGGCCTTTTCTTTATTTGAATCGGGTCCGGCCCATCGGCGATGTCAATCGGCGGATTTAATAAAAAAGGGTTAGCAGACCTGAAATCTATATATGCTGCAGTTTATTATATTTCGGCTCTGTCCCGTCGGAGCCTTCCCTTTTCGCTGTGCAACGCCCCCTTACGGACCCGAAATCCTTTATACGCCGTGCCTTCATTTTATTTCGGCTCCGCTGGTCGGAGCCATATACATGGGGTGACCGCCAATTACATATGGGCAGTTGATTTGGGGCCCAAAAATGGATGGCTGTGATTAATTCGGAAATTCGCTATCGGCGGGGTCATGGGATTGCCACATAGAAACGCTAAAATGTGGCGGACCCGATATGCTTTTACCAGTCCACTTTATATGTTTTCAGGTCCGGCCCATCGGTATTATGCCCCATGCCTTGAGACTTAGCCATTTCGCTTATATATGCCATTCCCCCCTCCCGATAGTGATATCGCATAAGAGGGGGATCAAATAGATCCTTTTCTCATCGGGGCATGCATTTTATTAAAATGCAAAGGAAACATGAATTCGAAGGAGTTATATATGGTGTTTGAACATATGATTTCCCCCTCCCGATAGCGATATCACATCGGAGGGGGACTCAAAGGACCCATTTCTCATCGGAGCCATTATTTATTCAAAAATGCAAGTCTTTTGAATTCGGAGGGGGTAACCTTTATGCTTTTGCTTAGATTCTAAGGCATGAGAAGGGGTCCGATAGCCAAAAAAGGGAGGATTTTATCATTTTTTGAAGGTTTTTCATGTTTTTTGCATGGTTTGCATATTCGTATGCCTTGGAAGAAGTCCAAAGGCACTTAGGAGGAAAGTGATGTGGTTTTGAGAGGGGTTTAGTGGCCAAAGAGGATTTCATGCCTTATAAAGGCAAACCAAGGTCAAAGGGGTGATTTTTAAACATGTGAAGGGGAATTATGCAAAGGAATGAGTCCTTAGGCACTTGGGAGATAGTTAGGGGGGATGAAGGGTTCTATGCATTGGAAAGTGTCCAAAATGCATCAGAAGATGGTTTGAGGGGGCAATGAGGGTTCTTGCTGAGTTTCAGATAAACTTAGCAATTCCCAAGGATGCATATGTTTATTTTTCAACCAGCGGGAGGGATAAGTATATAGGGGAGTTATATACATAGTTTTAGTAGGGGAAGGGGAAATAGATAGGGAGCTACATAATAAAGTCAGTAGTTAACATGAAAAAGATGAGAACGAGCGCTAAGTATGATGTCTTAGGCTATCAATGGGGGAAAATGACTAGTGATGTAGATCTCCACGAAGGCAAATGATATGGAGAATGATGAATCTAAGAGGTATCAAGCAGATCTTGAACTCTTTGGGGGAAATTAGTGAGTGATTTGGGGAAAGAGGAAAAAGGAGAGTTAGACATGCCTCGTTTGAAGTCCTCCAATTGGAAAAATGCCTCAAACTTGTGATATGAATAGATATGACACTTGAAAATCTGAAATGGATGACAACTCATGATTCTGCAACCACAAAGCTACCTACTGTTATAGACATTTTTGTGCCTTACAGCTCTAAGCATGAAATTTCCATAAACCTAGGGATCCTAGGTCCCTAAAAGTGTTGTTCCTACCCCTAGAGGAACAAGGTCAACCAATTACAGCTTCTCCCAGAATTTCTCAACCAGAAACTGCTCAGAATCGGTCAAATCAGGATCATTTCAGCTGCTCCACTAGCTAGCTGCGTTGCATAGCACCCAGTACACTAGCTAGGTGCATTGCAACACACCTAAATGCACTACCATGGTGTGCTGAGCGGGAAATGACAAATGGCAGTGTCATTCAGCGAGGTGGACAGACGATGGAAGCTTCCAGAATCTTCCCCAATGACACCTGCCTCACTGAGTTCGACCAAGGATGAGTAAGAGGCTCTCAGTCTCCAAGTGGAAGCAAGAACTGACAGAGAGAAGCCACTAGTCAAATCATAAGCTGACTCATCCTCTTTGCATACATCTATATATGGATCCCTCATCCCAGAGATCCAGAGGCTGGAATTTTGTACATTGCAGAGAATTGTTGTTGGTTTTGAGATAGAGATCAGTGTATTGGGTGATTTATGCTTTGTTGGAGGTGAACACGGGATTCCTTTGCTAGGGGATTGATGCTCGATCAGGAATCATCGGTTGTAACTCCTCCTGGACCTTCTTGTTATATCAATAAAACTATTTTAGTTTATCCTACATGCTTGTGTATCAATGATGTTTGTTATATTTGCATGTTTAGCTTAAATATGATCCTAAGCTATTTATGAATATAAATCCATGTCTTTGCGTAGTTTTCCTCTTCTGTGATCTTGCAGGAACTTGGTGAAGCTGAGCAAGTAAGGGAGCAGGTAGCTGGAAGCTGTCAAAGAGGAGAGAGATTGGATCAAAGGACTAGCGCAAGACACAGGTTGGTTCATCCTATTCCTCTTCGTTTATAGTTCATAAAGAAGAATACGAAAGTAGTTTTCCTTGTTTGTTTCTAAGGTACTGTCACATAGTGGGATAGGGGCGTTCTGAGTAGACACTTTTCCCGTTAACAAAATGGAGACTCCGCTGGGGACCGTGTCTAGTTAGTTTGTTTGTGTTTCTCTTGTTGTTTGTTTCATAAACACAGAAGTAGCAATCAAACTGCATTTGCCATTATAAGATGCAAAGTAGACACCTGCTACTTCAATCCATTCACTGGATTTGTTTATGATTTGAACAGCTGATTCACAAATGATCTGATTACCCTTTGTGATAGCTCTTAGACCTCCTTTAAATCCACCCTCCGATTGTCCATTACTGATTGCTTTTACTCAGCCAAAATCCATAGATTAAACTGCAAACCGTGACCTAGAACCCGGAAGAAATTCTCGTTTCTGCCCCAGTGCAGGCTCTATGAAGAGATTCTGCATTTCAACGTAGTTCCCGAGAGGGCTACCTACGCTGCAATCCAGTTTCTCTGTGTAACAGGTGCGCTGATCAGCCTAGCACTGTGTAGCTAAGGTTCTTTGCTTCATTTTTTCAGTTTTGTCTCTAATTTTGCAGCCTGTGATTAGTGTGTGTCTGTTTAAAAACAGCGTTTCTTTGCCTCAATTCTACCTCCTTTGTACAAAAAGACTGTAGATGTTCTTTGTGTGTTTGTTACATCATTTACAGTTTTCCATTGAAAATGTAGAATAGTCATACTGTCGTCCTTGGATTTAGATCTGTCGTAAGTGTCGATTTTGATCTTAGGAGAAAATTTGTTTGTTGTTGACAGTTGATTATGCTTTTAGTTTTGCTTTTGGTTTGAATTTGTCACTTTCTAGTGTGGAAATGAGTGTTTATTTCAAAATCATAAAGTGTCGTAATCTTCTCTACCTTTTGATTTCAAAAAGAAGCTTGTTTGTGTTTGTCGCTTGAAAGCAAATTTAGATTTGTACATCAACTTTCTTTTTAGGCATCAATATTAAGAAAGTGAAAACAAATACATGGATATGTGCATTTGCATATTGATAGTCTGTTTGGCTTGATTTAGGAAAAGTGCATTTGAAGTGTGCTCTTTGCTCTTTGAGAAAAGATTGTGTCTTGCTTTTCCCCTTGTAGCTAGGAATTTCATTGCTGAAAAGAGATAAAAGCTTTCTTATCATCTTTAGATTGCATTTTAGGAATTACATCTACATCTCGTGGTGATCACAAAAGGCAAACTTCTAAGAAAGATCAACTTAAAATAAATTGAATGAATCTAACAACACTTTGGAACTTAACGCACAACATTTAAAGGTCTAGGCTACAGATGTATTTCGGCGTCGTAAAGCCTGGTAACTGTTGTCCTCACTGATGGTTGGGTGATTCCTCCACTTTGAGACGATAACTGCCAGTACAGACTTGTGCTCCCACGTACCGTCGAGTATATATTGGGAGAACCCTATAGGCTTAAAACCTTTTATCCATAGGAAGCCGTGTCGGCCGCCCTACTGATCGCAATGCACCGAACACAGCATTCGGGAGGATTGAATGCCGTACCGTAAAAAGTATTATGCAGTTTTGCGATTGGTTTGGTACTCCCTCTACCTAGATCTCCAGAGCAGTCCCTTTCGTTCCTTTTCAGACTCCTTAACGGAAAAGGTCCATTTGAGCACTTGTCACTTCAGGCTCATTAAAAATCGAAGGAGACTAGAGTCATCTTTTGTTTTTTCTCGACTCTTAAAAACTGAAAAAACAAGTTGTGTCCAAGCGTCTTAAAATTTATTTTAAACGAAATATTCATACCCTTTTCCTACGTTGATCTTAGGTTGAGAAAATGGAGTCTGCGAACCAAGGAATTCCCCTTGGTGGAAATTCTAGTCCTTTCTCCTCTTGGGGAGATGTTGGTGCACCCCATATGGCCACATTGTCGCTTCCAGGACTGACAATTGGCTTACCAGTCTGGCTCTTCTCAACCAATGTCATTCAGAGCACTACTATTCCTGAACAATCGAATCAGCAATTGGACGAGTCCAGAGTTGCCCACCAACTGTCTACTTCCTCTAATTCTTCCTCTCCTCCTTCCTCTTCGCTTGATACGGCTGGCTGTTATAGACATTTTTGTGCCTTACAGCTATGAGCATGAAATGTCCATAATTCAAGGGATCCAAAGTCCCTAAATATGTTGTTACAACTCCTAAAGGAACAAGGTCAACCAATGACAGCTTCTCCCAGAAGTTCTCCACCAAAAACCACTCAGAAACAGTCAATTCAGGATCAATTCAGAAGCTCCACTAGCTGCCTGCGTTGAAATGCAGAGACTACACTGGCTAGGTGCACTGCAGCGCAGGTGGAAGCACTACCAGGGTGCGCTGAGTTGGAAATGACAAATGGCAAGCTCATTCAACGAGGTGGAAAGACCCTGGAAGCTTCCAGAATCTTCTCCAATGACACTTGCCTCAATGAATTCGACTAGTGATGAGTAAGAGGCTCTTAACCTCCAAGTGGAAGCAAGAACTGATAGAGAGAAGCCACAAGTCAAAACATAAGTTGACTCATCCTCTCTGCTTACATCTATATATGGATCTCTCACCCAGAGGTTCAGGAGGCTGGAATTTTGTACTTTGCAGAGAATTGTTGTTGGTTTGAGATTGAGATTAGTACATTGGGTGATTTATGCTTTGTTGGAGGAGAGGAAGGGATTCCTTTGCTGGGAGGTAGATGCTGGATCGGAACTCACTTGGTTGTATCTCCTCTTGGACTTTCTTATTCTATCAATAAACTATTTGAGTTTCTCCTACATGATGTGTACCAATGATGTTTTGTTATGCTTACATGTTTAGCTTAATCTGATCTTGAGCTTTTTATGAATGTATATTTGTATCTTTGTGTAGTTTCTCTCTCTTGTGATCTTGCAGGAATTCAGTGAAGCTAGGCCAGTGAAGGAGCAAGAAGTTGGGAGCTACTGAAGAGAGGAGCGATTTGGATCGACAAACTAGCGGAAGACACAGGTTAGTTACATCCTTCTTCCTCATTTACATAATTTCATAAAGAAGAATACTCAATTAGTTTACCTCGTTTGTTGCTAAGGCACTATCACACCTTAGAGTGGGATAGGGGCATTCCGAATTGGATACTTTTCCCAACAACAAATTGGCATCTTCGCTGGGGAACGTATCTTGTTAGTTTATTTGTGTTTCTATTGTTGTTCTTCTCATAAACTCAGGAGTGCCGAATCGAAATGCATTTGCCATTTTCAAATGCAAAGTAGAGATCTGCCACTCTAGTCCACTCGCTGGGCCTGTTTTTATGATCTGAACATCTGATCCACAAGTGCTCTAATAGCCCTTTGTGATAGATCTTAGTCCTCCTTTAAATCATCCTCCTAATTGTACCTAATTGATAGCTTTTATCCGGCCAAAAACTGTAGATTAAACTGCAAACCGTGACCCAGAACCCAGAGACAATTCTTGTTTCTGCTTCAGCATAGACTCTGTGGAGAGTTTCTACATTTCAACGTAGGTCTCGTGAAGGATACCTGCGCTGAAGTTCAGTTTCTCTGTGCTGAGGGTGCGCTGATCAGCTCTTGCCTTGTGCAGCTGTGGTTCCCTGCTTCCTTTTGCTCAGTTTTATCTTTGTTTTTTGCAGCCTGTTATCACTCAGTGTACCTATCTGAAACCCCTTTTCTTTGCCTCAATTCCACCTCAGTTGTATAAAGAAACTATATTTGTTCTTTATGTATTTGTTACATCATTTGCAGTTTCCCATTACAAAAGTAAACTAGTCATACTGTCGCCCTTAGATCTAGACCTGTCGTAAGTGTCGTTTTGATCTTAGGAGTGAGTTTGTTTGTCGTTCACAGTTGATTGAGCTTTTACTTTTGTCATTTGGTTTGAATTTATGCATTTCTAGTGTCGAAACAAGTAAATCATAAAGTGTCGTAATCGTCTTTTTGATTTCGAAAAAGGAACTTGTTTATGTTTTCACTTGAAATCGAATTCAAATTTGTACAACAGCTTTCTTTTTAGGCATCAATATTAAGAAAGCGAAAAAAAATACATGCATATGTGCATTTGCATTTTGATAGTTTGCATGCTTTGATTTAGGAAAAGTGCATTTACAGTGTGCTCTATGCTCTTTGAGAAAAGTTTGTGTCTTCCTTTTCCCCTTCTAGCTAGGATTTTCATTGTTGAAAAGAGATAAATGCTTGCTTATCATCTTTAGACTGCATTTAGGAATTGTATCATACATCTCGTGGTGATCCAAAAAGGCAAACTTCTAAGAAAGATCAACCTAAAATAAATTGAATGAACATAACAACGCTTTGTAACTTAACGCACAACATAGAGGTGTAGGCTAGAGACGTGTTCCGGCGTCATAAAACCTGGTGACTGTCGATCTCGCTGATGGTTGGGTGATTCCTCCTGAGAGACGATAGTGCCAGTACGGATTGTGCTCCCACGTACCATCGAGTATATATTGGGAGACTCCTATAGGCATAAAACCTTTATCCATAGGAAGCCGTGTCGGCCGCCCTACTGGTCGCAATGCACTGAACACAGCATTCGGGAAGATTGACCGCTCGTACCTTAAAAAGTATTTTGCGGTTTTGCGAAAAGTTTGGCACACCCTCTACCTAGAACTCCAGAGCAGTTCTTTTTGGCCTTTTTCAGACTCTATAACGGAAAAAGTCCATCTGAGCATTTGTCACTTCGGGCTCGTTAAAACATCGAAGGAGACTAGAGTCATCTTTAGCTTTTTCTCGACTCTTTAAAACTGAAAAAGAAAGTTGTGTCTAAAGCGTCGTTAAAATTTATTTTATACGGAACAATCACCCCTTTTTCCTGCGTTGATCTTTAGGTTGAGAAAATGGAACCCACCAACCAAGGAATTCCCCTTGGTGGAAATCCTAGTCCCTTCTCCTCTTGGGGAGATGTTGGTGCGCCCCATATGGCCACATTGTCGCTTCCAGGACTGACAATAGGCTTGCCGGTCTGGCTCTTCTCAACCAATGTCGTTCAGAACACCACTATTCCTGAAACAGTCGAATCAACAGTTAGACCAGTCCAGAGTTACCCACCAGCCTTCTACTTCCTCTAATTCTTCCTCTCCTCCTTCCTCTTCACTTGACGGAACTGGTAAAACAAAAAACCAAGTTCCTAAGGAGAAGAAGGAAAAGAAGAAGAAAGAGAAGAAGAAGAAGGAGCCAAAAGCGACTGGGGGCAAACAAGTGTCGTCTAACAAAAATCCACACACAGCACTGACTAGGCCTAAATCGCCATGTGTCATATGCAAGGGAGACCACTTCCACAGAGATTGTCCCTGCATCCCTCGGATACTAAGGGACTGGTCTCCCCGTTTTCACAATCCGGTGGCATCAACCTATGATAGCCATGTTGAATGCATACCGTCAACTAGCGAAAGTGAAGTCCTTGGACAAAAAGGGAGAGCTAGATCCCCCTGTAGACTGTGCGAAGGCAATCATGCCATCGACCGTTGTCCCTTCTTAGACGAAGCGAAAAGAGTTTTGGATGATCGTCCGGTTTCACCGTTACGACTTCCTCCTGGATATAAAAAACTCTTGCCGAGTCCTTCGTTAGTTGGAAATCCAGCTGGCCCGCTCAAGCGGTCAGCTGAAACGCCGGTCATTGAAGATGAACTAGCTGAATCCATACCCGACGAAAGTCAAAAGGTCGAGGCGGCAGTTGACCCGGTCTTGCCTTCAGAGGTTTTGTCTTCGAATGATACAGTCACTGAAGAGGATAAAGATGACACCATCCAAATTCTCTTCATCAACACAGACTCCGACGAGCACGGGGGCAATCCCCCCATTCCTTTATCGCAGGAAGGAAGTTCGTCAGAGCAATACCCGGCCGTTTACTCGGTCCCACCACCAAGCAACCTAGTTGTCTCCTTCGACTGGAACCAACTAGGCAGACCCCGTTTGCCAGCAAGCATACCATTCAGAATTATCGTCCAAATATATAGAATGGTCATGGATGGTACCATCATTGATGAGGGGGCATCTGTGAGTATCCTTTCCTCTATTGCTTGGAAAGCGCTTGGTTCGCCAGTGCTTTTGCCTGAAATGAGAAATCTCACAGGCTTTGATAAAGAACCAGTCGACCTTTAGGGATCCTCCCCAATGTGCCCATAACATTGAAAGGGAAGACCGTTCAAATGAACGTGATGGTCGTTCAAGGACCCTTGGATTATAATCTACTCCTTGGACGAGACTATATATATTGCATGGGAGCCATCGTCTCCTCACTCTTTAGAGTAATGTGTTTTCCACACGAAGGAAGAGTGGTCAAGCTCGTGGACCAGATTTCATTTCCCGGATCACGCATCGCAAATAGTCATATACCGTCCCTAAATGGTCTCTTCACGCAAGAAATGTCTCAACCCATGGTCCGTCCTCCCGATGAGCGCGAGTAATCTGGAAGGATATGACTGGAACCCAGGGGGCATGCATCCTGGTCTGCTTCGGCAGGAAAACTTTGGGTATAGGGTAGGTTTCCGCGGGAGAATATGACTAGTCCGTACCCCGTCCGTGGTTGGAAGAGGGGTTGTTCTGGAATAAGATTCTTTTGTCAAAGTTATGTGAGTTGGCGGGCATCGTCGCTCACCTTTGCTTATCTCGGTAGACATCGCCGAAGGAGTGTTTTGTTTGAAAGATTAACAGGACAATCTTTGGGTAACCTGAAAGAGGTAGGCCTCTCTTGGTAAAACAATTGTTTGGCGGAAGTGAAGTAGAGGTAACCTTGAAACTCTACTTTATACCTGGGGGCATGCAAACCTTTTGGAGTGCAAGCAAAGAGCGATTATTTATCTGTTTTTTGGGTTAGTCGTTTTCTAACTTGCATAAAGAAAGGATGAGGAGCATAGCTTTGTGAGGCGCAAGCTCCATAAAAAATGGGATCTTACATGAGACATTCTTATCATATGACTGGATTAATCGAGCAGTTTTAGCACATAGTTCATGCTTGTTAAAAAATAAACATAAGACCGAGCAGTGTTTTTCCGCGTTTAAGCTCATTAAAAAATGAACTACCCTCCGGTAAATAACCACCGTGAATGTAACATTATCAGCCATTAAAGCCTTGGTCGTGTTTGCACCGTCACCTCCACTTTTCCATTGGCCGATCGTTCACCTCCATATGATTGTTTGCCCATTTTGAGGAATAGCTGCGAAGAGTGATTTCACTAGCCATCCTTGTGACACTGCCGTGATTGGAAAATTCCAACCCTTACCTGGAATCAGCTGCTAACCCATTTTATCACTCGTTCCTCAAAAGACGAGTCTTCTTTAAGCTCTTTTCATCTGACTCGTAAAATATGAAAAGATTGCCAAGTTTTGGCCTTCCAGCTCGATAAAGCGACCGGAAGTGCTATCCCTCCTTTATATTTTAATCTTTTTGGACTTGAGGGATTATTGCACAAAAAGATCGAGCGCTTGTTTTGTTCGGCTCGTTAAAACTATCGAAAATTCATCCCTTCTGTATTGTTTTATACTTTTTCGGACTTAAGGGATTAGATGACGAAAAAGGACTTTCGGAGTTGACTTTACGTACCTTTTCAGACTCTCTAAAAATGAAAAGGACCGAGTTATCTTTGTCGTTAGACTCGTTAAAAACATTAAATAGCGACAAACTTGTCTTTAGACGAGAACGAGTTTCACTATCGCTAGGCTCGTTAAAACATAGCGATGGGTTTGCCCGAAGGGAAAATTATAGAAAAAGCATATGTTATCCTCCTCAAGCTTAAAAAAAATAAAGAGGTACTGGTCAGCAATGATTGGGGAAAAATTGGGAAGAAACTCAAAGAACTTTATTGGTAGCAAGTCGCTCTTGAACATGACACTTCCACTCTGTGCCTGAGTCGGGTTGGGTTGCTTCATTCACCGGTCACATCGCCATGGTCTCGCCATACCATCCATCTTTGGGGTAAATGCTACCAATTCATCACATAAGTGTCGCCGATATGTTCAAGAGAAGTCATCCAGAGAAGTCAACCGTGTCCCGTCCACTACCATACATTATGCTTCATTCTTTCATGACCGCCACCCTGAACCATATATCATCAGATCGTTTTCACCTCCATCAAAATAATTTGCTCCGTTCCATGTCACAGATGTGGGATACGTCAATTCCCTCCTTTGACGGATCGCTTCTTGTCGACATCAGCTCATTATCCAAGAAGTTGATCTAGGAACGCCCCCTTCAGTACTTTGAAGCTTGCATGCCTCAATGGCAAGTTTCTCACTTCCGGCGACAGGTATACATCAATGACCTTCGACCGAAAGATTTTGCGTGGTGTTCGATGCCAAGTCCTTTATTCACACCACGTGAATTGTACTGCAATACCTTGAGGGTCATTATCATTATCGGTGATTCCTCTCGCGCTTGTTAACGGTTTACATCATTGACTGGTAATCAAGCGATGTCTTTCCATGTTCGACTTCAGAACATTTCTCACATGGATCGACTTGTACTTAGAGTGAAGATCGAATGAGTTTGAAGACCCCGGATCTAGTTTCATCCATCCGAGCTGCGATATATATTCAGGAAAAATAAAGACATTGACATGTACAGCATTGCAGCACAGATAATCATCCTACCAAAAGGATGATGATTTCATCAAAATCATGAGACTACCATCAGACAATTGTCTGTCCTATGTACATAAAAATGAATTTATAAAGCTGAGCATGGGAATGCCTGCCTCAGCTAGATCATGAAAATAGTATGAAAAATAATGTATTGTATTTTATCTTATTACAGGTCTCCTCCCAGCATTGAATGAACTTCGGATCCTCCTAATAAAGCATTTCACCGATAAACGGCCTCATACTTTAGGGGGCAAGTGTTATAGACATTTTTGTGCCTTACAGCTATGAGCATGAAATGTCAATAATTCAAGGGATCCAAAGTCCCTAAATATGTTTTTAAAACTCCTAAAGGAACAAGGTCAACCAATGACAGCTTCTCCCAGAAGTTCTCCACCAAAACCACTCAGAAACAGTCAATTCAGGATCAATTCAGAAGCTCCACTAGCTGCCTACATTGAAATGCAGAGACTACACTGGCTAGGTGCACTACAACGTAGGTGGAAGCACTACCAGGGTGCGCTGAGCAGGAAATGACAAATGGCAAGCTCATTCAACGAGGTGGAAAGACCCTGGAAGCTTCCATAATCTTCTCCAATGACACTTGCCTCAATGAATTCGACTAGTGATGATTAAGAGGCTCTTAACCTCCAAGTGGAAGCAAGAACTGACAGAGAGAAGCCACAAGTCAAAACATAAGCTGACTCATCCTCTCTGCTTACATCTACATATGGATCCCTCACCCAGAGGTTCAGGAGGCTGGAATTTTGTACTTTGCAGAGAATTGTTGTTGGTTTGAGATTGAGATTAGTACATTGGGTGATTTATGCTTTTTTGGAGGAGAGGAAGGGATTCCTTTGCTGGGAGGTAGATGCTGGATCGGAACTCACTTGGTTGTATCTCCTCTTGGACTTTCTTATTCTATCAATAAACTATTTGAGTTTCTCCTACATGATGTGTACCAATGATGTTTTGTTATGCTTACATGTTTAGCTTAATCTGATCTTGACCTTTTTATGAATGTATATTTGTATCTTTGTGTAGTTTCTCTCTCTTGTGATCTTGCAGGAATTCGGTGAAGCTGGGCCAGTGAAGGAGCAAGAAGCTGGGAGATACTGAAGAGAGGAGTGATTTAAATCGACAAACTAGCGGAAGACACAGGTTAGTTACATCCTTCTTCCTCATTTACATTTCATAAAGAAGAATACTCAATTAGTTTACCTCGTTTGTTGCTAAGGCACTATCACACCTTAGAGTGGGATAGGGGCATTCCGAATTGGATACTTTTCCCAACAACACTGACAAAGCCAAAAGCCAAGTTCCTAAGAAGAAGAAAGATAAGAAGAAGAAGGAGCCAAAGGTGAATGGGGGAAAACGAGTGTCGTCTAACGAAAATCCACACACTGCACCGACCAGGCCTAAATCGCCATGTGTCATTTGCAAAGGAGACCACTTTCACAAAGATTTTCCTTGCATCCCTAGGATACTAAGGGACTGGTCTCCTCGTTTGCACAATCCGGTGTAATCAACCTCTGATGATCATGTTGAAAGCACACCGTCAACTAGCAAAAGTGAAGCCCCAGGACAAAATGGAAAAGCTAGATTTCCCTGTAAACTGTGAAAAGGAAATCATGTCGTCCACCACTATCCCTTCTTAGACGAAGCGAAAAGAGTTTTGGATGATCGTCCGGTTTCACCGTTACGACTTCCCCCTGGATATAAAAAACTCTTGCTGACTCTGTCGCTAGTTGAGAATCCAGCCGACCCGCTCAAGTGGTCGGCTGAAGCGCCTATCATCGAAGACAAACCATCTGAATCCATACCAGACAAAAGTCAAAAGGTCGAGGCGGCAGTTGACCCGGTCTTGCCTTCAGAGGTTTTATCTTCGGATGATACAGTCACTGAAGAGAACAAGGATGACACCGTCCAAATTCTCTTCATCAACACAGACTCTGACGAACATGGGGGCAATCTACCCATTCCCTTACCGCAGGAGGGAAGTTCGTCAGAGCCATATCCGGCCATCTACTCGGTCCCACCTCCAAGCAACCTAGTTATCTCCTTCAACTGGAATCAACTAGGGAAACCCCGTTTACCAGCAAGTGTACCATTCCGAATTATCGTTCAAATATATAGAATGGTCATGGCTAGTACCATCACAGATGAGGGGGCTTCTGTGAGTATCCTTTCCTCTATTGCTTGGAAAGCGCTTGGTTCGCCGTTGCTGTTGCCTGAAATGAGAAATCTGACAGGCTTTGATAAAGGAACCAGTCGACCTTTAGGGATCCTTCCCGATGTGCCCATAACATTGAGAAGGAAGACAGTTCGCATGAACATAATGGTAGTTCAAGGACCCTTGGATTATAATCTACTCCTTGGATGAGACTATATTTATTGCATGGGAGCCATCGTCTCCTCACTCTTTAGAGTAATGTGTTTCCCGCACGAAGGAAGAGTGGTCAAGCTCATGGACCAACTTTCATTTCCCGGATCATGCATAGCAAATAGTCATATACCATCCCTAAATGGTCTCTTCACGCAAGAAATGTCTCAATCCCCAGTCCGTCCCCCCGATGAGCGCGAGTAATTCAGAGGGATATGACTGAAACCCAGGGGGCATGCATCCTGGTCTGCTTCGACAGAAAAACTTCGGATACAGAGCAGGTTTCCACGGGAGAATATGACTAGTCTGTACCCCGTCCATGATTGGAAGAGGGGTTATTATAGAATAAGATTCTCTTGTCAAAGTTATGTCAGGGATGGTCTCACTATATCATCTGTTCACCTTTGTTTATCTCGTTAGGCATCGCCGAAGAAGTGTTTTGTTTACGCTGTAAATAGAACAATCTTTGGGTAACCTGTAAGAGGTAGTACCCTTCCTGATAAAACGAATGTTTTGTCAGCTCGAATAAAGGGTGACCCTTCCTTCGACTGGAATCAACTAGGCAGACCCTGCTTACGAGCAAGCATACCATTCCGAATTATCATTCAAATATATAGAATGGTCATGGCTGGTACCATCATAGATGAGGGGCCTTCTGTGAGTATCCTTTCCTCTACTCCTTGGAAGGCACTTGGTTCGCCATCGCTTTTGCCTGAGATGAGAAATCTAACAGGCTTTGATAAAGGAACCAACCGACCTTTAGGGATCCTTCCTGATGTGCCCATAACATTGTGAAGGAAGACAGTTCAAATGAACGTAATGGTTGTTCAAGGACCCTTGGATTATAACCTACTCCTTGGACGAGACTATATTTATTGCATGGGAGCCATCGTCTCCTCACTCTTTAGAGTAATGTTTTTTCCGCACGAAGGAAGAGTGGTCAAGATCGTGGACCAACTTTCATTTCCCGGATCACGCATAGAAAATAGTCATATACCATCCCTAAATGGTCTCTTCAAGCAAGAAATGTCTCAATCCCCAGTCCGTCCTCCCGATGAGCGCGAGTAATTCAGAGGGATATGACTGAAACCCAGGGGGCATGCATCCTGGTCTGCTTCGGCAGGAAAACTTCGGGTATAGAGTAGGTTTCCGCGGGAGAATATGACTAGTCTGTACCCCGTTCGTGATTGGAAGAGGGGTTATTCTAGAATAAGATTCTTTTTAAAAGTTATGTGAGTTGGCGGGCATCGTCGCTCACCTTTGTTTATCTCGGTAGACATCGTTAAAGAATTGTTTTGTTTACGCCGTAAATAAGACAATCTTTGGGTAACCTGTAAGAGGTAGTACCCTTCCTGATAAAACGAATGTTTTGTCAGCTCGAATAAAGGGTGACCCTTCCTGATAAAACGAATGTTTTGTCAGCTCGAATAGAGAGAGACCTCGAAACTCTGTTTTATATCTGGGGGCATGCAAACCTTTTGGAGTGCAAGCGAGGGGCGGCTATTTATTTTTTAAATTTTTAGGACCTCTAACCCTTTAAACTCGTAGGATTAGTCATCACCTAACTTGCATAAAGAAAGGATGAGGGGCAAAAATCTAAAAATTGCCAATTTTATATGAGACATTCTTATCATATGACTGGATTAATCGAGCCGTTTTAGCGCATAGTTCAAGCTCGTTAAAAAATAAACATAAGGCATGAGCAAGTGTTTCCTCCTGCGTTTAAGCTCATTAAAAAATGAACTATTCCCTGGTAAATAACCACCGTGAATGAAGCATTTCAGCCATTAAAGCCTTGGTCGTGTTTGCACCGTCACCTCCACTTTTCATTGGCCGATCATTCACCTCCATTTGATCGTTTACCCATTTTGAGGAACAGCTGCGAAGAGTGATTTCACTAGCCATCCTTGTGACACTACCGTGATTGGAAAATTCCAACCCTTACCTGGAATCAACTGCTACCCATTTTATCACTCGTTCCTCAAAAGACGAGTCTTCTTTAAGCTCTCTTCAACTGACTCGTAAAATATGAAAAGATTGCCAAATTTTGGCCTTCCAGCTCGTTAAAGTGACCAGAAGTGCTATCCCTCCTCTAGATTTTAATCTTTTTGGACCTGAGGGATTACTGCACAAAAAGATCGAGCGCTTGTTTTGTTCGGCTCGTTAAAAATATCGAAAATTCATCCCTTCTGTATTGTTTTATACTTTTTCGGACTTAAGGGATTAGATGATGAAAAAGGAATTTCGGAGTTACCTTTACGTACCTTTTCAGACTCTCTAAAAATGAAAAGGACTGAGTTATCTTTGTCGTTAAACTCGTTAAAAAGATTAATAGCGACAAACTTGTCTTTAGCCGAGAACAAGTTTCACTATCGCTAGACTCGTTAGAACATAGCGATGGGTTTGCCCGAAGGGAAAATTATAGAACAAGCATATGTTATCCTCCTCAAGCTTGACAAAAAAAAGAGGTACTCGTCAGCAATGACTGGGGAAAAATTGGGAAGAAAACTCAAAGAATCTTTATTGGTAGCAAGTCGCTCTTGAACATGACACTTCCACTCCGTGCCTGAGTCAGGTTGGGTTGTTTCATTCACCGGTCACATCACCATGGTCACTCCATACCATACACATTTGGGGTAAATGCTACCAATCCATCACATAAGTGTCGCCGACATGTTCAAGAGAAGTCATCCAGAGAAGTCATCCGTGTCCCATCCACTACCATACATTACACTTCATTCTTTCATGACCGCCATCCTCAACCATATATCATCAAGTCGTTTTCACCTCCATCAAAATCATTTGCTCCGTTCTGTGTCATTGATGTGGGATTCATCAAGGCCCTCCTTTGACGGATCACTTCTTGTTGACATCAGCTCATTATCCAAGAAGTTGATCTAGGAACACCCCATTCAGTACTTTGAAGCTTGCATGCCTCAATGGCAAGTTTCACTTCCAGTGACAGGTATACATCAATGACCTTCGACCGAAAGATTTTGCGTGGTGTTCGACGCCGAGTCCTTTATTCACACCACGTAAATTGTACTGCAGTACCTTGAGGGTCATCATCATTATCGGTGATTTCCTCTCGCGCTTGTTAACAGTTTACATCATCGACTGGTAATCAAGCGATGTCTTTCCATGTTCGACTTCAAAACATTTTTCACATGGATCAACTTGTACTTCGAGTGAATATCGGACGAGATTGAAGACCCTTGATTTAGTTTCATCCATCCGGTCTGCGATATATATTCAGAAAAAATCAAGACATTGACATGTACAACATTGCAGCACAGATAATCATCCTACCAAAAGGATGATGACTTCATCAAAATATCCAGTCTACCATTAGACGATTGTCTGTCCTGTGTACATAAAAATGAATTTATAAAGCTGAGCATGGGAATGCCCGCCTCGGCTAGATCATGAAAATAGTATAAAGATAATGTATTGTATTGTATCTTATTACAGGTCTCCTCCCAGCATTGAAAGAACTTCGGATCCTCCTAATAAAGCATTTCACACAATAAACGGCCTCATACTTTAGGGGGAAACTGTTATAGACATTTTTGTGCCTTACAGCTCTAAGCATGAAATGTCCATAAACCAAGGGATCCTAAGTCCCTAAAAGTGTTGTTCCTACCCCTAGAGGAACAAGGTCAACCAATTACAGCTTCTCCCAGAAGTTCTCCACCAGAAACTGCTCAAAATCGGTCAAATCAGGATCATTTCAGCTGCTCCACTAGCTAGCTGCGTTGCATAGCACCCCAGTACACTAGCTAGGTGCATTGCAGCGCACCTAAATGCACTACCAGGGTGCGCTGAGCGGAAAATGACAAATGGAAGTGTCATTCTGCGAGGTGGACAGACAATGGAACCTTCCAGAATCTTCCCCAATGACACTTGCCTCACTGAGTTCGACCAAGGATGAGTAAGAGGATCTCAGTCTCCATGTGGAAGCAAGAACTGACAGAGAGAAGCCACTAGTCAAATCATAAGCTGACTCATACTCTTTGAATACATCTATATATGGATCCCTCATCCCAGAGATCCAGAGGCTGGAATTTTGTACATTGCAGATTATTGCTGTTGGTTTTGAGATAGAGATCAGTGTATTGGGTGATTTATGCTTTGTTGGAGGTGAAGACGAGATTCCTTTGCTGGGGGGTTGATGCTGGATCAGGAATCATCGGTTGTAACTCCTCCTGGACCTTCTTGTTATATCAATAAAACTATTTTAGTTTCTCCTACATGCTTGTGTATCAATGATGTTTGTTATATTTGCATGTTTAGCTTAAATCTGATCCTAAGCTATTTATGAATATAAATCCATGTATTTGCATAGTTTTCCTCTTCTGTGATCTTGCAGGAACTTGGTGAATCTGGGCAAGTAAGGGAGCAGGTAGCTGGAAGTTGTCAAAGAGGAGAGAGATTGGATCAAAGGACTAGTGCAAGACACAGGTTCGTTCATCCTATTCCTCTTCATTTATAGTTCATAAAGAAGAATACGAAAGTAGTTTTCCTTGTTTGTTTCTAAGGTACTGTCACACCTTAGTGGGATAGGGGCGTTCTGAGTAGACACTTTTCCCGTTAACACCTACCCGGACTATTCACCTAGCATTTTCTCTTCTTTTTGGTTTGGGTGCACTTGAACTAGCATACCCAGCTTTTTGTTCTTTTCTTCTTGTTTTCCTCCTCTCTGACTCTATACTTATTGCATCCAGGGGATCAGATTAAGCTGTTGAGCACCCTTGTTTCTCTACCTATCTACAAATCTGCCAAAATTAAGCTGTTTGGACAGATGTTCATTCTCTATATTCTACAACAGGAAATTGAAACCTAGGGAGACCAAGATTAAGCTGTTTGGACCTCCCTTAGCTGAAAACTCATCAAAAATGGATCAACCCATCAAAAATGGAACACATCACACTCCCATAGACTAGCACACTCCCATGGATACTTCTCTCGCGATCTGTAGCAAATATGGAGCATTGAAGCAAGCAAAGTAGGACATATTTTGCATGTAAAAATGTTGATCATGAAAGATGATTAACCTGTTGCAGCAGGAGGCCAACAATGGCTCCACTTGGGGATGGCTTTTCCTTGTGACAAGCCAAGAACATCAGGTCGGAATGCCTTGATCTTCTGTAGTTGTTGTTATTTGGAAGTTTCTTCTGTAGTTGCAAACAATTTCTCTTTAACATAAATCACTGTGACATGACAGCGCTGCTCTTGTTGTTTTGCTGAGATTACTGCAGAGACAAAGCTTAAAAATAGAGGACTTGCATCGGTTGTGTCTTCACAAACTTTGTTGGTGCTCCTCTAACAATCGGACTGTTTATACAAAATAAAAACAAAAGTGCTGATATATACAAATATCAATGTACAAAGAGATATATACAAAGCCGCGTTATGTTCAGCAAAAGGGATCATGATAATGCTTCAACATACGGCCATTTACAGGGCCTTCTCAGTAGTGCTGCTATCTACAGATTTGAGGAAATATGTGTTATTTCCCTGAACAACAGAAATAACAAACGGCCCTCTCCAAAGGAAATCAAATTTTGCATGTTTTCCTTTGTCTTCTCTTCGTGATTCCCACCTTAGAACTTTGTTGCCAACACAAAAGTTCTCAGCCTTAGTTCTCTTATCAGACATAGTTTTGAGTTTTTCTTGCATAATTTGCGCTCTGTCATAGACCTGCTCTCTTGTCTGCTGCAAATGGATTGTTTGGTTTATCCTCCTTTGTATATCATTTGGCTCAGCTTGAATCTCTTGCAGCAGCTTGATAATAGGAATGCCTAGTGATGAAGGAAATCTGGACTTCATGCCATATACTAGCTCATAAGGGCTCATCCCAATGGATTTCTTGGTTGACAATCTGTCTGCCCATAGGGAATTTGTAAGCTTTCTATGCCAGTTCTTCTTGTTTTCTTCTAAGGTCTTCTTGATAATACTGATCAGGCTCTTGTTAGATGACTCGGCTAAGCCATTACTTTGAGGGTAATAGGCTGTGGAATGGCCTAAAGTGATATGGAATTTATGGCAAAAATTGATCATATTTTTGGATTTGAAAGCAACGGCATTGTCAGTGATAATCTTCTCAGGGCAGCCAAATCTAGAAAGGATATTGCACTCAAGGAATTGGGTAATGGTGGTGTCATTGGCCTGCCTGCATGGAATGGCTTCAATCCACTTGGTGAAATGGTCGGTGGCAGTTAGAATCCACTTATGCTGGCCTGAGGAAGAGGGATGGATTTCTCCAATGAAGTCAAGACCCCATTGTTGAAAAGAATTTTCAGTTGAGATGGGCTTAAGAGGCAAGGGCAACAACTTTCTTTTGCCCTCAAAGATTTGGCATTTGTGACATGAGATAGCAAACTTCTTTACATCTGCAAAGAAAGAGGGCCAATAGAAACGAGCCCTTAAAATTTCATCAGTAGTGTACTTCCGATATAGATGTCCTCCACAGTCCCCTGCATGGAATTCTTTCATGAAATTATTAGTTTCATTCATGGTCAAACAATTAAGCAATATGCCTTCATGATTCTTCCAAAATAAAGCACCATCTAAGACACAAAATTTCAAAGCCCTCATTCTTAAAAATATCTTCTTGGTCCTGGACAATCCTGGGGTAGCAAACAAATTTAACAATACAAAGCATATATCAACATACGATGGGGATTGCAGAAAGGTGTCACTGATCCTTGGAGTCGCCAGCTCCTATTCATTGTCCAGTTGGTTGATGTCTAAGGCTTGAAAGTTTGCTTCAGACAACAGTTTGGCTAAACCTTGTCCCTTTATTAGCTTGGTTGGCTTTATTTCTATGTCATACTCAAGAATGTTAGCAATCCACTTGCCTCTTTTGCCTTCTAACCCCTCTTGGGTTAATATGTCATTTACAACAGCGTTTGGGACATAGGCAATCACGTGTGAATATAAAATGCAAATTCTGAAGTCTTTGATTGCTTTAACAAGGGAATAGGCCTGCTTATCCATGATTTGGTACTTTAGGGGTGCATCTCTTAAGGCTCAGCTGAAAAAAGAAATTGGCTTTTCGTTTCCTTGGTCATCATTTTGCAATAGGATAACAGTTATGGTATTATCAGATGCAAATGAAAATATGATAAAGTCCCTATCAAATTGAGGACTTGTGAGGACTAGGGCTTGAGTTAAGGCGACTTTGATACTTTCAAATGCTTGCTTGGTTTCAAGAAACCATTTTACCTTCGCATCCTTCTTTAACATGTTGCTCAACAGTCTTATCAGCTCGGCTAGATTTGGGATAAATCTCCTTAGGAAATTGATCTTTCCTAGGAATGCTTGCAGCTCTTTTATGTTTCTTGGATATTGGATTCGGAGAATGGCCTGGATCCTTTCCGGATCAATTCTAATCCCGTCTTTTGAAATGATATGTCCAAGTAATTTTCCTTCTTCACGGCCAAATAAATACTTCTTGGGGTTCAAGGAAATGCCATATTTCCTGCATGTTAGGAACACTTGTCTCAAATGTCTTAGGTGCTCTTGATCAGATTTGGAGAAAGGGGTAAGATCATCAAGATAAACAAGCAAGAAATCATGGATTTCCTTGGCAAATGCAATTTCCATGGCCCTTTGAAAGGTGGCACCTGCGTTCTTTAGGCCGAAAGGCATATTAACATACTTAAATGTTCCCCACGGTGTGGTAAAGGCTATCTTGTCTTGGTCATCCGGGTGAACCAGTATTTGATTAAAACCTGAAAAGCCATCTAGCAAAGAGATTCTAGATGACCCCACTACTCTTTGTAGGATGTGGTCCATTTTGGGCAATGGGTAGTGGTCTTTAAGGGAGACTTGGTTTAAGTTTCTCAAATCTACACAAAGTCTAATCTCACCTGTTTTCTTTCTTGTGGGAACAAGATTGGATACCCATTCAGAAAATCTAATGGGTGCTATGATACCTGCTTCAAACATTCTTTGTACTTCTGTCTCAATCAAAGGGAGAAGCAAATGATTGATTCTCCTCAGTTTCTGTTTGAAGGGCTTTTGATTTGGCTTTAAGGGAATGGTATGTTGAATAATTGAGGTGTCATAGGACTTCAAGTCCTCATAACTCCAAGCAAATACATCTTGGAATTATTTGAACAAATCCACGTACTTGGGCTTTTGATCAGCTGGTAAATTTTTGGACAGTTTGATCATTTTCGGGTTCTCTGCTGTCCCAATGTTATGTTCTTCTATCTCAGTGTTTATGGGTTGCAATTTTGGTTTTCTGGGGACATAATTTGCATCAAACATGTCTTCTAGTGGAGTGAGGCCAACCGGGAGAAAATTGTCCTTTAGATCAATGATTTCGGCCTCTGTTTTGGCTATTTCCTCCAAATGCATCTGTTTCATCTCTTCTATGTTTTCTTCATCAAAGATGGTTGGTTGTAGCAATTTTCTAGTTGAATCAGTTGTTACAGTTTGTTGGATTTGGTTTATTGCTTGCAGTGGTTCACCATGGCATCCATATCAATGTTTAGGCCTGAAAACTCATGCTGTAATGTAAGAAAATTGTTGATTTGAGCATCATCCTCAAACAATTGCCAATCTTAAACATTGTTAGGGACAACAGGCCTGTGTTTTATCTCAGCATTAAAGTGGTGATTGGGCTCAAAAGGAAGCTTGCAAGTGCTAGCAAAAGTAGTGAGGTTGTGAGCATGCATGTTATTGCTTCTAGAAATCTTAGCAAGTTTGGATTCAGTGAACGTATCAAGTATTGCAGTGGCAGCAGTCCTATAAGCTCTTAGCCTTCTATCATTGGTAACAATGTTGCCTTTTATTTGTTGGATTACTAGGTCTAAGTCACCTAGAATGGAAACTTTGGCAGCTCCTAAAGCTTTGAGCAGCTTAAGGCCTAAGAGGAGTGCCTCATACTCAGCCATGTTGTTGGTGCATTTGAAATTCAGTCTATAAGCATGACCCTCTGCATGGTTATTATGTGTATTGTGAATCCATATTCCTGCCCCTGCTCCTAGCTTGTTAACAGAGCCATCAAACTCTAAAGACCATGTGATTTCTTGCTTGTGGTTAGTATTAAGAGTTTCAGTCATTATAGGATTGGGCAGACCTGAGTCTTGTGTTTCGGGAGGTTTTTCTTGTGTGCTGGTTGCATTGGATGTTGTGACAGTCTCATGGGTATGTGCAACCGATTCTTCATTGATGAATGTTTCTTGTTCTAGAGGCAAAGGCCTCTCATTAGTTGGAGAACTTGTTTCATCATTAAACAAAATAAAAGAGTCCATATCAGAATGGATTGAATAGACAGGGAAATTCTGGGGCTTTTCCTCACTACTTAACACATACTTCATCAGTGTCTCTCTATACAGTCTCTTTGGTTGCCCAAAGACTGAAATAGTGGCATAGGAGAGGTCTAATTGGAGAGATCCTCGGAGTTTTTCCCCCCAAGATCTTGACAACAACATGCCATACTTTGGTGGAATGTCAGCAACCACCACATCCATGAGGATTGTCTTGTTTGGGTATTGGACTAAGGAGACATACAAGTATTTGATGAGGCCTAAACATTTGAATTGACTTGAGTCAAAGGAGAATAGATCTTTGTATGATCTTGTTCCATCAAGGCTTAGCTTCTCCATTACAACTTTGGGCATAAGGTTGTGTGAGGCCCCTGAGTCAAACATTGAATTGTGTAAAACTTTATCATGTATGTGCAGACTGACATAAAAGGGGAGAACAACTCCATGTGCTGATTTTCCATTAACTTTTGGACCAAAAAGAAACTCAGGTGTATCATGTAAAACATTCACATCATCCCTTTTCTCTGTCATTTGAAGTGATATTTGGATTTGTTTCCTATACACATCATGTTTGGCAAGTTCAGATAAGGGGATGGAAATATTAAGTTTGCTTATTTCTGCTTCTAAGTTGAATGGTTTCTCCAATGGAGTCTTTGTGTTGGCAATAGCCGATTTCCCCTTTTCAAGTGTATTTTCTGCGTTTTCCTCTTGATTATTAGTGTTATGGTGAGTGATACCTTGCGGTATTTCTATTTTGGGAAGGCTTTTAGGAGTGCTATTTACATTTTCCTTTGAGGATGAAGGTAGCAGAGGCTGATCAATAGAAGTTTGTATCTCTGTTATGTCCTCTACAGTCACTTGGTGCGGGTTTGGGATAGTTATATCAACTGTTTTTGTTATAATAGCCTTGCCTCTAATCTGGTTGGGTTGTTTTCCCTCCTTTGGTTTAACTTTTTCGGGTACATCTATGGTTCTTGTCCTCAGCTTATACTGTTTGTGAACTTCATAAATAGCTGAATCATAACCTTGTTTAAAGTCAAAAGACTCACCAGAGTTAGTATGAAATTGATTTATCTCATGGTCATCTTGGTCTTGTTGAGTTAGGAAAATTTGTTGCTCACCCTTCAAATCCACCAAGTTCATGTGAGTGTCCTCTATGGCATCACTAGATGTGGATGCTTCTGTATAGTTTTCTTGGCAAGCAGGCCTTATATCACGGTCTGGGCTAGATCTACCAGCGTTTGAGTTCTGAGTGTTCCTGAAATTTGGGTTCCTTATGCTATTGGGTTGTTGTCCTTCCCATGATGATTCCCTTTCAACACTCTCTACTCTGTCTCCCAGCCTGTGCATGGCATTGATAATAGCATCTAGCTTTTGATTCAAGGCTGAGGGCTCTTCCTTGAAGGTGGTACTTCTCTCAATTCTAGCTCAGTTTCTTTTGGCAATTAAATTTACCTCCACAGTGACAGCCACGTTTTGCATGTCTGCAAGGCTATTAGGGGCTATTTCTTTTCATTGGTAGCCCATATCTGGGTCGAATCCATCATGGAATTTATATAAGGCAAGGTCAGGTGGGGGCCTTAAGTTTTGTGGGATAGCATTATAAACGCTATTGAACCTTGCACAATAGTCCAAGATTATTTCTTGTGGACCTCTTTTGATTGTATCGTATTCAGCTAGTATGTGCAAGGGATCTTTCTTTTTCTCCCATCTGTTGATAAAAGACTGGTATAAGGTTTCTGGGTCTGCTATGGAATTGGCTGGAAGTGCTCTAAAGCAAGTCCTGACATCACCTGTCAAACTTTGGACAAAAATCTTCATTCTCACACCATCATCGTCAATCTCATAGCTTTCAAAGTAATCTTGCATTTTCTTTGTATGCTGAAGGGTTGTGCAGGCACTTGTGCCATCAAAATATGTGATTTTAGTTTGGTAATCCTAAGGCATAGCCCCGGGATTTGCAGGCAGTTGTAAAGGTGCATATCTGTTAGCCATATTCACAGGGATAAGAGGGACAATAGGAACAACAGGGATAATAGGCGTAGTAGTGGTAGTATATGCAGTGAATGGAGGTGTGGAAGGAGTGCTTTGAGAGGTGGATGAAGAACAAGGGGAACTAGGGGTTGAACGAAATAAAACTTTGACACGGGTTGGGCCACAACGTGGGTGAACTGCTTTAGGACTATTATCAGCAAAATCCTCTCTTCGCTCTAGCTTCCTGAGGTTTCTTTGGATCAAATTCGGTTTTTCAAAGGCAGCTGTAGGATTTGGGTCTAGATTTTACCTTGTATAACGTGAATTCTTCCTTGGAGCCAGCTTCTAGCTTGTTTTTTGGGGATTTTTCTAAGAATATAAGGGTTAGAAAGAAACTTTAGAAGGTCTGGTTCCTTCCCAGTGGAGCTTTCCAACTTGATTTGTGAAATTAACTGAGGATTCTCCCCAGTGGAGTCTTCTTACCTTCTTTGTGAAACTTTATGAAATTATCTGAGGAAATTCCCGAGTGGAGTCGCCATTATGTTATCACTCAGGTTGTCCTTGAAGCTCCTTAAAGGATACGGCCGAGGTAACCACAAACCAATCTTTGGACTGTAGGTCCTAGCCTACCTGCAATCAGAGAGGGCTCTCTCTTTATAATTTAGCTTTGTTTTTAGGTTGATTTTAGGCTAGTTATTGAGTTCAGGAGTTTTGTTTTGATTTTGGTGGGATTGAGGATTCTTTCGAACAGAGTTGGGATGCATAGTGTGAGAAGTTCAAACCATTGGGCATGGAGTCGTGGATTAGGCTTGTTATTGCGTTTTCTTGGTCACAAGAGGAATACAAAGCAGGATAGCTACACATAAAACAATATCGAGCTAGAATAGAGAAGGAACGAAGGTCAGAGAATGAAAGGCAACTAAGTAGCTCTCATTATGCTAACAGAGGGAAGGTGAATGAACATTTATATAGGAGCAATCAAGGATTCCTAAACAACATTCATATATGAAGGAACTAGTGTAAATATGAGAAAATCAGTATTCATATTTAGGACTAATTAAGAGGAAAACATAGATAAATCACAGAAATTGAGAACATAATTCAACTAAGTGAGCTCTGAACTATTCTTTCTTTCTGCTATTCAGATAGTGAAACAATGATGGCATAAACATATATAAACTGTAAACAGAGATAAGAAACACTTATTGGGCTATTTAGAAGCGTTAGGATTCCATAGTAACTCTTCAGACATCAATACACAATAGCCAGTTCACCTCCCAAACATTCGAGCGATCTTTGATTATAAAGACTCTCAGAAAATACAATGCAAGTCTAGAGGAAGTTATCGACCAACCAACCCTTAGAACAGTGCAGAGGGTGGTTTAAATAGAAAATATTTACAAACATCTGATCTGGGATAGATCTCCTCAAATAAATGCCTTTAACCTAGTTTGTACAGAAGTAAATGGCAGAAATATCTATCTAACAGTTGTGCTAGGGCAGCTGCCTCAAAAATGGATCAAAAGAGTTCCTTGAGCCACGCGTTGTCCTCTGTGTGATAACTGTGCATTTAAGGAAGCAGCGCTGCTCCAAAAATATGACTCGGAACAATGTCTCTACAATAAATCTGCCTTGAAAGCCTTCATATATGTCTTTAGGTGGCTTTAAAGCAACAAAAGAAGTGTTGGTGAGCCTTAATGGCCGAATGATGCTTTGTTGACTTTGCTGGGCTTGCTTGGCTTTCATCTGCTTTGAAAAACTGGACTGATTCTATTTTCCGCACCCTCATACACTTTGGCACTGAATCTGGGCCTTTTCTCACCGTTGATACTCTTTAGACTGTCCCATCGCCCCCTTTTTGCCTTTTAATGCAAAAATAACTGCTGCTAATGTCCTTCGTGGCCTTTGGGTGCAATCGGTGCTTGGCCGATCAAAACTAGTATTAAACTCTGAATAAATGCCACAAAAAGGAGGAATTGCATGCTGCTGATCGTGCTGAGGCCGAGACTGGCTCCTGGAGCTAAGCAGGGCTTTGGAGCAATCCATAATGGCTTAAGGATGCATGAATTTCTTTAACTGGAGCCGGGCGCGGACGCTAGAAGAAATCCTGTGAAAAATGACCATTCTACTTTTATAAGGCAAAAATGCCTTAAAACATGAAATTTTACCACAACTAGGGCGAGAGCGATCACTATTCATTAGATTAAATCATAGCCTTTGGATCTGGTGTGAGATGATCCAATGACTATTGCTAAATCGCATCGGGGCGGACCAAGGGGCGGCACATAAACAATCGCCGAAAGCGCGGACCCGAGATGCTTATAGGCCCTTTCTTTATTTGAATCGGGTCTCGCCCATCGGCGATGTCAATCGACGCATTTAAAAAAAGAGGGTTAGCAGACCCGAAATCTATATATGCTGCAGTTTATTATATTTTGGTTCCGCCACGTTGGAGCCTTCCCTTTTCGCTGTGCAACGCCCCCTTACGGACCCGAAATCCTTTATACGCCGCGCCTTAATTTTATTTCGGCTCCGCTGGTCAGAGCCATATACATGGGGTGACCGTCGATTACATATGGGTCGTTGATTTAAGTCCCAAGAATGGATGGCTGTGATTAATTCAGCAATTCGCTATCGGCGGGGTCATGGGGCTGCCACATAGAAACGCCGAAATGTGGCAGACCCGATATGCTTTTATGAGTCCACTTTATATGTTTTCGGGTACGGCCCATCGGCATTATACCCCATGCCTTGAGACTTAGCCATTTCACTTATATATGCCACTGCCCCCTCCAGATAGCGATATCGCACCGGAAGGGGATAAAATAGATCATTTTCTCATCGGGGCATGCATTTTATTAAAATTCAAAGGAAACATGAATTCATAGGAGTTATATATGGTGTTTGAAAATATGATTGCCCCCTCCGGGTAGCGATATCGCATCGGAGGGGGACCCAAAGGACCGATTTCTCATCGGAGCCATTATTTATTAAAAAATGCAAGTCTTTTGAATTCGAAGGGGGTAACCTTTATGCTTTTGCTTGGATTCTAAGGCATCGGAAGGGGTCCGATAGCCAAAAAAGGGAGGATTTTATCATTTTTTGAAGGTTTTTCATAGTTTTTGCATGGTTTGCATATTCTTATGCCTTGGAAGAAGTCCAAAGGCAGTGAGGAGGAAAGTGATGTGGTTTTGAGAGGGGTTTAGTGGCCAAAGAGGGTTTCATGCCTTATAAAGGCAAACCAAGGTCAAAGGGGTGATTTTTAAACATGTGAAGGGGAATTATGCAAAGGAATGAGTCCTTATGGACTTGGGAGATAGTTAGGGGGGATGAAGGGTTCTATGCATTGGAAAGTGTCCAAAATTCATGAGAAGATGGTTTGAGGGGGCAATGAGGGTTCTTACTGAGTTCCAGATAAACTTAGCAATTCCCAAGGATGCATATGGTTATTTTTCAACCATGGGGAGGGATAAGTATATAGGGAAGTTATATACATAGTTTTAGTAGGGGAAGGGGAAATATATAGGGAGATACATAATAAAGTTAGTAGTTAACATGACAAAGATGAGAACACGCGCTAAGTATGATGTCTTAGGCTATCAATGGGGAAAATGACTGATAGAAGAAGTGTAAGCATTCCTTGAGTGAAGCAGATCTCCACCAAGGCAAATGATATGGAGAATGATGAATCTAAGAGGTATCAAGGAGATCTTGACCTCTTTGGGGGAAATTAGTGAGTGATTTGAGGAAAGAGGAATAAGGGGAGTTAGACATGCCTCGTTTGAAGTCCTCCAACTGGAAAACTCCCTCAAACTTGTTATATGAATAGATATGACACTTGAAAATCTGAATTGGATCACAAGTCATGATTCTACAACCACAAAGCTACCTACCCACCCTATTCACCTAGCATTTTCCCTTCTTTTTGGTTTGGGTGCACTTGAACTAGCATACCCATCTTTTTGTTCTTTTCTTCTTGCTGTCCTCCTATCTAACTCTATACTTATTGCATCTAGGGGCTTAGATTAAGCTCTTGAGCACCATTGTTTCTCTACCTATCTACAAATCTGCCAAGATTAAGCTGTTTGGATAAATGTTCATTCTCTATATTCTACAAAAGGAAATTAAAACCTAGGGAGACCAAGATTAAGCTGTTTGGACCTCCCTTAGCTGAAAACTCATCAAAAATGGATCAACCCATCAAAAATGGAACACAGCAGTGGCATTTAGACTAGCACACTCTCATGGATACTTCTTTGGCCATCTGTAGCAAATATGGAGCATTGCAGCAATCAAAGTATGACATATTTGGCATGTAAAAATGCCGATCATGAAAGATGATTAACGTGAGGCTAACAGGCACCCTATTAATTTTCCAATGCACCTACCAAATTACATCTTCTTCATGCCACTATGGATACAATTCCTTCAACCCTTCAACATTCTTAAGAAAAATTTGCTACAAGATCACATTTGCTTATCATCTATGCAAACTAGCTTTAGCTAACCCCAAAACTAGTGGCTCACTTCAATCAAAAGGGTAGATGAACTACCTTCTGCCAACGTAGAACAAGCTAAAAGGAAACCAAATCGAATGTAGATTATATGATCTCAATCAATTATGTACAATGTGTATCTATTAATACATACACTAAACTGTTGAATTAGTTTCCTGATGTTCTTGTACTCCAATAACAATAAACCATAATACAAAATAATCCAATTTTTAATAAAAAGAAATAGTTTTATAAGAATTCCATTCGTTTTTTTTTTAGGGAAAAATACATCTTCAATGAAGCTATATAATAATTCAAATACTATGAAGCATTCTATGAAATATTCCTCTAATATGTTGAACTCTATCCAATTGTTTCCGTTTTTTCCTCGCATTTCTATCCATTTATTTTCTTTAAACTTTCGAGTCTAAATCTTCATTCTAATGAATTAATGCTAGCAACATTTTTCCTTCAGTGAAATATCTTCTTTGAAGCTTTGTCACAATTCAAATACTCTCACAAAGGATTCCTGTAATATGTGGATTGAAATGTTTTTCTTATTGTAGTTTCCAGTGGGACGGATCCACCGTCAGTTGAAGTCGCGAGTATCTGAAAATCAAAGGGTGGGAGCTGCTGCAGCCGTATATGCTACAGCCACTCTAGAGTATCTTACTGCAGAGATCTTAGAGTTGGCAGTTTGCAGCTAGCCATAAGAGGAGATGAAGAACTTGATACCTTGATCAAAGGTACCATCTCAGGTGGAGGTGTGATCCCTTACATTCACAAGTCTCTTATTTGCAAATCCACAAAGAAAGATTAGTTTCTATGTTTGGGGATGGTTACAATGCTTAGCTAAACGGAGTGCTGGATTGGTACACACAAGTGAATGTAGTGACTTTAGGAGTCTACCTTATTTTCTTGGATGCGGTTGGTTTGAACCTTCTACCCTTCTGTTGTTCTATATGTGTGTTTTTTAAACTTATTGAGACTGTGATATCTTATATAGTTATTTTAATTTTTATTATGAGAAAATATATAAAGCATGTTATTTTTTTTGGATGTTTCGATAATTATATTTATTGTTATGTACTAGTATGTAATTATGTTGAGGCAAGCATTGATTCAAAATAATATGTGATTTATATCATTATTATTTTGTGCTTAGGTTCTATTCTAAATGTTTTTTTTTTTTTTTTTTTTTAATTATTTTTTTTATAAGAATGTTGTTATGTATTTAATATATTGTAATACAATTATCTTGATTAAAGGATTGATTCAAAATAATATATGATTTTCATTATTATTATTCTTAGTTTATGTTTTATTTTAAATGCTTTTATTTTTTTTAATTAATTTTTTTAGAGAAATAATTTTTTTTAATTAATTTTTCTAATTAATTAATGATATAAAGTAATATAGGTTTGAATTTAAAAATAATTTAATGTAAGAATTTTATGTTATATATGATTAGCTAAAATTCTTTTCATTATTAAAACAGCTTTAGATGAACATTCAGTATAAATATGTCCTTGTTAAATGAAAAAATATTTTGAACTTGTTATTCTCAAATTAATAAAACTAAAAAAAATCTAATTTTAAGGAGAAAAAAAAATGTAAATATGTAATATATTTTTACTAGAATAATAAAAAAATATAATATATAATGGCATTTATGTTTTCAAAAGTTTAATGGATTACACTTTTTAAGATAATAGCATAATTAACTTAAGGAAGATATACTTATCACATTTTATATTTTTTTAAATAAAATATTCAAATTTATTTTGTGAAAATATATCTTAGATTTAATAACTATATTAAATATTTTTTAAAATTTGAGAAAAAAAATATTATTGAAAGTTTATATTAAATTTGATATTCAATCAAATTAAAAAAAAAGAAAAAATTATAATTTAAACATTCCGAGAAAATAAAAATAAAGATAAATAATAAATAAACTTTACTATAAACTAAATCCAATAAATATGAGTGCAAATTTAATTGGTGATGATGATGATGGTGGTTAACGTCCACTGAGACCAAATTGGTCTATCGGACCTACAATTTTCTTAATTTTTACTTGTCTGGCTCCTCGTCTTTCTTGGCGAGATTGGTGTTGTAGCTTTCTTTCTTTTCTCTACGGTCTTCCAACTTCCTTTGTCTTGGATCTCCTTCATCTCTTCTGGTTCTTGGGATATTGGTGTCATAGCTTCGCGATCTATAATCGGAGAAGTTTGGTTTAAGAGATCTGCTTTGGTATTCAAATCCTCATCACTGTTGATTTGTTGGGGCGGGCTTTCTCCTTGCTTGCTTTGAAAGTTGTTTCCTTCTTCCTTTATTTCTTGTGACTCAGAGTTTTCTCTAGAATATTCTTCTTTGATGACAGTGTAGTGTTCTTTTTGTGCTCCTTCCCACCATGTAGATCTGTGGTGGTTTTTTCTGGCAAAATTTTTCTTAGAGGCTTTTGGGCAATTTTTGGCTAGATGCCCCGTCTCAAAGCACGATCGACATCTGAAGAGGACACTTTCATAATCAAGCTTCTGGTTCCACACATAGTCTTTACTTGTTAGGTTTATTTCAGCTGGGAATCCGGCGCTGAAATCCATTTCCACACAGATGCGTGCATAGGTGGTTCTGGCATATTCCTCTGTTTCTGGGCACCTGCAGTAAAATTTCCCAATTGCATTTCCGATGGCTTTTAGCGAGGAGAGATTCCAGAGATGCAAGGGTAGGCTTGGCAATCTCACCCAAACTGGTGCTGAGGTTAACACTGCTGTAGAGGGATCGAATGATGGGTTCCATGGCTTCATGAATAGGCCTGATTTTTCCCAAAACCAAGGGCCGGAATCTAGAATACATTGTCTGCTTTCAGGATTTTCAAAATCTACTATAAAGAAACCTCTAGCACAAGGGTAGATATTAATTTCATCAAAAATGATAGGCTTCCATACCTCCGAGATCCAATTGTGGAGTGCTGCCAACCGCGGCCAAAAACCATTGAACCGGCAAATGAGGGCACTTTCGGAGAACTTCAAAGCTTCATCAAGTGAGTCCTGGACCACTTGGATAGTGGGAGTTGGGGCTTCACTCACGATATGGGTAGGAGATTTCCCTCCAGAGGCGGATAAGCCACCAGTTATTTTTGCGAAGCTCGGAGCCATATTTTACACAGATCTGCACCAGATCGAAAGCCAAACCGCAGATCTGAAGAGATGAATACTAGACCTACAAGACCTGCGAGATCTGCGAGAGCTGCGAGATTATAACTGATTATTTAGATCTTCGAGACCTGCGAGACCTGAAGTGAAAGGAGATAATTAATTCACTATAACATAACTAGCCCAAATATAATTCCTTTTTATGCCCTCCTTTAAACCTAGGTAATAATATTAACCACCTCAAAAATATTAATATATTTACATATATATATGTAAACATATATGTAAAATATTAATAACTTTTTCCTCTCTAACATATTAAATATATGAATATTCACTTACTCAACATATCCATTTAATGTTGATATTTCTAGTTACTAGTGCACACATAGGAAGATAGTTAAATTAATAATATGAGGATATTCAATAATCTTCATATTATTTTTAAAATAAATAAGTTTGTTTCTATTCCGAAAGATCCAATATCTATAGAAACAACAAGTATCAAATAAATAGGTTGATTATAATTTGATAAATAGGTCTCTTCCTAGCAATTCTCATTGAAACCTATACCCAAATATTAATTACTATGGGTTCATTGTATTTTTGAACTAAGTGATTGGTAGGAGTTTTTTTTTTTGGTGAAGTAAGAGTAGGTCCTTCTATTCAACTAAATTAAAAGAGCTACATAATATACATGAAAACCCAAGGCTCTGTGGTGGCCCCACAACACCTTAGTTACCAAGCCAAAGTCTCAAAAATGGGGACAAGGGCCCACAAAAAAGTACAAACCTTCGTCAATAGTGGAATATGTCTTTGAATATCTAATGGTTGAGAGGCTATTTCGGGAATCCTTCATGCTCACCCTTTATCCTTCTAATGAGACGTGAAGAGACGGGTGATGTGACTCTATAACCATTTTGGGTCCGTTTGGGGAGATATTCCATGGGAATTTTAACTGCCCAAAATCCATGTGATGCCTGCAATCCCAATAGGAATGTGCAACTAGCACAGAAATTAAGTGCTATTGCGGACCCTAAGCCTTATAAATAAATCATCTAAACAACTTTCGGGTCCGTATACGTTGTTAACCGTCTCGCTATTTGCCACGTGAAATACATATGATTACTTTGATTTCACCAACTTCGCAACATTTTAGCTAAATCCATGTCCCCACTAGTTACAAGGTCGTAGTTAACGTAATTTGGGTCAATGTGAAGACTTGTCCTATATAAGTTTTCCCACCCGAGAACCATAGGTTTATATAGTTTCACGTACATTTTCCCTCACGAAAACCAAAGGCATACTTTAGAAGTGTAGACTTTAGGAGTTCCCAATATATTCCACTCGCATTTTACCAAGAGTTGCTTACTCCTATAGACCAAAATTCCTTTGTTTCCATCACTGTACATCATGTTTATTTCCTCTTCTCTCATAGAACTCTTTGTCTAAGTTTGCTTGTCTGTAACACTACTCCCTCAATCATCCATGGCGAGTCCGTGTCCATTCATATTTCATGTAGCCCTTGGAGCAGAGTACTCCTTCATTTGCCAATATATCTGCTAATCTGTTGGTTTTTTGGGACACATGAGAAAAACTAAGGGTTTTGATGGTTTGGAGGTGGGATTGTATGCATTGATAGACTAGTAGTAAATGCTAGTGCCTCTACACTTTATCTCGTGCTAATCCATTGCAAATTTTCTTGACTCATTTAATTATCAATCCGGAATGAGCTTGAATTATGGTATTATGTAAATTTGAGTTGTTGAGGATTTCTAGGCATTGCTCAAGGGCCATGAGCTCTGCCATATTATTAGTGGCCTTCCGCAAAATGACTGTGAAAGACGGTTTTTTTGAAACCCTTATCATTCGTTATGACTCCTCCATAATGAGCCATACCAGGGTTTCGTTTTGAGGCACCATCTATTTTGCATTTCATAAAACCATTAGGGGGAGGTTGCCAAAAGTCATTATTAATGGTTATATGACATACATAGTTGTTTATACCCTCAGGGAAAATCCGGTTTAGTCCCAACTAAAGAAGTATTTGCACCTCGTCATCTTGACATTGGTTCTCGCAGAGGTTTTTTCTGAGGGTTCATAGAGTCTCTCTAATATGATCCATGATGCTCTCGGATGAACCAATCCTATTTTTGAAGATTTTGTTTCTGCATTCTTTCTAGACATCCCAGATTAGAAAGCATGGAACCAAAGACCACGCTTTGTTGCTTACTTCATTCTGAGAGAAATTTTTCCTCCAATTCCTCAAAGTACTCATGATGCTGCTCATGTCCTTGTCTATTTGTTTGAAGATTGAAGCCACCCAATTCCATAGGCTGGAGGTGACTCGGCATAGGTTCAGTAGGTGTTCCATCATTTCTTCTTGTAGTTCACATAGCAAGCATTTCTATGGAACAACTACCCCTCTTTTCCTGAGGTTTTCCGAAGTGGGAATCTTTTTATGTTGCACTAACCACATGAACAATTTGATTTTTATCCAGTTTTAGTTTTTCCATAGGTCCTTCCATACTTTATCAGGGTTTGGGAAGTCAATCCCAAGGGCTATTCGCTTGGCCTTTCGAGGTTAAAGTTGTCTTCATTATTTTTTCCCCATCTTAGTTGATCTGAAGATGTTGATGTCAGAATCTTTCTCTATTCCAAGATGGTTGTAAGAGCTTCTCCCTGGGCTTTCAACAGGATTCATCACTGTATACGAGGTTCTTCCTTATTCTCCATTTTCTATCACTTTTGTCCCGATCCCATAAATCATGTACCCTCAGTAACCCTTTTTCATCAGTATCATTCTTAAGATCGAAAAATTATTCTTTTATTAGTTTAGGTTCTTGTTACCAATTATCTTCCCAAAACCAAGCAAGGTTTCCATCTCTCATTTCCCAAAAATTGTGTTTCTGAACAATGGATCTATTCTCCAAAGAATTGTTCCAAATGTGGGAGCCTTTGATGATCCTAGACATTCTAATGTAATCCCTTTCTTACCAATTATTTGCATATTTCTATTTCCATACTTTGACCCAAGGGGAAACCGATTGTTTTATCCATCTCCACCAAAGTTTTGCCCCCAAAACTGTGTTTAGGGTTTCAGGGTCATCAAGTCCCAAACCTCCATGTGTCTTATGTTTACATATATTTTCCCATGCTACCAAAGTCCATTTCATTTTCTATTCCCTTTTTCCCCAAAGTAAATTTCTTCGGATATTTATGATGTCTTGCACAACTCCCATTGGAGGTGGAAGCACTGAAAAATGAAGATGGGGATAGTTTGAAGGATAGATTTTGTAAGCACTAACCGACCTGCTAAATTGAGAGACCTGTTTGTCCATTCCTAGATTTTGTCGTGGAGTTTATTAGTAACAGGCTCCCACACTTCCTTGTTGAGAGGTTTGTGTATTAGAGGTACTCCTAGATATTTGGAGGGTAGAATATCTCGTTGAAAGCCTAGAATTCTGGTGAGGTTTCTCTGAATAGAAATATCAGTATTAAAAAATAAAATCTTGGATTTGGTAAGGCTTACCTCTCTGCCCACAGCCATAGCATAGTCGTTCAGTATTTTTTTGAAGTCTTGAGCTTCCTTGACTATAGGTGTACCCTGCAGCATGGTGTCGTCCACAAATTGTTTATGGGTCAAGGCATCCCCATTCGAAGTGAGTTTAAGGCCCTTGATTTTTCCTTCGACTTTAGCATGTTTGATCGCATTTCCTAGCACTTCCATCATGAGAATAAAGAGGAAGGGTGAAACCAGAACGCCTTGTTTAAGTTCTCTTGAAGGCTTAAATGTTCTAGATGGTGGGTCATTAAGCACAATTGAAAATCTTGAGGTAGTTACAAGGGCCATTACCCATCTTATCCAGTTATGGTCAAAGCCAAATGCTATTAGTACTTCCCTCATATATGTCGAGCTTAGCTTATCATAAGCCTTCTCTAGGTCAAGTTGTATGATCATACCTACCTACTTATTTCTCTTAAGTGACTGAACCACCTTGTGAGCTTGAATGATATTATTAAGAATTTGCCTGCCTTCCACATATCCAGTTTGCTCCTCATACACTAGAGTTGGATGAAGGGGCTTAAGCCTCTTTGCATTTATTTTGGAAATAATTTTGTACAC
Source organism: Pinus tabuliformis (assembly GCA_031772625.1). Taxonomy (NCBI): domain Eukaryota; kingdom Viridiplantae; phylum Streptophyta; class Pinopsida; order Pinales; family Pinaceae; genus Pinus; species Pinus tabuliformis. The sequence continues at coordinate 265,907,914 of CM062814.1, read as the reverse complement.
CACATTGCATAATGCTATGGGTCTAAATCTATCTGGTTTCATGGCATTATCCTGCTTTGGAATCAAGGCTATGAAAGAGGTTTTGAGCGCCTTCAGAACAATTTTGTTTTTCCTTAAGTCCCCCACCACATCGAGGATATCTTGTTTAACTATATCCCAACACGCTTTGAAGAATTCCACGTTGAAACCATCCGGACCTCGAGCTTTCCCACTTTTCATTTCTTTAACAACTACGCTAACCTCCCCATCATTCACTCGCCTCTTAAGATTATAATTGTCTTCTCTCGTCACTAGCTTAGGAATGTGCTTTGTGAAGTCATTGAGAAATTTTGATCTATCTATGAGAGGCTTCTCTGCTATGGCTTGGAAATGTTGGACCAAAGCAGCTTCTATTTCTTGGTGGGTATTGAGCTGCTTTCCTTGAATATCTTTGATTTTTTTAATCCTCTTTTGAGACCTATGCTCCATGGTGGATTTGTGAAAAACCTTGTATTCCTATCTCCTTCTTTTAACCATTGAACCCTTGATTTCTATTCCAAAATATCTCCTCTTGCTTGCATAAGCCCTTTGAAGCCATCTGTGATGAGGACCTAGTTAATTTCCTGTAGCTTTTGTTCAACTACTTTTTTGGCTTTGAAGATATTTCCAAAATCATTCTTATTCCAATATTTAAGCCTGTGTTTGATGTGTTTTAATCTTTGATGGAGGAAGAACATCTTTGTGCCCTGAACATGCATATATTTTGTCCACCATTTTCCAATTTTGCTGATGAAGTTTGGACAGGTAAGCTAGATGTTTTCAAACTTGAAATGTCTGTTTCTCAGAGTTTCTATAAAGGACACTTCAAGTTGAATAGGCGAGTGATATGAGCCTACAAAAGGTAGTACCATAGCTGATAAGTTAAGGCCTGTGAGGATAAGGTCCTTTGAAATAATCAATATGTCAAGTTTAGAGGCCACTTGAGCCACCCCTGCCCTCTTATTATTCCAGGTGAAGATACCACTACTTGTGTGTGTATCTACTAGCCTCATGTTGTTTATGAAATTCTGAAATGCCATGGAATCTGCCTAGAGATCTAGTCCCACCTTTTTTTTTTCGATAGAGATTTGATCATATTAAATTCCCTACCCAGAATCTAGGGGATACCGAGATGTCTTTCTCTTAGCTCCTCTAGTGAGGTTAGGTGCATGAGTTTATCTTCAGGCTTTTGTGGACCATATGCATTTGTGAACAAATAAACTTCCTTGTCCCCCAAAGGTTGGATGACCATTGATAGATACTTCTTCGATGCTTCAACATCTAGGATTCCATGTTTCAGAGGGTTCCAAAATGTGAGAATCCCCCCTGCTTCTTTGTCTACTTTAACTTCTAGATATTCATACTTAGTAAACCATTTGCTATGTATTTCTCTTATTTTGTCTTCTGAACATTTTGTTTCCTGTATAAATACCATGTCTGTTTTTTCTTTTTTCATTCTATTACTGGGATTTCATTGTTTCCTTTTACTTCCTAGACCTCTAATATTCCATGTTGCAAGCTTCATTAAGAAAGATTTGTAAATGATTAACTTGTTAGGTATTTCATCTTACCTGAGTTGATCATGATTTTTCCACACTCTGTCAGGAGCTTATTCGGTATTTTTCTTCCTCTTTCTCTGCCTGGAGCTTATTCGGTATTTTTCTAGCTGCCAATAATCTAGAGGTAGGGAATAAAGTCTTATCCATACGAGAACCGAAGTGATTTTCTCTCATTCTGGGACAAAACTCATCATGCATGGCTGCATATAGAGGCGTGTAGCAGCATAGAAGTATGGTCCTCCTTCAAACACCATGTCTTTATCCTCTAGGTTTGTAAAAACAACTTTGAAGAAACCCTTGGATCAAAGGTGCCGATCTATTTCTCCCTTAGGTTTCCAATGAATCTTTATCCATACATTTAAAGCTTTCTTTGTAAGCCATAACCCCATGAATTTACATATTACATATCACTGCATAATTTTCCATGTGCTCCCTATGCGCTGTAGGGCTAGATCACTTAACACCACCCACAGTGTGATGGTCGCCCCAGGTTTACATGGTCATGTTCGAATTATGTGATCAGCTTTCTCACTGTCTCCCTCTATTCGCCTCTTTTTTGTGACTTATTCCTACTTATCTTCTTGCCCCTGTGAGCTTCTCTTTTCCTGTTTCCCTTTTCTTGAACTCCCAGTTTCAACTTCCTATGGCTTCTTGAAGAGATTGGAGATTTCCTGCCTATAGGAGGGAGTACAGCTCCCCCCCTCTCACCCTTCCATGGTGCGCAACACTGATCTTCTTCTACAAACCCTAGCTTCACGCATTTTTTTTCTCCCAATTTTAAAACAAGTGATTGGTAGGAGTTTCAATAAAATGGTCATGCTTTGAAAATTTTTCTTTTAGTATTTTTTTAGTAGAAAAAAATGTATAAGTTATCCTAACAAAATATGTTTTATGTTGATCTTAATGAAAGCCAAGCGGGAGCAATCATGTTCTACTAATAAAGAAGAAATCCAAAGAAAATAACTATGGGGAAATCAGCCATAATTGTTGGAATTTCATCAAAAGCTACGATATGTTTCAACTAGTTATTTATTTTTTAGGTATGACTACTCAGATGATGGTGACAACCATGAAGGATATTTCCTTTTTCATGTTTGTACACTTTTTCAGTTATTTTCGTACATCTCAAATTAATATGATAAATTCCAATCCAATGAGAAGAGAGGAGAGTAATTTCAATTGTTATAAATAATATAATATTAATAAGTCCATCTAATTATTAAAAATTACATACACACACAAATGCCACCATATAATAGACACAAATATGATATAATTTATATTTTTCAAATTTACTAATATATTAATAAATGATTGATAACATGGTTTTGATTTGTTTATATATACATAAGGTATATTATAAACATATTACATTATGACATGACATGGTTCAATATATAGTAGATAAGATGAGTGAATTATAGTAATAACACATATTTTTCTACTTTAACTTTACATATATATATCTACTTATTATATTATTATTATAGAATGTAATTAATACAAATCTATGGACATATATTACATCATATTGATACATTGTTTAAAATTTTTATAAGATTCCTACAATTGAAATGAAAATTTCTTTAGATTGTGATGTTCATGAATGGTTACCTATAATTGCAATGAACATTTATTTACATTGTGATTTTCATGAATGGTTACATTTGATTGCAACATTCATGTCTTTTTGCTTATGTAAAACTACTACATTTTGAAATGGTTATGTGGCATTATAATGTTGATTAGGGGTTACCATGCATCATGAGATGCTTTGGGGATTATCTTGGGTTGCAATATTACTTAATGGTAATTCCACATTATGATATTCAACCTAGTCTATGAATTTTGAATTGCTACATTCTTCATGGTTATGCTACATTGTAAAATTCAGGAAGGATTGTGTCACATTCTTTGTCAATGGTTACATTTCATTGGGAGATTTATCTTCCATTGCATTACAAACTTTATTAAAGGTTATGCCACATTGGAACATTCTTAAAGGGTTGTTTTGGACAGTAATGTTCTTCAACAATTATGTGACCCTATGGCATTAATCTTGGTTGATTTATGTGAAATTTCTAGATTCCTCAACAATTACCCTAAGATTGGGGGATATATTGTGGGGATAGTACATGATATAACAACTAGTGGGGCATATGTGGGGTTAAATGCCTATAAAATAGCCATTATCATGTCATCTATATAGGGCTAAATGCATATATAACAGTGGTTAGTGTAATAAATGATCACATGTGTAAATTGTGAATAATTATATACACAGGTTGTATAGTCATTATTCAGGGAATAATTAATTGTATGAATAAAAAAATTTGGGGTATTTGATGAATGAAAGAATAGTTTTCCAAGGGATGCCCTAGCACAGGCTAAAAATGGTTGTAGTAATTGTTCCTCAAACCAGATCTGTAATGAGCATCAAAACATAAGTAACACTTAAAACACGATACATCTATATCATAATTGTGTTATCTCTTGGATCTCTCATTAGGGAACTCAACAAGGTGTTAAAATAACAAAATAATTAGGTTGAAACCCTGTAAATACCTTGTTCAAAGAGTAGAAGAAAGGCCATAGATTTCCAACAACTCCTTATGAGAACCTTATACAACAACAAACTATAATCTTGTTTAGACCATCAAATCATATTCAAGAGAATCGAGTCCTCATAAATTTCAGTGTGCAAAATTCTCACTACACTTTGTTCTGTTCTAGGGTAGAAGAATGTGATTGAATGAGTCGTGAAACTCAGACATAAGAGCTTTTATACCTAGGTTTGTAATCTTCTCGAAAATCCCCATATAGGAATGGATTGCAATTTTGAAAGTGAGATTTTCTTGAGTTGAAGTCACTCTTGAAACATAGACAAGCATTAAGTCTCCTCATCGTATAGCCATGACTCATGTAGATGTCAAATAGTTGTCAAGAAATGTATGTAGATAGAGCCCCTAGAGTCTCTAATACACTTGCATGTAGGTAACAAAACTTGTATCATAATAGGACTATTACTTCTTCACAGGTCGAATTATTTTATAGCATATCCACTTGAAATCCAAAAAAAAGGTTTTTTCTTGAGGTTCCAATGACTCATTTAGGATGGAGGGAAGGTTTAGTATTTCATTCTTACAGTGGTACTACAATAATTCTAGTAATACTCTTCACTAATTTTCAGAGTATAAGAACCTCGTAAACACTAGGCTTGTTATTTTGACATCTAAATTATAGCTAGACTATTATGCTCAAATTTTCTTATGCAAAATCATGTAACTAGGAAACTTCAAGGGTTACTTAAAATTTCCATAGTTAATGCAAGGAGGTGAGAGAAACATATTTCCTATGCTATCTCTCACTCCAACTACATACCTGATGATAATAGTTACTTCATGTTAGCTTGATTTTAATTACATCCATTTCCTTAAGAAATCACATAAAACATTATCACATGATTGTAACTAAGAAAGAACATGAACCATAAATGTAGGATAGATAGAGCACAAAAATTGGTTGAAGCCGAGAACCAACTCTAAGATGGGAAGCCCTTGATCAATTATTCGTTATTTATATCAAATATTCTATAAGGAGAGAGACATATACATATTGCAAAGATAGTAGGAAAAGAAGCAACAAATATTATTTGAAGAGGACCACATAGAGCCATATTCTTTACTTAATATAAAAATCCCAATTAGAAAAGTCTAATCATGTTAACATGATGATGAAATAACAATGGATTTGGAACTTGATTAGGGTCATATTGTAGACAATGTCAACCCATTAAATTTTCTTCAACGTTGCCTTAAATCACTATGGCTAACCTCCTTCTTCTTTCCTACCCCGTCTTCCTATAGCTTGACTTTAGCTATAGTAATAAGCTATAACTTCCATTTCAACTAGCCCATAAGAGGCCTGCAGTTCTCCTCCAATAAACATAGGGATTGCGACCTATCTAAACACAGAGAAAACAACCCAAACCATCCATCGATTAGACATGAAGGTGTTGGAAATAATACTGGGAGGGAGGGTGAATTAATATTATCAAACTAATAATTTTTCATTTCAATAATGAGATTCATATATGCTACTTCAGTTAAGGGAACTCACATGTACACACGACTGTGTTTAGTGCAACTAGTGTATATCCAACAAACCTATGATTCAGTTAATTCATCATATATTGATATTTAATCAGTGCATCATAGCCATATAAACAGTAACGAGGTGTAGTAAATACATAATAGATCATCACACATAAGAAACACACATGAAAACCAAGGTATAAGGTGGAAACCCAATGTGGGTGAAAACCACCTGCTGCAATCGTCTCTGTCTTCTTTTAATAATAAGAGAATTCTATTTACAATTTTGTTCTTGTGCATTCTTATATGAGTATGCAGGCTTCTACCTGTAGAAGGCTACAACCTACTCTCATTCTCCATCTTCTACTACAAGGGAGCTACAACCCTCTAGCTCTTATACTAGTTGATATGTTTACTAGTACCTAGGTGCCAACCTACGGAAGGCTACAACCTTCTCTTTTCTTCCAGGGACCATGTTTCATAAATTTTCAGAATGGACACATTAACGACATCATTCAATCATCAAATATATCTACATCAACCAATCCTCTTTTGTACCAACCACAACTGAATCAACCAATCATTCCATCAATCCAATCATTCAGAATGTTGTCACCATAATATAGTAACGAGAACCCAAGCAATAACCCAGAACACTGCAACAACAAGCAGAAACAACTAAAACATATTTTATAAGGTATACACTACTTCCATGTGTCAATGCTACATGCATACATGCTTTCCTCAAAGCGAACTAGCATACATATCTGCAAATCAAATTTATGATGTATATGTTGTTTTGATATGCAAAACCAGCGTGTATACAGTCCTTTTCTAAAGTGAACCTGCGTACAGATCTATAGAAGATTATTTAAACATAACAACTATTCTAGACTTCAATCGTGCCCAAATCATCATATTTAGAGTAAAACATGTGCCAGTTATTCAGATACATTATCAAACCACATAAAGATAATTCACTACAAGCTTTAAGAACCTGAAACATCATTAGATCTTATCCTTCATCAAGCGCTAAGGTTCTTCCTTAGTTCAGATCAAGCACAACAACATAAGCTAATGTTAGGTCCCTATAATACTAGTGATTTCCCCATTACTATTGTAGTTGTATCCCTTATTAATATTGTTCTGCCCCTATTGTCCCCATATTGTTATTACTCTGCCCCATAGAATCCCTCTATTGTTATTTTTGTGCCTTTATATTATTATTGTTAGGTCGGATGGGTTATATTGTGACTCCTTAGACCCCTATATATAGAAAGGAGGTTTTTTCATTTGAATCATCAAAGAATCATTCATTTATGTAATGTAAAGGAGGTTGCTCCCTCGAAGAGGCCGAATTTTAAGGCATTGATCGATCTTTCCTATCTTTTTGTGAGCTGGTTTCATAACATTTGGTATGAGAGCTTTGAATTCTAGGGTTTTTCTGCTCCAAATAGGTCATCGTGGCATTTGCGCTATAACTATTTTTCTACGATGTTTCAGATGCTCAAAAAAAAACCATTTGGGACAAAATCGTTCTAAACCGCACTTTAGAATTTCATAGCTTTTGGCACTATATTTGCAGAGATATGATCTGAGGAAGTTGGCATTTTTGCAAACTCCCGAATAACATTCCAAACAGATGACCTCGGAAAAATTGTCGTAACTTTTGTTTTGAGCATCATATTGAAATTTCGTTACAGGTTAGAGAAATAGGATGGGCTGTAGTTTCTTTTGTATATTTTTTAGATCCTAAGGTCGAAATAGTGACACGTGTCACTTCCTACAAGTTCGTTCTTTCGAAAAGGCCTATAATCAGGTCATCTTGGGAGATTGTGCATAACTCTGCCTTGGAGAATCTAAATTCAATCAGACTGGTGGCATTGGAAAGAGAACACAGAGGGCTACTACAGATCACATTTTTAGAATTGGATGATCTGAAATTAGAGAGATACATCAGAGACAATATCCAACTCCTACAAAGTGAAAAAAGGTGTGTATATTTTTTAAAATTTTTGCTTAAGCTTGGTTTGAAAAATTATTTTGAAGGAATCCAAAGGGCATATTAAAGCATTATTAGCGGTAACTGATGCCCCGAGGAAAGAAAATAAAAACAACTAGTAATCAACCTGAAAGCTCTAGCATGACTTATGAAGAAGAGGAAGAAATGCAACATGATATATCAAATTACGAGACCAAGTGCAAAAAATGCCACTCGCACAAAAATTAATAGAATCTAACATGGATGGTTTAAAGAAAGATGTAGAAGCTAAGATGAATGACGTGGAAGCTAAGATGGACGATTTTAAGATAGATTTCAAGATAGATTTGAAGATAGGCATGGTAGATTTGAAGACAGATTTGACAAATTTTCTACAAGAAATACTTACTAATGGTGAAAGGGTAGTAATGGAAACTCATGATGAGAACAAAATAAATGTTAATGATGATTTCAAAGACTCTAATGTTGGATCGAAGACCCACCATATTCGGAAAATCGATATGAGGAAGTTTGATGGCAAGGATCCCACAACATGGATATTACAGATGGAGCAATTTTTTGATCTCAATAATGTGCAAAACACGCAAAAGGTACGTATTGAAACTTTATATTTTGAACCAAATCAGTTTGTATGGCATCAATGGCTTTTCTCTTGTAAACAAATTATCACTTGGGAAATTTTACAGAAGAATTGACAGCACATTATGAGGATTCAAAAAGCAACACTTTTTTTAGCCAATTGATAAGTCTCAAACAAAAGGGTTCAATAATGGAGCACATTGAGGAGTTCCAAAAATTGAACATAAGAGTAAAAAATACTCTAGAGGAGCATAGGATTGATGTGTTCATAGGGACATTAAAGGATAATATCAAACATGATGTTCACCTTTGGGAACCAAATTCACTAGAGAAGGCATTCAGGTTAGTAAGAAAAATGGAATGCAAAATTATGGAAACTAGGAAGCATATCACTCACAACTATAAAGATCGAAGTGTTGTTGCCCCTATTCTTCCACAGCCTATAAGGTTGACACCACAACAATTGGAAGAAAATAGAGTAAAAGGGCTTTGTTGCAGTTGTGATAGCAAATACACTAAAGGTCATAAGTGTGCTGAGAAGAAATTATTCTACATAGATTGTGAAAAGGAAGAAGAAAAGGAGCAAGAAAGGTCAAAAGAAGACGATATACTCCACGAAACAATCCTAGAGAAAGAAGAAATGAATCCGACCATATCTTGTAATGCATTGGCTGAAACTACCACTCCTCAAACCATCAAGATAGAAGGACAAATCAAGAAGAAAAAGGTAACAATGTTGATTGATTCAGGAAGTACCCACAATTTTATGCATTGTAAGATAGCAAAAGAATTGAATTACTTCCTATATCCAACACGAGAGTGTCAAGTGATGGTTGCAAATGGAGGAATGATAAATTTCTTTAGAAAGTGCCATAATATCAAGATATCCATGGGAGAATATGTATTGACTAGCCCAATGCTTTCCATTCCAATCGGAGGTGCTGATGTTGTACTAGGAGTCCAATGGCTACAATGCTTGGGTACAATACCTTTTAATTTTCAAGAAAGTTTCATGAAATTTTCTACAGAAGAAAAGGAAGTTGAATTAAGGGGTATTGCAGGGAAATCTGTAAAGATAATCAGCTCTAAGGTTATGAAAAAGCTTCTAGAAAAGGAACGAAGAGGTGTAATTGCACAATTATGTTCGCTAGATGTTTCCACATCGAAATCATCTATTTCTCCATATCTCCAAAAAGTCTTGGACAATCATTCCAAGGTATTTGAGACTCCCAAAGGTCTCACACCTATTCGTGATCATGATCATGCTATTCATCTGATTCCAGAAAGTGTTCCTCAAAACATCAAGCCATACAAATATCCCTATGCCCAAAAGAGTGAAATTGAACGTATGGTTGCAGAAATTCTAGAGGCTAGTATAATTCAACCTAGTCAAAGTTCTTTCTCTGCTCCAGTAGTGTTGGTGCACAAGAAGGATAGATCATGGTGCATGTGTCCGGATTATAAGGAGCTCAACAAGATCACTATTAAAGATAAGTTTCCCATTCCCGTCATTGATGAATTACTGGATGAATTGCATGGATCAATTTACTTCACCAAGTTGGATCTTTGTTTAGGATATCATCAAATCAGAATTAACACTAAAGACATTCCAAAAATAACATTTAAAAATCATGAGGGTCATTATGAATTTTTGGTCATGCCTTTTGTCCTTACCAATGCACCTTCTACATTTCAAGGTTTGATGAATTCCATTTTCAAAGCCTTCCTTAGAAAATTTGTGTTAGTATTTTTTGATGATATACAAATCTCAAGTAAGTCCTCGAAGGATCATGTTAAACATGTTGACAAGGTGCTACAACTATTGGAGGAGAAACAATTATATGCAAAATGATCCAAATGTTTCTTTGGAGTAGAAGAGGTGGAATATCTGGGTCGTATTGTATCTCATGAAGGAGTTAAGGTAGACCCTAGCAAAATTAAAGCCATTAAGAAATGGAAAATCCCCACATCCATAAAGCATCTGCAAGGATTTCTCCAGTTGAGAGGGTATTTTCGCAAGTTTGTTAAGAATTATGGGAGAATAACAACACCTCTAACAACATTATTGAAGGAAGATGCATTTTCATGGACTCCAGAAGCAACAAAGGCCTTCAAACATCTTAAAGAGGCAATGTGCCAGCACCGGTCTTAGCTACACTAGACTTCACAAAAACCTTTATTGTGGAATGTGATGCTTCAGGAAATGGAATTGGTGTTTTTTTAATGGAATCTGAACCCATACCTTTTGAATGTCGTCCAATCAAGGGAATTTTTTTACACAAAGCTATTTATGAGAAGGAAATGTTGGCAATACAACATACACTTAAGAAATTACAACCCTACCTAATGGGAAGACACTTCAAGGTAAAAATTGTTCATGATAGCCTTAAATGCTTTTTAGAACAAAGATTATCCTCTGAAGAGCAACAAAAGTGGGTCAAAAAGATGTTGGGTTATGGCTTTGAAATCATCTACAAAAAAGGGAAGCAGAATGTGGTGGCAGATGCACTTTTAAGAAAGGATGATGATTTGGAAGCATTGTTGTGCACCATTTCTATTATCCAACCAGATTGGATATACAAACCAAGGGATGAACGAAAGAATGATGAAAAAATGTGGGCATTTATTCAAAAGTTACAACAAGATTCAAATACATATGATACATTTAGCTATCAAAATGATTCATTATGGTACAAAGATCGCTTATACCTCTGTAAGAATTCCCAACTCAAACAAAAGATTATTATGGAATTACACACTTCTCCCTTAGGAGGGCACTCAAGATTTTTAAAAACTTACCACAGGGTTAAGAAGGAATTTGTTTGGGATGGCCTTAAATTGGACATTCAAAATTTTGTGGCAGAATGTTTGGTTTTCCAACAAATTAAAGTTGAAATAGTTAAGACCCTGGGTCTATTGCAACATTTATCCATTCCAAGCCAATGTTGGGAGGAGGATTCAATGGATTTTATCATAGGCTTACCCAAGTCTGAGGGAAAGAGTTTCATCATGGTGGTTTTTGATAGACTTACCAAGTATTCACACTTTTGTGCATTATCACATCCATTTAAAGCTAGTACAATTTCTATTGCATTTATGGAAACAATTCAAAAGCTACTTGGAAACCCAAATATTATTGTAAGTGACAGAGATCCCATTTTCACTGGAAATTTTTGGACAAAATTATTTTCTTGTCTTGGTACTAAGTTAGCTCATAGCTCATCTTATCATCCTCAATCTGATGGGAAAATTGAGATAGTAAACAAATTTTTGGAAGGATATATTCATTTCTTTTTATCTGATTAACAGACACAATGGGTCAAGTGGTTGCCGCTGTATGGATGGTGGTATAACACTTCCTTCCATACAACAACAAAAATGACCCCATTTATGGCACTTTATCGATATCAACCACCATCCATCACATCATATTTAAGAGAAAATTCTAAGGTTCAAGCAGTGGAACATCACATCGAGCATCAACAACAAGTCATCCACCTCTTAAAGGATAACCTTGTGTTGGCACATAATAGAATGAAACAATAGGTAGATCAACATCGCAGTGAAAGATGTTTTGATGTAGGTGATTGGGTATTCCTACGACTACAACCATATAAACAAATGTACATCGAGCAAGCTAAGAAGGATAACAAAGTATCACCAAAGTATTATGGTCTGTACAAGGTGTTGCAACAGATTGGTACTATGGCATACAAATTGGAGCTTCCTGCAGCTTCTTGAGTGCACTTAGTTTTCCATGTTTCATGTTTAAAGAAGCTTATAGGCGACAAGCTCTCTGTTCAAAAAATATTACTAGAACTTGATGAGGAAGGAAAACTTATATTGGAATCAGAAGCAGTCACAGAAACAAGAACTTGACAGCTATGAAATCAATCAATTTTGGAGTATCTCATCAAGTGGAAGAATTTATCTGCTAAATATTCCACATGGGAGGATGACAATTTTATACAGAAGCATCCAGAACTACTAAAGAATTGAGGACAACACACTTTTTAAGGAGAGGGGAATGTTAGGTCCCTATAATACTAGTGATTACCCCATTACTATTTTAGTTGTATCCCTTATTAAGATTGTTGTGCCCCTATTGTCCTCATATTGTTATTATTATGCCCCATAGAATCCCTCTATTGTTATTTTTATGCCTTTATCTTATTATTGTTAGGTCGACTAGGTTATATTGTGACTCCTTAGACTCCTATATATAGAAAGTAGGTTTTTCCATTTGAATCATTAAAGAATCATTCATTTGTGTAATGTAAATGAGGTTGCCCCCTCGAAGAGGCTGAATTGTAAGGCGTTGATCTATCTTTTCTATCTTTTTGTGAGCTAGTTTCATAACAGCTAATAACCTACATATTAGATCTCATACTATATCAGATATTTGATACTTGCACACTTGGTCTAATGATCTTCTCTTCCTTTTATAATTTTAGGCCTTTCTCAATACCATGGACCAAAACCACTTACGACCAATACCTTGGACCTAATACCTATGGTCCATACCTCAGACTCGATACCTTGGACCAATACCATGGATCAAAATACCATGGGATAACTACTTCAAACCAAACATAGTTTTCCAAGGTATACACGACTTGTATACAGTGAACCTATGTGTATACACAACTTGGTCAACGATGAAACTGCATATACCTCTCTTTCTTCATTCTATGTACTATGATCTGTAACTGTGTGTTCTTAACCTGTATTAGTGTGATTTGTTATCTGAGTGAGTTGCTTTCTAAACTGATTCCTTGAAGCTGCCCTGCATTTCATCACATTTGCAAACACTCGTATCATGCATTTTGTCATGTCTGATATCTCTTCTGCAGATTCATCTAGTTACCATATATAAGAGATTTTTTATACTACAAGTGGTTTTCCATCAAGTACAATACACACATCATAATACCAATAATCTCCCCCTTTTTACTTGATGGCAACAACCACACCAGGTCACTCTCTCACTTTGACATCAATGGCAAAGTGTCATTCTCCACCTTAGTGCATGTTGAATTCTCTGATATGTTGTAATGATGGTTGAGCTCGCATGATCAATTCCATGGTCCCACTGAGCATAAGTAAAGTCTGCAAAAGGTTGTTCTAAAAGAAGAACATGACTCTATACATACATCACAAATGACCTTCCTATCATCAATGACTCATACATGCATGCATCTCCCAACAAAGTGGGGATATACCAAATTTGACTCATCCACCCGACCAAGTGGGGATATATCAATTGTTTATACAAGTCAAAAAACAAGAAACATTACATCATTCATCCCATACATAGTGGGGTTACAAATTAGGTATTTTCATGACCATTACATTAAAAGATATACATGACATATATAACAGAGACCAAATGTCTTAAACAAGACCATGATAGTCATGAGAAACCATCATCAACAACATTTGTCAGTAGCATCTAGGCCAACAACCTGTATATGTACATCAATAGTTCCAAAAATATCATCAACCATGTTCTCCCCCTGAACCTGTGCCACCTATTCACCGATAGATCTGATCATTGCATATGGCAGTAACAGATATCAAATCATTATCATCAATCATATATTCATCAAGTGATCAACAACACTATGAGGACCAATACATCAACGCATTGAAATCATCATCAAATAGAGCATATAATTGACAAAACCATAGAAATCCCCCTTTTTCCTAAGTTTGACCTAATATTTTTTCTTCAAACTAACTTATACATGATTGTGTCAACAGAAACTCGCGTATGTATGTGACTACACTTCATGAAACTCGTGTATAACAATCTTTCTATGAAAAATAGGATTTAACATCAAAATGATGCATAAAATACTCCCAACTTTTGTCCGAGGTATTCAAAGTCTCTCTGGGCAATGGTTTAGTGAATATATCAGCAACCTATTCTTCGGAGGGAACATAATCCAATTTGACCTTTTGTTAAGAACTTATTCATGTAGGAAATGATATTTGATGGCTATGTTCTTGGTCTTGCAGTGCATGACTGGATTCTTTGAAATACTAATGGCACTCATATTATCACATAGAATGTAGATGGGTGGAGTACATGTGATCTTAATATCTTGCAAGGTTTGCATCATCCAAAGTAATTGTGTGCAACAAGATGCAACAACCACGTATTCTACTTCAGCAGTAGATAACGAAATTGAGCTTTCTTTCTTGATAAACCAAGACACTAACCTAGAACCCATATAGAATGCACCACCACTAGTGCTTTTTCTATCATCAACACTTCCTACCCAATCTGCATCTGTATATGCACGAAGTTTAAGATCTGTATCTCTAGGATACCATAATCCAAAGTTTTGTGTTCCTTGAAGATATTTGAAAATTCTTTTGACTGACCGAAGATGTGATTCCTTTGGATTTTCTTGGAATCTTCCAACTATTCCCACTGCATGCATGATGTGTGGTCGGGTACCTGTTAGATAAAGCAAACTACCAAACATGGATCTGTAAGTTGGCTGATGAACTGCTGCCAATTCATCATTTGATCTGAGACTACTTCCTGTTACGATTGGAGTACATATTGGTTTAGAATCTTCCATGTCATACTTTTTCAAGATCTGTCTGAGATATTTGGTTTGTGAGACAAAAATACCATATTTATTTTGCTACACTTGTAGACCAAGAAAGTAGGTAAGCTCACCAAGCAAGGATATTTCAAATTCTTGCTGCATTACTTTAGCAAAATTCTAACTCATGGATTCTTCATTGCTACCAATATCATCAACATACACAAAAACTATTAGCAATTTATGAGTGTCCATCTTTGTATATAGATTTCTATTTGCTGACCCCTTTGAAAAACCTTGTTGGTGGAGATATTTGTCAAGACGGCAATACCATGCCCTTGGATTATGTTTTAGACCATAGAGAGCTTTTCTGAGTTTGCATACAAGTTTTCCATCATTTCCAAGAATGAATCCTTTTGGTTGTTCAATACAGACTTCTTCTTCTAAGTATCCATTAAGAAAGGAAAATATTACATCCATTTGGTATACTTTGAATTTGTGAAAACTAGAAAGAGAAAGAAACATTCTGATGGCTTCAAGTCTAGCAATAGGTGCAAAAGTTTCTTCAAAATGTATACCTTCTTGTTCAACATATCCTTTACAAAAAAGTATGGCCTTGTTTCTAATAAATTCTCCATTTCCATTCAGCTTGTATCTGAATATCCATTTAGTTCCTATGATATTATTATCATGAGGTCTAGGAACTAATTCCCAAGTATTATTCTTTTCAATTTGCTCAAGTTCTTCATTCATGGCCTTGACTCAACATTCATCTCTGCACGCTTCATTTATATTTTGAGGTTCAGTGGAAGATACTAATGCTAGATAGCTTGAAGTTTCAGCAATGGTTCTTCTAGTCTACACACCTCCCCATTTTTATCCTAACATTTAAGCTTCTCGATGATTTTTTTGAACTTACCTGGACGAAGTCTTTTCTTCTATCGTTATATCTTCTTCTAGTGCTTCATTGGTTTCTTTTTCAGAGTCACTGTGATTTGATGTGGAAAAATGATCCTCATCATCTTCATCATCATACTCTTCGGTTTTTATCTGTTTTGGATTTTTGCATGCTTCATCAACAACAAAATCAATACTTTCAATAATTTTCCCAAGTCTTCTATTGTAAAATTTATATCCTTTACTTCGAGAAGAGTAGCCAAGAAGAATACCTTCATCTGCTCTGGGTTCAAACTTACCAAGTTTTTCATCAGTCCTTTTCATGTAACATTTTCTTCCAAAAACATTAAAGTATTTTACAGTAAGAGACTTACAATACCAAAGTTGATGTGTAGTTTGAGTGTTGTTTACCCCAACATTTTCTTGATTGAGAATAGTGATGACGACAAATGCAGCTTCACCCTAGAAGGTTGCAGGAGTTCCAGATTCATCTGGCATAGCACGAGCCATTTCTTGAACAATTATGTTCATCCTTTCTACCACTCCATTTTGTAGAGGAGTCCTTGCAGTGGAGAATTTCCTTTTTATTCCATGTTGTTCACAAAAGTCAAAGAATTCATCTGAGGTTAAATCTGTTATAGACATTTTTGCACCTTACAGCTATAAGCATGAAATGTCCATAATCTAAGGGATCCAAAGTCCCTAAACATGTTGTTCCTACCCCTAGAGGAACAAGGCTAACAAACCACAGCAATTCACAGAAGTTCTCCACCAGAAACTGCTAAAAAACAAGTCAATTCAGGATCAATTCAGAGGCTCCACTAGCTGTCTGCACTGAAATGCAGAGATTACACTGGCTAGGTGCACTGCAACGCAGGTAGAAGCACTACCAGGGTGCGCTGAGCAGGAAGTGACAAATGGAAAGTTCATTCAACGAGGTGGAAAGACCCTGGAAGCTTCCAGAATCTTCTCCAATGACACTTGCGTCAATGAATTCGACTAGTGATGAGTAAGAGGCTCTTAGTCTCCAAGTGGAAGCAAGAACTGACAGAGGGAGAGAACACTAGTCAGATCTCAAGCTAACTCATCCTCTCTCCAAACATCTATATATGGATCTCTCCTCAATGAGATCCAAGAGGCTGGAATTTTGTTATTGCAAAGAATTTCTGTTGGTTTGAGATTGGAATCATTGGGTGCTTAATGCTTTGAAGGGAGGTGAAGATAGGAATTTCATTTGCTGGGAAGGAGATGCTGGATTGGAGCCTTCTTGGTTGTATCTCCTCTTGAACGTTGTTATTCATCAATAAAGCTATCTTGGTTTCTCCTATATGCTGACGTGTCTTTGATGTATGATTTCATTAGTGTATTTGGTTTATTTCTAATCCTGAACTAGTTATGAATATGAATCTATGTCTTTGTGTAGTGCTCTCTTCTTGTGATCTTGCAGGGACCTGTTGAAGCTGAGCGAGCGAGAAGGCAAGTAGCTGGGAACTCTCAAAGAGAAGAGAAACCGGATCGAGGGACAAACGGAAGACACCGATTAGTCCATCCATCTCTCTTCATTCTTAATTCATAAAGGAAGAATACTAGAATAGATGTTTCTGTTTGTTGCTAAGGCACTATCACACCTTAGGTGGATAGGATCGTCCTACATAGGCATTTTTCCCCACAACAAATTGGAGACTCCGCTGAGGAGATATGTATAGTCATTTTATTTGTGTCTCTATCATTGTTTGTTTCATAGACTCAACAACAACAATTGAACTGCATCTGCTATTTTCAGATGCAAAGTAGACAGCTACTGCTTTGATCCAATCACTAAATTTGTCTATGATCTGAACAATGGACTCAAAAATGATTTGATGATCCTTTGTGATAGATCTTAGCCCTCCCTCAAAGCATCCCTTTGATTGTACCTTGCTTGTTGCTTTGATTTGGCTTGAAACTATAGATTAAATAGCAAATTGTAACCCAGAACCCAGTGAGGAACTCTCGTTTCTCCTTCAGCGCAGACTCTGTGAAGAGGTTTTGCATTCCAACGCAGCTCCCATGAAGGCTACCTGCGCTGAATGTCAAAACCTCTGTGTTAGGGGTGTGCTGATCCAGCTTAGGCCTTGTGCAACTGGGGTTCTCTGCTCTGTTTTGCCTTGTTTGGATCTCTTATTTCTACGGCCTGTAACCAGCATAGGTACCTGTCTGATAACTCCTTCTCTCTGCTTAAATTCCGCCTCCTTTTGTACAAAAAGACTGTGAGTGTTTTTATGTGTTTGTGGCGTCATTTGCAGTTTTCCTTTGCAAGAATGAAATAGTCATCCTGTAGCCCTTGATTCAGATCTGTTGATTGTGATCTTAGGAGAGAGTTCATTGGCTGTTTACAGTTGGTTATACATTCATTTTTGCTTTTGGTTTGAGTTTGTCTCTTTTGAGTGTCGAAACAAGTATTCATTTCGAAAATTGTTAAGTGTTGTAATCTCTTCTACCCTTTCTGATTTCGAAAAGTAAACTTGTTTGTATTTTTCATTTAAAAGAAAATTCAAAGTTGTACAAAAAGCTTTCTTTTTAGGCATCAATATTAAGAGAGCGGAAAACAAACACCTGCATTGTGCATTTGCATCTTGATAGTTTGCATGCTTGATTTAGGAAAAGTGTATTTAGAGTGTGCTGATTGCTCTTTGAGAAAAGATGATGTCTTTCTTTTCCCTTTGTAAGTAGGATTTTCATTGTTGAAAAGATATAAAAGCTTGCTTATCATCTTTAGACGGCATTTAGGAATTGTATCATACATCTCGTGGTGATCCAAAAAGGAAAACTTCTAAGAAAGATCAACCTAAAATAAATTGAATGAACTTAACAACGCTTTGTAACTTAACGCACAACATAGAGGTCTAGGCTAGAGACGTGTTCCGGCGTCGTAAAGCCTGGTGACTGTCGATCTCGCTGATGGTAGGTGATTCCTTCTGAGGGATGATAGCGCCAATATGGATTGTGCTCGCACGTACCGTCGAGTATATATTGGGAGACTCCTATAGGCATAAAACCTTTATCCTTAGGAAGTCGTGTCGGCCGCCCTACTGATCGCAATGCACTGAATACAACATTCAGGAAGATTGACCGCCCGTACCTTAAAAAGTATTCTACGGTTTTGCGAAAAGTTTGGCACACCCTCTACCTAGAACTCCAGAGCAGTTCCTTTTGGCCTTTTTCAGACTCTATAACGGAAAAAGTCCATCCGAGCATTTGTCACTTCGGGCTCGTTAAAACATCGAAGGAGACTAGAGTCATCTTTAGCTTTTTCTCGACTCTTTAAATTGAAAAAGCAAGTTGTGTCTAAAGCATCTAAAAAATTCATTTAATTCGGAAACACACTTTCCCCTTTTTGTATTTTGGTTGATCGAGTAATCCGCAATCGTGGAAGAAAGTCAATTGAAACCCCGTCGTTCGCGGAGGCTTACGAGTCAACCGTCTTTGTCTCCGGAATCGAAAACAATATGGACAAAGCGAACTCGTTTAACCGGTTCGAAATCTCCTATCAAAGTTAGAACAAGTGTTCCAACAACATCTGAGATTCCGGTTACTCCAAACATTTCTGGAAACCCTGCCTCTATAGAAGAAGTTCGACAGCCACAGAGGGACAGTGATACTGATCCTAGTCTGAGAACAAACACTTGTGTTACTGAATGAGTTCCATCTGTAACCGGTTCAGAGAGTCTGGTTCTTCAAACATCTGTCGCTGTTGATTCAACCCCTTCTTCGGCAGCAGAAATATTTTACGGACCTGACGGTCATCCCCTTCCACCTGGTTTGATCCGCAAGTAAGTACTCCAACACATTTTGGAGTCGGGGTCACTCTATTTCCTTCGACATCAGAAGTTAGTCTACCACCATTGGAAGTTCCTGTAGAATCGCTAGGTAATCTCTTGGATAGACTCAAAATGTCTGAACAACCGTCAACATCTAGGACTGTGTCGAATGACACAGCGACAACAGAACTCCCTGCCATCACTCTGACAATGTTTTCCGGCATACCATCTATCCCGACTAGCTCACAACCGCTAGAAGGAGTCCACCCAGGGACTATTTCGACAGTGTGGTCCGTTCCAGTTTGTTCCTCCGGAATAATATCCGGCAACTCTTATGTTGAGACTTTCCAGATTGATCCATTTGGAGGTCAATTTGGGCAATCCAGTCCCCAAGGACAAACAATCCCCTTGAGTTCCAGATTGCCACCATATGGGGGGTAGTATGCCCTTCCATTACCCCCTCCGGGAGGATATCCATGTGGGAGTTCACAATAGTTTTCAGGTTATACTGGAGTTACATCAAGTGGTTGGGTACCTATGCTACCTCAACAACCAAGGGTTGTGTATTCTATGCAACAATGTGTACCTATGTCGAACATCCCGACCACACCGGCTATTGTGAAAGTGTCGCAAGTTCAAACGTTGCCTGTTGTATGTCAACCTTAGATTTCTTAGGTTGTGATGCAATAGCCCCTTCACCCTGTGATTCAACCACAATCGCCTACTGGTGGGGCGACACAGGTCCAAATGGGTACAATTACCCCACACCTTGGTCCAAGGGTTAGTATAGCGCAACAGAACATGGCTTCGCAACCGTGGCTAGTGCAATATCAACAACCACAATTCCAGCAAGTATACCAAGGTTCTGAGCAGCAGATCTTTGCGAACAGTGGACAACTGTACATTCAAAACGGTCAAAATCAACCATTTTACGGTGGTCATGTCCACCAACCGTATCAGTCATACCAGCATCAATTACATTATGCTGGTATGCAAAGGTCAACTACTCAGGCAATTCCATCGTATCCTGAGTATGCTTCACCTAACCTGAATCAACAGTTACCATTCGTGGCAATTTTAGAGTTACCCGATTTACACCGGTTAACAAATGATCCAATTGCTTACGCCCCTTGGTGGCCAGTGATTCCTCACAAACTCCCTTCAGACATTCCTAAATTTAATGGAAATCCAGGTGAGGACCCATCGAATCACGTGATGACATTTCATCTATGGTGTTCATCAAACACCCTAAACGATGATTCGATAAGGCTTCGCCTTTTTCAGATGACGTTAACGGGTCCAGCGGCAAAATGGTATATTGAATTGCCTAGAGCTTCGTTCGAAAATTTCAACACCTTAGCCACGAAATTCTTAACCCATTTTCAATTACCGATAAGGTATGAAACGGGAACGGAAATCTTAACCAACTTCAAACAGACATCATCCTCTCACATATCTGATCATATACATGAGTGGCGACATCGTCGTATGATGGTAAAAACGTATGTTCCTAATCAGCTATTAGCTGAATGGTTTATCAAGTCGTTACTTCCTGCTATAACGGGAGATGTGGCAAAAGGGGGAGTCGTAACGGAAGAGCAAGTTATCGCTCGTGCGCAATATCTAGACTTAGTCTATACTCAGTCTGGCACGCTCTATGACAAAATACCTGACGCCCCTAGACCGGAATTATCAATTCCTCCTCCTCCTAAATCAATCAATGACTCTCATGCCGGCGATGTCGTGATTGGCACGACAAACGCGAAATCAACAAAGGCCAACTCTAAGAAGGCCCGTAAGATTTCAGATCAAAATGCAAAAGAAGAAATTCTTGCTTCGGAAGTAAATGCCGTATCAGCAGATAAAGGCAAAGAAACCAAACAACCAGGGAGCAAGAAGAAGCAAAACAAAGGGAAGAAGAAGAAACAGGGTGAATCATCTCCTGAAAAAACTTCTTCAAACCCTCCTGGAAATAGGAAACTAAAATATCCATGCCAAATATGTGATGAGGATCATCAGACTGCAGATTGTCCATACAAAGCTGAGCTCAAAAGGTTCTTCAAGAGTTCACAAACCTCAGCTGTATTAACTGATTCATTTCCAAACCCAGGTCAAAATCTCGTTAATAGTGGAAATGCTTCCCCGTCGCAACTTCTTATGTTGTCGATTTCCAAGCAACAAAATGATGCTTTGATTTCGACAAGGAACAAAGATTACGGGAATCCGCAACTGTCGAACGGCAAGGATAAAGATCAACCAAGCAGTTCGACAACAACTTCGACAGAAGTTGTACCACCCATCATTCCTGAATTAACAATAAAACTGCCAAAGGGGGTAGTACACAAGTCAACATTTAATCCTCGCGCCAGAGCAGCGCAGCATTATAACATAGTGGAAGATTTGGCCCAATCGCCATCCGCTATGTCGACTCTTTAAGTACTACAAGATTGTCCATCCCAAAGGCAGGCTTTGTTATCAGCCATTGGTGGGGTTGATCCTAAGGATTCCAATCTTGTATCCTTTGACCACAAAGGATACGATCCTCAGTTACCAGCTCAACTATCTTTCCTTATCCAAGTGAAAGCCCTCAACAAAATTGTTCATCGAACAATTATTGATGAGGGGGCATCTACATGTATTATGTCGATGAGTTGCTGGAAAACTTTAGGATCTCCAACCTTGTCGCGATCTTCGACAACATTAAAAGCATTCGACGGAAGGACATATACCCCATATGGTATCCTAAATAACTTGAAGGTTGAATTAGGGGGAAAAATGGTAGAAATAGATGTTGAAGTCATCGATGGAAATCTTGATTACAACATTCTACTAGGAAGACCGTGGATCTATGCCATGGCAGCTGTTGTGTCGACCTATTTTAGAAAGATTGCATTCCCCTTTCAAGGAGGGATTACGATCGTCGACCAACAAAACTTCCTCCCTAATGGTTCACAAGTTACAGGAAGCATTCCCATGATCCATGGAAGCCCTCATTCGCTTCAAAATATCGGAGTAGGCCTACTAAAAGATATTATACTAATGGGAACTTTCGCTTTTCCACCACCAAGCGATTCGGCGGAAGTAGCGTCGATAGGTACCTGCAATATGATATCTTCCATGAAGATCTCAAGAGACGATGTCGACATGGATCATGCAATGGTTTTGCCCCCAAGCCCAATAGAAATTTTGTAGCAATCAATGTTTCTAGCATGGGAGGTGAACCCAAATCAATGCTCATCTAGCATTTGGGTAGATAGGTCTAGAGAATATGGTACCCCATTAGATCCTTGGTCGTGAGTGCATGGAACCGACGAAGGAATTCGACAATCAATGTTGATTGAGGGGGCACCATGGAATGATAGCCACCATCATTCCTTTCTTCCGGATTGTGAAGAAGATACTCATGATGACCATTATCACCCTTCAGTCTTTGAATTCCTATCAAATACTGTAAATACGGTGGATTCCGAGCGGAACCTATCCAATATTGAAGAGACTATAGCCATAAATATCTCAACCAAAGAAGACGTTGTAGAGAATATTTATGTTGGCAAATGTTGCTCTCCCTCAGAACTGGAAATATATAACGCTCTTTTCCGCGAATTCAGAGATGTCTTTGCTTGGTCATATGATGAAATGCGAGGCATCGACTTGAGTATCGTTGAACATGAAATTAAGATGTATCCTGATTTCAAACCAGTAAGACAACGGCTTCGGTAGGTGCACCCCAAGAAAGTCGCTGCAATTAAGGCAGAAGTTGAAAAACTTCTCCATGCTGGTTTCATCTACCCGGTTCCTCTAACCGATTGGGTATCGAATATTGTCCCTGTTATGAAAAAACAAGGAAAAATTAGAGTGTGCGTCGATCATAGGGATGTAAATCAAGCTTGTCCAAACGACAACTACCCTACACCCTTCATCGACCAGATAATTGATGAATGCGCTGAATGTGAAATCTTTTCATTTATGGATGGATTCTCCGGGTATAATCAAATAAATATCCACCCACAGTACTAGTCAAAGACTGCATTCATTTGTTCGCGGGGCACATTCGCATATCGAAAATTACCCTTTGGTTTAAAGAATGCTGGGGCGACGTTTCAAAGGGAAATGAATTATGCCTTCCATGACGTCAAGAACATCGTTCAACCATACCTCGACGACCTTCTGGCTCATTCGCGAAAGCGGACTGATCATCCGCAACATTTAAGAGCGATATTTCTACGTTGCCGACACTACAAGATACGACTCAATCCACACAAATGTGTATTTTGCATCAGCTCTGGTCGTTTACTTGGCTTTGTAGTCTCCAAGGACGGGGTTCGTCTCGACCCCTGTAAGGTTCAGGCAATCATAAATTTGCCTCCACCTTCAAATTTGCTTCAGATTCAGAGACTCCAAGGGAAAGCAAAATTTCTGAGGAGGTTCATTCCGAATTACGCAGAACTTGCTAAAGGTTATACTCGTCTTTTGAAAAAAGATGTACCTTTTGTCTGGGATAAGGTGGCGCAAGCTTCCTTTGATGCTCTGAAAGATTTTCTAGTAAAAGCATCATTAATGTATGCCCCAGACTATCAAAGAGATTTTAAACTGTATTTGGCTGCAGCGGATACGACCATTGCGATGGTTTTAGTTCAGGAAGTCGATGGAATCGAACACCCTATATATTATTTAAGTAAAAACTTAAATGATACCAACCCGTACCTGGAATCAGCTGCTAACCTGTTTTATCACTCGTTCCTCAAAAGACGAGTCTTCTTTAAGCTCTTTTCATCTGACTCGTAAAATATGAAAAGATTGCCAAGTTTTGGCCTTCCAGCTCGATAAAGTGACCGGAAGAGCTATCCCTCCTCTAGATTTTAATCTTTTTGGACCTAAGGGATTATTGCACAAAAAGATCGAGCGCTTGTTTTATTCGGCTCGTTAAAACTATCGAAAACTCATCCCTTTTGTATTATTTTATACTTTTTCGGACTTAAGGGATTAGATGACGAAAAAGGACTTTCGGAGTTGAATTTACGTACCTTTTCATACTCTCTAAAAATGAAAAGGACCGAGTTATCTTTGTCGTTAGACTCATTAAAAGAATTAAATAGTGACAAACTTGTCTTTAGACGAGAACGAGTTTCACTATCGCTAGGCTCATTAAAACATAGCGATGGGCTTGCCCGAAGGGCAAGTTATAGAACAAGCATATGTTATCCTCCTCAAGCTTGACAAAAATAAAGAGGTACTAGTCAGCAATGAATGGGGAAAAATTGGGAGAAACTCAAGAAAACTTTGATGGTAGCAAGTCGCTCTTGAACATGGCACTTCCACTCCGTGCTTGAGTCGGGTTGGGTTGTTTCATTCAACGGTCATATCACCATGGTCTCGCCATACCATCCATATTTGCGGTAATGCTACCGATCCATCGCATAAGTGTCGCCATATGTTCAAGAGAAGTCGTTCAGAGAAGTCAACCGTGTCCCATCCACTGCCATACATTATCCTTCATCGTTTCATGACTGCCACCCTGAATCATATGTCATCAGATCGTTTTCACCTCCATCAAAATCATTTGCTCCGTTCCGTGTCACTGATGTCGAATTCATTAAGGCCCTCCTTTGATGGATCGCTTCTTGTCGACATCAGCTCATTATCCAAGAAGTTGATCTAGGAACACCCCCTTCAGTACTTTGAAGCTTGCATGCCTCAATGGCAAGTTTCTCACTTCCGGTGACAGGTATACATCAATGACCTTCGACCGAAAGATTTTGCATGGTGTTCGATGCCAAGTCCTTTATTCACACCATGTGAATTGTACTGCAGTACCTTGAGGGTCATTATCATTATCGGTGATTCCTCTCGCGCTTGTTAACGGTTTACCTCATTGACCGGTAATCAAGCGATGTCTTTCCATGTTCGACTTCAGAACATTTCTCACATGGATCAACTTGTACTTAGAGTGAAGATCGAACAAGTTTGAAGACCCCGGATCTAGTTTCATCCATCCGGGCTATGATATATATTCAGGAAAGATAAAGACATTGACATGTACATCATTGCAGCAGATAATCATCCTACCCAAAGGATGATAATTTCATCAAAATTATCAGTCTACCATCAGACGATTGTCTGTTCTATGTACAGAAAAATGAATTTATAAAGCTGAGCATGGGAATGCCCGCCTCAGCTAGATCATGAAAGCAGTATGAAAAATAATGTATTGTATTGTATCTTATTACAGGTCTCCTCCCAGCAGTGGATGAACTTCAGATCCTCCTAATAAAGCATTTCACCCGATAAACGGCGTCATACTTTAAGGGGAAACTGTTATAGACATTTTTGTGCATTACAGATATAAGCATGAAATGTCCATAATATAAGGGATCCAAAGTCCCTAAACATGTTGTTACTACCCCTAGAGGAACAAGGCTAACAAACCACAACAATTCACAAAAGTTCTCCACCAGAAACTGCTCAAAAACAAGTCAATTCAGGATCAATTCAGAGGCTCCACTAGCTGTCTGCGCTGAAATGCAGAGATTACACTGGCTAGGTGCACTGCAACGCAGGTAGAAGCACTACCAGGGTGCGCTGAGCGGGAAGTGACAAATGGAAAGTTCATTCAACGAGGTGGAAAGACCCTGGAAGCTTCCAGAATCTTCTCCAATGACACTTGCCTCAATGAATTTGACTAGTGATGAGTAAGAGGCTCTTAGTCTCCAAGTGGAAGCAAGAACTGATAGAGGGAGAGGACACTAGTCAGATCTCAAGCTGACTCATCCTCTCTCCAAACATCTATATATGGATCTCTCCTCCATGAGATCCAGGAGGCTGGAATTTTGTTATTGCAAAGAATTGCTGTTGGTTTGAGATTGGAATCATTGGGTGCTTAATGCTTTGAAGGGAGGTGAAGATAGGAATTTCATTTGCTAGGAAGGAGATGCTGGATTGGAGCCTTCTTGTTTTTATCTCTTCCTGAACCTTGTTATTCATCAATAAAGCTATCTTGGTTTCTCCTATATGCTGATGTGTCTTTGATGTACGATTGCATTAGTGTATTTGGTTTATTTCTAATCCTGAACTAGTTATGAATATGAATCTACGTCTTTGTGTAGTGTTCTCTTCTTGTGATCTTGCAGGGACCTGTTGAAGCTGGGCGAGCGAGAAGGCAAGTAGCTGGGAACTCTCAAAGAGAAGAGAAACCGGATCGAGGGACAAACGGAAGACACCAGTTAGTCCATTCATCTCTCTTCATTCTTAATTCATAAAGGAAGAATACTAGAATAGCTGTTTCTGTTTGTTGCTAAGGCACTGTCGCACCTTAGGTGGATAGGATCGTCCTGCATAGGAATTTTTCCCCACAACAAAATCCCCTCATGGATAAAAGCTCAGGAATTTGATTTTGAGATCTGATTCATTCTCGACCAAAGCTTTGAAGGCTTTGAACTTTTGAAATGCTTCATATTTATTATTTAGAAGACCTATCCATCACATTCTGGAAAAATCATCAATGAAAAATAAAAAGTGTTCTTCACCACGAGGTGACTTTTTCCTTGATGGACCACATAAATTAGTATGAACACGTTCAAGAGGCTTACTAGCTGACCCTTCCTTTTTGATCAATTGAGATCTACTTTTCTTACCGAATTGACATGATTTGCATATAGTATTTTCAGAATGTTGATATTTCGAAGGTCACGAACAACCTAGAATCTGCATGCTTTTCTTATTTGAGAAAAGCTTAGATGTCCCAATCTTCTGTGCCATAGCCAGTTTTCATCATTTTTGCTTAGATAACACTGTTTTTGTCCTCACTTGAGTAGTTATAGGTTGCTTGGAGTTCTTTTCCCTTTAATCATGGTTTCCCCTATATTATGCTCATGAACAACACATCCAATTGATCGAAACACTGCTTCATTTCCTTGATCACACATTTGACTCACACTCAGCAGATTATGCTTTAAGCCATCAACATACATAACATTCCCAACTTTAAATTTTTCTTTCAAGAAAATATATCCTTTTCCTTTTATGATAGGAGCAGTGTCCTTTCCCAATGAGACACTCTTTTCCTTTTCTAAGGCATTATATGAGTGTAGTTTTTCTCCGTCACCTGTCATGTGTTTTAAGCATCCACTGTCAATATACCACTAGTTTTCTTATCCTTCTGCATACAAGGCTATACCACATATTTTTGTTTGTGCTTCTTTGTTTCTCCATATTTTGGGATTTAATGGAGTTTGCTCCTTCTGAGCTATTTGCTGAAATTTACTCTTGCATTCAGATTCTTCATGGCCATTGTTGTTACACATTGAGAATTCTATTTCATTTTCAAGAAGATAAAAGTTATTATAGGAAATTTTCTTCATCCCTGTCACATTCCTTTTATTTTGTGCTTCTCTAGTCATGATAATTTTGTAAGAAACACATTGAGCAACTTTATGTCCAAAATTATGACATGACAAACATTGACCATTTAAGAAGTTCGTGCGATTATTGAATCTATTGACCTGTTGATTGTAGTTGAAGTTCCTGCTACTGACCTGTTGACTGATATTCTTTGAAGCAAATTGAGTATGATTTACCCAAGATTGATTATGGCTTCTGTTCATCCTTGAAGTAAATTCAGCTTCATTCACCTGGTGATCTGCTTTATGCCTTTGCTAACGGTTGTCGAATTGTTCACTGCTCTTTTCTACATCGCGATAGCTGTTAGTGGAGGTTGATGGCTTTTTTGATTGAGATGTTTCTTTAGTATATCCAAGACCTGTCTTTATGAGAGGAGAACGCTGCACTTTGATAATTTCATTTAAGGTATCTGACCTTTAGCAAATCTAAGATTGAGAGCTTTTGTTTTCTCAAGATCCTTTCTTAGACCCACAATTTCACATTCTAGCTTTTCATTGTGTTCTTCTCTTTCAACAAGATGGTATGTCAAGGTATATATAATCATATTCTTTTCTTCTAAATATATTTTGACTTTAGAGATTTCTTCATCAAGATCATTTTCAAAAGCCATTAGAAGTCTATAGTCATTACTTTTTTCATCTTCATCACTATTTGATAAACCATCTCTATATTCATGAGTGTAGTAGCTCTTTTTACTCACAATTTGTTTTCTATTCCATTTTGTAGATTTCTTCCCTTTATCATATTTATATATATGAGGACATTTGGTAGCATAATGATTGACTCTTCACCTAGATTCTTCATGCAATTAACAATCTCATCTATGCGTAAGAAGTAACTAGCTATACTTTCATCACTGTGCATATTTAGAGTTTCATATTGAATTATGAGAGTTTGCAGTTTAGCACATTTTACCTAAGAGTCTCCTTTGTAGCTTAGAACAATTTTGTCCCATATTTCTTTGGCTGATTTGAGTTGCATAATTTTGAAAAAATCTAATTGTGACAAACTTCTGAATAATGTATTAACAGCCTTGGCATTGGTTTCCTATTGTTTTCTACCTATTCTATCTGTAGGAATTGCTGATGGAAATGTATATCCTCCTTCCATGATTTCCCATACATCTGTTCCAAGAGATTGAAGATAAGTTGTGGTTCTTACTATCCAATAAACAAAGTCGCTCCCATCAAATATTGGTGGTCTGATGGATCTCCCGCTTTCTTGATGACTAATGATGATGGATCTTCCTTGAAGCGATCAAGCTTCTTCTCAAGGACCTGCTTAGATACAAATTGTTGGAAATAATACTGAGAGTGGGGGTCAATGAGTATTATCAAACTAATAATTTTTCATTTCCATAATGAGATTAATATACACTACTTCAATTAAGGGAACTCACGTGTACACGCAACTATGTTTAGTACAACTAGCATATATCCAACAAACTTATGATTCAGTTAATTCATCAAATATTGATCTTTAATCAATGCATGAGAACCATATAAACAGTAACCATGTTTATTAAAGACATAATAGATCATCACACATAGGAAACACATATTACACCAAGATATAAGGTGGAAACCCAATGTCGGTGAAAACCACCTACTGCAATCATCTCTGTCTTCTTTTAATAATAAGAGAATTCTATTTACAATTTTTGTACCAGTGCAGTCTTATCCCAGTATGCAGGCTTCTACCTGTAGAAGGCTACAACCTTCTTGCTTTCTCCTGCTTCTACTGGAAGGGAGTTACAACCCGTTAGCTCTTGTACTAGCTGATATGTTTAATAGTACGTAGTTTCTGGCCTACGTAAGGCAACAACCTTCTCTTTCATTCTAGGGACCATGTTTCATAAATTTTTAGATTGGATCCATTAAAAACATCATTAAATCATCAAATATATTTACATCAACCAATCTTCTTTTGGACCAACCACAACTGAATCAGTCAATTAATCCATCAATCTGATCATTCAAAATGATGTCACTAGAATAGAGTAACCAAACCCAAGCAATAACCCAAAACATTGTAATAGCCAACAGAAGAAACTAAAACATATTTTATAAGCTATACGCTACTTCCATGTGTCAAACCTGCATGCATACACGCTTTCCTCAAAGCGAAACAACATACAGATCTGCAAATCAAATTTATGATGTAAACGTTGTTTTGATATGCAGAACCAGCATGCATATGCTCCTTTTCTAAAGTGAACCTGCGTACAGATCTATTGAAGATGATTTAAACATAACAACTATTCTACACTTCAATCATACCTAGATCACCATATTTACAGACTACAACATGCGCCAGTTATTCACATACATGACCAAACCACATGAAGATAGTTCACTTCAAGCCTTAAGATCTTGAAACATCATTAGATCTTATCCTTCATCAAGTGCTAAGGTTCTTCCTCTGTTCAGATCAAGCACAACACCGTAAGCTAGTAACCTGCATATTAGATATCACAGTATATTAGATATTCGATACTTGCACACTTGGCCTAATGGTCTTCTCCTCCTTTTATAGTCTTAGGCCTTTCTCAATACCATGGACCAGAACCACTTAGGACCAATACCTTGGACCTAATACTTGGGGTCAATACCTCACACTCGATACCTTGGACCAATACCATGGATCAAAATGCCATGGACCAAATACTTCTGACCAAACATTTAGTTTTCGAAGGTATACATGCTTTTCCTTTTGTCAAAGTGCGTGTGTATGTATATGCAAATTGTATAAGTGAACCCATGTGTATACGCAGCTTGCTCAAATGTTAAACTGTGTATACCTCTTTCTTGATTCTATGTAGTCTTATCTATAACTTTGTGTTGTTAACTTGCAGTACTGTGATCTGTCATCTGAGTGAGTTGCTTTCTGAACTGATTCCATGAAGTTGTCCTACATTTCATCACATTTGTAAACACTCTTGTCATGCATTCTAACACAGTTGATATCTCTTCTGTAGATTCATCTAGTTACCATATACAAGAGATTTGTTCTGCTATAAGTGGGTTGCCATCAAGTACAATACATACATCACAATGCCAACAGAAGGCCACGTCATGCCTTTGGTGTACTTTAGACTTATGAATAGACTTCCAACCACCTCTTGTAACCTATCATGAGCCTTCATGTGTTGCAAATATCCTACTTGAAGAGATTTGACCCTAGTGAAGAAGATCACCAACAAACAATCTTCAAACCTCCTCGAAGACCACTGTTACCTTAGAAATATTTTCTAGCAAGTGGATATATCCAAAAATGATGGATAAGACTCCTCTATATATACAATTCAATGTAGTTGAAGGGACGTGATTTTGGTTTTATTGAGGTGACATATAGGAGCCAACCTTGTTAATTTTTACATAAATTCAAAAGCGTACTTCTCCTTAACCAAATTTTATGATCTTTAGGTTGATTTTCATCCGATTTAATGCCATAGCTATCTTCACCAAAGGAGCTTTTCAAAGTGGAATTTGGCCTTAGTTTCCACTTTTAACCATATATAATAAATACTAAGTCAAATTTGATAATATAGAATTGAAATTTAGTAACTCAATGTATGTAAAAGATAGAATAAAATAAAAAATAACTCATACATTTTACATATCAAGATAACAAATTTTTGGGTTAATATTTTTTCCATTTTCCTATGAGCCACCAAAATATCCATTAGATCGGGTGGAGAAATAGTTCTAAAGATAAATGTTGAAAAGTTTTAGTAGAATTTGGTATTGATTGTTGCTATGAAATCTGAGGGAGGCCTATCATTACTCTACATGTCCATTTTAACATAATCTTGTAATCATTGAGCTAAGAGGTAGACTATGCTTTTAAATGTAATGGAATTATTATGTATTCTAGGATTCTCAATATTTGAACTAATGATATTACCATTTTGCAATAGTTCATAATGTGTTCAAAATATGGGGACTAAGGGGGCATCATCACTTTTTTTCCATGAAAAACCTTTTACAATTTCATTTAACATAAAAGAGAACTACATTTATGACATATTTTTTATCATGCATGTGATCCTTCATTATTATCCAAGTATGGGAAAATGAACTATGATCTCTAAATGAAAAATAAAATTCTCCACTAAATTAGAGTCTAACCACATAGTACCTCTAGTGGAACTTGAAAAATTATTCACAATATAGTCATATAAAACATTCAATATAGTTCTCTATATCATGCATAAGATCTTGAAAAAATATATTCTAACTAAATATTTAGCAGCTAAAGTACTTCGATGACTCTAAGATTTATCAAATGTCACCACATGTCTTCACATAAGAGCCAAATAATCTTCTAAAAGTCTAGTAATTAAATTAACAAAGTTCCACAATAGAATAATCATATTAAAGATGGATCGTCAAATTTAGAGGATTGGTTATCCACTTCCTCCCAAGTGTGCCATTGTCTACAAGGTGATGATAATCTAAACTTTGCTATATTTATAAAACAAATTGGGCACCACAATCTATGCTTTTTTAATTCAAATATTTTTGAACAGACCTCCCAAAGCATCCCCACCATCATTACCTTCGAAGGGGCTTGCTATTTAGAATAAATAAAATGAGTGATTTAATATTTTCCACTCTTAGTGTTTTAGATAAACTAAATAAATATTCATTTATTGTGTATGAATTATGATCAAGATGAGTATTGCTACAAGGATTCTTGAACTCCTAGGGATACCAACTTTACTTCATCAACCCGTGGTTTGTAGAAGCTTGAGGTGACAATTATGTATACACATTAGATGCAATGACATACTCTCATCACTTTTCAATTATGGGGATAGACCACTAGGGTTTTTCAAACCACTCTCCTATTGACAAGAAAGGTAATTTTCCTACTCTAGGGAATTGAAGTGCTCAATTGAAAAGTGTTATCAAGTGACATGAAATCATCTAGCTAAGAATCTACACATATTTCTTTCAAAAGACACCTAACTTAACCTTGATTCTAAAATCTAGTTTTCTCGAATAAATAAGCATGGAAATTATCCAAAAACTATTGTGAATGGTTCATGCATGTACTAACTAGAAATTGTAGAAAAGCATTTTTGATTTTCTATTTTATGAATGTAAATGACAATTGAAACAATTTTATTTTTGGAAGGGGATACAAGTACTCGGAAAAGGGTCTATAATGGTGTTAATGATATGAAATCAAAGTGAAGGCCCAAACTAGGCTCATATGATCATTTCTACTGAAGTCGAGCTTAAAACATGCTGTTACAGGGTTTTTTGTAGTACTATAAGATGCCCTAGTTCTACTACGTGATGCCTTCTTTTAATATGGGAAATAGGTTGAGAGCCATAGGGAGATAGGAAAGGTAGAATAATGTGCGGGGAAGGTGTGTGATGGGCCAATAAGGAAGAGAGGAGGTGCACACTATCCAATGCTTAGCCCAAGTCTTTAATATGGTTGAACTTGGTCAACAAAGATGTCCAATTTGCTACAAAAAAGAAACTCAGATTAGGGTTTGGTGGATATTGACAGCGTAGGTGGAGAAGATTTGGACGAGGCAAGTGAGATGAATCTCTGTGGAGATTAGAAACTCCTACAACAACATACATTACTTTCTTCATTTATGCACAACTTCATTTACATATGGAAAAGATGAGTTGAATTTAGGAAAAATAGAGTTATTAATGTCTAATGTGAAATTCTATGAATAGAAGTGCTTCTAAACCATATAAAACTTAAGACACCAAAATGAAAACCATAGGTACTTCTAAGGAATTGAGAAACAATGATCTATTCAACAAGAAATCCTATGCTATGCAGTGATCAGACAATAAATATGTTTTTGCATTGTGAAAATGGAACACTCATGCCATGATCCCATAATGGAGATGAGGCACAAGCAAGTAACATAAGCTTTTATGAAGTATTTAATCTCACTATTGTACCATAGATCTATTTGTTCACTAATTGAAGCCAGCTAAGTAATCATCCAAATAATCGTTGATTAAAGAAAACATAAATCACTTCAGTAGATAACCATTAACCTAATCTAAGTAGACATATACAAAATTCAACAATTTTAGGGGGTCAAGTACTCCAATTGGATTTTCAACATACATGATTTTGATTTGGAATTCATCAAATCTGAGTTGAAGAAATCCTTCATTTTTGCTGAGCTAATTTTCGACCTTCCCACTGCTGAAACTAAGACAATTTCTAATGATTATATTATGGATGAGTTTTTCCTCCTAATTTTGTCATTTGACCCATGATATGGAGACATTCTCATATATCTCAGAACCTATACATTTTGATTTGATACCACTTAGTATGGTCAATTTCATATCCGATATAAAGCCAAAAATTACATTATAATCGATGAAACCCTTTATCATCGT
Source organism: Pinus tabuliformis (assembly GCA_031772625.1). Lineage (NCBI taxonomy): Eukaryota > Viridiplantae > Streptophyta > Pinopsida > Pinales > Pinaceae > Pinus > Pinus tabuliformis. The sequence goes on along the minus strand of CM062814.1, from coordinate 265,873,616 downwards.
CATATGAATATCGTATTTTGAAGGTATCTCACTCATGACGAGGTTAATAAAATCTTAAATGAATGGAATTGTGGGGCATGTGGTGGTCATATCCTTGGTTACGTCACCACACAGAAGATCATGTGTGTTGGTTACTTTTAGCCTACCATATTTTGCAACTACATCCTCACCATCCAAAAGTGTAATGTTTCCCTAATATAAGATCGTAAGAACCATGTTGTTCCTACTCCTTTCCATCTTCTTATGGTCGTTGGGCTATTCGAAAAATGGGGCATTTATTTCATGACATGAAACCCTCACTTGGTTGGGGGCATGGCTATATCATTGTAGTGTTTGACTATTTTTCCAAGTTGATCGATGTGATGGCTGCATACAATAATACCAACGAAAAAGGAACTCTCTATTTATTCAACCATGTCATTAAAGGGTTCAGTGTTGGAGAGGCTATATTTAGGGAGCATGAATTTTTTCTACACAATCAGATGATGTGTGAATTGACTTCCAAGCTCAGACTCTCCCATGAGAGTTCCACTCCCTACTTTCCTTAAGTGAATGGGAAAGTTCAGGAAATCAAAAAAATTCTCAAAGCAATGCTTCAATGCATGTTAGGGGTCCATAAATCACATTGTCATCTCTTCCTTTATAGTATCTTGTGGGTGTATTAGGAATACTATCGAATTGACACCATTCCAAATTTTTTATGGTTTGGAAGCATTCCTTTGAATTGAATGTGAAATTATATCTCACAGACTTGTTGTTTAACTCCTTCCTCCCACTTCCATAGAAGAGGAACATATTTTAAATATGCCACACTTCGATGAAACTCGGCGTGATGATGCAATGGTTAATGAAGCCCATAAGAAACGTATCAAGGTGCAATATGACAAGAGTGTCAAGTTCTGTGTCTTCTCGGAAGGAGACCTTATTTTGTAATACAATAAAGATTCTGATAAATTAAGATTGCGGATGTTTGAGCCAATGTGGCTAGGTATATATAATGTTAAATGTGTTCTTGCTAAAGGGGGCATATAAGCTTGTTGATTTTCATGGAGTTCTCTTCGTGCAACCTAGAAATGGGTTATACATTAATGAATACAATGGTTGATATTTTTCATAGTGCATTGTGTACATGTTCTATATAGGTGTGTTGAGTGTATTTTTAGTGTGTCCCCTTCAGATTTTCCTACATTTTTTTTTAATTATGTTTAAATTTTGTTCGCAGATGTCAACATCCCTTGAACCATACATTGGTGATGCTGATCGTGCTAGTTGTAGTACCTGAAACCTTTCTTCTGCATCATGGGCTACATATACTCTAAATGGTGATTTAGTGAGTTTACAAGGGATTTTTATCAGTCTCTCTACCAATAATAAAGTTTAGTATAACAGAGTGTTCGAACTATTGCTTTAATTGATTTCCGAGGATATCTGTGATATAGTTATCAAACTCAACTCACAACTTGTAGTACTACAGTTAACTAATGTCTATTCAATCAACAGTCCAACTATGCTTCACATGTTCTTTGGGGTTCACCTTGTAGAAATATATTTTGATTTCATCCAATATTGACATATTTATAAGAAATCTAAGAACATTTAAAGATGAATTTTCTAATCATGTTTTATATAGACATTTGTGACACATCTAAATTAAATTGAATACACATCACATATAGTGAAAGAGACAATAGAACCATAAGAAACATTGGATATATAGTATATATATATATATATATATATATATATATATATATATATATATATATATTTTTGTTTTACAAAAAAATTCCCGAGACACATATGGCCACACAACCTAAAATATACATGCAATCAAAATATGGTTATAAACCTCCTAGTAGACTAATGATAGTGATGATGGTATCATGCCACTTTGATGCAGCAAAGTTATATATTTACAAAACTTGTTGACCTATGGGTTATGGGTCCACGTTTGGATAAAAAATTTCGTTACGTAGGGAAACTAGAAACGGGTGGCCACACTTCACGACAGCTACCACACTAATATGTCATCCCATGCTACTGCCTTACAAAAATCCTCTCGCAGAATATATGTTTAAACCTGAAAATTATTCCAATAAATGCACACAAATAATACATTAACCAGAATACATAAAAAACACATTGAGTTCATTAATACTTAGAACTCGATTACAACTATGTGGCCTTGACGGGCACACACTCACCTTGTTATTACATTGCATCAGCCTCCCCCTTCTACAAAATCGAACTCTTATAGTTAAATATAATAACACAATATAGATCAGATCAAGTGAGATCTAATCAATCCCTATCTTCACTCGCATCCATAAAAATATGTGTAAAGTAAGAAATTACAAACAAAGTGAATAAGATTTGGATGAAAAATCTTCCTCATGCCACACATTCTCCTTTGGAAGGTTCCAAAATTTGATTTCAACTTGTGTCATTGATGCTCTTGCATCAGAATCCAGAGGTACAACAGTTTTTATGGCCTCCTCATCATATGCCTACTTCATCCCATAGCAATTCTACCCACCTCCTTTGTGGAACTACCTTTATGATCTTTCCATGAGCTACAACAAAACCTCTGTAGTAAGAACTCCTCCCTGCTACTTGATACTTCACCAAACTTCTCTCCACCGAGCTCAGTCTTTTGGCATCTCTCAGGTTCTCTCTCCTTTGGAACCATTTGAGCACTCCTGCTCTAGGCTACTGCAATATTCTCACCTTCTTCTATCACTATCTATACAACAATATAAAGACCACATAATCACCAATCTTCAACATATTTTCACCTCTAGGCAGAATCATTTTCAGCTCTGATACCACTTTGACGCAGCAAAGTTGCATCTTTACACAACTCACGGACCTGTGCATTATGGGTCCACGTTTGGATGAAATTTTCCGTTATGCAGTGAAAGTGGAGATGGGTGGCCATGCTTCACGATAGCTACCATTTCAAGATCTCACCCCACGCTGCTGTGTTACAAAAGTCCTCTCCCAGAATATATGTTTAAACCTGAAACTTATTCCAATAAATGCACACAAATAATACATGAACCAGAATACATAAAAAAGACACATCGATTTCATTAATAATTCGAGCTTGATTACAACAATGTGGTCTTTATGGGCACACACTTACCCCGGTATTACATTGAATCAGTCTCCTGCTTCTACACACTCACTCTTAAAGTTAAATAGAGTAACACAATATGGATCGAATCAAGTCAGATCTGATCAATCCCTATCTTTGCTCAGATCCATCAAAATCTACGTAAACTAACAAATTACAAACAATCTCAATCAGATTTGGAGGAAATATCATCCTCATGCCATGCAGTCTCCTTTAGAAGGTTCCAAAATTCTATTTTGACATGGGTCCTTAATGGTCATGCATCACACTGCATGACCCATATTACACAGTAGCCAACTAATACAGTAGCTTGTAGACCCTAGTCTCAGTTATGCCGTGGGTCAATGCTCCATGTGATGTTCAACCTCTGCAAGGTCTCAGCCACATTGAGATCCTTTTGTACCTGTCGTCCTGCTACAACAACTTATGATATTGTTGGTACCTATTGTGGGCCTTATACATGATGAAGATGAGAAGAACCCACATGTGGAATGGGTCCGATATCTGCATGTGTAGACATCAATAGTTTACTCTCGTATACATCAAAAATCACAAAAAAAATGTAAAAATTTAAAATATAAAAACTATCAAAATGTTTCTTACTTTAACTATGGCACCCCATCTCTTTCCATTAGGAAGCACAAGCTACAAGTCTTTACAAAAGTCAGTTCCTGCATATGGATAGTCCCCTATCATAATTATTTTCATGCATGAGTCACCTACACTAGTGTGAAACTCATCGATGGCTCACCTACATTTCTAGACATGAGATCCACATGCCTCCTCATCTGTGGGACTCTTAGATCTTTGGGATCAAGCGAGATATGTTGTGGCCTAAGCAACAAAATATGCTCTAAGCTCAAAGGAATCAATATCGAACAATGGCCATAGTTCATTAACTTTCCATGTTTTTTGTTGGTCATCTGCTCCTTCATGTTTACGAGTAATCCTTTGCTCGAGTTGAATACTATCTGCTCCAGACACTATAAACCATATTTCATATGAGACTTATTGGGCACATGTAGAGTTGCACTACTGATCAATATAGAAATGATAAACATGATCATTCTTAGAGTCAAATGGACCACATCCTTGACGTCTATTTTCCCATATTTAGTTATTTAGGATCTTCATCTAAACTTTGCACTAACATAATCCTTGAATGTATCTCCATAACTCGTAGAACCAAACAAAGACATGGGGAAACCAAACCTAGATAGACCAGTCAAGATGCATATATATTCTACATGTATTTCAATTATACGTGCAACAAGTCTAATTTCATTTTCCTGAACATCTTATGCACAAATAAAGATACCTCAACAATTCCATCTATTGCCTCATACGAGGAAGCCAGAACAATTTTAAGATCCCACAATCTCTTAAAGTATGGATAGTGGTAGGCTTATTATTTGTAGTTAAATATTACTCCTCATGTTCTATTGCCCTCAATATGAAACCCATTTTGTTCCAAAAGATACCTGAAAAATCACAAGGATCATTAGGATAAGCTTCATACTCAAAATTAGAAAGGTTTTAAGGGAAGCATAAAAAAAAGGCAGGGAATTATTCTTAACGCACCTTGGTAAGGGAAGATAATGCATTTTTGCATCGCCATAAGTGTATTTTCTTCCTTTCCAATGCTTTTTTCGACTTGTTGGGGGTCTGTTGGTTGTAGGGCAAGAAATTAGAGCCCTAGGTTCCTAAAAAACTAAAATATATTGCATGAAATCACAAAATGGATGTAGAAGAAGAAAGAGAAAGTTTATAGCTCCAAACTAGAAGTGACAACACTCAAAATGATCTACTCGATTGATCACAATTAGCTACAAAATATTTCGGTGAAAAAATACTATGAACTCACTCTCGAAGAGGTTAAATGTGAAATTATAAATATGAATTACATTTTTCCTATTTTATTTTTATTTTCCTTAGTATTTTAATAATACTTTAATACTTTTACCTAAATCTGATTCAATTTTATAATGAAAAATGTATTTTTAATCTTTTGGTGGTGTTTAGACCACATTAACAATTGTTTAGTCGATTTGATGATGTCTAGATTAAAATAGATCATTTTGACCACATACCGTACTTTTATAGTTTTTTCACACACTCTAAACTTACCAAAAAGGAACCCCTAGACTATCATTTCATCTCTTTTTATACTCCAAAAATATGAAAAAAATCGAGTACTTGTCTCTTTCAACTTGTTAAAGTAAATGAAAAGACATCTACTCAGTATAAGTTTAAGCCTTTTTTAGACTAAGATAGAGTATCTACGAAAAAGGAATACCTTAGTCGGACATGGCTAAGAGGTTCTCATGAGTATTATTTTCTACATTTTCACACTCAAGAGACTATTTATGAAAAGAAGCATTTGGAATTTTCCTTTTCTCCTTTTTTTCAAAATCTCTAAATAGGACAAAAATGTCGAGTTTCGCCATTGGTGGACTCGTAAAAACATCAAACAATAATGGAATCGTTGACCATTATGGTTCGTTAAATATAATTAGAAGGATTCAATTGAAGGATGAAATTGTAGATCAAGTATATGTTATCCTCCTCAAGCTTGTTAAAAAATGAAGATGTTCTCACCAAAAACGTTTGGGGAAATTGGAAAAATAGAGTACTCCAGCTTAATGGCAACGAGTCGCTCTTGAACACGAAAATCTTCATCTTCATCTTTGTGGTTGTTATATTGGGAAATTTTCTTGTATTTTGGTCCATGACACCATTTTAAAGCCTCCATTTTTAGTTTTGGGTCAATGCTTCCAAGTCCATTCAGTGTTACCGATGTGTTCGAGAGAAATCATTCAGTTTATATCTTCTACAATATTCATAGGCCTTCATTGCATATTTGTCATTCCTGAACCAATTCCAAATCAATATCATTTTGTGTCAAATCATGATACTTGTTTCATTTCATTGATGAGGGATACATCGTGGGCCTCCTATGATGAGTTGCTTCCTATTGAAATCATTTCATTATCGAGGAAGTTAACTTAGAAAATTTTTATTTAATACCTTGGGGCTTGCGTACATATATGGAAAGTTTCCTCACTCTCAACAACAAGTTTTCATCATTGGCCTTCAACTAAAAAATTATGTGTGGTGTTTGCATTCAACTCATTCATTCACACCATATGAATTATACTACTGTACCTTGAGAACCATTAACATCAATGGTGGTTTCTATCACATCTCTTAATGAATTGCATAATTGGATGTTAATTATATGGTATCTACCATGTTTGACTCTAACTCCTTTATTCACATGATTAGACTCGTACATTGAATGGTCGAGTGAGTGAGATAGAAGACCTGAGGTTTAGTTACATAAAACTTGGTTGTAATTTTAGGATCAATGCAAAATTATGAAACATGATGGCTATGACCATATAGCCATATAATCATAGGTTCACACTTTTTCATCAGTGGACATGTCTTCTTGTTCATTTTACATGTGATATTAACTTATGTGCTGGTAATGGGTATGCATCACTCAGCAAAGATGTCATTATGTAAATGTATTATAACCAATGATGATCCCACCAGTTTTTCTCAATATTAACTTGTCACAAGATAAATCACTTCAGTCATTAGCCGATGTTTCTAACATTGTGCTTTAGGTGGCGATTTGTTACTAGCCATGTTGTCACATCTTGTCAATAGTCTCGCAAACTGAATTTATCCACATCCATGAACACGTTTTCATCATCCATACAAAAATCCCCAAGTATGACCCTCCCAAATCCTTGAGTTTTTGTGTCCAACTACCTCAAGTCAATGCTTTTAAGGCCCAACGTAGCATGACCCTTTAGGGATCTTTGTTCAGCAACAGGTTTCTAAGTTTTGCACCAGTGCTGATGAACAACAAGTTGTCCCTTGTTGGAGATGAGTTGATTGTATAAGTTTAGGAAATTAAAAATAAACCCTAAGCTTCCTATTATAGAAGATTCGATCAATTTTTTCAACCATTTACCTTGAATAGGAACTTCCAATCCAATCTGATCCTACCTTGGATATTTCGCCTCTTACCCCCTCAGCTCATCCTCCCATCAAGGGTGTATCCCAAGCTGAGATTGGTAAATGGAAAATAATTCCTAAAATACCACACTCTCCTATAAATCTACAACGATATAAACCATCAAGTTTGGATTTTGTAGACTAATCATAAGGGAATGTTCCTAATAGCTCTATTGCTTTAAAGTTTGATGATTTGTTTCGTGCTATCCTTAGCGATGAAATGCAATAGAAAAGCTTAGGTGTGACAACATGTAATTATTTTCTGCAAGGACTAGGGGAAGAAATATACAGAGAGGAAAGAGCCTCGGACATTGAAATAAGTGAAGTAAAGGGAGATCCTAATCCATATCGAGGATTATGTGTTGGAAGTGTGGGAAGAAGGGACATGTGAATAAAGACTACAAATCTCGAACTGGAAAAGAAGGAGATGGACAAAAAGAGGACAACCATGAAGTAAATGTAACATGTGATGTGTTGCAAGATGCCTTGATTCTTTCATTAAAAAAAAATTGGTTCTTGGGTGGTAGATTCAAGGGATTCATTCCATGCCACACCTAATAGGAAACATTTTCATGGCTTCGTTCAAGGAGATTTTGGCCAGGCTCATTAGAGTGATGATAAGCCATGTAAAATAGTTAGAATGGGTAAGGTATTTATAAAGAAATATAATGGAAACCAATCTATTAAAGGAGGCAAGGCATGTTCTATATCCAAAGAAAAATCTAATTTTATCAAGGCAGTTGGGAGGTGAAGGATGTGTAACTACATTTCCAGACAACACCTAGAAGGTCACTAAAGGAGCCTTGGTAATATCAAAAGGAGAAAAGGTTGGTACATTGTATCTATGCAATGGTATTTCTAATTTTCCTAATGCCTTAACCTCCATAAGAGAATATGTGATATTGTGGCATCATGGTCTTGGGAAAATGAGTGAGAAGGGGATGTATATTATTCACTCACGAATGTTTGAATCATGTTGATTTGGAATTTTTTGAGATTTTTTTTTATGGAAAATGCAAAGCCAAATTTCTCGAACATGGTAAAGAAAAAAAGAGTGAAAAATTAGAGCTTGTGCATACAAATGTATGGTGACCTTCTGGGTGTCATCAATTAGTAGTTCTCACTATTATGTTACTTTTCTTGATGATGCAACTAGGAAAAAATGGTTTTCTTGTATTGAAAATAAATCCGATGTTTTTGATACCCTTAAGAAATTTAAATATTTGGTTCAGAATGAGACAGGAAAGAAGATGAAGTGTCCCAGATCATATAATGGATGTGAATACTAAACAATGATTTTGATAATTACTATTCATAGCATGGAATTCATAGCGAGAAGACAATTCTAGGAACACCGCAAGAAAATGGTGTGTAATAAAGGATGAAGAGGATAATCATGGAGCATGTAAGGTGCATGAGATTTTATGTAGGATTTCCCTTACAATTTTGGGTAGATGATGTAGATAATTTTGTTTATCTAATAAAAGGAGGGCCTTCAAGTTCCTTCGATGGTGGTATGCTAGAGGAGGCATGGACTAGTATAAAGGTAGACTACTCATTTCTAAAGACTTTTTTATTGTGAATAATTTTTCGATATTATTAAATAGAATCGAACAAAGCTTGAGGAAAAATCAAGGATGTGTCCCTTTATTTGATATGGATTTAATGATTTTGGTTATTGCTTATATTGTTATGAGAGCCATAAAATTAAGAGGAGTAGAGATGTGGTATTCAATGAAATGCTTTTATACAAAGATTAGTTGTAGGGAAAGAACAAGAACAAGGAAACATAGAGTAGATGGTTCTTGAGGAGATCATAGGAAAATTAAATTTCATGGTGCAAGGAAATCATAAAGATCAACAACAAAAAAAAAATAACATGCACCTCAAACTCCTCCTAGTGTTGTTACAATATCTACCAAGATAGTAGACCCCCTCAATGATATTGGCCTTCATTATATTATGTATTAGATATCATTTTGGGATTCAACTATGTTAAGTAAGTCATTCATCTATGACCATTTCCATTAGAGGTAGTCATAACTGGCTAATTTCTCATGATTTTTTAATAGTCAACTTAGCACTCATTACATTGGGTGATGCTCACATGGGTGGAGAAGTGCGATTGAAACTAGTGAAATCAATCACATAGCGTCAATCATCACTTTCGAGGCTTGCACTCGGTGACCAGGACTTCCCCAGAGGTCATCCATCCCAGATCTCATTTGGCTCAAGCATGTTTAACTATGGAGTTTTTCGCACAATCCAGCCCACATAGCTTGCTACCACATTTACAAAACCTTAGCAAGTATTGTGCCTCATGAACCATTCAAGAAGATTTCCCTTCACTCTTTTAGAATTAAGTATTGGGGATTTCTGTAGTGCATTATATTAGATATCATTTTGGGATTTGACTATGTTAAGTAAGTCATTCATCGATGACCATTTCCATCAGAGGTATTCGTAATTGACTAATTTCTCATTGTTTAGAAAATCTTCGGCAAAATCACATAATCAATCTCGACGCGTTTCGAACCAACCATTCATCATCAGTTGAAGGACTGATCTGGCTAAGCTTGATTAAATAGAGTGTGCAGAGATTTATAATTATTAGCCGTTGCATTATTGGGATCTCTGCACACTCTATTTAATCAAGCTTAGCCAGATCAGTCCTTCAACTTGTCCTGACGATGAACCACACTGGTTGGTTCGTCGACAAAAGATTGATTATGTGATTTTGCCGAAGATTTTCTAAACAATGTTATGGATCACAGAAGTCTAAATTCCTTAATAATTTCTCATTATTTATTAATACTCCACTTAGCACTCATTGCATCAATTGATGCTCATAGGGGTGGAGAAGTCGGATTGAAAATAGTGAAATGAATCACATAGCGCCAATCATCACATCCAGTGCTTTCACCTTGTAACCAGGACTTCCCTGGAGGTCACCCATCCCTTTAGTCTGGAGTAATTCTAGTGAACAAGAAGGATATGAAGAAGCAATGTAGGTAGAAACTAGAAGTGGGAGAATTACATGAAATGAGATATGGAATCCTTGGTAGATAATGAGACATCGGACTTAGTCATGTTTCTTGCAAGTAAAACAAAATTGGACAATAGATGGGTTTACAGGTTGAAGGAAGAAGGTCAAGGAAAATAAACGTATAAGGATAAAGTTGAGGTGAAGGGGTTTGCACAAAAGAATGCTTTAGATCTTCATGAAATATTTTATCATGTTGCTAAAATAACATCAATCAAAGGTATTTTTATTCTAGTGGCAAAAAAAGATTTTCATACTGAACAGTTAGATGTAAATAAAACCTTTCTCCATGGGGATATGGAGGAAGAGATTTATATGCAATAACACAAATTAAATGAGGTCAAAGGGAAGGATAAATTAGTGTGAAAGTTGAAGAATAACTTGCATGGCTTAAAACAGGCTCCAAGTTAGTGGTATCTAAAAGTTGACAGGTATATGCCTGAGAAATGTCATACTAGACGCCACTCTAACCACAGTATTTATCTTAAGAAACAAAATAATGGAAATTGTATTATATTTGTATTGTATGTAGATGAAATTCTGATTGTAGTGTCTAACATGAAAGAAATAAATGTGCTCAAAGGGAAATTGGCTAATTCATTTTCAATGAAGAATTTTGGTGTTGCAAAGTAAATCCTGGGTATGAGAATAGAGAAAGAAAAAAAAATCGCAAATTAAGATTGTCTCAGAGTGAGTACATAAAAAAAAATGTTAGAAGCATTTATTATGGATAATGAAAAACTAGTCAGTACACCTTTGGCTAGCCATTTCATACTAACCAAGGAAATGTGTCCTAAGGACAATGAAGAGATGGATTATATGTATAATGTTCTATATGAATAAGCCGGTGGAAGATTGATGTATGCAATGTGAGCAAAATCATGATATTGCACATGTAGTGGGAGTTGTAAGGAGATATACAAAGAATTCGAGGAAAGAGCATTGGATGGAAGTGAAGTTGATTCTTAGGTATTTGAGAACTATCACTAAACAATAATTATGTCTTGGAGGTTCAAACATTGTTCTACAACAATATGTCGATGCCAATAGAGAAGGTGCTACAAATAACTGAAGGATCACCATAGGGTATTTTTTTACTGTAGGTGGAACAACTATGAGATAGGTTTCAAAAATGCAAAACATTGTTGTACTTTCAACAACAGAAGAAAAATATGTTGTTGTTATAGAGGGTAGTAAATAAATAATTTGGTTTGAAAGGTTTATGTATGAATTGGGAAAGAAGAAAGAGGTTGGTAGATTATACCACAAATATTAGAGTGCTAGTCATATTGCAAAGAACTCACATGTCATTCCAAGAAGAACAATACACAACTAAGGTACTATTTCATAGAGTCAGTTTTGGAAGATGAACAATTGAAGTTGGAAAAGGTACACACTAGCCAGAATCCTATGGATATTCTCACAAAGGAGGTAAATAGGGAGAAACTAATATTTTTCTTAGTTTCAATTTGTCCTCAAGTATGATGGTGGAGATGAGAAGCAAGTATAACCAAGTGAAGCCATTTTCGAACATGTGAAGAAATGATGGAGTTGATATACTAAGTCTGAAAGTGGGATATTATTGGGTGTGGAGAGTCATTATCTTTTTGATTGTTTAGACATTTTTGTTTTAGTTGTGGTTGGATCGTACTCCCTGATAGGGCCATTTGGGGGTATTTACCCCTTATTAGTGCCACCAAGGGGGTCCAAGGAGGGCAGCAGTAGCCACCTAGCTCACCCTTGCGGGGGTTTGGGGGAATTCCCCCAAAGTAAACATTATATGAAAAATTTCCTTGTAACATATTATAATTTCATAGTCAATCTCATCTATTCTTTAGTTAGAATATCTGAGAGTAGAAGTTATGTTAATTTAGGATTGTTTTCCCTAGAAGGAAACCCTCGATTTAAATGAGGGAATTGTATTGTGGTTGTGTATTATTGTAATCATGAAGAAAAAAGGAGTCTCTATGTGAGGGACAGGACGAAATCATGACATATTTGTTATCAATTTTATCTATTCATTTTGATGGATAATATAAAAGAAGGAATGGATGTTTCTTGATTGACATAGCACAAATTGTGTGAACCACATATATTTGTGGCTCTCTTGTTTTATGCATTTATATGATTGTGTTTCTGTAATATTTTATGTGTTCCGTTGCCTATTTACTTAATTTATAATAGGTGTCATTGACATTATAGCATAAGTAACATCACCTCGAAGGTAGATGCTTGAAGGAAGCTCCTTTGAAGAAACCTTGTAGAGGTTATAAAATGAGTGCTACAAAGATTTTGCTGAGAAATGAAAGTCTAGAGTTTAAGTTTTGATCGAGGTGGATATTGTTGGCCACCCTCCTATTCCACTTCAACCAATAACAATGTCCCTTTTAGTTTTTTATTTTCCTTAATTGTAGCACAATTTACTATTTTTGGCAGTTTCTCAAGTCTTGAACTTCTAGAGTCATTTTGAGACCCTAAACGATGGTTTTAGGGAAAATAGAGAGACTGAAAAAAGTCTCGAATAACCTGACCACCTTGTTTTGAATTTAATCTACAACATCTTTGAAATCTTCCAAACTAGGTATTATGATAGCCAAATAGGGATCATATCCTAAAGTTATGACCTCAGGAAATTGATGTACCAATTTACCCAAGCACGACCCACATTTTTTGCACTTCATCTCCTAAGGTTAGGTTTTTGGATGGTTAGGGTTTTCCATTGTCTCTCAATATTAAAAATGCCTTGGAGCCTCACTGTAACACAATTCAGAGGCAAATAGCCACCACATCTCTTCTGAGAGATAAGCTACCATTGCTCGAGCTAGATTATTTCCATTCTGTTTGTAAGCATATTTATTATTATGATATTAACGAAATGAAGTGCTATTTCTGTTGCATTTCTATATTTATGGTTATATCTATAATTTGTTGCATTCTTGTTTAATTTCATATCAATGGTATCAGAGCGTTCTGCTCTTTCTCTAATTTTCTTTGAGTGTCCTCAACGAGGTCAGGGTATAAGATGTTAGGGCTCGATCAAGTTGAGCCATTAGAGGACTAGCCACAAAAACCCCGACGACCTCCCTTGGTGGAGGAAAACAAATACAAGGGGGGCATGATATCCTTTCACAATATTGCTCGAGGAATCCCTCGAGTGAAAGAGGAACATGATCATGGATAACTTTGACTAGATCCTTTAAAGGCTACTCCATTAGTGACACATCTTCATCTAGAAGCCACTTTTGAGGTGCCACTCCTTTTAAGGTACAATTTAACTTCGATATTCCCATATTTGAGGGCCAAATAGACATAAACTTCATAGATCAATGGTTGAATATTTTGGAAGGATATTTTCTATTCATGATTTTTCCAATCGAGAAAAGGTTACTTTTACACTTCTCAAAGTTTACCCATGCATCAAGGACTGGTGGGAAGCTAACTATGAACAAAAGCATGAGAGGGAATCCCCATTGTTTTCCGCTGCACCAACATGGGATTATTTTTGAGACACCATAAGCTAACAATATTACCCTGTTGGTAGCTACAAAGATAAATACATAAAGTGGAGAATGCTACAACACGGAAGCGACCAAGATGTGCCGGAGTTCACAAATATTTGAGACAAGAAGAAATGACAACATATTTTTATCAATTGTATCTCTTCATTTTGATGGATAATATAAAAGAAGGGATGGATTTTTCTCAATTTACATAGCCCAAATTGTGTGAACCACATATATTTGTGGCTCTCGTGTTTTATGCATTTAAATGTTTGTGCTTTTTTAATATTTTATTTGTTCCATTGCTCATTTACTTAATTTCTAATAGGTGTCAATGACAATGTATCATAGGATAGATCACCCCGGAGGTAGATGCTTGGAGGAAGCTCCTTTGAAGAAACTCTATAAGGGTTATAAAATGATCCCTACTAAGATTGTGCTGAGAAATACAAGTGTGGAGTTGAAGCTTTGATCTAGGTGGATGTTGGTGGCCACCCTCCTATTCCACTTTGACCCCAACACTATGTTTTTTAGTATTTTGTTTTCGTTAACTGTAGTAGAATTTACTATTTTTGGCATTTTTTTGGGTCCTCAACTTATAGAGCTATTTTGAGGCCCAAACGCTATTTTTAGGGAAAAAAAGAGACCAAAAAAAGTCTTGAAAAACCTTACCCCATTAATTTCACTCAACTCTACAACATCTTCGACATCTTCAAAATCAGTTATTATTATAGCCAAATGAAGATCACATAATAAAGTTACAACCTCAGGAAATTAATGTACCAATTTACCCATGTAGGGCTCATAGTTTTGGCACTTCATCTCCTAAGGTTAGGTTTTTGGATGTTTATGGTTTTCTATTGTTTCTCAATAATAAAAATTCCCTGGAGACTCATTCTAACATAGCTCAGAGGCATATAGCTAACACACCTCTTCTTAGAGACAAGCTACCATCGCTCGAGCTAGTTTATTTCCATTATGTTTGAAAGAATATTTTAATATTGTGATATTAATGAAATGAATTGTTATTTCTGTTGAATTTCTATATTTATGGTTATATCTATAATTTGTTGCATTCAGGTTTATGTTCAGATCTATGGTATCAAATCATTCTTCTTTTCTCTATTTTTCTTTGCGTGTCCTCAGTGAGGTCATGGTATAAGGAGTTAGGGCTCGATCTGGTTGAACCATTACATGACCAGCCAGACAAACCCAAACGACCTCCCTTTGTGGAAGAAAACAAATACAAGGGGGCTAGATATCCTTACACAATATTTCTAATGGAAGCCCTCGAGCAATAGAGGAACGCTATGATGGATAAATTTGACTAGATCCTTTTAAGGCTACCCCACTCCTTGGATGTGTCATGAGTGGGGTAGTCTTCAAAGGATCTAGTCAAAGTTATCCATCATCGTGTTCCTATGTTGCTCGAGGGCTTCCATTAGAAATATTGTGTAAGGATATCTTGCCCCCTTGTATTTTTTTTCTTCCACAAAGGGAGGTCGTTTGGGTTTGTCTGGCTGGTCATGTAATGGTTCAACCAGATCGAGCCCTAACTCCTTATACCATGACCTCACCGAGGACACGCAAAGAAAAATAGAGAAAGAGAAGAACGTTTTGATACCATAGATCTGAACATAAACCTGAATGCAACAAATTATAGATATAACCATAAATATATAAATTCAACAGAAATAACAATTCATTTCATTAATATCACAATATTAAAATATTCTTTCAAACATAATGGAAATAAACTAGCTCGAGCGATGGTAGCTTGTTTCTAAGAAGAGGTGTGCTGGCTATATGCCTCTGAGCTATGTCATAATGAGTCTCCAGGGAATTTTTATTATTGAGAAATAATAGAAAACCATAAACATCCAAAAACCTAACCTTAGGAGATGAAGTGCCAAAACTATGAGCCCTACATGGGTAAATTGGTACATTAATTTCCTGAGGTTGTAACTTTATGATGTGATCTTCATTTGGCTATCATAATAACTGATTTTGAAGATGTCGAAGATGTTGTAGAGTTGAGTGAAATTAAGGGGGTAAGGTTGTTGAAGACTTTTTTTGGTCTCTTTTTTTCCCTAAAAATAGCATTTAGGCCTCAAAATGGCTGTATAAGTTGAGGACCCAGAAAAAAGTCAAAAATAGTAAATTCTGCTACAGTTAACGAAAAAAAATACTAAAAAAGACAGTGTTGGGGTCGAAGTGGAATAGGCGGGTGGCCACCAACATCCACCTGGATCAAAACTTCAACTCTAGACTTGTATTTCTCAGCAGAATCTTAGTAGGGCTCATTTTATAACCCTTATAGAGTTTCTTCAAAGGAGCTTCCCCCAAGCATCTACCTTCGGGGTGATCTATCCTATGATACAATGTCATTGACACCTATTAGAATTTAAGTAAATAAGCAATGGAACAAATAAAATATTAAAAAAACACAAACATTTAAATGCATAAAACATGAGAGCCACAAATATATGTGGTTCACACAATTTTGGATATGTCAATTGAGAAAAATCCATCCCTTATTTTATATTATCCATCAAAATGAAGAGATACAATTGATAAAAAATATGTTGTCATTTCTTCTTGTCTCAAATATTTGTGAACTCCGACACATCTTGGTCGCTTCCGTGTTGTAGCGTTCTCCACTTTATGTATTTACCTCTATAGCTCTCAACAGGGTAATATTGTTAGCTTATGGTGTCTCAAAAATAATGCCAAGTGGGCACAGCTGAAAACAATGGGGATTCCCTCTCATGCTTCTGTTCACAGTTGGCTTCCCACCAGTCCTTGATGCATGGGTAAACTTTGAGAAGTGCAAAAGTAACCTTTTCTTGATTGGAAAAATCATGAATAGAAAAATATCCTTCCAAAAGATTCAACCATTGATCTATGACGTTTATGTCTATTTGGCCCTCAAATATGGGAATATCGAAGTTAAATTGTACCTTAAAAGGAGTGGCATCTCAAAAGTGGCTTATAGATGAAGATGTGTCACCAATGGAGTAGCCTTTGAAGGATCTAGTCAAAGTTATCCATGATCGTGTTCCTCTTTCACTCGAGGGATTCCTAGAACAATATTGTGAAATGATATCATGCCCCCCTTGTATTTTTTTCCTCCGCCAAGGGAGGTCGTCGGGGTTTTTGTGGCCGGTCTTGTAATGGCTCAACTAGATTGAGCCATAACATCTTATACCCTGACCTTGTTGAGGACACACAAATAAAAATAGAGAAAGAGCGGAACGCTCTGATACCATTGATTTGAAATTAAACACGAATGCAACAAATTATAGATATAACCATAAATATAGAAATGCAACAGAAATAGCACTTCATTTCATGAATATCATAATAATAAATATGCTTACAAACAGAATGGAAATAATCTAGCTCGAGCAATGGTAGCTTATCTCTCAGAAGAGATGTGGTGGCTATATGCCTCTAAATTGTGTTACAGTGAGGCTCCAAGGCATTTTTAATATTGAGAAACGATGGAAAACCCTAAACATCCAAAAACCTAAACTTAGGAGATGAAGTGCCAAAAATGTGGGTCGTGCTTGGGTAAATTGGTACATCAATTTCCTGAGGTCATAACTTTAGGATATGATCCCCGTTTGGCTATCATAATACCTAGTTTGGAATATGTCAAACATGTTTTAGAGTAAATTCAAAACAAGGTGCTCAGGTTGTTCGAGACTTTTTTCAGTCTCTCTGTTTTCCCTAAAAACACCGTTTAGGGTCTCAAAATGACTCTAGAAGTTCAAGACTTGATAAACTGCCAAAAACAGTAACTTGTGCTACAATTAAGGAAAATCAAAAACTAAAAGAGACATTGTTATTGGTTGAAGTGGAATAGGAGGGTGGCCAAAAATATCCACCTCAATCAAAACTTAAACTCTAGACTTTTATTTCTGAGAAAAATCTTTGTAGCACTCATTTTATAACCTCTACAAAGTTTCTTTAAAGGAGCTTCCTTCAAGCATCTACCTTCGAGGTGATGTGTCTTATGCTATAATGTCACTGACACCTATTAGAAATTAAGTAAATGGGCAATGGAACACATAAAATATTACAGAAACAAAATCATATAAATGAATAAAACAAGAGATCCACAAATATATGTGGTTCACACATTTTGTGCTATGTCGATGGAGAAACATCCATTCCTTCTTTTATATTATCCATCAAAATGAAGAGATAAAATTGATAAAAAATATGTCATGCTTTCCTCCTTTCCCTCACATAGAGACTCATTTTTTCTTCATGATTAGAATAAGACACAACCACAATACAATTCCCTCATATAAATCGAGGGTTTCATTCTAGGGAAAACAATCCTAAATTAACATAACTTCTACTCTCAGATATTCTAACTAAAGAATAGTTGATATTGACTATGAAATTATAATATTTTACAAGGGAATTTTTCATATAATTTTTACTTCGGGGGAATCCCCCCCAAACCCCCGCAAGGGTGAGCTATGTGGCTACTGCTGCCCCCCCTGGACCTCCTTAGTGGCACTAATAAGGGGGAAATACCCCCAAATGCCCCTACCAGGGACTATGATCCAACCACAACTAAAATGAAAACTTCCAAACAATCAAAAGGATAATGACTCTCCACACCCAATAATATCCCACTTTCAAACTTAGTATATCCACTCCATCATTTCTTCACATGTTGGAAAATGGTTTCACTTGGTTCTACTTGCTTCTCATCTCCACCATCATACTTGAGGAAAAATTGAAACTAAGAAAAATATTAGTTTCTCCCTATTTACCTCATTTGTGATAATATCCATAGGATTCTGGCTAGTGTGTATCTTTTCCAGCTGCAATTGTTCATCTTCCAAAACTGACTCTATGAAATATTACCTTAGTTGTGTATTGTTCTTCTTGGAATGACATGTGAGTTCTTTGCAATATGACTAGCACTCTAATTTTTGTGGTATAATCTACCAATCTCTTTCTTCTTTCCCAATTCATCCATAAACCTTTCAAACCAAATTATTTACTACCCTCTATAAAAACAACATATTTTTCTTCTGTTGTTGAAAGTACAACATTGTTTTGCATTTTTGAAACCTATCTCATAGTTGTTCCACCTACAGTAAACAAATACCCTATTGTGATCCTTACGTTATTTGTAGCACCTTCCACATCGGCATCGACATATCGCTGTAGAACAGTGTTTAAACCTCCAAGACATAATTATTGTTTAGTGATACTTCTCAAATACCTAAGAATCCACTTCACTTCCATCCAATTCTCTTTTCTCGAATTCTTTGTATATCTCCTTACAACTCCCACTACATGTGCAATATCATTATTTTTCTCACATTGCATACATTAATATTCCACCGGCTTATTCATATAGAACATTATACATATAATCCATCTCTTCATTGTCCTTACGACACATTTCCTTGGTTAGTACGAAATGCCTAGCCAAAGGTGTACTGACTAGTTTTGCATTATTCATAATAAATGCTTCTAACATTTCTTTTTACGTACTCACTCTGAGACAATGTTAATTTGTGATTTTTTTTTTACCTTTCTCTATTCTCATACGAAGGATTTACTTTGCAACACCCAAATTCTTCATTGCAAATGAATTAGCCAATTTCCCTTTGAGCACATTTATTTCTTTCATGTTAGACACTACAATCAAAATTTCATCTACATACAATACAAATATAATACAATTTCCATTATTTTGTTTCTTAAGATAAATATTGTGGTTAGAGTGGCGTCTAGTATGACATTTCTCAAGCATAAACCTGTCAAATTTTAGATACCACTAACTTGGAGCCTGTTTTAAGCCATGCAAGTTATTCTTCAACTTTCACACTAATTTATCCTTCCCTTTGACCTCATTTCATTTTTGTTATTGCATATAAATCTCTTCCTCCATATCCCCATGGAGAAAGGCTTTATTTACATCTAACTGTTTAGTATAAAAATCTTTTGTTGCCACTAGAATAAAAATACCTTTGATTGATGTTATTTTTGTTAGGATATTCCGACACATAGGAAATAGTTAAGTTCAACTTGGTCTAGTATAGAGTTAGGTATAGAGTTAGGTAAAGTGTGTTTCTTTACCGTTGTACATTTTGTAACTTTCAATCCGACGGTCACGATATGTAGTGATCCGACGGTTCATTCTCTCCTCGGTATTACCGACACTTGATCCGTGGCTTGACACCCGATTGGTCCATGAGTTCTATTTAAAGCGTATGGAGGGTCATTGTTCGGGTAATCTGTGCATGAGAGAAGCTTATGTAAATTTTCATTCTTTGATTAATAAATTGCCTGTAGCACACACGTTGGGACAGGCTGTGGACTGTTTCCCTCTTTGAGGGTTTTAACCACGTCAAAAATACTGGTGTATTGATCTGTCATCTGGTTGTGAGCGGTGTCCTTTTGGTATTCTTTCTGAGGAACTTACCCTGTAAATTCCTACATGGTATCAGAGCTATTTGAGGGCCGCATCCGTTGGTGATCCAAATCTGAAGCCGGTAGAACTGCATGCGGCTGTCGTTTCCTAGGTCTGTTGTTTCTGACTGCTTTCGGGCCGAGAGGACTGCTCTGTTGCGTTCGGAGCATCTGTTCCAGTGAGGAACCCCTTTCGTTTCACGCGAAAAGGTTTCCGATAGCCCTAGCTGCATGATTTTTCAGATCGGGAGGTATACAGTGTTTTTTGCAGTTTACTGTTATTTTCTCTCTGCTTATTTTGGTTTCAGTTTATTTAGCCTTTTTTTTAACCGGATCTATACCTTTCATTTCTGCATACGCTCTTTGCCCTGCGACTCTGTGCGATCTGGGCAAATCAGAAACAGAAAGGAAGGATTTTTCTCATGCGTATGCTCTTTTCCCTGCACCTTAGTGTGATCTCGGAAAATCAGAAACATTGAGAAAAATATTTAGTTTTTCGGCTAAAGCTAACTTTGAGATTTTTTTTTTTTAATTTCTAGTTTTTTGGCTAAAGCTAACTTCGAGCCGCAAGGTTCGTTTTTCTTTTCATATTCGTGTTGGGTTTTGTGTTTTGTGTTTTGTAGGGAAAAAGAGCTTTCTCAAGGCAAGCACGCAAACCAAGCCCCCCCCCCTCTCTCTCTCTCTCTCTCAAATTTTTTGTATAGATCAATTGGTTCAAAGCTATTTTAAGAGAGTAGAGGTCTTGGGTTCAAGTCTCCATTTTGTGGGGGCGGATTTTTTTCATTCCCGCACATTCGCGCACTTTGCCGGCAACGTCAACAATTTTTTTTCAAAAAGCCATAACTTCTTCATCCGGAAGCCTTTTTCAGAGCCGTTTTTTTTAAACCACCTATTTTTGCGAGATCTATCCATTGGAATACTTACATTCAACATCTTCAGCTTCATTTTTTTAAAAAAAAATGGAAAGTCCATGCCAAGTCATTCTTGACAGCACTAACTACTTCCAATGGGTAGCCTACATGGAAGATTTACTTAGAAGTAAAGGTCTCTTCAGAATAGCCACAGACCAAGAGAAGAAACCAAAAGATGAAGACAAGGCTGCAAAATGGGAAAATAGACAAGATCAAGCACGTGGTTTGATAGGGATGTCTATTTCTCCTGATCTTAGATTCCACATTGCAGAACTTGAGACTCCTCATGAAGCATTAGAAAAACTCGCTAAAGTTTTTGGGATTAAAAATGAAATTAGAGCCCATCAACTTGAAAATGAGTTGCTTACTTTGGATCCTAATAATTTTTCTTGCATTGAAGATTTCTTGTCCAAATTCAAGACCCTTAGATATCTTTTGGAAGGTGTTAAAGTTAAGAAAGAAGATGGTAACCTTATTTATTCCATCCTTACTAAGTTGGGACCAGCCTACTCTGTATTTGTTTCCACTTTCCATTCTACAAGGGAAGCTTTCATTTGTCAAGGAAAAGACTACAAGGCCCCTTCCTTTGACTCCTTTTGTGATTCCTTAATAAGAGAACAAGAAAAACTCTTACACCTTGGTCTTCTTAATCTTGGAAACTCTTCCACGAAAGCGTTAGCCGCCCAGCAGCAACCAAATTCAAAGAATCCTAAGAAGTCATATCCTCAAAAGAATGGTCCTAAACCAACTCAGCCTCAAAATGAAAGATCATTTCAGCAAAATGATAAGACCAATAAAAACAAATGGAAGAAGACTGATAGACATTGTAACTTTTGTAATCGAGATGGCCACTTAGAATCTAAATGCTTTAAGAAGATGGAAGCCTTGGAAGCCGCAATGAAGAAACATAACATCCATGTGGAGCCTACTTCAACTTCAACTTCCGGAATGGCACTTTCTGCATGTCATTGTCAATCATCTCAGTCTGTTTATGCATTAAATGTATCTTCTTCTTCTTCTCATTCTCATGAGTGGCTCATTGATTCTGGAGCCTCTTGTCACATGGCCAAAAACCAAGCCATGTTTTCTTCTTTAAATGATTGTAACACCAAAAATATATATGTTGGTGATGATAGATCTCTTAATGTTGTAGGGACTGGAACTGTTCATCTAGACAATGGTCAGTTTAATGATGTATTATGTGTTCCAACCTTATCCTGCAACCTTCTATCTGTCTATCAGATAACTCATTCAGGTGAAGGTAAAATTGTTGAATTTTCACCTCATGATGTTGTAATCAAGGATCTAAAAGATCCTAAACAGATTCTAGCTACTGGTCTTGCTGATGATTCCACAAGGTTGTATAAGTTTCACAACTTTGGGTCATCAAATCTTCCCTCAGTATTTGTTGCTCATAATGATGAAGTGAGCAAACTTTGGCATGAGCGATTTGGTCACTTAAACTATCGCTCCCTTCAGCATCTATGTAAAGAAAATATGGTGACAGGTCTTCCTATGGTATCTTGCAGAGATGGTGTTTGTTCCGGATGTGTACTCGGAAAACATCATCGGGACAATTTTTACAAACGTGCCTCTTGGCATGCCTCAGCCCCTTTACAGCTTGTGCACAGTGATTTATGTGGTCCTCTTCCTGTTGCTTCATTCTCTGGCTGCAAGTACTTCTTAACTTTCATTGATGATTTCTCGAGACGCACTTGGGTATACTTCTTAAAACTCAAGAGCGAAGTATTTAACACATTTTTGGCCTTCAAAGCCTTTGTTGAAAAACAATCTGGACATCAAATTCTTAAGCGAAGAACTGATAATGGTGGAGAATATGTCAAAAACACATTCATCATACTGTTCCATGCACTCCACAACAAAATGGTGTAGCTGAAAGGAAAAATCGCACCTTAAAGGAAATGGCTAATTGTATGCTGCAATCTAAAGGACTCAGTCTTAGTTTTTGGGCCGAAGCAATTAATTGTGAAAATTATATAATCAATCGCACTCCTACTAAGGTTCTAGAGAATATCACTCCAGAAGAAGCTTGGATTTCCATTAAACCAGATGTAAGTCACTTTCGTGTGTTTGGAAGTGAAGCATGGGCCCATATTCCAGATGAAAAGCATAAAGCTTTAGAACCTAAGAGTGAGAAATGTACTTTTGTTGGATATTCCGAAGATGTAAAAGGTTATAGACTTATTCCATTTAAGTCCAAAAATGTTATCATTAGAAGAGATGTAAAATTTGATGAAAATAAATCGGCCTGCGAGCCTAGTCCGGCGGATGTGCCACCTCTTCCTATCTCTTCTACTTTTGAAAACATTTCTTCTTCAGATGATGAAAGCAAGGATGATAATCCTCCCCCACCTTCTCAGGATCCTCAACTTCCAAGATGGGTCCGTGCTACTCGGGATGCAGCAGGTGATCTTGCCGGTGATCCTACAGATCAGCGACGTACACGTTCTCAGTTTGAAAGAGCCTCTTCTTTACTGGCTCAAGCTCCAGTAAATCATGATCCTGACACTTTTGCAGAAGCTTCAGGCCATCCACATTGGGAAGCAGCTATGAATGAAGAATATCATTCATTGATGACAAATGATACATGGGATCTTGTTCCTCTACCAAAGGGACGCAAACTTGTTAGATGTAAATGGGTTTACAGAACCAAGTATGGACCAGATGGGAAAGTTGATAAACATAAAGCTCGTCTCGTTGCTAAGGGCTTTTCACAGGTTGAAGGCATTGACTACACTGAAACCTTCTCCCCTGTTGCCAAAATGAACTCTATCCGCCTTGTTCTTTCCCTTCCTGCCTCTTTAAAATGGGAAGTCCATCAGATGGATGTTAAATCTGCCTTCTTGCATGGGGACTTGCAGGAAGAAATCTATATGGAACAACCCATTGGCTTCATACAAACAGACTCCAGACTTGTTTGTCGACTTAAGAAATCCCTTTATGGCCTCAAGCAAGCTCCTCGGGCTTGGTATGCCAAAATGGATAGCTTTCTTTTAGAATCTGGCTTTTCTAGGTGTCATTCTGACAATACTGTCTACACCAAGAAAGTGGGCAACTCTCTTATCATCCTTGTTCTTTATGTTGATGATCTTATTCTTACTGGTAGTGATCCCAACCTTATAAACCATGTGAAGTCCAGCCTTAAAAAGAAATTTGAAATGACAGACTTAGGACACTTACACTATTTTCTCGGTCTTCAAGTCTTGCAATCCAAGGAGGGTATTTTCCTTTCCCAGTCCAAGTATGCTTGTGATATTCTTCGTCATTTTCACATGGAAGACTGTAAGCCAGCCCCTTCTCCCTTTCAGTCTGGAGTCAAACTTTCTGTCACTTGTACTTCTCCTGAAGTTGATGCTACCTTATACCGTCAACTTGTAGGAAAACTCTTGTATTTAACCCATACTCGTCCTGATCTTTCCTTTGCTGTTGACCTTGTTGCTCGTTTTATGCAAAACCCCCGTGAAAGTCATTAGAAAGCAGCTAAAAGAATACTTCGTTATGTTCGAGGTACAGTACAGTTTGGGATTCATTACAGTGCCAAAGCAGCTCCTCTGTTAGTTGGTTTCACTGATTCTGATTGGGCTGGTGACCCTGATGATCGGAAGTCTACTGCCGGTTATGTCTTCACTCTTGGTTCAGGACGTATTACATGGGCTTGTAAGAAACAGGCTGCCATTTCTCTTTCATCAGCAGAAGCAGAGTATCGTGGTGTCGTGGAAGCTAGTAAGGAAGCCTTGTGGCTTCGTCAGATCCTATCAGAGTTTGGCTTTGAGCAGCAGCATCCAACCACACTTTGGTGTGATAATCAAAGTGCCATTCAGCTATGCAAAGATCCAGTCCAGCATCAGCGCAGCAAACACATTGAACTACACATGCACTTCATCAGAAAGCTCATTCATGACCATGTTCTTGAAGTGCAATATTGTTCAACAGATGATCAGGTTGCAGACATCTTCACAAAGGCTCTCACAGAGGCAAAGTTCACTAAACTTCGATATATGCTTGGAGTTCAGGAAGTTGTCACTAAGGGGGGATAGGCTCTAGTGCCTCCTTCCTTCTCCTATTGTGTCATATTTGTAAATCCTTCAATCCTATCCCAAGTTGTTCTTAAGGGGGGATGTTAGGATATTCCAACACATAGGAAATAGTTAAGTTCAACTTGGTCTAGTATAGAGTTAGGTATAGAGTTAGGTAAAGTGTGTTTCTTTACCGTTGTACATTTTGTAACTTTCAATCCGACGGTCACGATATGTAGTGATCCGACAATTCATTCTCTCCTCGGTATTACCGACACTTGATCCGTGGCTTGACACCCGATTGGTCCATGAGTTCTATTTAAAGCGCATGGAGGGTCATTGTTCGGGTAATCCGTGCATGAGAGAAGCTTATGTAAATTTTCATTCTTTGATTAATAAATTGCCTGTAGCACCCACGTTGGGACAGGCCGTGGACTGTTTCCCTCTTTGAGGGTTTTAACCACGTCAAAAATACTGGTGTATTGATCTGTCATCTGGTTGTGAGCAGTGTCCTTTTGGTATTCTTTCTGAGGAACTTACCCTGTAAATTCCTACAATTTTAGCAACATGATAAAATATTTCATGAAGATCTATAGCATTCTTTTCTTCAAACCCCTTCCCCACAACTTTATCCTTATACGTTTATTTTCCTTGATCTTCTTCCTTCAACCTGTAAACCCATCTATTGTCCAATTTTGTTTTACTTGCAGGAAACATGACTAAGTCCCATGTCTCGTTATGTACCAAGGATTCCATATCTCCTTTCGTGGAATTCTCCCACTTACTTCTAGTTTCTACCTACATTGCTTCTTCATATCCTTCTCGTTCACTAAAATTAGTCCAGACTAAAGGGATGGGCGACCTCCAGGGAAGTCCTGGTTATGAGGTGCAAGCACCGGATGTGATGATTGGTGCTATGTGATTCATTTCACTATTTTCAATCCGACTTCCCCACCCCTGTATGAGTGCTAAGTGGAGTATTCATAAATAATGAGAAATTAATCAATTACGAATACCTCTTATGGAAATGGTCATAGATGAATGACTTACTTAACATAGTCAAATCCCAAAATGATATCTAATATAATGCACTACGGGAACCCCCAATACTTAATTCTAAAAGAGTGAAGGGAAATATTCTTGAATGGTTCATGAGGAACAATACTTTCTAAGGTTTTGCAAATGTGGTAGCAAGCTATGTGGGCTAGATTGTGGGGAAAAATCCATAGTTAAGCATGCTTGAGCCAAATGAGATCTGGGATGGATGACCTCCGGGGAAGTCCTGGTCACTGAGTGCAAGCCTCGGAAGTGATGATTGACGCTATGTGATTCATTTCACTAGTTTCAATCCCACTTCTCCACCCATGTGAGCATCACCTGATGCAATGAGTGCTAAGTGGACTATTCAAAAATCATGAGAAGTTAGCCAGTTATGACTATCTCTAATGGAAATGGTCATAGATGAATGACTTACTTAACGAAGTTGAATCCCAAAATGATATCTAATACATAATATAATGAAGGCCAATATCATTGAGGGGGTCTACTTATCTTGGTAGATATTTTAACAACACTAGGAGGAGTTTGAGGTGCATGTTATTATTTTTTTTGTTGTTGTTGATATTTATGATTTCCTTGCACCTTGAAATTTACTTTTCCTATGATCTCCTCAAGAACCATCTACTCTATGTTTTCTTGTTCTTTTTTCCTTCCCGTTCTTGTTTCTTTCCCTACAACTAATCTTTGTATAAAAGCATTTCATTGAATACCACATCTCTACTCCTCTTAATTTTATGGTTCTCATAACAATATAAGCAATAACCAAAATCATAAAATCCATATCAAATAAAGGGACACTTCCTTGATTTTTCCTCAAGCTTTGTTCGATTCTATTTAATAATATCGAAAAATTCTTCACAATAAAAAGTCTTTAGAAATGAGTAGTCTACCTTTATACTAGTCCATGCCTCCTCTAGAATACCACCATCCAAGGAACTTAAAGGCCCTCTTTTTATTAGATAAAAAAAATTATCTACAACATCTACCTAAAATTGTAAGGGAAATCCTACATACAATCTCATGCACCTTACATGCTCCATGATTATCCTCTTCATCATTTATTACATACCATTTTCTTGTGGTGTTCCTAGAATTGTCTTCTCGCTATGAATTCCATGGTGTGAATAGTAATTATCAAACTCATTTTTTAGTATTCACATCCATTATATGATCTGGGACACTTCATCTTCTTTCTTGTCTGATTCTGAACCAAATATTTACATTTCTTAAGGGTATCAAAAACATCAGATTTATTTTCAATACAAGAAAACCATTTTTTCCTAGTTGCATCATCAAGAAAAGTAACATAATAGTGAGAACCACTGATTGATGACACCTAGAAGGTCACCATACATTTGTATGCACAAGCTCTAATTTTTCACTCTTTTTTTCTTTACCAGGTTCAAAAAATTTGGCTTTGCATTTTCCATAAACAAAATTCTCAAAAAATTCCAAATCAACATGATTCAAACTTTCATGAGTGAATAACATACATCCCCTTCTCACTCATTTTCCCAAGACCATGATGCCACAATATCACATATTCTCTTATGGAGGTTAAGGTATTGGGAAAATTAGAAATACCATTGCATAGATACAATGTACCAACCTTTTCTCCTTTTGATATTACCAAGGCTCCTTTATTGACCTTCTAGGTTTTGTCTGGAAATGTAGTTACACATCCTTCACCTCCCAACTACGTTGATAAAATTAGATTTTTCTTTGGATATAGAACATTCCTTGCCTCCTTTAGTAGCCATATGTTTCCATTATATTTCTTTATAAATACCTTACCCATTCTAACTATTTTACATGGCTTATCATCACTCTAATCAGCCTGGCCAAAATCTCCTTGAATAGAGCCATGAAAATGTTTCCTATTAGGTGTGGCATGGAATGAATCCCTTGAATCTACCACCCAAGAACAAATTTTTTTTAATGAAAGAATCAAGGCATCTTGCAACACATCACATGTTACATTTACTTCATGGTTGTTCTCTTTTTGTCCATCTCCTTCTTTTCCAGTTCAAGATTTGTAGTCTTTATTCACACGTCCCTTCTTCCCACACTTCCAACACATAATCCTCGATATGGATAAGGATATCCCTTTACTTCACTTATTTCAATGTCCGAGGCTCTTTCCTCTCTATATATTTCTTCCCCTAGTCTTTGCATAAAATAATTACATGTTGTCGCACCTAAGCTTTTCTATTGCATTTCATCGCTAAGGATAGCACCAAACAAATCATCAAACTTTAAAGCAATAGAGCTATTAGGAACATTCCCGTATGATTAGTCCACAAAATCCAACCTTGATGGTTTATATCGTTGTAAATTTATAGGAGAGTGTGGTATTTTAGGAATTATTTTCCACTTACCAATCTCAGCTTGGGATATACCCTTGATGCGAGGATGAGCTGAGGGGGTAAGAGGCGAAATATCCAAGGTAGGATCAGATTGGATTGGAAGTTCCTATTCAAGGTAAATGTTGAAAAATTGATGGAATCTTCTATAATAGGAATCTTAGGGTTTATTTGTAATTTCCTAAACTTATACAATCAACTCATCCCCAACAAGGGACAACTTGTTGTTCATCAGCACTGGTGCAAAACTTAGAAACCTTTTGCTGAAAAAAGATCCCTAAAGGGTCATGCTACGTTGGGCCTTAAAAGCATTGATTTGACGTAGTTGGACATATAAACTCAAGGATTTTGGAGGGTCATACTTGGGGATTTTTGTATGGATTATGAAAAGGTGTTCATGGATGTGGATTAATTCAGTTTGCGAGACTATTGACAAGATGTGACAACATGGCTAGTAACAAATCGCCACCTAAAGCACAATGTTAGAAAAATCGGCTAATGAATGAAGTGATTTATCTTGTGAGAAGTTAATATTGAGAAGAACTAGTGGAGATCATCATTGGTTATAATACATTTACATCATGACATCTTTGTTGAGTGACACATACCCATTATCAGCACATAAGTTAACATCACATGTAAAATGAACAAGAAGACATGTCCACTAATGAAAAAGTGTGAATCTATGATTAGATGGCTATATGGTCATAGCCATCATGTTTCATAATTTGCATTGATCCTAAAACTACAACCAAGTTTTATGTAATTAAACCTCAGGTCTTCTATCTCATTCACTCGACCATTCAATATACGAGTCTAACCATGTGAATAAATGAGTTAGAGTCAAACATGGTAGACACCATATAATTACCATCCAATTATGCAATTAATTAAGAGATGTGATAGAAACCACCATTGTTGTTAATGGTTCTCAAGGTGAAATAGTATAATTGATATGGTGTGAATGAATGAGTTGAATTCGAACACCACACATAATTTTTTAGTCGAAGGCCAATGATGAAAACTTGTCGTTGAGAGTGAGGAAAATTTCCATATATATACGCAAGCCCCAAGGTACTAAATAAAAATCTTCTAAGTCAACTTCAGAGTGAGTTCAGAGTATTTTTTCACCCAAATATTTTTTAGCTAATTGTGATCAATCAAGTAGATCATTTTGAGTGTTGTCACTTCTAGTATGGAGCTATAAACTTTCTCTTTCTTCTTCTACATCCATTTTGTGATTTCATTCAATATATTTTAGTTTTTGAGGCACCTAGGGATCTAATTTCTTGCCCTACAACCAACACACCCCCAACAAGTCGAAAAAATCATTGGAAAGGAAGAAAATACACTTATGGGGGTGAAAAAATGCATTATCTACCCTTAGGAGGGTGCAGTAAGAATAATTCCCTGCCTTTTTTTTTTGCTTCCCTTAAAACCTTTCTAATTTTGAGTATGAGGTTTATCCTAATGATCCTTGTGGTTTTTCAGGTATCTTTTGGAACAAAATGGCTTTCATATTGAGGGCAATAGAACGTGAGGAGTAATATTTAACTACAACTAATAAGCCTACCACTATCCATACTTTAAGAGATTGTGGGATCTTAAAATTGTTCTAGCTTCCTCGTATGAGGCAACATATAGAATTGTTGAGGTACCTTTCTTTCTGCATAAGATGTTCAAGAACATGAAATTAGACTTGTTGCACGTATACTTGAAATACATGTAGAATATATATACATCCTGACTAGTCTATCTAGGTGCGGTTTCCCCATGTCTTTGTCTGGTTCTACGAGTTATGGAGATACATTCAAGGATTATGTTAGCACACACTTTAGACAAAGATCCTAAATAAATAAATATGGGAAAATAGACGTCAAGGATGTGGTCCATTTGACTCTAAGAATGATCATGTTTATCATTTCTATATTGATCAGTAGAGCAACTCTACATGTGGCCAATAAGTCTCATATGAAATATGCTTTATAGTGTCTGGAGGAGATACTATTCAACTCGAGCAAAGGAGTACTGGTAAACATGAAGGAGTAGCTAACCAATAAAAAACATGGAAAGCTAATGAACTATGGCTATCGTTTGATATTGATTCCTTTCACCTTAGAGTAGATTTTGTTTCTTAGGCCACAAAATATTTCGCTTGATCCCAAAGATCTAAGAGTCCCACAGATGAGGAGGCATGTGGATCTCATGTCTAGAAATGTAGGTGAGTCATCGATGAGTTTCACACTAGTGTAGGTGACTCATGCATGAAAATAATTATGATAGGGGACTATCCATATGCAGGAATGGACTTTCGTAAAGTCTTGTAGCTTGTGCTTCCTAATGGAAAGAGATGGGGTGCCATAGTTAAAGTAAGAAACATTTTGATAGTTTTTATATTTTAAAGTTTTACATTTCTTTTGTGATTTTTGATGTATACGAGACTAAACTATTGATGTGTACACATGCAGATATTGGACCCCTTCCACACGTGGGTTCTTCTCATCTTCATCATGTATAAGGCCCATAATAGGCACCAACAATACATTAGTTGTTGTAGCAGGACGACATGTACAAAAGGATCTCAATGTGGTTGAGACCCTTGCAGAGGTTGAACATCACATGCAGCATTGACCCACGGCATAACTGAGACTAGGGTCTACAAGATACTGCATGAGTTGGCTACTGTGTAATATGGGTCATGCAGTGTGATGCAAGAGCATTCAGGACCCATGTCAAAATATAATTTTGGAACCTTCTAAAGTAGAATGCATGGCATGACGGAAATATTTCCTCCAAATCTGATTGAGTTTGTTTGTAATTTGTTAGTTTACGTAGATTTTGAGGGATCTGAGCAAAGATAGGGATTGATGAGATCTCACTTGATTTGATCCATATTGTGTTACTCTATTTAACTGTAAGAGTGACTGTGTAGAAGCAGGAGACTGATGCAATGTAATACCAGGGCGAGTGTGTGCCCATCAAGACCAAATTGTTGTAATCGAGCTCGAATTGTCAATGAAATCGATGTGTTTTTTCATGTATTCCGGTTCATGTATTATTTGTGTGGATTTATTGGCATAAGTTTCAGGTTCAAACATATATTATGGGAGAGGAATTTTGTAACACAGTAGCGTGGGGTGAGATCTTGGTATAGTAGCTATCGTGAAGCATGGCCACCGATTTCCACTTTCACTGCATAACAGAAAATTTCGTTCAAACGTGGACCCATAATGCAGAGGTCCGCGAGTTGTGTAAAGATGCAACTTTGCTGCGTCAAAGTGGTATCAGAGCTGAAAATGATTATGCCTAGAGGTGAAAATATGTTGAATATTGGTGATTATGTCATCTTTATATTGTTGTACAGATAGTGACAGAAGAAGGTGAGAATATTGCAACAGCCTAGAGCAGGAGTGCTCAAATGGTTCCAAAGGAGAGAGAAGCTGAGAGATGCCAAAGATTGAGCTCGGTGGAGAGAAGCTTGGTGAAGTATCAAGTAGCAGGGACGACTTCTTACTGTAGAGGTTTTGTTGTAGCTCACAGAAAGATCATAAGGGTAGTTCCACAAAGGAGGTGGGTAGAATTGCTATGGGATGAAGTAGGCATATGACGAGGAGGCCACAAAAACTTTTGTACCTCTGGAGTCTGATGAAAGAGCATCAATGGCACAAGTCGAAATCGAATTTTGGAACCTTCCAAAGGAAAATGTGTGGCATGAGGAAGAGATTTCATCCAAATCTTATTGAGCTTGTTTGTAATTTGTTACTTTACGCATATTTTTAGGGATGCGAGTGAAGATAGGGATTGATTAGATCTCACTTGATCCGATCTATATTGTGTTATTCTATTTAACTATAAGAGTTCGATTTTGTAGAAGGAGGAGGCTGATGCAATGTAATACCAAGGCGAGTGTGTGCCCGTCGAGGCCACATAGTTGTAATCGAGTTCGAAATATTAATGAAATCGATGTGTTTTTTTTATGTATTCTAGTTATTGTATTATTTGTGTGCATTTATTGGAATAAGTTTCAGGTTTAAACATATATTCTGCGAGAGGATCTTTGTAAGGCAGTAGCATGGGGTGAGATCCTAGTGTGGTAGCTGTCGTGAAGCGTGGCCACCCATTTCTAGTTTCCCTACGTAACGAAATTTTTTATCCAAACGTGGACCCATAACCCATAGGTCAGCAAGTTTTGTAAAGATATACCTTTGCTGCATTAAAGTGGCATGATACCATAATCACTATCATTATTCTAGTAGGAGGCTTATAACCATATTTTGATTGCATGTATATTTTAGGTTGTGTGGCCATATGTGTCTCGGGAGTTTTTTTGTAAAACAAAAATTATATATATATATATATATATATATATATATATATATATATATATATATAATAGATATAATATATATATATATATATATATATATCTGCGACTATATCCAATGTTTCTTATGGTTCTATTGTCTATATCAATGTATGTGATGTGTATTCAGTTTAATTTACATGTGTCACAAATGTCTATATAAAACATGATTAGAAAATGCATCTTTAAATGTTCTTATATTTCTATAAATATGTCGATATGGGATGAAATCAAAATATATTTCTAGAAGGTGAACCCCAAAGAACATGTGAAGCATAGTTCGACTACTAATTGAATAGACATTAGTTAACTGTAGTACTACAAGTTGTGAGTTGAGTTTGATAACTATATCACAAATATCCTGGGAAATAGATTAAAATAATAGTTTGAACACTCTGTTATACTCAACGTTATTATTGGTAGATAGACTGATAAAAATCCCTTGTAAACTCACTAAATCACCATTTAGAGGATATGTAGCCCATGATGCAGAAGAAAGGTTTCAGGTACTACAACTAGCACCATCAGCATCACCAATGTATGGTTCAATGGATGTTGACATCCGCGAACAAAATTTAAACATAATTAAAAAACCTGTAGGAAAATTTCAAGGGGACACACTAAAAATACGCTTAACACACCTATATTAGAACATGTACACAATGCACTATGAAAAATATCAACCATAGTATTCATTAATGGATAACCCATTTCTAGGTTGCACGAAGAGAACTCCATGAAAATCAACAAGCTCATAGGCCCCCTTTAGCAAGAACACATTTAACATTATATATACCTAGCCACATTGGCTCAAACATCCGAAATATTAATTTACCAGAATCTTTATTGTATTACAAAATAAGGTCTCCCTCCGAGAAGACACGAGACTTGACACTCTTGTCATATTGCACCTTGATACGTTTCTTATGGGCTTCATTAACCATTGCAGCATCACTCTGAGTTTCATCTAAGTGCGACATATGTAAAATATGTTCCTCTTCTATGGAAGTGGGAGGAAGGAGTTCAACAACAAGTCTGAGAGATATAATTTCACATTCGATTGAAAGGAATGCTTCCAAACCATAAAACATTTGGAATGGTGTCAATTCGATAGTATTCCTAATGGAGGTTCAATACACCCACAAGATCCTATAAAGGAAGAGATGACAATGTGACTTATGGACCCCTAACATCCATTGAAGCATTTATTTGAGAATTTTTTGATTTCCTGAACTTTCCCATTCACTTGAGTAAAGTAGGGAGTGGAGCTCTCATGGGAGAGTCTGAGCTTCGAAGTGAATTCACACATCATCTCATTGTGTAAAAAAATTTCATGCTCCCTAAATATAGCCTCCCCAACACTGAATCCTTTAATGACACGGTTGAATAAATAGAGAGTTGTTTTTTCGTTGGTATTATTGTATGTAGCCATCACATCGATCAACTTGGTAAAATAGTCAAACACTACAATGATATAGCCATGCCCCCCAACCAAGTGAGGGTTTCATGTCATGAAATCAATGCCCCATTTTTCAAATAGCCCAACGACCATAAGAAGATGGAAAGGAGTAGGAACAACATGGTTCTTACGATCTTATATCACGGAAACATTACAATTTTGGATGGCGAGGATGTAATTGCAAAATATGGTAGGCTAAAAGTAACCAACACACATGATCTTCTATGTGGTGGCATAACCAAGGATATGACCACAACATGCCCCACAATGCCATTCATCGATTATAATGTAATTTTTGGCTTTATGTCGGATATGAAATTCACCATACTAATAGGTATCAAACCAAAATGTATAGGTTTTGAGATATATGAGAATGTCTCCATATCATGGGTCAAATGACAAAATTAGGAGGAAAAACTCATCCATAATATAATCATTAGACATTGTCTTAGTTTGAGCAGTGGGAAGGTTGAAAATTAGCTCAGCAAAAATGAAGGATTTATTCAACTCGGAGTTGATGAATTCCAAATCAAAATCATGTAGGTTGAAAATCCAATTGGAGTACTTGAGCCCCTAAAATTGTTGAATTTTGTATATGTCTACTTAGATTACGTTAATCGTTATCTATTGAAGTGATATATGTTTTCTTTAATAAATGATTATTTGGATGATTACTTAGTTGGCTTCAATTAGTGAACAAATAGACCTATGGTACAATAGTGAGAGTAAATACTTTAGAAAAGCTTGTGTTACTCGCGTGTGCCTCATCTCCATTATGGGATCATGTCTTGAGTGTCCCATCTTCACAATGCAAAAATAGATTTATTGTTTGATCACTGCATAGCATAGGATTTCTTGTTGAATAGATCATCGTTTCTCAATTCCTTAGAAGTACATGCAGTTTTCATTTTCGTGTCCTGAGTTTTATATGGTTTAGAAGCACTTCTATTCATAGACTTTGACATTAGACATTAATAACTCTATTTTTCCAAAATTCAACTCATCTTTTCCATATGTAAATGAATTTGTGCATAAATGAAGAACATAATGTATGTTGTTGTATGATATTCTAATCTCCACAGAGATTCATCTCACTTTCCTCGCCCAAGTCTTCTCCACCTACGCTGTCAATATCCACCAAACCCTAATCTCAGTTTCTTTTTTGTAGCAAAGTGGACATCTTCGTTTACCAAGTTCAACCATATTAAATACTTGGGCTAAGCATTGGATAGTGTGCACCTCCTCTCTTCCTTATAATTTGGCCCATCACACACCTTCCGCACACATTATTATACCTTTCCTACCTCCCTATGGCTTTCAACCTATTTCCACTATTAAAAGAAGGCATCACGTAGTAGAACTAGGGCATCTTATAGTACTACACGAAACCCTATAACAACATGTTTTAAGCTTGACTTCAATAGAAATGATCATACGAGCCTAGTTTAGGCCTTCACTTGGATTTCATATCCTTAACACCATTATAGACCCTTTTCCCAGTACTTGTATCCCCTGCCAAGAATAAAATTGGTTCAATTATCATTTACATTCATAAAATAGAAAATCAAAAATGCTTTTCTACAATTTCTAGTTAGTACATGCATGAATCATTCACAATAGTTTTTGGATAATTTCCATGCTTATTTAGTTGATATAACTAGATTTTAGAATCAAGGTTAAGTTAGGTGTATTTTACAAGAAATATGTGTAGATTCTTAGCTAGATGATTACATGTCACTTGATAACACTTTTCAATTGAGCACTTTCATTCCCTAGAGTAGGAAAAATTTCCTTTCTAGTCAATAGAAGAGTGGTTTGAAAAACCCTAGTGGTCTATCCCCATAATTGAAAAGTGATGAGAGTATATCATTGCATCTAATGTGTATACATAATTGTCACCTCAAGTTTCTACAAACCACGGGTTGATGAAGTAAAGTTGGTATCCCTAGGAGTTCAAGAATCCTTGTAGCAATACTCAACCTCATCATAATGCATACACAATAAATGAATATTTATTTAGTTTATCGAAAACACTAAGAGTGGAAAAGATTAAATCACTCATTTGCTTTATTCTAAATAGCAAGCCCCTTCGAAGGTAATGATAGTGGGGATGCTTTGGGAGGTCTGCTCAAAAAAATATTTGAATTAAAAAAACATAAATTTTGGTGCCCAATTTGTTTTATAAATATAGCAAAGGTTAGATTATCATCACCTTGTAGACAATGGCACACTTGGGAGGAAGTGGATAACCAATCTTCTAAATTTGACGATCCATCTTTAATATGATTATTCTATTGTGGAACTTTGTTAATTTAATTACTAGACTTTTAGAAGATTATTTGGCTCTGAAGACATGTGGTGACATTTGATAAATCTTAGAGTCATTGAAGTACTTTAGCTCCTAAATATTTAGTTAGAATATATTTTTTCGAGATCTAATGCATGATATAGAGAACTATATTGAATGTTTTATATGACTATATTGTGAATATTTTTTCAAGTTCCTTTAGAGGTCCTATGTGGTTAGACTCTAATTTTATTTTTCATTTAGAGATCATAGTTCATTTTCCCATATTGGGATAATAATGAAGGATCACATGCATGATAAAAAATATGTCATAAATGTAGTTCTCTTTTATGTTAAATTAAATTGTAAAACGTTTTTCATGAAACAAAAGTGATGATGCCCCCTTAGTCCCAATATTTTGAACACATTATGAACTATTTTAAAATGCTAATATCATTAGTTCAAATATTGAGAATCCTAGAGTACATAATAATTCCATTACATTTAAAAGCATATTCTACCTCTTAGCTCAATGATTACAAGATTATGTTAAAATGGACATGTAGAGTAATGATAGGCCTCCCTTAGATTTGATAGCAACAATCAATACCAAATTCTACTAAAACTTTTCAACATTTATCTTTAGAACTATTTCTCCACTCGATCTAATGGTTTTTGGCTCATAGGAAAATGTAAAGAAATATTAACCCACAAATTTGTTATCTTGATATGTAGAATTTGTGAGTTATTTTTTTTTTTTAATTTTATCTTTTACATACATTGAGTTACTAAATTTCAATTCTATATTATCAAATTTGACTTAGTATTTTTTATATATGCTTAAAAGTGGAAACTAAGGCCAAATTCCACTTTGAAATTCTCCTTTGGTGAAGATAGTTATGGCATTAAATCAGACAAAAATCAACCTGAAGATCATAGAATTTGGTTAAGGAGAAGTACCATTTTGAATTTACGTAAAAATTAACAAGGTTGGCCTCCTATATGTCACCTCAATAAAACCAAAATCACGTCTCTTCAGCTTCATCAAATTGTATATATAGAGGAGTATTATCCGTCATTTTTGTATATATCTAGTTGCTAGAAAATATTCCTAAGGTAACCGTGGTCTTCGAGGAGGTTTGAAGATTGTTTGTTGGTGATCTTCTTCACTGGGGTCAAATCTCTTCAAGTAAGATATTTGCAACACATGAAGGCTTAGGATGAGGTTACAAGAGGTGGTTGGAAGTCTATTCATGAGTCTAAAGTACACCATAGGCATGACGTGGCCTTCTGTTGGCATTATGATGTATGTATTATACTTGATGGCAACGCACTTATAGCAGAACAAATCTCTTGTATATGGTAACTAGATTAATCTACAGAAGAGATATCAGATGTGTCAGAATGCACGACAGGAGTGTTTAAAAATGTGATGAAATGCAGGACAACTTCATGGATCAATTCATAAAGCAACTCACTCAGATGACAGATCACAGTACTGCAAGTTAATAACACAAAGTTATAGATGAGACTACATAGAATGAAGAAAGAGGTATACACAGTTTCACCATTGAGGAAGCCGCGTATACACATGGGTTCACTATATACAAGTTGCATATACATACACACACACTTTTACAAAAGGAAAAGCATGTATACCTTCGAAAACAAAATGTTTGGTCCGAAGTATTTGGTCAGTGGTATTTTGATCCATGGTATTGGTCCAAGGTATCGAGTCTGAGGTTTTGACCCCAGGTATTAGGTCCAAGGTACTGGTCCTAAGTGGTTCAGGTCCATGGTGTTGAGAAAGCCATAAGACTATAAAAGGAGGAGAAGATCATTAGGCCAAGTGTGCAAGTATCGAATATCTGATATAGTGTGAGATCTAATATGCAGGTTACTAGCTTATGGTGTTGTGCTTTATCTGAACCGAGGAAGAACCTTAGCACTTGATGAAGGATAAGATCTAATGATGTTTCAAGATCTTAAGGCTTGAAGTGAATTATCTTTATGTGGTTTGGTCATGTATCTGAATAACTGGTGCATGTTGTAGTCTGTAAATATGATGCTCTAGGTATGATTGAAGTGTATAATAGTTGTTATGTTTAAATCATATTCTATAGATCTATACGCAGGTTCACTTTAGAAAAGGAGCATATACATGCTAGTTCTGCATATCAAAACAACGTTTACATGATAAATTTGATTTGCAGATCTGTATGTTGTTTCGCTTTGAGGAAAGCGCGTATGCATGCAGGTTTGACACATGGAAGTAGCGTATACCTCATAAAATATGTTTTAGTTGCTTTTGTTGGATATTATAATGTTTTGGGTTATTTCTTGGGTTCTAGTTACCCTATCCTGGTGACATCATTTTGAATTATCAGACTGATGGAGTGCTTGATTGAATCAGTTGTGGTTGGTTCAAAAGAAGATTGGTTGACACAGATATATTTGATGATTGAATGATTTTGTTAATCAATCCAGTCTAAAAATTTATGAAACATGGTCCCTGGAATGAAAGAGAAGGTTGTAGCCTTCTGTACGCCAGCACCTACGTACTAGTAAACATATCAGCTAGTACAAGAGCTAGGGGGTTGTAGCTCCCTTCTAGGAGAAGCAAGAGAAGGAAAGAAGGTTGTAGCCTTCTACAACTAGAAGCCTGCGTACTGGTATAAGACTCCACCAGTAAAAAAATTGTAAATAGAATTCTCTTATTATTAAAAGAAGACAGAGATGATTGCAGCAGGTGGTTTTCATCCACATTGGGTTTCCACCTGATATCTTAGTGTAATATGTGTTTCTTATGTGTGATGATCTATTATGTCTTTACTACACCTGGTTACTGTCTATATGGTTCTCGTGCATTGATTAAAGATCAATATTTGATGAATTAACTGAATCATAAGTTTGTTGGATATACGCTAGTTGCACTAAACACAGTTGTGTGTACACGTGAGTTCCCTTAATTGAAGTAGCATATATTAATCTCATTATGAAAGTGAAAAATTATTAGTTTGATAATACTGATTGACCCCCCCTCTCAGTATTATTTCCAACAATTTGTATCTGAGCAGGTCCTTCAGAAGAAGCTTAATTGCTTGAAGGAAGATCCATCATCATGACTAATCAAGAAAGCGGGCGATCCATCAGACAACCAATATTTGATGGGAGCAACTTTGTTTATTGGATAGTAAGAACCACAACGTATCTTAAATCTCTTGGAATAGATGTCTCGGAAATCATGGAAGGAGGATATACATTTCCATCAACAATTCCTACATATACAATAGGTAGAAAACAATATGAAACCAATTACAAGGCTGTTAATACATTATTGGGAAGTTTGTCGCAATCAGAGTTTTTCAAAATTATGCAGCTCAAATCAGCCAAAGAAATATGGGACAAAATTGTTCTAGGCTATGAAGGATACTCTTAGGTAAAACGTGCTAAACTTCAAACTCTCGTAATTCAATATGAAACTCTCAAGATGCACAATGATGAAAGTATAGCTAGTTACTTCTTACGCATAAATGAGATTGTTAATTGCATGAAGAATATAGGTGAAGAGTCAATCATTATGCTACCAAATGTCCTCATATATATAAATATGATAAAGGGAAGCAATCTGTAGAATGGAATAGAAAACAAAGTGTGAGTAAAAAGAGCTACTACACTCATGAAGATAGATATGGTTTATCAAATAGTGATGAAGATGAAAATAGTGATGACTATAGACTTATGAGGGCTTTTGAAGATGACCTTGATCAAGAAGTCTCTAAAGTCAAAATATGTTTAGAAGAAAAGAATATGATTATAAATATCTTGACATACCAACTTCCTGAAAGAGAAGAACACAATGAAAAGCTAGAATGTGAAATTATCAAAGTGCAACATTCTCCTCTCATAAAGATAGGCATTGGATATACTAAAGAAACATCTCAATCACAAAAGCCATCAACCTCCACTAAAAGCTATCGCGATGCAGAAAAGAGCAGTGAACAATTCGACAATCGTCAGCAAAGGCGTAAAGTAGATCACCAAGTGAATCAAGCTGAATTTACTTGAAGGATGAACAGAAGCCACAATCAATCTTGGGTAAATCATACTCAATTTTCTTCAAAGAATATCAATCAATAGGTCAGTAGCAGGAACTTCAGCTACAATCAACAGGTCAATATATTCAATAATCGCAGGAACTTCTTTAATGGTCAATGTTTCTCATGTCATAATTTTGGACACAAAGCTGCTCAATGTGTTGCTTACAAAACTATCATGACTAGAGAAGCACAAAATCAAATGAATGTGACAGGGATCAAGAAACGTTCCTATAATAACTTTTCTCTTCTTGAAAATAAAATAGAATCCTCAATGTGTAATAACATTGACCCTGAAGAATCTGAACGCAAGAGTAAATTTCGCCAAATAGCTCAGAAGGAGAAAACCCCATTAAATCCCAAATATGGAGAAAGAATGAACCACAAACAAAAAGATGTGGTATAGCCTTGTATGCAAAAGGACAAGAAAACTAGTGGTACATTGAAAATGGATGCTTAAAACACATGACAGGTGACAAAGAAAAACTACACTCATATAATGCCTTAGAAAAGGAAAAGAGTGTCTCATTTGGAAAGGACACTGCTACTATCATAAAAGGTAAAGGATCTATTTTCTTGAAAGAAAAATATAAATTTGTTGAATGTTGTGTATGTTGATGGCTTAAAGCATAATCTGCTGAGTGTGAGTCAAATGTGTGATCAAGGAAATGAAGTAGTGTTTCGATCAAATGGATGTGTTGTTCGTGAGCATAATATAGGAGAAACCATGATTAAAGGGACAAGAACTCCAAGAAACCTATAACTACTCAAGTGAGGACAACAACAATGCTATCTAAGAAAAAATGATGAAAACTGGCTATGGCACAGAAGATTGGGACATCTAAGTTTTTCTCAAATAAGAAAAGCATGCAGATTCTAGGTTGTTCGTGATCTTCCAAATATCAACATTCCTGAAAATACTATATGAAAATCATGTCAATTCGGTAAGAAAAGTAGATCTCAATTCATCGAAAAGGAAGGGTCAGCTAGTAAGCCTCTTGAACGTTTTCATACTAATTTATGTGGTCCATCAAGGAAAAGGTCACCTCGCCGAGAGGAACACTTTTTATCTTTCATTGATGATTTTTCCAGAATGTGCTTGATAGTTCTTCTAAAGCATAAAGATGAAGCATTTGAAAAGTTCAAAGCCTTCAAATCTTTGGTTGAGAATGAATCAGATCGCAAAATCAAATTCCTAAGCTCTGATCGAGGAGGGGAATTTACCTCGGATGAATTCTTTTACTTTTGTGAATAACATGGAATAAAAAGGAAAATCTCCACTGCAAGGACTCCTCGACAAAATGGAGTGGTAGAAAGGATGAACATAATTGTTCAACAAATGGCTCATTCTATGCCAGATGAATCTGGAACTCCTGCAACCTTTTAGGGTGAAGCTGCATTTGTCATCATCACTATTCTCAATCAAGAAAATGTTGGGTTAAACAACACTCAAACTCCACATGAACTTTGGTATTGTAAGGCTCTTACTGTAAAATAGTTCAATATTTTTGGAAGAAAATGTTACATGAAAAGGACTGATGAAAAACTTGGTAAGTATGAACCCAGAGCAGATGAAGGTATTCTTGTTGGCTACTCTTCCCGAAGTAAAGGATATGAATTTTACAATAAAAGACTTGGGAAAATTGTTGAAAGTATTGATGTTGTTGTTGATGAAGCATGCAGAAATCCAAAACAGATAAAATCCTAAGAGTATGATGATGAAGATGATGAGGATCATTTTTCCACATCAAATCACACTGATTCTGAAAAAGAATCCAATGAAGCACCACAAGAAGATATAATGATAGAAGAAAAGAATTCATCCAGGTAAGTTCAGAAAAATCATCCAGAAGCTCAAATGTTAGGATGAAAAGGGGGAGGTGTGTAGACTAGAAGAACCATTGTTGAAACTTCAAGCTATCTAGCATTACTATCTTCCACTAGACCTCAAAATATAAATGAAGCATGGAGAGATGAATGTTGGGTCAAGGCCACGAATGAAGAACTTGAGCAAATTGAAAAGAATAATACTTGGGAATTAGTTCCTAGACCTCATGATAAGAATATCATAGGAACTAAAAGGATATTCAAATACAAGCTGAATGAAAATGGAGAAGTTACTAGAAACAAGGCCATACTTGTTTGTAAAGGATATGCTCAAAAAGAAGGTATAGATTTTGAAGAAACTTTTACACCTGTTGCTAGACTTGAAGCCATCATAATGTTTCTTTCTCTTTCTAGTTTTCAAAAATTGAAAGTATACCAAATCGATGTAAAATTTGCCTTTCTTAATGGATACTTAGAAGAAGAAGTCCGTATTGAAAAACCAGAAGGATTCATTCCTGGAAATGATGGAAAACTTGTATGCAAACTCAAAAAAGCTCTCTATGGTCTAAAACATACTCCAAGGGCATGGTATTGCCGTCTTGACAAATATCTCCCTCAACGAGGTTTTTCAAAGGGGTCAGCAAATAGCAATCTATATATAAAGATGGACACTCATAAATTGCTAATAATTGTTTTGTATGTTGATGATATAATTTTTGGTAGCAATGAAGAATCCATGAGTTAGAATTTTGCTTCAGTAAGGTAGCAAGAATTTGAAATATCCTTGCTTGGTGAGCTTACCTACTTTCTTGGTCTACAAGTGTAGCAAAATAAATATGGTATTTTTCTCTCACAAACCAAATATCTCAGACACATCCTGAAAAAGTATGAAATGGAATATTCTAAACCAATATGTACTCCAATGGTAACAGGAAGTAGTCTCAGATCAAATGATGAATTGGTAGCAGTTCATCAACCAACTTACAGATCCATGTTTGGTAGTTTCCTTTATCTAACAGGTACCTAACCACACATCATGCATGCAGTGGGAATAGTTAGAGGATTCCAAGCAAATCCAAAGGAATCACATCTTCAGGCAGTCAAAATAATTTTCAAATATCTTCAAGGAGCACAGAACTTTGGCTTATGGTATCCTAGAGATACAGATCTTAAACTTCATGCATATACAGATGCCGATTGGGTAGGAAGTGTTGATGATAGAAAAATCACTAGTGGTGGTGCATTCTATATGGGTTCTAGGTTAGTGTCTTGGTTTAGCAAGAAACAATGCTCAATTTCGTTATCTACTGCTGAAGCAGAATACGTGGTTGTTGCATCTTGTTGCACACAATTACTTTGGATGATGCAAACCTTGCAAGATATTCAGATCACATGTACTCCACCCATCTACATTCTATGTGATAATATGAGTGCCATTAGTATTTCAAAGAATCAAGTGATGCACTGCAAGACCAAGAACATACCCATCAAATATCATTTC
Organism: Pinus tabuliformis; assembly: GCA_031772625.1. Lineage (NCBI taxonomy): Eukaryota > Viridiplantae > Streptophyta > Pinopsida > Pinales > Pinaceae > Pinus > Pinus tabuliformis. The sequence goes on along the minus strand of CM062814.1, from coordinate 265,829,557 downwards.
CTACATGAATAAGTTCTTAAACAAAAGGTCAAATTGGATTATGTTCCCTCCAAAGAGTAGGTTTCTGATATATTCAGTAAACCATTCCCTAGAGAGACTTTGAATACCTCGGACAAAAGATAGGACTAGTTTCTGCATCATCTTGATGTTAAATCCTATTTTTCATAGAAGGGTTGTTATACGCAAGTTTCATGAAGTGTAGTCACATACATACGCGAGTTTCTGTTGACACAATCGTGTATAAGTTAGTTTGAAGAAAAAGTATTAGGTCAGACTTAGGAAAAAGGGGGTCTGCTATGGTTTTGTCAATTATGTGCTCTATTTGATGATCATTTCAATGCGTTGATGTATTGGTCCTCATAGTGTTGTTGATCACTTGGTGAATATCTGAATGATGATAATGCTTTGATATCGGTTACTGACATATGCAATGATCAGATCTATGAGTGAATAGGTGGCACAGGTTCAGGGGGAGAACATGGTTGATGATATTTTGGGAACTATTGATGTACATATACAGGTTGCTGGCCTAGATGCTATTGACAAATTTTGTTGATGATGGTTTCTCATGACTATCATGGTCTTGTTTAAGACATCTGGTCTGTTATATATGTCATGTATATCTTTTAATGTAATGGTCATGAAAAGACCTAATTTGTAACCCCACTATGCATGGGATGAATGATGTAATGTGTCTTGTTTTTTGACTTGTATAAACAATTGATATATCCCCACATGGTTGGGTGGATGAGTCAAATTTGGTATATCCCCACTTGGTTGGGAGATGCATGCATGTATGAGTCATTGATGATAGGAAGGTCATTTGTGATGTATGTATAGAGTCATGTTTTTCCTTTAGAACACCTTTTTGCAAAATTTACTTATGCTCAGTGGGACCATGGAATTGATCATGCGAGCTCAATCATCAATACAACATATCAGAGAATTCAGCATGCACTAAGGTGGAGCATGACACTTTGCACTTGATGTCAAAGTGGGAGAGTGACCTGGTGTGGTTGTTGCCATCAAGTAAAAAGGGGGAGATTGTTGGTATTATGATGTATGTATTGTACTTGATGGAAACCCACTTGTAGTAGAAAAAATCTCTTATATATGGTAACTAGATGAATCTGCAGAAGAGATATCAGATGTGACAGAATGCATGATAGGAGGGCAGCTTCAAGGAATCAGTTTAGAAAGCAACTCACTCAGATAACAAATCACACTAATACAAGTTAACATCACACAGTTAGAGATCATAGTACATAGAATGAAGAAAGAGAGGTATATGCAGTTTCATCATTGACCAAGTTGTGTATACACACAGGTTCACTATATACAATTCGCGTATACGTACACACACACTTTCACAAAAGGAAAGGCGTGCATACCTTCGAAAACTATGTTTGGTATGAAGTAGTTGGTCCATGGTATTGGTCCAAGGTATCGAGTCTGAGGTATGCACCACAGGTATAGGTCCAAGGTATTGGTCGTAAGTGGTTTTGGTGCATGGTATTGAGAAAGGCCTAAAATTATAAAAGGAGGAGAAGATCATTGGGCCAAGTGTGCAATTATCGAATATCTGATATAGTATGAGATCTAATATGTAGTTTATTAGCTGTTATGAAACCAGCTCACAAAAAGATAGAAAATATAGATCAACGCCTTAGAATTCAGCCTCTTCGAGGGGGCAACCTCATTTACATTACACAAAAGAATGATTCTTTGATGATTCAAATGACAAAACCTCCTTTCTATATATAGGTGTCTAAGGAGTCACAATATAACCTAGCCTACCTAACAATAATAATGTAAAGGCACAAAAATAACAATATAGGGATTCTATAGGGCACAGTAATAATAATATGGGGACAATAGGGGCACAACAATCTTAATAAGGGATACAACTAAAATAGTAATGGGGTAATCACTAGTATTATAGGGACCTAACATTCCCCTCTCCTTCAAAAGAGTGTTGTCCTCAATTCTTTAGTAGTTCTGGATGCTTCTGTATAAAATTCTCATCCTCCCATGTGGAATATTCAGCAGATAAGTTCTTCCACTTGATGAGATACTCCAAAATTGATTGATTTCATAGCTGTCGAGTTCTTGTTTCTGTGACTGCTTCTGATTCCAATATAATTTTTCCTTCCTCATCAAGTTCTAGTAATATTTTTTGAACAGAGAGCTTGTCGCCTATAAGCTTCTTTAAACATGAAACATGGAAAATTGGGTGCACTCGAGAACCTGCAGGAAGCTCTAATTTGTATGCCATAGTACCAATCTTTTGCAACAACTTGTACGGACCATAATACTTTGGTGATAATTTATTATCCTTCTTAGCTTACTCGAGGTACATTTGTTTATATGGTTGTAGTCGTAGCAATACCCAATCACCTACGTCAAAACTTCTTTCACTACGATGTTGATCTACCTATTGTTTCATTCTATTCTGTGCCAACACGAGGTTATCCTTTAAGAGGTGGATGACTTGTTGTTGATGCTCGATGTAATGTTCCACTGCTTGAACCTTAGAATTTTTTCTAAAATATGATGTGATGGATGGTGGTTGATATCCATAAAGTTCCATAAATGGGGTCATTTTTGTTGTTGTATGGAAGGAAGTGTTATACCACCATTCAGCGAGAGGCAACCACTTGACCCATTGTGTCTGTTTATCAGAGACAAAGCAACGAAGATACCCTTCCAAAAATTTGTTTACTATCTCAGTTTGCCATCATATTGAGGATAATAAGACGAGCTATGAGCTAACTGAGTACCAAGACAAGAAAATAATTTTGTCCAAAAATTTCCAGTGAAAATGTGATCTCTGTCACTTACAATAATATTTGGGTTTCCATGTAGCTTTTGAATTGTTTCCATAAATGCAATAGAAACTGTACTGGCTTTAAATGGTTGTGATAATGCAAAAAAGTGTGAATACTTGGTAAGCCTGTTAAAAACCACCATGATGAAACTCTTTCCCTCAGAATTGGGTAAACCTATGATAAAATCCATTGAATCCTCCTCCCAACATTGGCTTGGAATGGATAAATGTTGTAATAGACCCATTGTCTTAACTATTTCAACTTTAATTTGTTCGAAAACCAAACATTCTGCCACAAACTTTTGAATGTCCAATTTAAGGCCATCCCAAACAAATTCCTTCTTAACCTTGTGGTAAGTTTTTAATTCCATAATAATCTTTTGTTTGAGTTTGGAGTTCTTACACAGGTATAAGCGATCTTTGTACCATAATGAATCATTTTGCTAGCTAAATGTATCAGATGTATTGGAATGTTGTTGTAACTTTCGAATAAGTGCCCACGTTTCTTCATCATTCTTCTGTTCCTCCCTTGATTTGTATATCCAATCTGGTTGGATAATAGAAGTGGCACACAACAATGCTTCCAAATCATCATCCTTTCTTAAGAGTGCACTTGCCACCACATTTTGCTTTCCTTTTTTGTAGATGATTTCAAAGTCATAACCCAACATCTTTGTGACCCACTTTTTTTTCTCTTCAGAGGATAATATTTGTTCTAAAAATAATTTAAGGCTATCATGACCAATTTTTACCTTGAAGTGTCTTCCCATTAGGTAGGGTCGCCATTTCTTAAGTGTATGTTGTATTACCAACATTTCCTTCTCATAAATAGCTTTGTGTAAAAAAATTCCCTTGATTGGACAACTTTCAAAAGGTATGGGTTCAACTTCAATTAAAACAACACCAATTCCATTTCGTGAAGCATCACATTCCACAATAAAGGTTTTTGTGAAGTCCGGTGTAGCTAAGACCAGTGCTTGGAACATTTCCTCTTTAAGATGGTTGAAGGCGTTTGTTGCTTCTAGAGTCCATGAAAATTCATCTTCCTTCAATAGTGTTGTTAGAGGTGCTGCTATTCTCCCATAATTCTTAACAAACTTGCGATAATACCCTCTCAACCGGAGAAATACTCGCATATGCTTTATGGATGTGGGGATTTTCCATTTCTTAATGGCTTTAATTTTTCTAGGGTCTACCTTAACTCCTTCATGAGATATAATACGACCCAGATATTCCACCTCTTGTACTCCAAAGAAACATTTGGATCTGTTTGCATATAATTGTTTCTCCTCCAATAGTTGTAGCACCTTGTCAACATGTTCCACATGATCCTTCGAGGACTTGCTGTAGATTAGTATATCATCAAAAAATACTAAAACAAATTTTCTAAGGAAGGCTTTGAAAATGGAATTCATCAAAACTTCAAATGTAGAAGATGCATTGTTAAGGCCAAAAGGCATGACCAAAAATTCATAATGAGCCTCATGAGTTTTAAATGTTATTTTTGGAATGTCTTCAGTCTTAATTCTGATTTGATGATATCCTGAACAAAGATCAAACTTGGTGAAGTAAACTGATCCATGCAATTCATCCAGTAATTCATCAATGACGGGAATGGGAAACTTATCTTTAATAGTGAGCTTGTTGAGCTCCTTATAATCTGGACATATGCGCCATGATCCATCCTTCTTGGGCACCAACACTACTGGAGCAGAGAAAGAAATTTGACTAGGATGAATTATACTAGCCTCTAGCATTTCTGCAACCATGCGTTCAATTTCAATCTTTTGGGCATAGGGATATATGTATGTCCTGATGTTTTGAGGAACACTTTCTGGAATCAGATGAATAGCATGATCATAATCATGAATAGGTGTGAGACCTCTGGGAGTCTCAAATACCTTGGAATGATTTTCCAAGACTTTTTGGAGATCTGGAGAAATAGATGATTTCAATGTGGAAACATCTAGCGAACATAATTGTGCAATTAGACCTCATTGTTCCTTTTCTAGAAGCTTTGTCATACCGTTAGAGCTGATTGTCTTTCCTAATTTCCCTGCAATACCCCTTAATTCAACTTAGTTTCCTTCTGTAGAAAATTTCATGAAAATTTCTTGAAAATTAAAAGCTACTGTACCCAAGCATTGTAGCCATTGGACTCCTAGTACAACATCAACACCTCCCATTGGAATCGAAAGCATTGGGCTAGTCAATAAATATTCTCCCATGGATAGCTTGATATTATGGCACTTTCCAGAGAAATTCAACATTCTTCCATTTGCAACCATCACTTGACACTCTGGTGCTAGATATACGAATTAATTCAATTCTTTTGCTACCTTACAATGAATAAAATTGTGGGTACTTCCCGAATCAATCAACATTGTTACCGTTTTCTTCTTGATTTGTCCTTTTATCTTGATGGTTTGAGGAGTGGTAATTTCAGCCAATGCATTATAATATATGGTCGGATTCATTTCTTCTTTATCTAGGCTTTGTTCGTGGAGTATGTCCTCTTATTTTGACCTTTCTTGCTCCTTTTCTTCTTCCTTTTCACAATCTATGTAGAATAATTTCTTCTCAGCACACTTATGACCTTTAGTGTATTTGCTATCACAACTGTAACAAATCCCTTTTACTCTATTTTCTTCCAATTTTTGTGGTGTCAGCCTTATAGTTTGTGGAAGAATAGGGGCAACAACACTTTGATCTTTATAGTTGTGAGTGATATGCTTCCTAGTTGCCATAATTATTCTTTCCATTTTTCTTACTAACCTGAATGCCTTCTCTAGTGAATCAGGTTCCCAAAGGCAAACATCATGTTGGATATTATCCTTTAATGTCCCTATGAACACATCAATCCTATGCTCCTCTGGAATATTTTTTACCCTTATCTTCAATTTTTGGAACTCCTCAATGTGCTCCATTATTAAACCCTTTTGTTTGAGACTTATCAATTGGCTTAAAAAAGTGTTGCTTTTTGTATCCTCATAATGTGCTGTCAATTCTTCTGTAGAAATTTCTCAAGTCATAATTTGTTTACAAGAGAAGAGCCAGTGATACCATACAAACTGATTTGGTTCAAAATATAAAGTTGCAATACGCACTTTTTGTGTGTTTTGCACATTATTAGCATCAAAAAATTGTTCCATCTATAATATCCATGTTGCGGGATCCTTTCCATCAAACTCCCTAATATCGATTTTCCGAATATGGTGGGTCTTAGATCCAACATTAGAGTCTATAAAATCATCATTAGCATTTCTTTTGTTCTCATCATGAGTTTCCTTTACTACCCTTTCACCATTAGTAATTATTTCTTGTAGAAAATTTGTCAAATCTGTCTTCAAATCTATCTTCAAATTGTCCATCTTAGCTTCCACATCATTCATCTTAGCTTCTACATCTTTCTTTAAACCATCCATCTTAGATTCTATGAATTTTTGTGCGAGTGGCATTTGTTGCACTTGGTCTCATAATTTTGATATATCATGTTGCATTTCTTCCTCTTCTTCATAAGTCATGCTAGAGCTTTCAGATTGCTTACTAGGTGTTTGCATTTTCTTTCCTCTGGGCATCAGTTACCGATAATAATGCTATGCCCTTTGAATTCCTTCAAAATAATTTTTCAAACCAAGCTTAAGCAAAAATTTAAAAAATCTACACATCTTTTTTCACTTTGTAGGAGCTGGATATTGTCTATGATGTATCTCTCTAATTTCGGATCATCCAATTCTGAAATTGTGATCTGCAGTAGCACTTTGTGTTCTCTTTCCAATTCCACCAGTTTGATTGAATTTAGATTCTCCAAGGCAGAGTTATGCACAATCTCCCAAGATGACCAGATTATAAGCCTTTTTGGAAGAACGAACTTGTAGGAAGTGCCATGTGTCACTATTTCGACCTTAGGATCTGAAGAATATCAAAAAGAAACTACAGTCCATCCTCTTTTACTAACCTCTAACGAAATTTCAATCTGATGCTCAAAACAAAAGTTATGACTATTTTCCCCAGCTCATCTATTTGGAATGTAATTCAGGAGTTTACAAAAATGCCAACTTCCTTAGATCATATCTCTGCAGATATAGTGTGAAAAGCTGGGAAATTCTAAAGTACGGTTTCGAATGATTTTGTCCCAAATGGTTTTTTTTTTAGCATCTGAAATATCACAGAAAAAAAGTTATAGCGCAAATGCCACGATGACCTGTTTGGAGCAGCAAAACCCTAGAATTCAAAGCTCTGATACCAAATGCTATGAAACTAGCTCACAAAAAGATAGCAAAGATAGATCAATGCCTTAGAATTCAGCCTCTTCTAGGGAGAAACCTCCTTTACATTACACAAATGAATGATTCTTTTATGATTCAAATGAAGAAACCTCCTTTAAATATATAGGAGTCTAAGGAGTCACAATATAACCCATTCGACCTAACAATAATAATATAAAGGAACAAAAATAACAATAGAGGGATTCCATGGGGCACAGTAATAACAATATGGGGACAATAGGGGAAAAACAATATTAATAAGGGATACAAATACAATAGTAATGGGGAAATCACTAGTATTATAGGGACCTAACATTAGCTTATGGTGTCATGCTTGATCTGAACTAAGGAAGAACCTTAGTGCTTGATGAAGGATAAGATCTAATGATGTTTCAAGATCTTAAGGCTTGTAGTGAATTATCTTTATGTGGTTTGGTAATGTATCTGAATAACTAAAACATTTTTTACTCTAAATATGATGATTTGGGTATTCTTGAAGTCTAGAATAGTTGTTATGTTTAAATCATCTTCTACAAATCTGTATGCAGGTTCACTTTAGAAAAGGACTATATACACGCTAGTTGTGCATATCAAAACAATGTATACATCATAAATTTCATTTGCAGATATGTATGCTAGTTCACTTTGAGGAAAGCATGTATGCATGTAGCTTTGACACATGGAAGTAGCGTATACCTTATAAAATATGTTTTAGTTGTTTATGTTTGTTGTTGCAGTGTTCTGGGTTATCGCTTGAGTTCTCGTTACTATATTCTGGTGACAGCATTCTGAATGATCGGATTGATGGAATGATTGATTGATTCAGTTGTGGTTGGTTCAAAATAAGATTGGTTGATGTACATATATTTGATGATTGAATGATTTTGTTAATGTTTCCATTCTAAAAATTTATGAAACATGGTCCCTGGAAGAAAAGAGAAGGTTGTAGCCTTCCAAAGGTTGGCACCTAGGTACTAGTAAACATATCAACTATTACAAGAGCTAGGAGGTTGTAGCTCCCTTGCAGTAGAAGCTGGAGAATGAGAGAAGGTTGTAGCCTTCTGCAGGTAGAAGCTTGCATACACATATAAGAATGCACAAGCACAAAAATTGTAAATATAATTCTGTTATTATTAAAAGAAGATAGAGACGATTGCAGCAGGTGGTTTCCACCCACATTGGGTTTCCACCTTATACCTTGGTTTTCATGTGTGTTTCTTATGTGTGATGATATGTTATGTCTTTACTACACCTGGTTACTGTTTATATGGTTATGATGCACTGATTAAAGATCAATATATGATGAATTAACTGAATCATAAGTTTGTTGGATATACACTAGTTGCACAAAACACAGTCGCGTGTACATGTGAGTTCCCTCAACTAAAGTAGCATATATGAGTCTCATTATTGAAATGAAAAATTATCAGTTTGATAATACTAATTCACCCCCCCTCCCAGTATTATTTCCAACACCTTCCAGTCTAATCGATGAATGGTTTGGTTTGTGTTCTTCGTTTTAGATAGGCCGCAATCCCTATGTTTATTGGAGGAGAACTACAGGGCTCTTATGGGCTAGTTGAAAGGGAAGTTACAGCTTATTACTATAGCTAGAGTCAAGTTATAGGAAGATGGGATAGGAAATAAGAAGGAGGTTAGCCGTAGTGATTTAATGCAGCGTTGAAGGAAATTTAATGGGTTGACATAGTCTACAATATGACCCTAATCAAGTTCCAAATCCATCGTTATTTCATCATCATGTTAAAATGATTAGACTTTTGTAATTGGGCTTATTATACTAACTAAAGAAGATTGCTCTATGTGGTCCTCTTCAAATAATATTTGTTGCTTCTTTCCCTACTATCTTTGCAATATGTATATGTCTCTCTCCTTATTGAATATTTGATATAAAAAAAAAGAATAATTGATCAAGGGTTTCCCATCTTAGAGTTCGTTCTCAGCTTCAACCAATTTCTGTGCTCTATCTATCATACATTTACGGTTCCTTTTCTTTCTTAGTTACAATCATGTGATAATGTTTTATGTGATTTCTTAAGGAAATGGATGTAATTAAAATCAGGCTAACATGAAGTAACTATTCTCATCAGGTATGTAGTTGGAGTGAGAGATAGCATAGGAAATATGTTCCTCTCACTTCCTTCCATTAACTATGGAAATTTTACGTAACCCTTGAAGTTTCATAGTTACATGATTTTGCATAAGACAATTTGAGTATAATAGTCAGCTATAATTTAGATGTCAAAATAACATACCTAGTATTTACCAGGTTCTTATACTCTGAAAAATAGTGAAGAGTATTACTAGAATTGTTGTAGTACCACTGTAAGAATGAAATACTAAACCTTCCCTCCATCCTAAATAAGTCATTGGAAACTCAAGGAAAACCCTTTTTTTGGATTTCAAGTGGATATGCTATAAAATAATTCGCCCTGTGAAGAAGTAATAGTCCTATTATGATACAAGTTTTGTTGCATACATGCAAGTGTATTAGAGACTCTAGGGGCTCTATCTACATACATTTCTTGACAACTATTTGACATCTACATGATTCATGGCTATACGATGAGGAGACTTCATGCTTGTCTATGTTTCAAGAGTGACTTCAGCTCAAGAAAATCTCACTTTCAAAATTGCAATCCATTCCTATATGGGGATTTTCGAGAATATTACAAACCTAGGTATAGAAGCTCTTATGTCTAAGTTTCACGACTCATTCAATCACATTCTTCTACCCTAGAACAGAACAAAGTGTAGTGAGAATTTTTCACACTGAAATTCATGAGGACTGGATTCTCTTGAATATGATTTGATGGTCTAAACAAGATTATAGTTTGTTGTTGTTTAAGGTTCTCATAAGGAGTTGTTTGAAATCTATGGCCTCTCTTCTACTCTTTGAACAAGGTATTTATGGGGTTTCAACCAAATTATTTTGTTACTTTAACACCTTGTTGAGTTCCCTAATGAGAGATCCAAGAGATAACACAATTATGATATTGATGTATCTTGTTTTAAGTGTTACTCATGTTTTGATGCTCATTACAAATCTGGTATGAGGCACAATTACTACAACCATTTTTAGCCTGTGCTAGGGAATCCCTTGGAAAACTATTTTTTCATTCATCAAATACCCAAATTATTTTATTCATACAAATAATTATTCCTTGAATAATGACTATACAACATGTGTATATAATTATTCACAATTTACACATGTGATCATTTATTACACTAACCACTATTATATATGCATTTAGCCCTATATATGTGACAGGATAATGGTTATTTTATATGAATTTAACCCCACATATGCCCCACTAATTGTTATATCATGTACTATCACCACAATATATCCTCCACTCTTAGGGTAATTGTTGAGGAATCTAGAAATTTGACATAAATCAACCAAGATTAATGCCATACGGTCACATAATTGTTGAAGAACATTATTGTCCAACACAACCCTTTAAGAATGTTGCAATGTGGGATAACCTTTAATAAACTTTGTAATGCAACGGAAGATAAATCTCACAATGAAATGTAACCATTGACAAACAATGTGACACAATCCTTCTTGAATTTTACAATGTAGCATAACCATGAAGAATGTAGCAATTCAAAATTCATATACTAGGTTGAATATCATAATGTGGAATTACATTAAGTAATATTTCAACCCAAGAGAATCCCCAAAATATCTCATGATGCATTGTAACCCCTAACCAACATCATAATGCCACATAACCATTTCAAAATGTAGTAGTTTTACATAAGTAAAAAAACATGAATGTTGCAATCAAATGTAACTATTCATGAAAATCACAATGTAAATAAATGTTCATTGCAATTGTAGGTAACCATTCATGAACATCGCAATCTAAAGAAATGTTCATTTCAATGGTAAGAATCTAATAAAAATTTTAAACAATGAATCGATATGATGTAATATATCTCCATAGATTTGTATTAATTACATTCTATAATAAAAATAATAATAAGTAGATATATGTGTAAAGTTAAAGTAGCAATATATGTGTTATTACTATAATTCACTCATCTAACCATGTCAAGTCATAATATAATAGGTTTATAATATATCTTATGAGTATATAAACAAATCAAAACCATGTTATCAATCATTTATTAATATATTAGTAAATTTGAAAAATAAAAATTATAACATATTTGTGTCTATTATATGGTGGCATTTGTGTGTGTATGTAATTTTTAATAATTAGATGGACTTATGAATATTATATTATTTATAACAATTGAAATTACTCTCCTCTCTTCTCATTGGATTGGAATTTATCATATTAATTTGAGATGTACGAAAATCACTAAAAAAGTGTACAAACATGAAAAAGGAAATATCCTTCATGGTTGTAACCATCATCCGAGTAGTCATACTTAAAAAATAAATAATTAGTTGAAACACATTGTAGTTTTTGATGAAATGCCAACAATTTTGGTTGATTTCCCCATAGTTATTTTCTTTGGATTTCTTCTTTTTTAGTAGAACATGATTGCTCCCATGCGGCTTTCATTAAGACATAAACCATATTTGGTTAGGATAACTTATACATTTTTTTTCTACTCGAAAAATACTAAAACAAAAATTTTCAAAGCATGACCATTTTATTGAAACTCCTACCAATCACTTGTTTTAAAATTGGGAGAAAAAAAATGTGTGAAGCTAAGGTTTGTAGAAGAAGATCAGTGTTGAGCACCATTGAAGGGCGATAGGGGGGGAGCTGTACTCCCTCCTATAGGAAGGCAATATCCAATCGCTTCAAGAAGCCACTGGAAGTTGAAACTAGGAGTTCAAGAAAAGGGAAACGGGAAAAGAGAAGCTCAGAGGGGCAAGAAGATAGGTAGGAAGAAGTCAGAAAAAAGAGGCGAATAGAGGGAGACAGTGAGAAATATGATAACATAAGTCGGATAGTACCATGTAAACCTGGGGCGACCATCACACCCTGGGTGGTGTTAAGTGATCTAGCCCTACAGGCATAGAGGGAGAACATGGAAAATTATGCAGTGATATGTAATATGTAAATTCATGGGGTTATGGCTTACAGAGAAAGATTTAAATGCATGGACAAAGATTCATTGGAAACCTAAGGGAGAAATAGATCGGCACCTTTGATCCAAGGGTTTCTTCAAAGTTGTTTTTACAAACCTAGAGGATAAAGACATGGTGTGTGAAGGAGGACCATACTTCTATGCTGCTACACGCCTCTATATGTAGCCATGCATGATGAGTTTTGTCCCAGAATGAGACAAAATCACTTCGGTTCTCGTATGGATAAGACTTTATTCCCTACCTCTAGATTATTGGCAGCTAGAATCATTAAAAGCCATAGACAATAAACTAGGGCATTTTTAAAAATATCAGAGGCCACACTATGAGGGAAATACACCTCCTTCGCCCACATATGCATAGAAATTGACCTTTCTGGAGCTCTACTGGATGAGATAATTCTAGAAGTATATGATGAAGAATGGTTGTAGCCAAAGGACTATGAGCATGTTCCTTTATGATGCCGCAAATGCCATGAAAATGGGCACCTCTTTAGGGAACTCCCTTTAAAAAAAATCGAGAGCAGTATTAAAGCCACCTTAGGGAAAGAAACAGAAAGTTTTACCAAAGTGGGAGGTAGAGTTAGAGGAGGGAGAAAGAACCAGAAGAAATTCAATGAGGAAAATCACCTTAGTCAGAATAGGTTCAACATATTAGAAGAAGAAGATGGGCACAATAAAGAGAACCAAGAAGTGGAGGATAGCCATGCAGAGAAGGCAAAGGAGAACAGTATGGAGGATAGACCTGAAAAAAACCAACACAAGGAGGATCTACAGAGCACTATGGAATTTGAAAGGGACTAAGAGATGACCCCAAATGAAGTGGGAAAGGAGGATCATGAACTGCAGGATATTCTTGAAAGGGAGCATCTTGATCTCGAAAAGTTCCTAGAGCAGGGACAAACCAAAGGAGTGGATTCATTACCTCAAGAGGACTTTAAAAGAGTGCAAAAGCTATTCCTCTAGATAAATGAGGCAAAAGGTGTGTGGGTCAAAAGAAATCATGATAGTTAGGACAAGAGAGGAGTTAAAATGATGGAGGCAACATTGGGACAAGCTCCTAAGAACACAGGCAGAAAAAGAGGAAGGAAAAGACAGAATAAGCTGCTGATAGAGTGTGGAAAACTCACGATCAACTCAGGTAAGATGAAAGACCTAACAAGTTACTCATTTACAAATATTTCTTATTGAAGCTTGCAACGTGGAATATTAGAGGTCTAGGAACTAAAAGGAGACAAAGAAATCCCAGTAATAGAATGAAAAACGAAAAACTAGACATGGTATTTATATAGGAAACAAAATGTTCAAACGACAAAATAAGAGAAATACATAGCAAATGGTTTACTAAATATGAATATATAGAAGTTAAAGTAGACAAAGAAGCAGGGGGAATTCTGACATTATGGAACCCTCTGAAACTTGGAATCCTAGATGTTGAAGCACCAAAGAAGTATCTACCAATGGTCATCCAACCTTTGGGGGACAAGGAAGTTTATTTGTTCACAAATGTATATGTTCCACAAAATCCTGAAGATAAACTCAGGCACCTAACCTCATTGGAGGAGCTAAGAGAAAGACATAAGGGTATCCCCTAGATTCTGGGTAGGGACTTTAATATGATCAAATCTCTATCGGAAAAAAAGGTGGGACTAGACTGCTAGGCAGATTCCATAGCGTTACAGAATTTCATAAACAACATGAGGCTAGTAGATACAAAGACAAGTAATGATATCTTAACCTGGAATAATAAGAGGGCAGGAGTGGCTCAAGTGGCCTCTAAACTTGACAGATTGATTATTTCAAAGGACCTTATCCTCACAGGCCTTAACTTATCAGCTATGGTACTACCTTTTGGAGGCTCATATCACTGGCCTATTCAACTTGAAGCGTCCTTTATAGAAACTCCGAGAAACAGACCTTTCAAGTTTGAAAACATCTGGCTTACCCATCCAAACTTCATGAGAAAAATTGGAAAATGGTGGACAAAAGATATGCATGTTCAGGGCACAAAGATGTTCCTCCTACATCAAAGATCAAAACACATCAAACACACGCTTAAATATTGGAATGATAATGATTTTGGAAATATCTTCGAAGCCAAAAAAGTAGTTGAACAGAAGCTAAAGGAAATTAACCAGGTCCTCATCACAGATATCTTCACCGAGGAGAGTAAGGGACAAGTTGACTATATTCAATAGAAATGGGAGAGCTTATGCAAGCAAGAGGAGATCTTTTGGAAATAGAAATCAAGGGTTCAATGGTTAAAGGAAGGAGATAGGAATACAAGCTTTTTCACAAATCCACCATGGAGTAGAGGTCTCAAAAGAGGATTACAAAAATCAAATATATTCAAGGAAAGCAACTCAATACTCACCAAGAAATAGAAGCTGCTTTGGTCAGACATTTCCAAGCCATAGCAGAGGAGCCTCTCATAGACAGATCAAAATTTATCAATGACTTCACAAAGCACATTCCCAAGCTACTAACGAGAGAAGAAAATTATAATCTTAAGAGGCAAGTGAATGATGAGGAGGTTAGCGTAGTAATTAAAGAAATGAAAAATGGGAAAGCTCCAGGTCCAGATGGTTTCAATGTGGAATTCTTCAAAGCGAGTTGGGATATATTTAAACAAGATATCCTCGATGTGGTGGGGGACTCAAGGAAAAACAAAATTGTTCTGAAAGCGCTCAACACCTCTTTCATAGCCTTGATTCCAACGCAGGATAATGCCATGAAACCAGATAGATTTAGACCCATAGCATTATGCAATGTTGTGTACAAAATTATTTCCAAAATAAATGCAAAGAGGCTTAAGCCCCTTCTTCCAACTCTAGTGTCTGACGAGCAAACGCGATATGTGGAAGGCAGGCAAATTCTTAATAATATCATTCAAGCTCACAAGGTGGTTCAGTCACTTAAGAGGAATAAGTAGGTAGGTATGATCACACAACTTGACCTAGAGAAGGCTTATGATGAGCTAAGCTCGGCATATTTAAGGGATGTACTAATACCATTTGGCTTTGACCATAACTGGATAAGATGGGTAATGGCCGTTGTAACTACCTCAAGATTTTCAATCTTGCTTAATGGCTCACCATCTAGAACATTTAAGCCTTCAAGAGAACTTAATCAAGGAGATGCAGTTTCACCCTTCCTCTTTATTCTCATGATGGAAGGGCTAGGAAATGCGATCAAACATGCTAAAGTCAAAGGAAAAATCAAGGGTCTTAAACTCACTCTGAATGGGGATGCCTTGACCCATCAACAATTTATGGACGACACCATACTGCAGGCTACACCTATAGTCAAGGAAGCTCAAGACTCCAAAAAAATATTAAACGACTATGCTATGGCTGTTCGCAGAGAGGTAAGCCTTACCAAATCCAATATTTTATTTTCTAATACTGATATTTCTATTCAAATAAACCTCACCAGAATTCTAGGCTTTTAAAAAGATATTCTACCCTCCAAATATCTAGGAGTACCTCTAATAGACAAACCTCTCAGCAAGGCAGTGTGGGAGCCTGTTACTAATAAACTCCATGAGAAAATCTAGGAATGGACAAATAGGTCTCTCAATTTAGCAGGTCGGTTAGTGCTCACAAAAGCTATCCTTCAAACTATCCCCATCTTCATTTTTCAGTGCTTCCAACTCCAAAGGGAGTTGTGCAAGAAATCAGAAATATCCAAAGAGATTTACTTTGGGGAAAAAGGGAAGAGAAAATGAAATGGGCTTTGGTAGCATGGGAAAAGATATGTAAACCTAAGACACATGGAGGTTTGGGACTTGATGACCCTCAAACCCTAAACATAGTTTTGGGGGCAAAAATTTGGTGGAGATGGCTAAAACAATCGGTTTCCCCTTGGGTCAAACTATGGAAACCGAAATACGCAAACAATGGGTAAGAAAAGGATTACATTAGAATGTCTGAGATCATCAAAGGCTCCCACATTTGGAACAAAGCTTTGGAGAATAGAGCCACTGTTCAGAAACACAATTTCTGGGAAATTAGAGATGGAAACCTTGCTTGGTTTTGGGAAGATAATTGGCAACAAGAACCTAAACTAATAAAATAATAACTTGTCAATATCAAGAATGATACTGATGAAAAAGGGTTACTCAGGTTACATGATTTATGGGATCAGGACAAAAGCGATAGAAAATGGAGAATATGGAAGAACCTGATATACAGTGGTGAATCCCTCTTGAAAGCCCAGGGAGAAGCTCTTACAGCCATATTGGAATAGAGAGATTCTGACATCAACATCTTCAGACCAACTAAGATGGGGAAAAAACAATGAAGACAACTTTAACCTCAAAAGGCCAAGCGAATAGCCCTTGGGATTGACTTCCCAAACCCTGATAAAGTATGGAAGGAGTCATGACAGAACTGAAACATGATAAAAATCAAATTTTTCATGTGGTTAGTGCAAAATTAAAAGATTATGACTTCGGAAAACCTCAGGAAAAGAGGGGTAGCTCGTCCATAGAAATGCTTTCTATGTGAACTACAAGAAGAAATTATGGAACACCTACTGAACATATGCCCATTCACCTCCAGCCTATTGAATTGGGTGGCTTCAATCTTCACACAAACAAACAAGGACATCGACAGCATCACGAGTACTTTGAGGAATTGGAGGAAAAACTTCTCTGAGAATGAAGTAATCAACAAAGCGTGGTCTTTGGTTCCATGCTTTCTAATCTGGGATGTCTAGAAATATTGCAGAAACAAAATCTTCAAGAACAAGATTGGTTCATCCGAGAGCATCATGGATCATATTATCACAAAAATTATAGAGACTGTAGTAACCCTAAGAAAAAACCTCTATGAGAACCAACCTCAAGATGACGAGGCGCAGATACTTCTTCAGTTGGGACTAAAATGTCTTTTCCCTGAGGGTATAAACAACTATGTATGTCATATAACCATTAATAATGACTTTTGCAACCTCGCCCTAATGGTTTTATGAAATGCAACATAGATGGAGCCTCAAAATGAAACCCTGGTATGGCTCATTATGGAGGAGTCATAACGAATGATAAGGGTTTCATAAAAACAGTCTTTCACTGTCATTTTGCGGAAGGCCACTAGTAATATGGCAGAGCTCATGGCCCTTGAGCAATGCCTAGAAATCTTGAGCAAATCAAATTTACATAATACCTTAATTGGAGCTCATTCCGAATTGATAATTAACTGAGTCAAGAAAATTTGCGATGGCTTAGCACGAGACAAAGTGTCGAGACACTAGCATTTACTACTACTACTCTATCAATGCATACAATCCCACCTCCAAACCATCGAAACCCTTAGTTTTTTTCATGTGTGCCAAAAAACCAATAGATTAGCGAATATATTGGCAAATGAGGGAGTACTCCCCTCCAAGGGCTACATGAAATATGAATGGAAAACGACTCCCCATGGATGATTGAAGGAGTAGTGTTACACACAAGCAAACTTAGACAAAGAGTTCTATGAGAGAAGAGGAAATAAACACGATGAATAGTGATGGAAACAAAGGAATTTTGGTCTATAGGAGTAAGCAGCTCTTGGTAAAATGTGAGTGGAATATATCGGGAACTCCTAAATTCTACACTTCTAAAGTATGCCTTTGGTATTCGTGAGGGAAAATGTACCTGAAACTATATAAACCTATGGTTCTCGGGTGGGAAAGCTTATATAGGACAAGTCTTCACATTGACCCAAATTACATTAACTATGACCTTTTAACTAGTGGGGATGTGGATTTAGCTACAATGTTAGCAAGTTGGCGAAATCAAAGTAATCATATGTATTTCACATGGCAAACAGCGAGACGGTTAACAACCTATACAGACTCGAAAGTTGTTTATACGAATTATTTATAAGGCTTCGGGTCCGCAATAGGAGTTAATTTCCGTGCTAGTTGCACATTCCTATTGGGATTGCATGCATGACCTGGATTTTGGGTAGTTAAAATTCCCGTGGAATATCTCCCCAAACGGACCCGAAATGGTTATAGAGTTAGTTCACGCGTCTCTCTCATTAGAAGGATAAAGGGAGAGCATGAAGGATTCCTGAAATAGCCTCTCAACCGTTAGATATTCAAAGACAGATTGTACGATTGACGAAGGTTTGTAATGTTTTGTGGGCCCTTGTCCCGATTTGTGAGACTTTGGCTTGGTAACTAAAGTGTTGTGGGGCCTCACTATTATGTGGGCCACAGAGCATTGGGTTTTCATGTAAATTATGTAACTCTTTTTATTTAGTTGAATAGAAGGACCTACTCTTACTTCAGCAAAAAAAAGAAACTCCTACCAATCACTTAGTTCAAAAATACAATGAACCCATAGTAGTTAATATTTGGGTATAGGATTCAATGAGAACTGCTAGGAAGAGACCTATTTATCATCATTATAATCAATCTAAACACTATGACACTTGTTGTTGCTATAGATATTGGATCTTTTGGAATAGAAACAAACTTATTTATTTTAAAAAAAATATGAAGATTATTGAATATCCTCATATTATTAATTTAACTATCTTCCTCTATGTGCACTAGTAACTAGAAATAACAACATTAAATGGATATGTTGAGTAGGTGAATACTCATATATTTAATATGTTATACACAAAAAAGTTATTAATATTTTACATATATGTTTACATATATATGTAAATATATTAATATTTTTGATGTGGTTACTATTATTACCTAGGTTTAAAGGATGGCATAAAAAGGAATTATATTTGGGCTAGTTATGTTATAGTCAATTAATTATCACTTTTTTAAAATTTATAATAATTAAATTTTCACTCATATTTATTGGATTTAGTTTATATTAAAGTTTATTTACTATTTATTTTTATTTTTATTTTCTCCAAATGTTTAAATTATAATTTTTTTCTTTTTTAAATTTGATTGAATATCAAATTTAATATAAACTTTGAAAGGGAGAAGAACATGGAAGCAGACCAGCTTTCTAAGGCTGGTCTACAGCAAGATCTGGGCGCATGGACAATAGCAGAATCCAGACAGGGGCAGGTTTTTTCGTCACATCAGGCTCCTTTTAATCCACCTCTTTGATCGAGGAAACTTCACTTTTTTGGCAGCAGTTCCGCAGGCTAAAGATTTTTTGCACACAGTTCTGAGTAGTTTTGTTTTCACGCTTTTGTTTATATACAGTTAGCACTACAAACAATCAAAATACCTCTCTGTATAGTTTTCAGTTTTTACTCAATGACTCTTGATATATATTTTTTGTTTGGGGTTGTTTTCCTTTTCAAAGGAGACCCCGGGGTTCGCATGTTTCCACTGGTTTATGTTTTTAAAAGCCTCCCGTAGGGAGGAAGATCATACTTGCTTCTGCTAGCAAGCTACAGGAAGGTCAATCCGCAGTATTTGGACAGAGTTATAAGCTCTGGTTTTTTCTTCTCAGATGTACAAATTGCACCCGGGGTTCGCTTGATCCACTGGTATGTGTTTTTAAATGCATCCCGTAGGGAGGAAGACCTTTCATGCTTCTGCTAGCAAGCTACAGGAAGGTCTTTCCGCAGTATCTGGACAGAGTTATAAGTTCTGGTTTTTACTTTTCAGCTGTACAAATGGCACATTTGGGTGCGTCAGGCCTGCAAAAGATATAAACAGTATGTAAACTTTTTAGATGATCAATAAAAAGTTTATGCTTTTTTCCTCGGAAAAATATTGTTTTTATTAAATTTTAAAAATATTTAATATAGTTATTAAATCTAAAATATATTTTCACAACATAACTTTGAATATTTTATTTAAAAAAATAAAAAATGTGATAAGTATATCTTCCTTAAGTTAATTATGCTATTATCTTAAAAAGAGTAATCCATTAAACTTTTGAAAACATAAATGCCATTATATATTATATTTTTTTATTATTCTAGTAAAAATATATTACATATTTACATTTTTTTTTCCCGTTAAAATTAGATTTTTTTATTTTTATTAATTTGAGAATAACAAGTTCAAAATATTTTTTCATTTAACAAGTACATATTTATACTGAATGTTCATCTAAAGTTGTTTTAATAATCAAAAAAAAATTAGCTAATTATATATAACAGAAAATTTGTACATTAGATTATTTTTAAATTCAAACCTATATTACTTGATATAGTTAATTAATTAAAAAAAAATTTATTTCTCTAAAAAAAATTAATTAAAAAAATAAAAGCATTTAATGTAAAACATAAACTAAGAATAATAATAATGAAAATCACATATTATTTTGAATCAATTCTTTACTTCACATAATTCTATCACGATGGCTTGGTCGCTGGGGTTGGGAGGAGACTCTGAGCTAGGGTTCTGAACGACCTACCTACGGCACCGACAGTACAGCAGGAAAGACCCTCACGGATGGAGAGAGGACCCCTGTAGCATTACAGAGCTGCAGGGCATTAGCGCATTGCAATGGCACAACCTCTGGGGGGCGTTAGAGCCCTCCCCGTCGCAGTGCGAACCCGAGCAAATTGTCATTTTCGGATCTGTTGATAAGCAAATCTTGGACGGAGGGAAAAAACTCTAAGATAACAATAGGGAAAGTGGAAAGCGGAAGGACAAAGACAACGATGCATAAGAAGGGAAAGAAACCCCAGAATATGGCCCGAAAATATCCTCAACAACATGCCGACCAGTGGCCAAAGAGCGGCCACGGATAGAGCTGACAGGAGACAAGATTGACAGACGAATAGAGTACATGCGAGATCATGCCCTCATTGGGAAGTTCATAGGGTTCTCGCCGACTGAGAAAGCCCTATACGGTTGGATCGCGGCGAAATGGAAACCCAAAGGAGATGTAACGCTGCAGCTAGGGCCGAAAGGCTTCTTCACTGCAATCTTTTTCTGTCTAGAAGACAAATACAGAATACTAGGAGGAGGGCCTTACTTTTTTAACTCAGCAGGATTATATATGAGGGAATGGATTCCCAAATTCAATCCAAACAAGGAAGATCTTACCTGGGCGCCAGTATGGATCACACTATACTCTCTCCCAGATGAATATTGGGATGAGGACCTCCTCAAAAGGATCGGGAATGGGGTGGGAGAGTACATCAGAGCGGCAGAAGAAACCAAATCGCGTAAGTACATCTCCTACGCTCGAATATGTGTTTTCATTCGTCTGAATGAAGCTCTACCAGAGTCGGTAACTCTAGCCCATCGAGATGAAGAATGGATCCAACCACTCGACTATGAACATGTTCCCTTTCGGTGCAGGAAATGTCATGTCCTGGGACATCTCTTCAGGGATTGCCCTCAAAATGCCAAAATCAGTACCCCTGACTCTTCTGATACCCTAACCCAGGAAGGCTTCACTAAAGTCCCAAGCAGGAAGCGCTCTCTCAAAAAACCCCAAAATGGGTACAAACCCCAGGCCAACAAATCCCATGGCCCAGTAACCAAGAACAGCTTTGATATTCTTGGACAAACCTCAGATGAGCTCCCTACTAATGCTGATGCCAACCCTGCTCACCCATCCTCCTCATCCCATCCCCCTCCATCAAAATCCCCTCCCAAATCCCCACCCCCCATCATTATCCCTACTATCCTCAGTCGAGATCAGAAATAATCAGAAGAGATCCACAAGGAAATGGAAGTTGACAGAAAAGCAGAGCTCCCCGAGAATCCAGAGAACAGCATTGAAGACAACAATTAAGGGCAACCAATGGAAGAAAAGCCAGAAAGCATAGATCTGAATGGCCTAGATATACTGGAATTAGAACTTGCCTGTAAAAAGAAAGCATACGATACTATCCCAGAGCATCAACTTAATAAGCTCGAAGTGATCATATCGTGAGCTTATCATCAGCACCAACTCGGGATACAACCAGGAAGCCAATGGGATAGTAATCTACGCCTAAAGGATACAAAAAAGAGAGGAAGGAAAACCGACCTCCAAAGAACGATTGAGATTGGGAAACTCCTGGTAGACTCAGGCAGATATGCTAAGTTGACAAAGTACTACAAGCCCTCTGTCAATGGTTAAATCATGAAGCTAGTATCATGGAATTTAAGAGGGCTAAACGGCCCCGGAAAGCTCACGATGTTAAAAAATATGATAAAAATGGAAAAGCCACAAATGTGCTTCCTCCAGGAAACTAAATGTAACAGTTCTATGCTAGGCAGCATTCTCTCAAAAGCCTGGCCAGGATGTCGTTCGGTTGCAGTAGATGCCTCCGGAGCTTCAGGAGGGCTTGCTATAGCATGGAACACCCAAGGAGTTACCCTCACATATTTTCATGCAGCTCATCATCTCATAGAGGCCACCTTTCACATTTTGGGTACCAATATTCATGGCAACTTATCAAATGTATATTTCCCGCAAGATGCAGGAAGTAAAGTAGCGCTCCTCGACATGATAGAAGCTCTGAGCAACAATAGAAGGTACCCACTTTGGATTGTTGCCGGCGACTTCAACATGATCACTAAAACCGAAGAGAAGATAGGAGGGAGGAACAGAATGGAACCAGAAGCCAATCGCTTCAAGGAATTCATCCAATCAACGTCTCTCATAGATATGCCGTTTTGTAATGGTACCTTCACTTGGAGCAACCGTAGGGCTGGCAAACATCAAATCGCCTCCAAATTGGATCGCTTCCTCCTCTCAGACAACGCGGTCCACTTAGGAGGAGATATCTCAGCAGCTATTCTTGCTCACACAGGGTCGGATCACTGGCCGATAGCTCTACAATGGCAAAGACCAGGTAACTTAACAAAAAGACCCTTCCACTTTGAAGGATTCTGGCTTACGCATCCCACCTTCCGGGACTTTTTCAAGACCACCTGGGCATCTTTCATCCCACCAGAAGGAGCAAAAATGTATCAATTCCAGCAGAAGCTAAGATTTCTCGAAAATCACCTAAAAAGATGGAACAGGGAAACCTTTGGAAATATCTTCAAAGCGCAGCAAGAATTAAATCAGGATTTGACGGACCTCCATCAAAAAATTATATCGGAAGGGCACACGGAAGCAACTCTGGAGCAGGAAAGGCTCATCCATAGCCAGATGGAGGACAGGAGAAAGCAGGAAGAAATCTACTGGAGGCAAAAGTCAAGAGTCAGATGGCTGAAGGAGGGGGAGCGTAACACCAAATTCTTCCACAGAACTACAGTGCAGAGAAGGATGCATAACAACATACCCTTCATCCAAAATCAAGTAGGGGCAAAAGTAGAGAAACACGAGGAAATTGAAGAGGTGCTCCTCAATCACTTTCAACATGTCCATCAAGAGCCTATAGAAGACCGGCAACAAGCTATTAGCAAAATTATCAGCAATGTGCCAAAGCTCATCACGGAGGAACACAATGAGCTGCTCATGCGCCCTATTCTTCCCCAGGAAGTGGATGAGGCAATGTCTCAGCTCAAAGAAGGTAAGGCCCCTGGCCCAGATGGATTTACTACTACTTTCTTTCACACTTTTTGGGATATGTTAAAGATGGAAGTCTGGCAGATAGTTGAAGAATCCAGGGCCATGCGCTGGCTTCTTCCCTCCCTCAACTCCACTTTTATAACTCTCATCCCCAAAGAGGAGGACTCCATCACCCCTGATAAATTCAGACCAATTTCCTTATGCAATGTCATATACAAAGTCATATCTAAAGTCATTTCAAATCGGCTTAAACCCCTCCTACCTCGGCTCATCTCTCCGGAACAGTCAGGGTACGTGGAAGGTCGACAAATAGTGGATGGCATTCTGCTCACTCACGAGATCATTCACTCCCTCAAGCACTCAAAGCAAGCAGGTATGCTTCTTAAATTGGATCTTTCCAAGGCATTTGATAAACTCAGTTGGAATTACATATCTCATATGCTAAAAGCTTTTGGTTTTTGCTCCACTTGGGTGCGATGGGTTATGAGCCTAATCACATCCACTCAATTTTCAATTGTGGGGAATGGAATTCCCTCCCGCCCCTTCAAACCCTCTAGGGGTATCTGGCAAGGGGATCCCCTTTCCCCCTTTCTCTTTGTTCTCATGGCTGAAGGACTTGGTCGACACATTAAACAAGCCCTCCATTCTCATCAGCTCAGAGGCATCTCCGTGCACAACATTGCTGCCACCTCTCATCAGCAGTTCGTGGATGACACCATGCTTTTTGGCTATCCCTCTCTACAAGAAGCCTCCCGCCTAAAATCCCTCCTCCAGGATTTCTCGGAAGCCTCTGGCACCCATGTCAACTGCTCTAAATCACAGATTTTCTTCTTTCACACTCCCCCTCCGGTCAAGTCTGCTGTAACTCACATCTTGGGCTTCCCCTCCGCAACCCTCCCCTCCAAATACCTTGGAGCGCCCCTCACTGCATCAGCCATAAAGCAGCCAGCATGGCGCACCCTCCTTGAGAAACATGATTCTCGCCTCAACCTCTGGACTCATAGATCTCTAAACATAGCCAGTCGCGTGGTTCTCATCAAATCTGTCCTTCAGGCAATGCCTCTGTATCTGTTCTCTATTCTGGCAGTGCCAAAGTGGGTTTTGAAAAGCATAAGGAACCTTCAGCGCAATTTTCTTTGGAGCAGCTCGGCTACCAATCGCAAATGGGCCCTGGTCAAATGGACCACTGTTTGCATGCCCAAAGATAAGGGAGGCATTGGGCTGAGGGACCCGGAGTACAACAACTCCATTATGAATGCCAAGATCTGGTGGCATTGGATCACTAACCCAGATAAGCCCTGGGTCAAAATCTGGACAGCCAAATATGTTGGCAACAGACCTCAAGAAGAACTCATCAGATTTACGCCCACTGAAAAGGGATCGCTAATATGGAACGCGGCCAAACAACACTATCAGCTAATTCAACAGCACAGCTTCTGGGAAATCAGGAATGGAAGTACGGCAAGATTCTGGACAGATGCCTGGAACCAAATGCCCAAGCTCACAAGTGTTCTTCACCCTTCTCTGATACCAAATAGACAGGAGCAGCAGCAGGAAAAAGTACAACAATTTTGGACGCAGGAGATGGAGCATGGATTCAGAAAATGGAAACAGAGTAACCAAATTCTCAACAATATAGATGCTCGGAAGGAAGAAGAGCTGGGGACGGAGTTAAGGAAAAGAAGCATAAGGCAGGATGACGGAGAGGATATCCTCAGATGGGGATACCAACCCAAGGGGACCTACACTACCTCAGAAGCCTACAAGATGATATGCAGCTTCCCCACTCCACGAGACCCTTTATGGAGCAAAATCTGGGGGCTCGGATCGTGGCCAAAAATCTCCTACTTTCTCTGGATGGTGGTACATAGGAAAATTCTCACATGGGATAAACTTAGAAAACGTAATTTTCATGGTATCCTTGGTTTTTGAGTTCAATACTTATTATTCTTATTGCATGGGATCTACTTATTATCCTTATTGCATGGGATCTACTTATTATCCTTATAATAAGAATAAGTATAATAAGTACTAAAAAGGATAATAAGTACTAATGGTTTTTCTTATTGCATGGGATCTACTTATTATCCTTTTTAATTTGGAAAATTTAGATCTATCCCTAACTACACTACATAAGTGATCAGAGTAAGCTTCTAATGGAATCAATTTTCCATTAGAAGCTCTTAAAGGTGGAAGCCCTTTCTAGAGCAATAAACTGAATTTTGTGTTGTAGTTATTCGACCTTATCCTTGGTTTTTGAGTTCAATACCTTGATGATTTTGTGTGTTTCTATTGGCCTTTGTTCTGTCTCAACTTTTGTTTGTTCAATTGTTTCCTTAACATTCTCTACCAAATCTTCTTGTTGAAATATAATTTTAAAGAATGAGAATAGTTCAGTTGTAATGGCATTAATATTATAAGGTATGTCTTGCTTATCTTCTAAGAATATTATATTAGATATTAATGATTGATGTTCATACTTTTCAAGATGTTGAGTGAGCTTGAAGTTTTCTACCCTTATGATATATATGCATTGTGAGCTTTAATTTTATTGTCTTCTAATCTTTTCAATGCTGCTAACAATATTTTATTTTCTTTGTTGGTAAATGATAAATTTTTGAGAGGAATTTGCAATGGTTGACTCTCTTTTTTATTTTGAGGTTGTTGTCATTGTTTGATTCTATAATGTACTTGTGGCTTCTATTCAATGTTGCTAAGAATTTTTATTTTCTTTGTTTTTCAATGATAAATTTGTGAGGGATTTCACTAATTTTTTAGACGAATTGGTAGTAGTTGACTCCATTCTTTTTGTTGAGGTTGTTGTCATTGTTTGATTTTCTAATGTACTTGTGGCTTCTATTCAATGTTGATAACAATATTTTATTTTATTTGTTGGTCAATGATAAATCTATGAGGGATTTCACTAACTTTCAGAGGAATTTGCACTGATTGACTCTGTTCTTTCTATTGTTCTTTCTATTGAGGTTGTTATCATTGTTTGATTTTCTAATTTACTTGTGGCTTCTGATCTTCCTTTTCTTTCACTGTTGAGGTTGTTGTCATTGTTTGATTTGCTAATGTACTTGTGGCTTCTAATTGTTCCCTGTCTTTGAAAATACCTCCATATCTACCTTAATATTCTCAATTTGAACATTTTGTTCAACTATCCACATGAAAAAAAATCTGTACTTCGAGCTCAATAATTTATTTGGTCAGTGAGTGCTTTATAGCTACAATCTTGAGTTTTTTTTTGTTTTCTATCATTTACTCAAGCTGCTTTAATGTGACTAGGATCATATATTAGTCTAGTCACTAAACCTTCAAGAGATTTAGTTCTAGTGTCTTTGGCCAAGGATGACATTATTTCCATCTTAAGATGCCAATGAATATTGTATGCTTCCATGGTTGAACTTGTTAGTGTTGAATATCTCATCTCACCATATTGTTTATTCAAGTCAATCTAATTAATTGCATGAATATTCTAGGTGTCAAAAGCAAAGACACATGTTTTGTAAGATTCTGCACATTACTATAGGTTCCAATAAAGATAATTGGGAATGTCTCTTCTATGTCTCTTCTATGTGTCAAATGAATACAACAATGTATGTTGGGTAGTAGAAGATAGTTTCCAGAATTCTAAATAATTTGTGATCTTCAATGCTTTATTGTTCCTCTTAATCTCTGTGTACCTAACAAAATATTTTTCTAGTTAGAAAGGATATAGTTTTCTAGTGTGAACCCTTTCCTCTTCCTGAATGTTTTTTTCTTTCTTCTCTTGAAAACTAAAAAGTCTACAACTTGAGATCTCTGTAGGAGATATACCTTCCCTTGACCTATTGGTTTTTCTTTTTGACATAGGAGTTTGTAGGGATGTCTCACTCACAATTTGTTCTTCAACCTAATGTAGTGTATTATGTTTCCACTATTGATTTGCATATTGCTTTAGTTCTAGTCTATGTGTATGTACATAAGGTGGGGTCCTCTCCTCCACTCTTAATTTTAAAATTACCCTTAAAGGATCATAAGACCATGTGAAACTCAATTTTAATTTCATTTGAGGAAGAAAGGGCCAATCTATGCCTTCAACTTAAAATGTGATTTTTTCTACCTTGATACAAAAAGCAAGTCATCCATATTCATCATCTTCCTAATTTGTTTTAATGCAATGATTATTCTTGGCAGAAAAACTAGTAACATGTAAAGAGGGAGTTCAAATCCATATGTCATAATTTCTATATAGCTCTGGTAAAGACACTAGCCTCCAACCTTGGGTTACTCTGTAATATGTGAAACTCTATTGATTTATATTGAAATCTTTGGGATAACATTTGTTGAAATTGGGAACCAAAGCCAAACTCCTTGGAAATGAATCTAGCTCTTACATGAACCTCTCATTCAATTGTAAAGTTGACATTATATATATATATATATTTGAATTCAAAATAATTACCAACATAGGAAAAATCAGAAGGAAATTACATTTTTGTGAACACATGAATTAACAAAAAGATCCAGAAAGCCATAATCATGTAAAGTAACTATTCAATGCAATATTAATATTGGAAAACAAATCAAGATAACATTTATGTTGAAATCCTTGGTATAACATTTGTTAAAATTGGCAACTAAAAACAAACTCCTTGGAAATGAACCTAGATCTTACAAAGATCTCTGTTTCAATAGTAAAGTTCCCTGACATTATATATATATATATATATTGAAAGTTCCCTGACATTATATTTATATATATATATTAATTGAAAACAATTATCCAAACCTCAGAAGGAAATTGCATTTTTATGAGCAGATGAATTAACAAAAAGACGGAGAATGCTATAATCATGTAACGTAACTATTCAATGCAATATAAATATTGGAAAACACTAGAACCTGTAGATCAACCGGATTTTTCCTCTCATTTTTATCGTTAGCTCCAGCTATGGATTTCCCGTTCCCTGAGAGCTTAGCACCTTGGCCTAATTGAATGCCTTTCACTTGAGGTAGGCCCTTGGCACCTTTGCCAATTTGATTCTCTCCTACAACCATTTTGTCTGCCTGGTATATACTCCTGGACTCTAATCAAGTAGATCTCTCTTATAGACTTGAAGATTGCGTCTTCTTCCCAGATCCTCCTCTCGCTCTAATCAAGTAGATCTCTCTTATAGACCTGAAGATGGCGTCTTCTTCCGAGATCCTCCTGTCACGCACCTATACAAAAAGAACCCACTTTACATGTCGTTAATTTTCCGCTGTCCAGAAAGCATGGTTTATTCACTAAAAAAACAGCGCAAAAGTGCAGAAGGACTATTTGTATTTGAGCATCAAAGCCAGTTGATGGAAGACATGACCTAGTTGATAATAAGTACCTGATGATGTGGAAGTCAGTATTACTAGAATACCTGGACAATGCTTTTCGGTTTTCAGAAAAGGTTGATGAGTACCTGTCTTACGCCTTCGCGCTTCCCAGCAATCAGCAATGGTATTGAGCCCTTGTGATCTCTTTATATATAGATCATTTATATGTTCTCTCTGTGCTTATTTATATATATAAAAGGTGCATGGAGGATTGGGTAGGGTTTCCAGGGCGGTAAAAGTACCTTTGAGTAAGGTTAAGTTTAACTTTGAAATAACTTTTCGTTAAAATTAAATAGTATTTTTAAAATATTAAATATTATAAAAGAGTTTAAATAAGGGTGTGAAATTGAAAGGAGAAGTTAAATGTTGTAAAATAAGAAAACATTGTGTCAAATTTAAGCCAGGGAAGATAAATTTTTTAAAGTAATGTAAAATTTTATTTAATTTTTAAAATATGGATATTGTTAAATAAGTTTAAGAAATGAGTAAAATTATTAGAGGAAATAAATTTCTAGTAGAAAATTTTTCCTAATGGGTATAGAAAATTATATTGTAAATGATACACAATAAATTTATTGTAAAATTAGTTAAAAACCTATGTCTGAAATGATAATTTTTATTTGTATTTATAATTAATAATTACTTTTTATTTAAAAGATGTGTCTAATAATTAATAATTGGATTGGGAGGTGTCATACCCCTCATATAAGGGTTATTAATAATCATTTGCTTTTTAAAAGTTGTTTTTAATGATTAATAATTGGTGTCTTTTATGGAGGAGGAGGAATTGTTAGGAGTGTCAAAAGTGGCAGGAATGAGGGCAAAAACATTGGAAAAATCCAAACATTTGAAAAAGTCTTGAAGAGGGAGTGTTTGAATATGTTTTTGATAGTGAAAATGGATTGAGTAACATCAAAAACTTCTACAACACCTAAAATTATAAAGTCTATGGGATTTTTTTCAAAATATAGCTTGAATTTCCATAACTTTAAAAAGCATAATCATTAGACTACCCATTAATAATTCTGTTGAGAGGTACTATACTATTTAATATAAGGGTATAGTGGAGATGTTTCCATATTGGTATTAAATAATATTATATTTTAAATTCAAATAATTTTTTTTGGATGTGCTTATTGTAGATTATTGTTTTTGATGGTTTTGAAAAGTCTTGGTGTTAGGATCAAATATTAGTTTATAATAGTTGTGGTTTGCATATATTTAGGGAGGTTGTTAGTTCCCCATCAACCATTTATTTTGAAAATTTTAAACAAAAATAAAAGTACATTAAAAATTATAATAGAAAAATTAAGTTTATGCTTGGACAAGATTCTTTTAATAAGACAATGAGGGAGAGAAGGGTTATTTATATTTAGTATAACACTATAAATCCTCAACTAGAATTTACTATGGGTTAACCATATGATTTAAGTTATATAGATAGATTTTAAATATTATAACACAAGTCAATATATTTAGAGAATTAAAGTGAATATGTACAGAGTGTCTTAAATGATCACTTTTCATTTGTATCTAATAATTAATAAATAATTTTCATCTTAAAAGTTGTGCCTAATAATTAATAATTGGGGTGAGAGGTGTTATATCACATAATATGGGTATAGGGAGATCTTGTCACACTTGCATTAAATAGTAATATATTAAAAAATCTAAAAATATGGGTAGGTTGTTAGTTTTCAGTTTTAGTTTTTTTCATACATACATTGAGTCTTAGGATGAATTATGAGTTTTTAATTAAATGAGAGTAGTCAAACTACTCCAAAAAATTTGGTGGAAAATATAAAAACTTCCAAAAATATTTTGAGTAGCATTCCATAGAAATTTTGGGAAATTTTTACACGAGTTCAGCTTTACTATTTTGGGTGCTTAATTTTTATTTTTTTTTAAATGGTTTTGAATCCATTACACCATCAAAAAATGATTTATATACTCCCTTGGTTGGATTTAAAAAAAAAAAACTTGGAAAGTAGCCAAACTTCCAAAAAGATTTTGACTCGCATTAAATTTTGGGAAATGTTTACACCAATTTAGCTTCACTATTTTGGGTGCCTTAAATGTTTTTTTTATGGTTTTGAATCCATTAATTGAATGGCTAAAAACCACTCTCTTGGAAAAATTGTGGTCTCCATGGAAAATACCTTAATAGATGTGGCTTTGAGGTTGTTTCATGTATCTAGGGAGGTTTTTTGTTCTCCATAGACCATTTATGTTTAAAAAGTAAAACAAAAATTAAACTACATTAAAAATATTAATAATAAAATTAAGCATGTTTAGGTGTGGAATTGATTCATTTAGTACATTATGATAAATGACCAATTAGAAACTGATTTGTGTTAACCATACAATTTAAAGTTATATACATAAATTTTAAATATTGTAAAAGAAGTCAAACTATTTAGAGAAATTAAGGGAATATGTAGATTAGGTGTAGTCTAACTTTATGAGATGGTTTTCTTCATGACATATTTCTAGGTATTTTTAATCAAAATCAAATAAGGATTTTTAAGAATTTGAATTTGAATTGTTTAATATACAAAATATGAGAGCTTTTTGAAACCATTATGCATTCAAAAATATATTTTAAACAACAAAAGTTCATATTCATGCTTCAAATTGTATGCTTAGATTGGATGGTGAAAAGGGTAGTTTCTTGGATAAGTGAGAGTAAGCCAATGATAACTTGTCATTTGAGTCTAATAATTATTAATTAATTTTCATCTTAAAAATTTCTCCGAATAATTAATAATTGGGTTGGGAAGTGGGCATAAGGGAGATGTTGCCACATCACCTTGAAATAATATTATATTAAAAATTCAAATGAAAATATGGGGAGTTAGTGACTTCTCGATATTGTTTTAGGTGGTATTTAGACATTTGAGTCTTGGAATGAACTATGGGCCTCTAAGAGATGTGGCTTGAAGGTCTTTGAATATATCGAGGAAGGTCACTAGTTGATGCACGAGCATAAGGCTTGAAGATGAATTCGAGGAATTATTCCAAAAATACAAAAAAATATTACACACTAAGGAGTGGGATCCTTTAGCCATCAATTTCTATGTTTTTCTAGTTAAGCATAGAGCTAGAATATAGGTTGGATCATGATGTAATAAATTTTAGTTAGTTAGTTGTAGTGGAGATTCTCAAGGACATTGCCTTGCACAACAGATAGGGTTAATAAATTTTAGCCTTTGAATTAGGATCTAGTTGTTAGTATGAACTAGTAGTTATGTAGTTTTCACACTATTGCAAGGGATTTTGATTGTTGAAGAAATTTGACTTTCCTAGAGCGAATCGAGTAAATTGGGAAAATGTAGGTTCTCTATATGTGGATGAGAAATTCCCTATCAAATCCTGAAGGATAATCTCCTTCCAAATATTTGTGTTATTGTGAAATTCAAATTTTAAACGGTGTTCTGTGAGCTTGAATGAAATTATGTTGATTGTGTTAAATCGTGTGTTTTTCTTTTAACTGAGTTTCGTGTCAATTCCGAGTGTATTGAGCGAATGGTCGAGATCAGCGGAGTAAGATCAAGGACACAACGCATTAAGATTGGTTTTATACCAATAGATCTTGATCGATATAGATCAACGGTGTTCGTACGAGGAAGCTACCCTACAGTTAACGAGTAGAAGCGAGTTGGAGAAAACCATAAGTGGATTTCGGGCGGAGTAAAGGGTGCAAGTGGTAATTCCTCATTGGCTCTGATTCCATACACACACTCACACATAGCATTGAGGAGAGAGAGGAAAATTGCTTTTCGGGTTGATTTGGAGTGTGCAAGTTAATGTGTCGATATGCGTGAGTCATTAGATTTGGTGGAGTGAGATCGACGGTTGAGAGGAGAGAAGCAAGTTTGAATTTGGGGAGTGTTGTGAACGTTGGATCTTGAATAGATCAATGGTGAAGAAGTGCCAATGAATTTTTAGAAGGCAGATTTAAAATTTATTAAACTATGGTTTGCATTACTGTTGGGTCTCGACTAGTGGAAGTTTAGCGGAACTCTGCGACTTTTGGAGGAATCTGCTAACTTAACAAAAGCTATAAAGTGGTGAGTGGATAAAACAGAGCCCATTGAACCAAAAAATACACGTGCAAACAAAGATAGAAGATATAATCTCACAACTTGGGAGATTAAAATTCTTGCTTGTACCGAGACTGACATCATTAGTGGTATCAGAGCAACCTGTTGACACTGAATTGAATCTTAGAAGCAAGAGAAGGAAAACCAATATGGCGTTTAGAGTTCGAAGAGGATGAGAACGTGGTAGAAGAGGATGACCAGTTGCAAATGTTGAGGTGATGGAAGCTATGCAATAGATGCAAGCTAGATTAGAAGCATTAAGAGCATGGAGAAATATAGATGATGGAGATGTTAGTGAGACTGAGGTTGAAACTAAAGAAGAGGAGGAAACTATAGCAGTTACTCCTGAGATGAGATTCTTCAAATTAGTGTTGAGATCCACAGCTAGGCCAAAAACTGAGGTTTTAATATATGCAGGACGATTAAATCGAGAATAATTGGTAGACTCGATTAATGACATGGAGAAATTCTTTGATTATGAACAACAGAAGATCAGAAGAAAGCAAAGTTTTCTATCACCAAGCTAAAAGGACATGTGGCACTTTGGTGGGATGGAGTGCATGCAGAAAGAAAGAGTCTTGGCAAACAACCAATCAGAAATTGGAATAGGATGGTAGCAAAGCTAAGAGGTAAGTTTTCACCAATTAATTATGAGCAAACATTGTTCACACAGAGGTCTATGATAGTAAGAGAATATATAGAGGAATTATATAAGGTAAATATAAGATCTCGAAAAAATTAGGATATAGATTACAAGGTGGCTAGATACGTGAATCGTCTTAGAATGGACATTCAAGATGAGATAAGTATATTGTATAGTAAAACAGTAGAAGAATCTTATGAGATGGTACTAAAAGCTGAAGAAAAACTCATGAGGAAGTAGTATTCCAGAGGAAGAGGTACATTGCAAGGAAAAGGAAGTCAAGGTGTTAGAGGAAGATCTACAACACCTAGAGATGGAGCTAGCAGCAACTCAACCTAGCATGCAACCATGGGAGGGGATGCAAGTGGAAGATGGAGTTTCTCTAGAGGAAGAGAAGGTAGAGGTAGAGGAAGAGAAGTAAGATGTTATAGATGTAACAAATTGGGACACACAACTTTTGAATGCAGAGAGAATTTCGGAACAAGTGAGAGGAATGTAGTTGTGCCTGAAGTTGAGGAAGAAGTACTAGCAGTGACAAAAGAAGAAAATGTACCAGAGAGAGGAGAATATTTGGTAGTTAATAAAGTTTTGCTCCAGCCAGCAAAGTACATAGTTGAACCATCACAAAAGAAAAATTTGTTCAGAACAGTGTGTACGGTTCAAGGGAAATGTTGCGAGCTGATTATTGATAGTGGCAACACTGATAATTTGGTCTCTACAGAAGTGCTAGAGAAATTGAAGTTGAAGACAATGATACATCCAACACCTTACAAGTTGTCTTGTTTACAGAAGGGACATTAGCTGTTAGTGAATGAACAGTGTGAAGTGGAGTTGGAGTTGGGCAAATATAAGGATAAAATTTTATGTGATGTGATGCCTATGGATGTGTGTCACATATTGCTTGGGAGACCTTGGCAATATGATAGAGGAGCTATGCATGATGGCAAAAGAAATGCCTACAAGTTTGGTAAAGATGGTGTTAATCGTACATTGCTGCTTATGGAAGAAAATGAGGTAAATTTTGTTGTAATTTGCAAGCCCAAGGTAATAATGACTTCTACTAAAGTTTGTGATTTACCCATTGAAATTCAATAAATGTTGGACAACTATTGTGATATCATTGTTGATGATTTGCCTAATGAGTTACCACCCATTAAAAGGATTAGTTATCATATAGATTTGATTCGTAGAGCAAATCTACCAAACAAAGCAACTTACAGAATGACTCCCATAGAAAATGAAGAGGTTAGAAAGTAGGTTCAAGAACTACTGGAAAAAGACTGATCAGATTGAGTTGGAGTCCTTGTGCAGTACCAACAGTGTTGAGTCCAAAGAAAGATGGATGCTAGAGAATGTGTATTGATTCAAGAGCCATCAATAGAATCACAATCAGATATAGATTTCCTTTACCTAGAATTGAAGATTTGATGGATTGTTCGAGTGGAGAAAAGTATTTTACAAAACTAGATCTTAAGAGTGGGTATCATCAGATAAGGATAAGAGAAGGGGATGAGTTGAAAACTACTTTTAAGACAAATGAAGGATTGTATGAGTGAAGAGTAATGCCTTTTAGGTTGTCAAATGCACCAAGTACATTTATGAGACTCATGAATGAAGTTCTTAAAGAGTTTATTGATAAATTTGTAATAGTATTTCTCGACAATATACTAGTTTATAGCGGGTCTAAGGAGGAGCACATGAGACATCTCAATTATGTCTTACAAACGTTGCAGCAAGAGAAATTATTGCTGAATTTGAAGAAATTTTCATTCATGAAAGAGGAATTAATGTATTTGAGTTTTGTTATTTCTACTAAAGGGTTGAAGATGGATCTAGAGAAGATCAAGGCAACCATGGAGTGGCCTTCACCTAAAAGTATCTTTGAGGTAAGAAGCTTTCATGGTCTTGCTTGTTTTTATAGGAAATTCATAAAGAATTTTAGTAAGATCAATGCTCCTATTGTTGAGACTATAAAGAAGGATAAGCAGAAAAAAAAAATAAAAATAAAAATTAGTTGTTGAAAAAAAATATCACTCAAAATCCTATTTTGATTCTACTTGATTTTAGTAAACCTTTCCAAGTGAAATGTGATGTATGTAGCGAAGCTATTGGAAGTGTTTTAATCAGGAAGACAGACCTATAGCTTATTTTAGTGAAGAACTAAATGATTCAAAGAAGAAGTATTCTTCTTATGATAAAGAGTTTTATGCAGTTGTGCAATCATTGAATAAATGGAGATGTTATCTAATGACAAAAGAGTTTATACTTTATTCAGATAACCATGCATTGCAATATATTATGGAAAAGCCAAAGCTTAACTAGAAACATGCCAAATGGGTAGAGTATCTTAAAGGCTTCAATTTTTTCCTGAAGCATATAAATGGCCAATCAAACAAAGTTGCAGATGCTTTAAGTAGGAGAAATACTTTATTTCAAGAGAGTCAAATTCAAGTGTTGGGTTTTGATTTTATAAAATGAATTGTATGAGACAGATTTAGATTTTAAAGAGGCATTTGAAGCTTGTAAGACTCTTATTTTGATGGATAGCAATAAATGGTTGGATTATTTCTTACAAGATGGACTGTTGTTTAAGAGAAATCAGCTCTCCATACCAAATTGCTCTATGAGGGAGAATTTAATCAAAGAGAAACATAGTGGTGGACTTGCAAGACATTTTGGTATAGATAAGACTTACGAGCAGTTCAACAGATTTTATTTCTCGCCAAAAATGAGATTTGAAATGGAAAAGTATGTGAAAACTTGTAAAGTCTATCAATATGCAAAGGGAAGAAGGCAAAACATAGGATTGTATGTTTCTATAGGATTGTAGTGGACACATTTTCAAAAATGTCACATTTTATTCCATGTTATAAAACTAGTGATGCTACTCACATTGCTAATTCCTTTTTCAAGGAGACTGTAAGATTGCATGGGTTGCCTAAGAGTATTGTCTCAGACAGGGATTCCAACTTTCTTGGAAATTTTTGTAGGACACTATGGAAGAAGTTGGGAACTAAATTGAGTTTCAGTTCTGCCTATCATCCAGATACTCATGGACAGACTAAAGTTCGTAACAGGGGTTTGGGAAATCTTTTAAGGACTCTTACTGGGAAAAATCCAAAGGAGTGGGATCAAGTATTGACACATGTTGAATATGCATATAGTGACTCACCTGACAGGAGTACAGGGCAGAGTCCATTCCATATAGTTTATGGAATGCATCCAAGACTAGTGCCTGGGTTAAGAAACTTGGGAAAATATGAGATGAGAAGTGTAGAGGGAGAAGACTTTTCTTCAGAAAATACAAGCAATACATTAATAGGTCAAACAACAACTACACGATAGCAACATCAAGTACAAAAATAGAGTAGACATGAGAATAAAAGAAGTGAAATTTGAAGTTGGGGATTTGGTTTTAGGACACCTAAGCAAGGAAAGATTTCCAAAGAGGGAGTATAACAAATTGAAGTTCAAGAAAATTGGACCATGTAGAGTATTGAGGAAATTTTCTACAAGTGCATATGAAATTGAATTACCCCCTCATGTTGAAATATCTCCAATTTTCAATGCTGCTGATTTGTACAAGTATGAAGGTGAAATTACAAATGATAAAGAAGAAGACCAAGAGACACAGGAAATTGACTGGGTAAAACAATTACCTACAACAAAGGAATTACAGTGAGAAAGGATTCTAGAAAAGAAAGTGTTCAAGAAAACAAGAGGACGAGAGTAATTTTAGTATTTGGTCAAATGGAAGGATCAGCCAATTGCTGAAGCTACTTGGGTAACAAAAAACATGCTATAGAAATTGGACAGTTCTGTAGAAGAGCTCATGAATGGGAGCCCATGAAGAATTTTGTCCTCAGGAGTCTGATGTAGGAGCATAAGGCTTGAAGAAGAATTCGAGGAATTATTCCAAAAATACAAAAAAATATTATAGGCAAAAGAATGGGATCCTTTAGGCATCAATTTCTATGTTTTTCTAGTTAAGCATGGAGCTATAACATAGGTTTGATCATGATGTAATAAATTTTAGTTAGTTAGATGTAGTGGAGATTCTCGAGGAGAATACCTCGCACGACACATAGGGTTCATAAATTTTAGCCTTTGTATTAGGATCTCGTTGTTAGGATGAACCATTACTTATGTAATTTTCACACTATTGTAAGAGGAATTTGGTCGTTGAAGAAATTTTGCTTCCGTGGAGCGAATCCAGTAATTTGGGAAAATTTAGGTTCTGTGTATGTGGATGAGAAATTCCTTGTCAAATCGCAAAGGATAATCTCCTTCAAAATCTTTGTGCTATTGTGAAATTCAAATTTTAAATGGTGTTATGTGAGATTAAATGAAATTGTGTTGACTATGTTAAATTTTGTGTTTTCCTTTTAACTGCTTTTCTCGTGAATTCTGAGTGTATTGAGAAGATGGTTGAGATTAGTGGAGGAAGATCAAGGATGGAACGCATGAAGATTGATTTTAGACGAATAAATATTGATCTAGATAGATTAATGGCGTTGGAGTGAGGAAGCTACCCAACAGTTAACGAGTAGAAGAGAGTTGGAGAAAACCACATATGGATTTTGGGAGGAGGAAAGGTTGTACATGGTAATTCCCTGTTGGCTTGGATTCCATACACACACTTACACGTAGCAACGAGGAGAGAGAGGGAAACTATTTTTCGAGTTGATTTTGAGTGTTCAAGTTAATGGGTTGATATGCGTGTGAGCCGTTAGATCTGGTGGAGAAAGATGGACGATTGACAGACGAGAAGCAAGTTTGAACTTAGGGATTGTTGTGAAACTTAGATCCTGAATAAATCAACGGTGAAGAAGTGTTGACAAGTTTTTAGAGGGCACATTTCAAATTTATTAAACTATGGTTTTTATTACTGTCATGTGTGGACTGGTTGAAGTTTAGCGGAATCCTGCAACTTTTGGAGGGATCTGCTAACTTAGTGGAAGCTCTAAAGTGGTCAGTGGATGACAGAGAGCCCATTGAACCAATAAATACACATGAAAATAGAGATAGAATATATAATCTCACAATTTGAGATATTAACACTCCTGCCTACACCAAGACCGCCATCACTAGTTCCCCATTGACCATTTATTTTGAAAAAAAAAAACTACATTAGAAATAATAGTAAAATAATTAGTTTTATGATTTGACATAATTCCTTTAATAAAACCTAATCACACTAGGAAGACTTAGAAATCAAATTTCCATAACCATAGGATTTAAATTTATATAGATAAATGGTCCACATGGCCTATACCACTTTGAAATTCACTTCAAAAAAATCTAGCCAAGTTATTGTGGCCGAAGCGAGGTGTTATCCCTTAGTGATTTTCATGACTTAAATGGAGCTAGACCTCTATGAATCAAGCCACACTTTGGAGGAAAAATTCATCTTAGCACTCACTTTATCTCGCAAACCAAAAAACAAGTGATATGTATAAATGAAAAAAGATTTAAATTTTTATTCATAAAGAAAATATATTTAATACAATTAGGCTAAAAAAATATTACAATAATAATTAAAAGTGAAAAATTCAAGTCTAACTAGTACATGTTGTTCAGGATGGGCCTTCTTAGCAAGGTGACCCACGATCAAATGTCATAAGGGGAACTAGACTATGCTATGCCTTTTCAAAATTTGTAATTCGTGATTATATATATATATATATATATATATATATATATATATATATATATATATATATATATATATATATATATATATATATATATATGGATATATATTAACTCATTTATACATTTCATTTATTGTTTAATTTTTGTATATCATGATGAATTATTAATTAGGTAAATTGATATAATATAGGCCCAATATTAAATCTAGTGGGTTCCATAATAAGACAAACAATATATTTAATAGCTTTTATAGAAGACATCCTAGGAATTTATGACTTAGCAAGACTCAAGACTCCATGATGGTGGGGAACCTACTCCTTGAGCCTTTTCATAGTATACCAAGGATAACAATTTGTCATTTGAAACGAGGTGGATGAGCTAACATCCCATTTAACCAACCACACGATAATTTCAAAATTAGACTTATCTAACATTTGAACATGGTTACCAAGGACATATGTATTTGTAGGGTGAGACTATATAAAACCTCTTTGAATTTCATAGGGGTTTTGCCTTCGTTCTGAGGGATGTTTTGCCTCGTGGTTTCCATCAAATTTTAACATTTGGGATAAGGACCTTCTAATGTCAATACCTTAAAATATCTTTCGCATAAAGATCCTCATATTGAAGGAACATACCTAGGGAAATTCCCCCTTCTTTCTCTTGCAAGAAGCCCAAGAAGCCTCACTTCCAATATTTCTCCATCGCAAAAGATTTATGTGACTAAATTATTAAATTCAAACTATCTTTAATAGAGGAGAAAGAATATTTCCATTTCTTAAAATGTGGATTGAGTTATGAATCTAATGGAATATTATTAAATATTTAATATCACTTTTCTTAGATTTACAATCAATAGGGTTTTCCTATAGATAACAGTATGGTTATCTATCCTTGAATGAAAGAAATTTTAGTCATAAAATTTAGCTTTATGCTTAATTTATCTTTATATCAAGATTTCCGATTTACACATGGAGTTCATGGAGTTCATGAAGAAATCAAAACCACTCTTTATTGTCTGTATATTCTCTATCTTCATTTTCTACATGGGTGATATTTCCCATCCTACCTCTTTAATTCTTACATGCAAAATATATGAAAGAATTGCATAATGTTGTAGGTATCTTTATTGTTTTTTCTGTAGAGATTCTAGATTTACTAACATCTACCTCTCTCTTCATCTAAATTTATTGTTAATTTAGTAAGGGTATTCAAAAAAATCGTCATGGAATGTGACGGTTGTAGCTGGATGCAATTATTGCAAAATAATTTCCCTCCATTATAGGGTTTAAATTAAGAATGATCACCTCGTTTCTTCTCATGTGAATCAAAATGCTTAGTATGAAAAAAAGAGTGAAATTGCAAGCCCTCCATGACTATCACTAATAAGGCATATCTAATTTCAAAGAAAACTATACCTAAGAAAAGTATCTTATCTGACCTTTATATATAACCAGCAAAACTATAGGCGTAGTGATTAATACGATGAAGGAGATGTGTTAGAAACTAGGAAAATCCTGAGAGGAGAGGTGAATGAGTATTGAAGGAATTTTAAAATTTTCTTTTATTTAGTAAAGATATTAGGACACCAGTAAATACTTCAACAATTGTATATATTAGCATTGCAAGAATCAACCATTAGAAGAAAAATTATCACACATAGATTCTTAAAAAATTTCTTCTATCTAATTCACAAAGGAGGGATTCTACTTACTATTACAATGTTCTCCAGCTACAACCAGAAGGAATATATTATTCCCCAATTCATCAATTACAACTCAAAGGAGCTACAACACCTATTTTATGATCTATCATTGAAAGGATATCCAACCCTTAACTATTTAACAACCACTACTTGAAAGAGCTAAAACCTCTCAACAACAAGCTACCACTTTCTTGACCTAAACAATTCATCTTTCATAGAATTTTCTCACTGGAATCATGAAGGCTACTTCTTTACATAAAAAAATAAATTTCAAATTTCAAATTGTTAACATAGACAACATATTATAACTTTATCAACCTCTAATCATTGATCAATCAATAATGCACACGAGAA
The DNA here is from genome assembly GCA_031772625.1 of Pinus tabuliformis. Lineage (NCBI taxonomy): Eukaryota > Viridiplantae > Streptophyta > Pinopsida > Pinales > Pinaceae > Pinus > Pinus tabuliformis. The sequence goes on along the minus strand of CM062814.1, from coordinate 265,788,164 downwards.
TCACCAATATGTAACCAACACACCCACTCAACTAACAAAATGCTCTTAAAAATTCTATTATTCTTATATAGAAAGTAGGAGGGATATTTTAAATTATTGAACTTGCACTTAATTCCCAATATCATAGGTTTTGATCTCATTAACTTCTTGTTTTTATATTTCTATAATCCCTTATTGATGTGTAGAATAAGTCTTCAATCGCTCATTTGATGTCTCTATAAGAAAATATGAAGTCAATTATTGTTTTCCTCCATTCTTGCATTTTACAATGTTTAGTAGTTTTTTTTTTCTAATTTTGGTAGACTCCAAATTTAGTGAATTTGTTAAACTTTCCTCTAAGATACCCATTCGGCCATCTGAGTTGGAAACTCATTCATGGATTCATTTTCAAACATTAGTGATCTGTTCCTTTAGTTCAAAACCCTCAAATTCAGTATACATACCAAATTCTTCACTCCCAAGTCATCATGGAGTTAAGCCCTTAGTTTAGGGATGAGGTGCTTAACCAAAGAAAACCGTGTGTGAGCATTAATTGGATCCCTTTGTTCCAAGCCAAAATGGTTTATTTAACACAACAATATTCCACGACTCTAATCTGAACACTTTCATAGAATGTCATCCTAGTATAAAATTGATCCGAACTTAAATAAGAACACATGAAATTATAGGTATAACAATAAATAGATAAATGGAACAAAAATAAAACTTCATTTAATTAATATCACAATACCAAAATATGGTTACAAACAGAATGGAGATAAACTAGCTCAAGTGATGGTACCTTATCTATGAAAAGACATGTGGTGGCTATATGGCTCTGAACTATGTTACAATGAGGCTCCAAGGTCTATTTTCTATTAAGAAACAATGGAAAACCCAAATTATCCAAAAACCTTACCCTAGGATATGAGGCACCAAAGTTGCAGGCCTCATTTGGGTAAATTGGTATATTAATTTGATTATGGACGTAACATTGGCATACGATCTCCTTTTTTCTATCATAATACCATGTTTCGAAGATGTCAAAGAGGAGGCCATAAAGAAATAAGGCCCTTTAATCTAAGAATTATTCGATTTCTCTGATTACATTAGAGACATTGCTTATACCTAAAAACAGATTCGAAAGTTCACGACGTGAAAAACTCCCAAAGATAGTGAACTGTGCTATAATTAAGGAAACTAAAAAAATGAAAGAGATAGTGTTCAGGGTGCAAGTGGAATAGGTGGGTGGCCACTAATATCCACCTTCATTCTCTGTCCCCGTTAGGATGAAATGGTCTACATTGCATTGAGTGCCTCCATGAGATGGGGAAACTTGTGTTGAACTTCGTCCCTAGTGAGCCACTTTCCTTGGTGCAAGAGTTGGTCAACTTTGACAACCTGGTACATTTGGAGCTTCTTGTGGTGAGTGTTCTTCATTTGTGTATCCATGGTTCAATCACTTGTGGCATGTTCCATGCAATCTGGACTTAGCTCTTTCGGTCTGTGTTGTTTTGCAATGTGATATGTGTCTAACAATGGTGGAAAGTGTGGCTTAAGGTAGTTTACACTGAACATTTGGTGCAGACCAAGGAATAGTGGAATTTTGAGCTAAAAATAACTATCCCCTATAACCTTCGTCATGGAGTATGGCCGATATCCCCTATAGCCAAACTTTGTTGCGCATGTTGAAGTTGTACAAGACCCACTGCTCCTCATGGAACTACTTTTAATTAGCATTGGATTTGTCTAATATATCACGGACCTACTCGCGGATGTGTTGAATATTCTCAATGAACTGTTATCCATGCCAGCTTTGGACTCGACATGAGATGAATATGCCTAAGAATTTGAAAATGGTATGGCCACATTAGTGGGACATAATGGCTAAAATCCCAGCCATACCTAAAAGGGGTTTGGTCTCTTGAGCTGTGGAGAGATTTTTTGTTGTTGTGACAGAAATATGGGAGCATTTCATCCCATGTGTGTGGATTCTTTGACTTAGTTTGGGGATGGAAAGCCATGGACTTAGAGAGTTTTCTATCTAGCATCGACCAAATACTTGACCAAAATTCCCTTAGGAATCCATTGTCCCGATTAGAGACAATGGAATGTGGGATCCAAAATTGTACCCACAATTGCTTAGAGAAGACCTTAGTAGTGGTATCTGTTGTGATTCTCTTCTTGCAAGTCGCCATAATGGCCATTTTAGAGAATCTTTCGATGACCATGAAAACGCAGTTGTTCCTGTGTTTAGTAGAAGGAAGCCCTGACATGTAATCCATAGATATGAACTCCAAAGGTCGACAAGTAGTAGGAATAGGAGCATATAGGTATTGCTTATTTATGGTTGGTTTGGTAATGATGGAGGTAGTGGAGGATTTAATATACCTCCCAACATTCTGACGAAGAATCTGTCGATAAAAATACTTTTGTAGTACTAGCACTATTTTCTCTACTCCGAAATGTCGATTAACCTCACCATAGTGCACCCCCCAAATCATCTTGTCACAGTTGCTTGAAGGAGAAAATATATGTTCTAGGTGGCATAATAACTCATCATAGAGGTCAAAATTTGGAACTTTCTTACCTTTAAGCAGTTTCTGGTGATCGACTAAGGGAGTCTACAACACTATTGGTGTTTCCCTTCTTGTATTTAATGTTCAAATGGAACTGTTGCATGTATGTGGACCATTTATGATGGTGATCATCATGCAACTTCCCTTGTGTCTATATGAGTTGTAGGGGTCAATGGTATATGTGGATGACAGTTTCCTTCCCCATAATGTAATGATTCCACTAATGATAGGCCTAGACAATGGAATACATGTCTTTTTCATAAGTGGTATACGTTTAGACTCTGTCTCAAAGTGTGTCATAGTGGTAAGCCATTGGATGCCCCTCTCGAGTAAGATTTACACCAATAGCATAGTCGAAGGTTTCTGTCTCAATCTCAAATGGTTGTTGCAGTTCTAGTAATTTGAGCATTATTCTAGAGGAGGGGGGATTATTCAACTCTACAAATACCTTCTCTTTGCTTTCACACAAAAAAAAATTGCTTTTTCTCTGCCCTTGGTGACTTGACCTAATGGCCAAGTGATATGAACCTACGGTAGAAATTGGTAAGACCCAAAAAACTACGAGGCTCTGTTAGACTAGTTGGGGGTGGCAAACCACAAATGACTTGTATTTTTCCTAGGTTAACATGCAAATCATGCTTATTGATTATCTACCCTAGATATTGAACATGGGTCATGCCAAAATTGTATTTCTCCAAATTGGCACACAACTTGTGTTGTGGCAATGTTTGAAGGACCTATCCAATATGGGGAGGTTCTCTTCCCTAATCTAGTTGATGATCAAGATGTAATTTAAGTACACCACCATGGATGCATTGTTGAAGGTCACAAGATGTCCTCCATCAATCTCGTGAAGTTTGTGGGGCATCCGTCAAACCCAATTCCATAACCAACCATTCGAAAATGCCCTCCTTCAATTTCAAGGCAATCTCCCACACATCAAAAGTTTTGTGTAACAACCCAGGTAGAAATTTAATGCAATAAAATTTAATAAAGGAAAAATAAGACCACTGTTAAGGGACACTTATTCGAAGTTGAATGATTGGAAAAAGATATCCTAGTGGGCATCACTTGATGTGTGGTTTGGATAAGGAAAATTGGAAAAGGAAAAAGGGATTATAAGGGAAAAAGCAATTTTTGACACATTTATTTATGAAAATAAAGGAAATTAGGAGAAAATGAAGGTGAACGGTCACAAATTTCATGTGAGGAGAAAAATGAAGGAAAATAATGGAAAGTGAAGAAAATAGAGGCCTCATTTATAAAAATGCTTGTGACGATTATTTGGTAACCATTTATCAGTTTAGATTTAGCACTCTCTCATTATTTTGTCTCTCTCACTCTTCGTCACATACAATTTTCTTGGAGCACTATAGTTTGAAGCAACGAAAGGAAAACCATGCAAGTATCAAGGAAGGAAAGCATACTCAAGAACCTTCAGTAGGAATACTTGTAGGTAACCTTTTGCATGTGATTTCCTAGCTGGTTTGTACATGCATCAATTTACATGTTGGTATATTATTCTCTTGTTCTTGTTGGCATTGTTTTGTTGGGTTATGAAAGTGGATTTTAGACTAGCGTTGCATTTTTCTAGATTCCATGGTGTTGGGATGATTATTTTTGTTTTTGAGGTTTGGTTTCTTGGATGGATTTCAGAATTCAGGGTAGAGGTGGTCTCATGTTCCTTTCCCAAAGGCATAGGAATCCCTTGATTGGTGTTATCGGGAAATCTAGTGTCCACTCGGAGCTACTAGTCCCACTAAGACATGCAACTATCATAGAAACAAACAAACTAAAACTACTTTCGTTTTCCTTTATGAGAAGTAGACAAGAATGGAATGAAGGACACCAAAGAGCACCTATGGAATCAAAGCAGCATAATATTATCCTTGCCACTTCTCCTTCATCTACCCAGCTTCAAAGAGCACCTGTGGAACCAAAGTAGCATAATATTATCGAAGAACAGAGATCTAAAATCATAAACAATATAGGACCAGATGTATATTGACCACACAAGTGCATATATCATCAAACATACAAGAATGTGGAGGAAAAATTGAATACACTTATTAATATCAATAATAAGCAAAGAGGATTACAACCAATTGTTCTGACCCAACGTCACCCTCCAGCATGAAAGCCCTTCTTTCACCTCATGAAAATATTAGATCATCCAACACTATGATATTCCAACAACAAACCAACAGCACATCCTTACAAGAAACAAAATTACAGCCTTTGGATCTCTAGGATGAGGGATACATATATAGATGATTGCAGGGGGGTGAGTCAGCTTTTGGGATTTTGATTAGTGTCCTCTACCTGATATTTCTTGATTCCACTTGGATATTGATGATCTCTTACTCATCCCTGGGCGAATTCAGAGAGGAAAGTGTCATAGGAGAAGTTTTTGCAAGATTCCATGATCATCCAACTCGCAAACTGTCTCTGCCATTTGTCCACTCTCGCCCATCACACCCCATAGAAGGGTCTTTTAGTATGCATCACACCTCCCATGTGCATTAGGTGGGATGCATCACACTTTGACCATGGAGCAGGTGAGATGGTCTAGTTTTGACCAGTTCTGAGCAGTTTTCATTGGAGAACTTATGGGAGATGATGTAATGAGCTGACCTTGTTCTTTTAGGGTATGGAACAACACTTTTAGGGACATAGGAGCCCTTGGTCTATGGACATGTTTAATTGGGGTTGTAGTGCCCAGAAATATCTATAACAGTTGCCCCCTAAAGCATGAGGTTGTTAATCTTTTGATGTCGGGTGAAATGCTTTATCATGAGGATCCGAAGTTTTTTCGAGCTGGAAGATGACCTGTAATAAGATACAATGCAATACATTATCTTCATAATATTTTTCATGATCTAGCTGAAGCGAGGATTCCCATGATCGGATTTATAAATTCATTTTCATGTACATAAGACAAACAACCGTCTGTGCGGGAGACTGATGATTCTAATAGAGTCATCATCCTTTGATTTAGATGATCATCTGTGCAGCAACAATGTACATTTGCTGTCCTTATTTTCCTGAATATATCGTAGCCCGGATGGATTAAACTAGATCCAGTGTCTTCAAACTCGTTCAATCTTCACTCGGAGTACAAGTCTATCCATGTGAAAGATGTTCTGGAGTCGAACATGGAAAGACATCACCTGATTACTAGCCAATGATGTAAGTTGTTAACTGTTAGAAAATTATATATTACTGAGCAATGGAACACATAAAATAATGCAGAAATATAAACACAGAAAACGCACAAAACAAGAGAGACACAGATATACGTGGTTCACCCAGTTTGGGCTACGTCCACCCTGAACAGCCAGTCCTTCCTTTCTATTATCCAGCAAAATGAAGAGACACAACCTATAGCAAATCCGCTATAATATCCTCTGTTTTCTCTCACAGTCTCAACTCTCAGTTTCTCGCTCACCGAATACACATCTATCACACAGCCTCAAATACAATACCCTCATACAAAGAGAGGGGTTGCCTTCTAGGCCAAAAAACCCTAAACTAAACATAACTTCTACCGTCAGATCATCTGCCTAATGAACAGCCAAGATTGAATCGAAATTACTATACTTTTACAAGGCAATTTTGCAGCCGCTCCCCCTGGACCCCCCCTGCAGCGAATGTTTTACGGGCGGCGTTGCCGTCCACATTTAGAACTGGGGTCCTATGTGGCGATAGCTTTTAATATAGAAGATAATCAGGCTCCACACCCAACAATCTCCCACTTGGAGACTGATTGTAGCAACTCCACCGCTGCTCCATTTGCTGGACAATGAATCCTCTTTGGACCTAGTTGTTTCTCATCTTCATCGTCATCCTTGAAGACCAATTGAAACTGATCATATTCTCATTTTCTCCGTGCTTACAACTTTGGTTAGCATATCTGCAGGATTCTCGCTAGTGTGTACCTTTTCCAGCTTCAACTCTCCATCTTCCAACAACGATCGTATGAAATGGTACTTGAGCTGTATGTGTTTAGTCCTAGAATGAAATGTTGAGTTCTTTGAAAGATGAGTGGCACTTTGGCTATCACTGTATAACGTGCCCTTATCATGCTCCTTAACCATTTCACCCATAAACCTTTGTAACCAAATCATTTCTTTACTAGCCTCTGTAGCAACAACATACTCTACTTCTGTTGTTGAAAGTGCAACAACACTTTGGATTTTTGAAACCCAACTAACAGTTGTTCGTCCAATAGTAAATACATATCCTGTAGTGCTCCTCCTGTTATCTCTGTCACCTACCATATCTACATCAACGTATCCCTGTAGAGAAATGTTTGCACCACCAAAGCATAATGCTTGATTTGTGGTACCTTTCAAATATCTGAGAATCCATTTCACTGCCATCCAATGTTCCTTTCCTGGATTGTTCATGTACCTGCTTACAACTCCCACTTCATGTGCAATATCAGGCCTTATGCAAACCATTGCATACATTAAGCTTCCAACTGCTGATGCATATGGAACTTTAGACATATAATCCATGTATTCTTGGGTCTTTGGGTGCATTTCCTTGCTAAGTTTGAAATGGCTAGCAAAAGGTGTACTAATTGGTTTTGCATTGTGCATGTTAAATCTTTTCAACACCTTTTGTATGTACTCATTCTGAGACAATGTTAATTTACTATTTTTCCTGTCTCTAGTTATTCTCATGCCAAGGATTTGTTTTGCAGCTCCCAAATCCTTCATTGCAAATGAATTTGCCAATTTTTTCTTTTGAGCACATTTATTTCCTGCATGTTAGATCCTGCAACAAGCATGTCATCTACATACAATAACAATATAATATAGCTGCCATCATTTTGCTTTTTCAAATAAACACAATGATCAGAGTGACATCTAGTATAACCTTGTTCAGACATAAACTTGTCAAATTTTACATACCACTGCCTTGGAGCCTGTTTTCAACCATACAAGCTCTTCTTCAACCTGCACACTAGTTTCTCCTTCCCTTTCACCTCATATCCTTGTGGTTGTTGCATATATATCTATTCCTCCAAATCCCCATGGAGAAAGGTTGTCTTTACATCTAACTGCTCAAGATGGAAATCTTCAGCTGCTACAAGACTTAAAATGGTTCTGATTGAAGTCATTTTAACAAGAGGAGAAAATATTTCATCAAAATCAATACCTTTCTTCTGTGCAAACCCCTTCACCACAAGTCTAGCTTTATACCTCTGTTTTCCTCCATGTTCTTCCTTCAGCCTATAAACCCATTTATTCTTCAATTTAGTTTTTCCTACAGGCAACCTGACTAAATCCCAAGTATCGTTATGCATTAAGGAGTCCATCTCTTCTTCCATGGCTACCTCCCACTTCTTCCTGCTTTCAACCTGCATTGCTTCTTCATAACATTCGGGTTCACCAGAATCATTCAACAATAAATAATATAATGAAGGAGAGTATCGTTCAGGGGGTCTACTTATCCTGGTAGATCTTCTAACACCACTTTCAGGTGTTTGGGGTGCCTGTTGTTGTTGTGGTGGTTGTTGTTGTTGAGGTTGTTGATTATTATTATTTTCAAGCACCTTTACTTTTTCAGTGATTTCATCAAGAACTGCGTATTCGTTGTTTTCCTTTTCCTGTTTCTTTTCCTGCAACTGATTCTTATACAAGACCTTTTCATTGAATATTACATCTCTACTCCTAATGATTTTGTGATTTTCGTAATCATACAAGCGATAACCAAAATCATTGACACCATATCCAATAAAGGTACATTTCTTTGACTTTGCCTCAAGCTTTGTTCTATTTTCTTTATGAATATGGACAAAGGCCTCACAACCAAAAGGCTTTAAAATAGAGTAATTTACATTTTTACCTGTCCATTCTTCCTTTGGAACACCACCATCCAAGGAACTTGAAGGCCCTCTATTTATTAGATAAAGAGCAGTATCTACAGCATCTGCCCAAAACTGTAAAGGCAATCCTGCATGCAATCTCATGCTCCTTGCACGCTCCATGATTGTTATATTCATCCTTTATGACACACCATTTCCTTGTGGTGTTCTTGGAACTATCTTCTCTCTGTGAATTCCATGTTCTGAACAGTACCTATCAAACTCTTTGCTGCAATATTCACCTCCATTGTCTAATCTAAGACACTTCAATTTCTTTCCTGTCTCAATCTCAACCAAATCTTTCCATTTCTTGAAAGTATCAAATACATCAGATTTATTCTTAATACAATAAATCCAAGTTTTTCTAGTTGCATCATCAATAAAAGTAACATAATAATGAGAGCCACCGAGAGATGATACCTGAGCAGGTCCCCATACATCTGTATGCACAAGCTCTAATTTTTTGCTCTTCTTTTCTTTCCCAACTCTGAGAAATATGACTCTATTCTGTTTTCCATAAATGCAATTCTCACATAAATCCAAATCAACATTCTTCAAACCCGGCAACAAATTCCTTGAGTGAAGAATCTTCATCCCCTTTTCACTCATGTGTCCAAGCCTATGATGCCATAATGCTACATCTGCTCCTTTGGAAGTTAAAGCATTAACATAGTTAGAAATACCATTGCATCAATACAATGTACCAACCTTTTCGCCTTGTGCTATTACTAGGGCTCCTTTGGTTACCTTCCAAGCTTTATCTGTGAAAGTTGTCACACAACCTTCACTGCCTAACTGGCCTTTTGAAATCAGATTTTTCTTTAGATCTGGAACATGCCTTACCTCCTTTAATAGCCATTGGTTTCCATTCTGCTGTTTTACAACAACCTTACCCATTCCAACGATTTTACAGGGTTTATCATCACCCAGACGAACTTGTCCAAAATCTCCTTGAACATAGTCATGAAAATATTTCTTATCAGGTGTGGCATGGAATGAAGCCCCTGAATCTACCACCCAGGAATCAGTAATATTTTCAAAAGAAAGAATCAAAGCATCTTGTAACACCTCACCTGTCACATTTGCTTCATGATTGTTTTCTTGTTGTGCATCTCCTTATCTTCCCTTCCGAGATCTACAGTCTTTCTTTAGGTGTACTTTCTTTCCACATTTCCAGCACACTATCCCCGATCTGGACTTCGATCTACCTTTCCTTGATTTACTGCGATATCTTGAGCTCTTTCCTCTTTCAATTTTTCTTTCTCTAGACTCTGCACTCAAAGCATTTCCCGATGTCTCATCAGAGCTTTTCCGTCGCATTTCCTCGCTAAGGATAGCACTGAAAACATCATCAAAATTTAAAGTACTAGATCCAGAAATGGAGTTACTAATGGCCATTACCAAACCATTCCAACTTTCACGTAATGAGCAGAAGAATAACAGAGCTCTAACTTCATCATCAAAGTTTACCCCTATAGAACTTAACTGACTTGTAACTGTATTAAAATCATTTAAATGGTTTGCAACAGATCCACCTTCCGACATATTCATATTAAATTACCGTTTCATAAGAAATACCTTGTTTGAGGCCGAGGGTTTTTCATATAGTTTCGACAACATCTGCATCAAACCCTCTGTCATGGTTTCCTTCGAAATGTTGAAGGCGACTGACGCAGCAAGGCACAATTGTATTGTTCCAAGTGCCTTTCTATCGAGAAGGTTCCATTCTTCGTCTTTCATACTCGTCAGCATCTTTGTTTTTCCGCCCAATGGTAGATATAGATCTTTCTGATACAGATAATCTTCCATATGAATCTTCCACAGCGAGAAGTTTTGGCCGTTAAATTTCTCGACCCTAAACTTACCATCTTCCGCCATTGCTCCTAATCGAACCATGAACCTTTCTTTCCTGCGAGTTTATCAGCCAAATAGACCTTCAGCTCTGATACCAGTTGTTAGAAAATTATATATTACAGAGCAATGGAACACATAAAATATTGCAGAAATATAAACAGAGAAAACAGACAAAACAAGAGAGACACAGATATACGTGGTTCACCCAGTTTGGGCTACGTCCACCCTGAACAGCCAGTCCTTCCTTTCTACTATTCATCAAAATGAAGAGACACAACCTATAGAAAATCCGCTGTAATATCCTTTGTTTTCTCTCACAGTCTCAACTCTCAGTTTCTCACTCACCGAATACACATCTATCACACAGTCTCAAATACAATACCCTCATACAAAGAGAGGGGTTGCCTTCTAGGGAAAAAAACCCTAAACTAAACATAAGTTCTACATCAGATAATCTGCCTAATGAATGACCCAGATTGACTAGAAATTACTATACTTTTACAAGGAAATTTTGCAGCCGCCCCCCCGTGGACCCCTGCAGCGAATATTTTACGGGTGGCGTTGCCGCCCCCATTTAGAACTGGGGTCCTATGTGGCGATACCTTTGAATATAGAAGATAATCAGGCTCCACACCCAACATTAACAGGCACGAGAGAAATCACCGATAATGATGATGTCCCTCAAGGTACTACAGTACAATTCGCGCAGTGTGAATAAGGGACTTGGCATCGAACACTATGCAAAATCTTTCGGTCGAAGGCCATTGATGTAAACCTGTCACCAGAAGTGAGAAACTTGCCATTGAGGCATGCAACCTTCAAAGTATTGAAAGGGTTGTTCCTAAGTCGACTTCTTGGATAATGAGCTGATGTCGACAAGAAGTGACCTGCCATAGGAGGGCCTTAATTAATCCTACATCGACGACACGGAATGGAGTAAATGATTTCGGAGGTGAAAATGATCTGATGATATAGGGTTTAGGGTGGCGATCATGAAAGAATGGAGCATTAATGTATTGCAGTAGATGAGACACAGGTTAATTCTCTGAGCGACTTCCTTTGAACATACCGGCGACACTGACATGGATTGGTAGCTTTAACCCCAAATATGGATGGTGTGATGGACCAATGGCGATATGACCAGTTAACGGAACAACCCAACCCGACTCGGATGTGGAGTGAAAGTGTCATGTTCAAGAGCACCTTGCTACCTATAAAGTTTTTCAAGCTTTCTTCCCAATTTTTCCCCAGTCATTACTTACCAGTACCTCTTTATTTTTTTCAATCTTGAAGAGGATAACATATGCTTGTTCTATAATTTTCCCTTCAGGCAAATCCGTCACTATATTTTAACGAGCTTAGCAATAATGAAACTCATTCTTGTCTGTATGGACAAGTTTGTCGCTATTCATTTTTAGTGAGTTTAATGACAAAGATAACTCAGTCCTTTCCAATTTTAGAGAGTCTGAAAGGGATGTAAAGGAAACTCCAATAATCCTTTTTCGTCATATAATCCCTTAAGTCTAAAAAATTATAAAATAATACGAAAGGGACAAATTTTTGGTAATTTTAACGAGCCAAACAAGACAAGCACTAGATCATTTTGTGTAATAATCCCTCGGGTCAAAAAAGATTAAAATCTAGAGGAGGGATGGCACTTCCAGTCACCATAACGAGCTGGAGAGGCCAATCGCTCGACAATCTTTTGATGTTTTACGAGTTAGGTGAAAAGAGCTTAAAGGAGACTCGTTTTTTAGGAACAAGTGATAATTTTGGCTAGCAGCTGATTCCACGTAAGGTTTGGAATTTTCCAATCATGGCAGTGTCACAAGGATGGCTAACAGGATCACTCCTCACAGTTGTTCCTCAAAAGTGGTAAAAAACCAAATGGAGGTGAATGATTGGCTAAAACAGAGTGGAGGTGATGATGAGAACATGACCAAGACTCAAAAGCTGATGATAATGTATTCACAATGGTTATTTACCAGAAATTGGTTCATTTTTTAATGAGCTTAAACTCTGGGGGAACGTTTGCTCATTACTTATGTTTAATTTTTAACAAGCTTGAACTCCACAGAAAAACTACTCGTGATAGTCGTATAATAAGGATATCTCATCTAAGATGCCATTTTTTATGGAGCTTGCACCTTTCAAAGCTTTACCCAAAATCCTTTCTTTATGCAAGTTAGGAACGACCAATCCTATGAGTTTAAAGGGTTTGAGAATCTACAAACTAAGAAAATAAATGTTCGCTCTTCACTTGCATGCAAAAAGGTTTGCATGCCCCCAGGTATAGTGAAAAATTTCCAAGTTACCATATAGAACTTCCTACTTTCGCAAGATAGTTTCCATCCACACCGCAGATAGAAGCACTTCCTGGCTTAGTCCATCCGGACCAGGGTGGTTCTCAATCCAAACCTCCTAACCTTGACAAAGGAATCTTATTCCGGTCCAATCTCAGATGGGTATCGGATCAGTCATTTTCCTTCACGGAAACCTACTCTATCCTAGAGTTTCCCTGCCGGAGCAGGGCAGAGTGCATGCCCCCTGGGATTTAGTCATGTCCTCCCGAATCACTCGCGCTCATCAGGTGGACAGACTAGAGATTGATGAGACATTCCTTGCGTGAAAAGACCATTTAGGGATGGTATTTGACTATTAGCTATGTGTGAGCTGGGAAATGACAACTGGTCTACAAGCTTGAGCACTCTTCCTTCATGTAGAAAACACATTACTCTAAAGAGTAGCGAGACAATGGCTCCTATGCTATAAACATAGTTGTGCCTAAGGAGTAGATTATAATCTAGAGGTCCTCGGACTACAATTATGTTCATGTAAATGGTTTTCCTTCTCAACGTTATGGGCACACTGGGAAGGATCCCTAACGGTCGATTGGTTCCTTTGTCGAAGCCTATCAGATTTCTCATCTCAGGCAGAAGCGATGGCAAACCAAGTGCTTCCAAACCAATTGAGGAAAGGATACTCACAAAAGCCCCTTCATCTATGATGGTACCGACCATGATCATTTTGTAAGCTTGTACAATTATTTAGAATGGTACATTGGCTGGTACCCGGGGTCTGTCTAGTAGATTCCAATCAAAAGAAACGACTAGGTTGCTTGGAGGTGGGATCGAATAGACAGCCGGATATGACCCTGATGAACTTCCTTCCTGCGGTAAAGGAATGGGTGGACTGTCCCAATGTTCATCGAAGTCTTTGTTTACAAAAAGAATTTGGACAATGTCGTTCTCATTCTCTTCGGTGATTGTGTAATCTAAAGATGGACCTTATGAAGAAAAGACCAGGTCGACTACCACCTCAGCCTTTCGACTTTTGTCTGGTACATGGGTTCATCGGTTTTATCTTTAATGACAGACCCTTCGACTGACCACAATGGCATGTCAGTCGGATTTTCAACTAGCGACAGACTCGGCAAGAATTTCTTATATCCAGGAGGAAGCTGTAGCGGTGAAGGTGGATGGTCATCCAAAACTCTTTTAGCTTCGTCTAGGAAGGGACAACGATGGACGACATGATCGCCTTCAGATAGTTTACAAGGAAATTTACATTTCCTTTTTTTTCCAAATGCTTCGCTTTTACTAGTTGATGGTGTACTTTCAACATGATCTCTAGAGGTCGATGACACCAGGTTGCGCAAACAGGGAGACCAGTCCCTTAAGATCCGAGGGATGTAAGGAAAATCTTGATGATAGTGGTCTCCTTTGCAAATGACACATGTAGATTTAGGCCCGGATGGTGCAGTGTGTGGATTTTCGCTAGATGATGCATGGTTGCCCCTTTTTGCCTTTGGCTCCTTCTTCCTCTTCTCTTTCTTCTTCTTCTCCTTCTTCTTCTTAGTTACTTGGTTTTGGGCCTTATCGGCTTTATCAAGTGAAGAGGAAGGAGGAGAGGGAAAATCGGATGAAGTAGAAGGTTGGGGGTAACTTTAGTATGATCTAGTTTCTCACTCGATTATTCAAGAATGACGGTGTTCTGAATGACAGAGGTCGAGAAGAGCAGCCACATTGGCAAGCCAATCGTCAATCCTTGAAGTGACAATGTGGCCATATGAGGTGCCACAACATCTCCCCAAAAGGAGAAAGGACTAGGATTTCCTCCAAGGGGAACTCCTTGTTTGGTGGACTCCATTTTCCTCAACCTAAGACCAATGCGGGAATGGTGATATTATTCCGATTAAAATAAATTTTAGACGCTTCAACGTAACTTGTTTTTTCAATTTTTAAGAGTCGAGAAAAAAAAAGATGACTCTAGTCGCCTTCGACTTTTAATGAGCCTGAAGTGACAAGTGCTCAGATGGAACTTTTCCTTTAAGGAGTCTGAAAAGGAACAAAAGGGACTACTCAGGAAATCTAGACAGACGGATTACCAAACCAATTGAAAAACTGTAGAATACTTTTTACGGTAAGGCGGTCAATCTTCTCGAATGTTGTGTTCAGTGCATTATGATCGATAGAGGGGCAGACATGGCTTCCTATGGGTAAACGATATAGCCTATTTTGGTCTCCCAATATATACTCGACGGTACGTGGGAGTACAAGTCCGTACTGGCACTTGTCATCTCAAAGAGGAGGAATCACCCAACCAACAGTGAAAGCGATAGTTACCAGGCTTTACGACGCTGAAAAATGTCTCTAGCCTACACTTCTAGATGTTGTGCATTAGGTTCCAAAGCATTTTTAGGTTCATTAAATTTATTTTACAGTTGATATTTCTTAAGAAATTTTCCTTTCAGGTTCACCACGTGATGTAGATGTACAATTCGTAAAATGCAATCTAAGATGATAAACAATCGTTTAATCTTCTTTTTGCAATGAAAATCCTAGCTACTAAAGAAAGAGAGATGATATTCTTTCAACATAGAGTAGAGAGCACACACTAGATGCACTATCCTAAATCAAACCAACAAGTAGTCTAAATGAAAATGCACATGCATGTATTTGTTTTCAGCTTTCTTAATGTGTGAATGACAAGAAGAATGCTAAGTACAAATCTTAATTATCTTTTCAAAGCAATAGTACTAACAAATTTCTCTTCAAAAACGAAAGGAAGATAATGACAACACTTTACTATTTTGAATTGAAAACTACTTTCGACACTTGAAAAACTACTAATTCAAATCAAATACAAGGGTAACTATATAATCAACCATCAAGAACAATAGAATTCTTTTCTTTGACTGAAAACGAGACTTGTGACACTTTCAAATCAAGAGACAACAGTTCGAATATGCTACTACTTTGTAAAAGAGAACTGAAAATGGCGGAAAATATAGAAAAACTTTCACAGTTCTTTGCACAATGGAGGTGGAATAATGGAAAGGAAGGGAGTTTCCACAATGGTATACTGATCACAGACAACAAAACTCCTAAATAGAGCTAAAGAGAATGAAGATAGAAACCAAAATCTGAGAGTAGAAGAGGTCATGTTTGATCACCACACCTGTAACACAAGGTAAGTGCGATGGAGCGCACCTACAACACATGGGAAGTGTGATGCATCCAGATTCCCAAGAGTAAAAGGTGTGATAATATAGGTATGAGACTTCGACTGGGTTTCAGGTCACAGTTTGCAGCTCAGTTCAGGGCTTTAGGTCGGGCAAGTGATGTACAGTAAATAGAAATCACAGGGGCTGATCTAATGAGGTTACTAGAGCCACAACTATGGAAATTAGAAAGTTTGTAAATTGATTGTTCAGTTTATAAACAAAACCTAGA
This sequence comes from Pinus tabuliformis, assembly GCA_031772625.1. NCBI lineage: Eukaryota > Viridiplantae > Streptophyta > Pinopsida > Pinales > Pinaceae > Pinus > Pinus tabuliformis. The sequence continues at coordinate 265,772,142 of CM062814.1, read as the reverse complement.
GATAGACTAAAGCAACATTGATCTACTTTACACTTGCATACTAAATGCAGTTTGAAGGCTAGCTGGCTTGACTTCAGGCTCCATCTGTAAGTTTATAAAACAAACAAATATAGATAAACAAACAATCTATTCGCTCCCCAGTGGAGTCACCATTTTTTTATCGAGAAATCTAGTGTCCACTCGGAGCTGCTAATTGCACTAAGACTGGTAGTTATCTTAGAAAAAAACAAACTAAAACTACTTTCATTTTCCTTTATGAGAAGTAGATAAGAGTGGAATGAAGGACACCAACCTCATTCTTGCACTTGGTTCCTTGCTTGATTCCTCTCCCTTCTGAAAGATCCTTGCCACTTCTCCTTCATCTTCCCAAGTTCAAAGAGCACCTGTGGAATCAAAGCAGCATAATACTATCAAAGAACAAATATCTACAATCATAACCAATATAGGACCAGATGTATATTGACCACACAAGTGCATATATCATCAAACATACAAGAATGTGGAGGAAAACTTGAATAGCTTTATTAATATCAAGAATAATCAAAGAGGATTACAACCAATTGTTCTGACCCAGCATCATCCTCCAGCATGAAAGCCCTTCTTTCACCTCATGAAAAGATTAGATCACCCAACACTATGATATTCCAACAAGAAACCAACATCACTTCCTTACAAGATACAAAATTCCAGCCTCTGGATCTCTGGGATGAGGGATCCATATATAGATTATTGTAGGGGGGTGAGTCAGCTTTTGGGATTTTGATTAGTGTCCTCTCTCTGATAGTTATTGATTCCACTTGGAGATTGATGATCTCTTACTCATCCCTGGGCGAATTGAGAGAGGCAAGTGTCATAGGAGAAGTTTCTGGAAGATTCCATGATCATCCACCTCGCAAACTGTCTCTGCCATTTGTCCACTCTTGCCCATCACACCCCATAGAAGGGCTTTTTAGTATGCATCACAACTCCTATGTGCATTAGGTGGGATGCATCACACTTTGACCATGGAGCAGGTGAGATGGTCCAGTTTTGACCAGTTCTGAGTAGTTTTTCATGGAGAACTTCAGATGATGTAATCAGCTGACCTTATTATTTTAGGGTATGGAACAACACTTTTAGGGACATAGGATCACTTGGTTTATGGACATTTTTGATTGGGGTTACAATGCCCAAAAATTTCTATAACAATTGGCTTTAGCAAGACACAGGATAAAGCCTGAGGGAGAAGTCTCAGTGTAGGCCTAGTGATCTCATTTCAATTGAGGTAAAGCATAAGAGACAAGGAGAAGGAAAATTTCTCAAGGATAGTGATGGATTTAATATGGCATTCCAAGTTTGGCTTAGTTGTTATTGGAGCACTCATTTTTCTGTGATCACAGTTTGATGAGGGTGGAGGTGGTTTAGCCTTTACATTCGCTTGGTTGTGATTGGAATGGTTGTTCTATGAGATACCACATCCATCCTTGGAAGAGAGATTTGGTTTAGCCATTTCTATCGTTGGATGTTGCCTGGAAGTCCCAAACCGAGTAATATTTTCCTATTATTAATAAAATCTAAGCTCTCTTACTTTTTGACTTGTGTATATGTGGATTAAATCGTTGTATTACCTCTAATATTTGCATGGAGTTATAAACATGGGTAAATTACTATTTCATATCATGTTTACTTTATTTATTTACTTGAAATTGTTAAATGAATGGATGCAATAAATCATTGATGATATAATAGTTCCTTGGATAAGGAGGTGACCCTTCTGGTTATTTTTCATAGGTTATTTCAGTCATTTATGCTATGTCTTGTATCCTAGACCTGTAGGTTGTATTAATGCCAAGTGGTTAACAAAATGTCAGTCCAGGTTGGGGATGCTCATGCCTAATCCTCAGGTTGAGTATAATTCATTAGAATTGTTATCTTATTTTTAATGAACCTCGAAGGTTACAACAGGTTCTGGGCCGAGCCTGAGAAGTCTAGGCTAGAAAAATGGGTCAACTTTTGGGATTTCTAGCCCATAGTGCATAACCCTAGGGGCTAGCATTTTTCGGTGATGTTTGGGAAGAATTATAACTCACATTGGTTGTTTCTAGGGTATGTTACTCTTGCCTAAGTTTCTCCAACAATAGTGGAACTTAGAGATAGGTTGTTTTTTAGGCCCCTATAGGGGCTCTGATTATGAAACCATCTCAAAAAAATATAGAAAAGATAGATCAAGGCCTTAGAATTCAGCCTCTTCGAGGGAGCAACCTTCTTTACATTACATAAATGAACAATTCTTGGATGATACAAATGAAAGACCTCCTTTCTATGTATAGGATCTAAGGCGTTATAACATAATCCGAGCCGACACAACAATAATAATGTAAGGGCACAATAATAAAAATAGTGGGCTTTTATGGGGCACAATAGTAACAATATGGGCACTACATGGGTACATCAATATAATAAGTGGGTTATACTAATAACAATAAGGGGCTACACTAGTAGTATAGGGGCCTAACATGTCCCTCTCCTTCAAAAAGTGTTGTCCTCAACGCTTGAGTAGTTCTTGATGCTTCTGTATAAAATTCTTGTCCTCCCATGTGGAATATTCAGCGGGTAAGTTCTTCCACTTGATGAGATACTTTGAAATTGATCGATTTCGTAGCTATCACGATCTTGTTTCTGTGACTGCTCCAGAATCCAATATGATTTTTCCTTCCTCTTCCATTTCTGGCAATATTGCTTGAATTGGGATCTTTTGAAACTTTTGAATAAGTGGCCATACTTCTTCGTCCTTCTCCCATTCATCCCTTGCTTCGTTTATCCAATCTGGTTGGATAATATAAATAGCACAAAAAAATGCTTCGACATCCTCATCCTTGAAGATCCTTCCCATTCGGTAAGGTCGCCATTTTTTAAGTGCATGTAGTATTGCCAACATTTCCTTCTCATAAATAGCTTGCTTGAGATGTAGCAGTAAAAATACCCAATCACCTACATCAAAACATTTTTCACTACGATGTTGATCTACCTGTTGTTTCGTTTGATTTTGCACCGAAGTGGCGTTATCCTTTAATAGTTGGAGAACTTGTTGTTGATGCTCGATGTGATCTTTCTTTGCTTGAACCTTTTTCTTCTTGATATGTCCTTCTATATTTTTAGGAGTGGTAATTTCTTCTAGTCCTTTACAAGATATGGTCGAATCCATTTCTTGATGCTCGATGTGATCTTTCACTTCTTGAACATTTTTCTTCTTGATGTGTCCTTCTATCTTGATAGTTTGAGGAGTGGTAATTTCGTCCATTGAATTACAAGATATGGTTGGATTCATTTCTTCTTTCTCGATGTGATCTTTCACTTCTTGCACCTTTTTCTTCTTGATATGTCCTTCTATCTTGATAGTTTGAGGAGTGGTAATTCTTGCCAATGCTTTACAAGATATGGTCCGATTCATTTCGTCTTTCTCTAGCGTGGTGTCCTGGCGTATATCCTCTTCTTTTGATGTTTCTTGATCCTTTTCTTCCTCCTGTTCATATTCTATGTAAAATAATTTCTTCTTAGCACACCTATGACCTTTAGTGCATTTGCTATCACAATTGTAACAAAGCTCTTTTTCTATTTTTTCTTCCAATTGTTGTGGTGTAACCCTTGTAGGTTGTGGAAGGCTAGGAGAAACAACACTTCCATCTTTATAGTTGTGAGGGGTATGCTTCCTGGTTTCCATAATTTTGCTTTCCATTATGTCACAAATCCCTTTTACTCTTTCCAATTGTTGGGGTGTTGCTCTAAAGAAGGTGTTTCTCTTTGTATCCTCATAATGTGCTATCATTTCCTCCGTGAAAATTGACCACGTAACAAGTTTTTTACGAGAACAAAGCCCGTCATACCATAAGAATTGATCTGGTTCTAAATATGAAGATGCAATACATACCTTTTGTAACAGTTGTACACCATGTAGATCAAAATATTGCTCCATCTGAAGTATCCAATTTACCGGATCGTTGCCATCAAACTTTCTCATCTTGATTTTTTTTTATTTTAGGAGCTCGACTTTGAAACGACTATAAGTCTGTGCTTTCAGATCTTTAAGTTCTGAAATTGTGAACTATAGTAACCCTCTGTGTTCTCTTTCCAATGCCACCAGTCTGATCCAAATTGGATTCTCTAAGAAAGAGTTATGCACAATCTCCCAAGATGACCTGATTATAGACCTTTCCAGAAGAGCAAAATTGTATGAAGTGCCACGTGTCACTGTTTCAACCTTTGGATCTGAACAATGCATACAAGAAACTATAGTCCGTTCTCTTTCTGTACCTTCTTATGAAATTTCAATCCAATCCCCAGAGAGAAGGTTATGACGATTTTCCGCAGGTCACCTGTTTTGAGTGTAATTCAGGAGTCTGCAAAAAGACCAACTTCCTCAGATCATATCTCCGCAAATATCGTGTGAAAATCTCTGAAATTTGGACCCAAGGTTCAGCATGATTACTTCTCAAATGGGTTTTTCGTTCGACTTCTTAAACGTCACATAAAAAAAGTTTTAGCGAAAATTCCACGATGACCTATTTGGAGCAGTGAAACCCTAGAATCCAAAGCTCTGATACCAAATGTTATGAAACCAGCTCAAGAAAAGATAGAAAAGATAGATCAACGCCTTATAATTTAGCCTCTTCGAGGGGGAAACCTCCTTTACATTACATAAATGAAAAATTCTTGGATGATACAAATGAAAAGACCTCCTTTCTATATATAGGAGTCTAAGGGGTTATAACATAATCAGAGCCGACATAACAATAATAATGTAAGGGCACAATAATAACAATAGTGGGCTTCTATGGGTCACAATAGTAACAATATGGGCACTACATGGGTACATCAATATAATAAGTGGGTTATACTAATAACAATAAGGGGTTACACTAGTAGTATAGGGGCCTAACATTGTTTGAGTGGCTCAATTGTCTCTTGAGGGGTTTTTCGATTGTGCTGGATGATTGTGTGTGATGTTCTATCAATTCCACTCACTTAGGGAAACATAGGAGGTTGAATCCCATCATATTAGCCTCTCTTCTCATGTTTACCCATGTTGGCTTGATTTATTTGGGTAGACCTAGGAGGGGGTGTTACAAATTTTTATCCAAGCATGGTTCACCCCTCAAACTGGATGGGCGGTGTGTGTCGGTCAGGCATGCATGTCAGTTGCATGTGTGTCTCTTAGACTCGTTTCCATGTTCCTTAAGAATTGCATCATGTTTTTCATGATGTTACTAAGGTTCGATGGGTAATTTGACAATTGATTTTGCGGAATGTATCATCAGAAGTACATGATTGGTTACTTGATTATGTGCAAATTAATTTTAAGCAACTTGAATACATTACTGTATGTTATGTTACAATTTTGAATATTTTGATTACATGTATTATTATTGCAGCTTAATTATGAGAATTGATCACTTATGTTCGACTACATGAGTTTATGTGTATCCGTAGTTGACTAGGATTTTGTTATAAATGTATCACATTGATTTTGGTGATCTTGTTGATAATGTAGCCCCCCTAAGCTATGCTAAGGTACGCTGATTTATTGTAATTTGGTTTATCTGACATATTATGAATTATGGGAGGAAACATCAATGACTAGAAGTATGGTTGATTACACAGAGTCTCCTTATGAATCCAAAGAAAAATTTGGTGGTGGGAATCCTTCCGGTTTGGATGTTACATTGAGAATCTTAAAGGAATAAATAAGGAGTTGCAAACAAGACAAAGACAGAATCATGAAGGCATAATAGAAATAAGCAGAGGGCAATGTAGTAGTACTTTAAAGTTTTCCATATTTGTAGTGACAGGGACCACTTCAGATCAGAAATGGATAGGAGGACAAGACTAATGGGGCATATAGCGACATATCTCATAGTAGACATAGGTCAGATAGATCTGACACGATCAGAGATGGCAGGATGTTGGACACTATAGATAGGAGAGGTACTCGAAATATGTATTATTCTATTTCTAGTTCTGATAGGCATTGTGATTTTCATCCTTATCATGATTATAGGACGGTGTTAAGGGATACTTTCCAGATGAGTTTAAGAAATCAAAGCCACCTACCTTTGATGGGGAAATGAAGAAATCACAAGATGCGGAGGCCTAGTTTCTTGATATGACAAAATTCTTTATATTGCAAGATTTCTCAAAAAACATGAAAGCAAGAATAGCCACTTTCACTCTCAAAGGTAAAGAGGATATTTGGTGGGAATATGTGAAGAATTTTAAAGGTATTAATGGAGACGGTTTGACTTGGCATGCATTTTAAAGGCTCTTGAAGAAGAAGTGTTTATCGGAAAGATACTATGATGGAAAAGCTAAGGCGTTTTATGAGTTGCGGATGGTTTAGATGACAGATGATGAGTATACTAGAAGGTTATTAGAGCTATTGAGATATGTTCCTTACGTCAAGGAGGAGAAGGCCAAGGTTCATAGATTCATAAGTGGATGTATAGTTGCATACAGAGACCGGATTGAGTTCGATGAACCTAGATCGTTGGAGGAGGCCATCCACAAGTTGAAGCATTGTTAGGAGAAGTTGAAATGTAAAGTTGAGCCTAAGCATGAATTGAAAAGAAATTACAAATATAAAGAAAAATGGCCACCAAAGAAAGGAATTTCTCAAGATGAAAGTGATAAATAAAATATTGTTCCTACAAAAGATTCAATACAGAAGCGACATGGAGAGCAATATGCTTGAGGCGGTGATAGGGAACCATTGCAGTGTTGGACCCGTGGTAAGGATTTTCATAAGAGGTATTGTTTGCAGCATTAGAGTGGTGGTAGACCTTAGATCTATAGTGTTGAGGAGGTGCATACAGTTGGTGATGTTGGTCATAGTATTCCTCAGATCTATGGATATGTGGACAACATGCAGCCAGATCATCACACATCAATTATTGACATGGATGGTAAGCTTTGTGATCAATTTATTTCCATTTTGATTGATCTTGAATATAAATATAGTTATATGAACCATGACCTCATGGATAATTATGTTTTGAGAAGCTAAGTCCATGCATAATCTTGGTTGGTATAGTTTGCTACAGGTATAAAGAAGTGAGTTCACCATTGTGTAAGAGCTTGTGCATTCGACTTAAATGGTATGCATACAGTAACATTTTTGAATGTATTTCCATTAGGATCATATAGTATTCTTTTGGGTATGGATTAGATATACCAACATAGAACCAAAGTTGATTTCTTCGACAAGGCCATTGAGTGTCTGCTTAATATTGGTGAAAAGTGGACTTTGCAGAGAAAAAATAAACCTACATCAGTGAGGATGGTTACAACTATGTAGGCTAATCATAGTTGCAAAAAAGGTTGTGTGATGTTTGTATTACACATTTCTAATGACAAGGGTAAGGAGGTTGAGGATACTGTTGCATTAAGCAGGTGCCCAATATTGCAATAGTTTCGAGATGTATTTCATGAGGAAATTTCAAATTTTCCACATCACATGGAGGTAGACAATTCTATTCATTTGGTGCTAGGGGCATCTCTAGCATCGAAAGCACCTTACAGGATGAGCACAACTAAGCTCGTACAATTGAAGTTGCAGTTAAAGGAAATGTTGGACAAAGGATACATCAGACCGAGTGTATCGACTTGGGGTGCACCAATGTTGTTTGTAAAGAAGAAAGATGGTACTCTTAGACTGTGCATTGACTACAGGCAGTTGAATAAGGTAACGATCAAGAATAGGTACGCTTTGTTGAGGATTGATGATTTATTTGATGTGTTAATGGGAGCAGCATTGTTCTGTAAGATCGACATGAGATTGGGATACCATCAAGTACACATTAAGGAAAAATATATATTCAAGAATGGGTTCTAGACCACGTATGGGCATTATGAGTTTGTTTTTTTTCCATTTGGCTTGACTAATGCTCTAGCTACATTCATGTGTTTGATGAATATTGTGTTACATCCTTATTTGGATAAGTCTTTTATTGTATCCATTGATGACATACTCGTATATTCTAAGAATGAGGAATAACATGATGAACATTTAGCAACAATGTTGAGGTTACTAAGACAACATCAATTATATGACAAGCTCAACAAGTGTATCTTCTTTCAGATTGGGGTACATTATTTGGGACATGTCGTCTTAGAGAATGGTAGAACAGTGGATCTAGAAAAGATAATGGCTATCATGGAGTCGGCGACTACTAAGAATGTGGATGAGGTGATATCATTCATGGGATTGACAAGTTACTACAGGAGGTCCACGAGGAACTTCTCACGTAATGCATATTCTATCACGTCATTCCAATGGGGAGGTAAGATGTTCTAATGGATAGAAGAGTGTGAGGCTAGTTTTGAAGAACTTAAGTAGCTGTTGACACATGCAGCAATGCTAAATATTGTGGATCTAGACAATGATTTTTGAGTGTATACAGATGCTTGCAAGAGATGAATTTGTGGAGATATTATGAAAAAAGGACATGTAGTGTGTTATGAGTCACGGAAACTGAATGAGCATGAGAAGAGCTATCCAACATATGATATTGAGCTAGAAGCGCTTATACATTCATTGAATGTGTTGACACATTATCTTCTATTCAAGATGTTCACATTGATGAGTGGTCACACTAGGTTGAGGTATTTGTTCAACCAGCTGAATCTAAATGTTAGGAAAGCTAGATAGTTAGCTACTCTTACTGGTTTCGACTTCTAGATCAAATACATAAAAGGGAAAGAGAACTGGGTTAGCAGGAAGGTAGTGGTAAATCATATAACATCTATAATCTATTATGGGATAGAGTTATAAGATAGGATCTTCCAAGGAGGTCAACAGGATGGCAAATACATGGAGATGATGCACATCTTACAGCAGAGTACAGGTATAGGTACAGGTGCCAGTGAAGGTACAGGTGAAGTTACATGTGTTGGAAATTATACTGGGGGGTGAATCAGTATTATCTAATCAATAAAACCTTTTCATTTCCATATTCAGATTCATATACGATACTTCAATTAGGTAAAATAGTGTGTATACACAACTATGTATATTGCAACCAGCATATATGCAGTAAACTTATAAATCAGTTAGTTTCTTCTTAATGAGTGCATCATAACATTATTTAACCATATGACCATTAAACAAGAGCAGTAAAGTAGAGCAAATCATCACACATAATCAACACACATGAACACCAAGATGTAAGGTGGAAACCCAATGTGGGTGAAAACCACCTGCTCTAATTTGTCTCTATCTTCTTTTAAATTAAAAACTTCCTTTTACAATGATTCTGTACTGGTGAAGTCTTATACCAGTACACAGGCTGCTACCTGAAGAAGGCTACAACCTTCTCTCGTTCTCCAACTTCTCCTGGAGGGGAGCTAAAACCCCCTTAGCTCTTGCACTAGCTGAGGTACTAGTACGTAGGTGCTGACCTACAAAAGGCTACAACCTTCTCTTTTCTTCCATGGACCACGTTTCATAAATTTTCAGACTGGATCCATGAATATCAATCAAACTTCAAGTATATCTACATTAACCAAACTCCTTTGTACAAACAAATACTGAATCAACCAATAACTTCTCAGAATGCTGTAACCAGAAAACAGTACAAGTAACCAAACACCAATTCTGAACCAAGAACACTATAGCAATAAACAAAAGAAGCTAAAACATATTTCATGAGATGTACGCTACTTCAATATGTGGAACCTGCATGCATACGCTTTCGTATCAAGGCCATCCTGTGGATACGATGTTTTAAGTTAGTAGACCAACGTGTATACGCGCCTCTGCTGCGCTGAATCCTCCATCCCATATTTCTTCAAGATCTACTTGAGATACATGGTTTGTGATAGAAAAATACCATATTTGTTTTGTTGGACTTGTAAACCAAGAAAATATGTGAGCTCACCAAGCATGGACATTTCAAATTCTTTTTGCATCACCAAGGCAAAATTTTGACTCATGTCTTCTTCATTGCTACCAAAGATGATATCATCAACAAACACAAGAAGTATTAGCATCTTATCATTGTCAATTTTTATATATATATTGCTATCTGTTGATCCTTTTGTAAAACCTTGTTGATGGAAGCACTTATCCAACCGATAATACTAAGCCCTCAGAGCCTATTTAAGGTCATAGAGAGCCTTTTTTAGTCTGCATACAAGTTTTGGATCATTTCCAAGAATAAACCCATCTAGTTGCTCAATATATACTTATTCATCCAAGTCTCCATTCAGGAAAGTAGATTTCACATCCATTTGAAATACTTTGAACTTTTGAAAGCTAGAAAGAGCAAGGAACATTCTAAAAGCCTCAAGTCTAGCAACTGGTGAAAAATCGTCTTCAAAGTCTATACCTTTTTGTTGAGCATACCCTTTACAAGCAAGTCTAGCCTTGTTTCTAATCACATCTCCATTTTCATTTAGCTTATTTTTGAATATCCATTTTGTTCCTATGACATTCTTATCTTTTGGTCTAGAAACCAACTCCCAAGTGTTATTCTTTTCAATCTGCTCAAGTTCTTCCTCCATGGCCTTTACCCAGCATTCATCTTTGCATGCCTCTCTTACATTTTGTGGTTCATTCGAGGAGAGTAATGCTAGATAACTTGAAGCTTCTGAAATGGTTCTTCTTGTTTGTATGCCTGCCTCTTTCTGCCCCAAAATTTGAGTTTCTAGATGATCCTTCTGAACGTACCTGGATGGAGTCTTTTGTTCCATCCTTATCTGTTCTTCTGGTGCCTCATGTGTTTCTTCTTCATTATGAGTCTGATTTTTTGTTGAAGGATAGTCCTCATAATCTTCAAAATATTTAGATTTTACTTGCCTTGGAATTTTTCCTTCTTCATCAACCACTACATCAATACTTTCAACAATTTTTCCAAGTCTTTTATTGTAACACTTATATGCTTTGTTGTGGGGAGAGTAACCAAGAAGAATGCCTTCATCTACTCTAGGTTTAAACCTACCAAGGTTTTCATTAGTCTTTTTGATGTAACATTTTCTTCCAAAAATTTTGAAGGGTTTTACTGTGGGAGTCTTACCATACCAAAGTTCATCAGGAGTTTGAGTGTTATTCACCTAGACATTTGCCTTGTTGAGAATAGTGACAGCAACAAAAGCAGCTTCACCCCAAAAGGTTGTAGGAGTCCCACACTCATCAAGCATTGCTCAAGCCATTTTTTGAATTGTTATGTTCATCCTTTCTACTACTCAATTTTGCTGAGGAGTCCTAGCAGTAGAGAATTCTCTTCTTATTCCATGTTCTTCACAAAAATCAAAAAATTCATTCCAGGTAAATTTCCCACTCTATGAGACCTGAGGCATTTGATTCTGCGATCTAATTCATTTTCCACCAAGGCTTTGAATGCTTTGAACTTTTCGAAAGCTTTGTCTTTATGCTTCATAAGTCCTATCCAACACATCTTGGAAAAGTTGTCAATGAACAATATAAAGTATTTTTCTCCTCGAGGTGTCCTTTTCCTGGATGGACCACATACATCAGTATGAACAATTTCAAGTGGCCTACTAGTTGATCCTTCCTTCTCAGGGAAATTTGTTCTGGTTTTCTTCCCAAGTTGACATGATTTGCATATCGTATTGTCTGGAATTCTGATGTCAGGGAGATCACGAATCGCCTGATATTTGCATGCTTTCCTTATCTGAGAGAAGCTTAAAATTCCCCAATACTCTATGCCATAGCCAATGTTCATCATTCTTTCTTAGATAGCATTGTTGTTTTCCTCGCTTGAGTATGTATAAATTATTTGGTGTTCTTATGCCTTTGATCATTGTTTCTCCTGTATCAAGCTCACGAACAATACATCCATTTGGTCGAAATATTACCTCATTTCCTTGATCACACATTTCAATGAAACTTAATAGATTATGCTTTAAACCATCAACATACATAACATTCCTAGCTTTGACCTTTTCTTTCAAAGGAACAGAACCTTTAACTTTTATGAATGCAGGGGTGTCATTTCCAAATGAGACCTTCTTTTCGTTTTCTAAGGCACTATATGATTGAAGTTTTTCTTTATCACCTGTCATATGTTTCGAGCATCCACTGTCGATATACTAATGATTTTCCTGCCCTTCCATATATAAGGCTATGCCACATCTTTCTGGTTGCAGTTCTTTCTTCCCCCATGTTTTGGGGACCAATGAAGCTTGCTCCTTCTGAGTTGTTTTCTGAAACCTACTCCTGCATTCAAAATCTTCATGACCAAAGTTGTTACAGATAGAACATTCTATTTCATTTTCAAGAGTAGAAAAGTTATTGTAGGTTGTTTTCATGATTCCAGTCACACTCCTTTGATTTCGTGCTTATCTGGTCATGATGGTCTTATAGGCGACACATTGAGCTACTTTATGTCCAAAGTTATGACAAGAGAAACATTGGCCATCGAAGAAATTCCTGTGATCATCAAACCTTCCATCTAGATGATTGTAATAACCATTCGTTCTTGAGGCAAATTGAGAATGATTTACCTGTGGTTGGTTGTAACTACTGTTCATCCTTGAAGTAGATTGCCCTCGATTTACTTGGTGATTTCTGTTCATTCTTGAAATAAATTGTCCCTAATTTACTTGGTGATCTTCATTGTGCCTTTGTTGTCGATTGTCATCCTGTTCACTTCTCCTTGCAGCTTCAAGATAACTTTTGGAGGTAGATGGCTTCTATGCTTGAGATGTTTCTTCTGTATACCCAAGACCTGTCTTGAGTAGAGGAGAACGTTGCACTTTGATAATCTCATCTAAAGTTTTAGATCCTTTAGCAAATATAAGATTAAGAGATTTTTTTTTCTCAATGTCCTTTCGAACTCCCACAATTTCACATTCTAAGTTTTCAATGTGTTTCTCCATTTCAACAAGATGGAGTGTCAGAGTATCTATAATCATATTCTTTTCTTGTAAGAAAATTTTGAGTTTAGAAATTTCTTCATAAAGACCTTCTTCATCTATAGCATCCAAAAAATCATCATCTTCAAAAGCCATCAAAAGTCTATAATCATTACCTTGTTCATCTTCATCACTATTTGAAAGTCCATCACTGTTTTCATGTGTGTATTAGCTCTTCTTACTTACATTTCATTTTTTGTTACATTTAACTGGTTCCTTACCTTTTTCAAGCTTGTCTTTACGAGGACACTTGGCAGCATAGTGATCGACACTTCCACAAGCAAAACATTTGAAAGGTAGCTTACCTTTGAATCTTCCCGAACCCCATTGAAGGTTCTTGGCAAAATTTAATTCTTCCTCTTCTTCTGACATATGTCCTGAGCCATAGTAATCTCCTTTTCTTGAGGCTTTGAATGCGGCTTCTCTCTTGTCTGATGGTCCTCCTTTTCTCATTTCGTAAGTGGTTAGGATTCCGTGTAGCTTTGACATGGTAAGGCTCTGTAGATTCTGTTTTTCTTCTATGGTAGAAACTTTTGATTCAAACTTAGAAGACAAAGATCTTACAACCTTTTCAACCAAAACAACTTCTTTTATTTCTTCACCCAAATTTTTCATACAATTAACAATCTCATCTATACGTAGGAAATAGTTAGCCACACTTTCATCATTGTACATTTTGAGATTTTCATATTGAATTCTGAGAGTTTGTACTTTTGCTCGTTTTACCTGAACATCTCCTTCATATCTCAGAACAATCTTGTCCCATATTTCTTTTGTGGTTTTGATCTGCATAACCTTGACGAAATATGATTGAGATAGACTCCTTAAGAGAGTATTGATAGCCTTTACATTTGTTTCATACTACTTCTTACCAGCCATATATGTAGGAGTTGCTGATGGAAATGTGTATCCTGTTTCCACGATATCCCAGACTTGTGTACCAGGAGATTGAAGATATGATGTGATTCTTACCTTCCAATAGAAGAAGTTGCTCCCATAAAAAATTGGTGGCCTCATTGATGCTTCTTTCTCATAATTTATCATGATGATAGATCTTCCTTCAAGCGATCAAGCTTTTTCTGAAGGACCTGCTCTGATACCAGTTGTTTGAAATAATACTAAGAGAAGGGGCGTGAATCAGTATTATCCAATCAATAAAACCTTTTCACTTCCATATTCAGATTCATATATGCTACTTTAGTTAAGTAAAACAGCGTGTATACGCAACTGTGTATAATGCAACCAGCGTATATGCAATGAACTTATAAATTAGTTAGTTGCTTCTTAATGAGTGCATTAGAACATTATTTAACCATATGATTAGTAAACAGGAGTAATAAAGCAGAGAAAATCATCACACATAATCAACACACATGAACACCAAGATGTAAGGTGGAAACCCAATGTGGGTGAAAACCACATGTTGCAATTTGTCCCTATCTTCTTTTAAATTATAAACTTCCTTTTACAATGATTTTGTACTGGTGCAGTCTTATACTAGTATGCAGGATACTACCTGAATAAGGCTACAACCTTCTCTCATTCTCCCGCTTCTCCTGGAGGGGAGCTACAACCTCCTTAGCTCTTGTACTAATTGAGGTACTAGTACGTAGGTGCTGACCTACAGAAGGGTACAACCTTCTCTTTTCTTCCGGGGATCATGTTTCATAAATTTTCAAACTAGATCCATGAATATCAATCAAACATCAAGTATATTTTCATTAACCAAACTCCTTTGTACAAACAAATACTGAATCAACCAATAACTTCTTAGAATACTGTAGCCAAAAAACAATACCATTAACCAAACACCAATTCTCAACCGAGATCACTGCAGCAATAAAAAGAAGCAACTAAAACATATTTCATGAGATGTACGCTACTTCAATATGTGAAACCTGCATGCATATGCTTCTGTATAAAGGCCATCCTGCGTATATGCTGTTTTAAGTTAGTGAACTACCGTGTATATGTGCCTCTGCTGCGCTAAACCTGCATACAGATCTATAAAAGATAATTTATCCTATTTACTTATTCAACCATTAGTTATACCCAGATTATCATATTTATAGATCACGTCATGTGCTAAATATAATAGATCAAAAATTACACAAAGATACTTTCCTTCAAACCGCCTTAAGATCTTGACCCATCAGTAGAACTTATCCTTCTCCTTGCGCTCAAGTTCCTCCTTGATTCAGATCTAGTCATGCACCATAACCCAATGACAGTATTCTAGATCTTGCTCTTCATAAGATATTCAATTCATTAGTTCATTCCTTTCCAAATGATCTCCTTCCCTTTTTATAGACTTAGGCCTTACTCAAACCAAGGTCCAAAACGATAGAGATCCAATATTAGGGACTCAATACCCGGGTTCAATAATTTAGATGCAATACCAAGGACCAAAACCATAGGTTCAAATGTGTCAAACTAAATACCATGGACCAACCATAAGTTTTCCCACATGTACGCGCTTTTCTTTGCATGAAAGTGTGTGCATACGTATACGTGCCTTTTGATCGGTACACCTGCATGTATACATGATTTTGTTAAGAGGAACTTGTGTATACCTCATTTTTTGTCATTCTAAGAGCGTGAACTGTGATATGCCCTTTGAGTGAATTGCCATGACAGACAACACCTGTGCCATAGTGCCAAACCTGTGTATTAATGCCAACAACATGTATAAGGGATTAAGATGTAAACTACTGTCTCATTATAGATGGTTTGATGAGGTTTAGGCACAGGATCTATGTGACAAATTATAGTGATCTCAAGAAGCTTATATTGATGGAGTTTCACATGAAGCCATATTCGAGTCATCCATGATATCAATATACATTAATGACGGTGAAGAAGCTTTACTATTGGTCGAATTTGAAGAAGGAAGTGGCAGAGTTCATGGAAAGATGTTTAGATTTTCAGTAGGTGAAGTCGAAATCAAAGCATCCATGTGGTCAAATATAAAATATTCTGATTCAAGAATGGAAATGGGAGGCCATTTTGATGGATTTTAATACACGTATTCCAAAGACAGTGAAGCAACATGATTATATGATGGTCATCATTGATACGTTGAGCAAGGAAGCTCATTTCATTCAAGTAAAGACTACATATTTAGCCAGTGAGGTAGCATAGGTGTTCATCACAAGATAGTGAGACTACAGGGTGTTCCAAAGAATATTGTGTCAGACAGGGATGCATAGCTCACTTCCATGTTTTGGGAGGAGCTATTTTCCTTCAGTACAACTTATCATCCACAGGTAGATGGATAGATAGAGAGGGTCAGTATGATCTTGGAAGATATGTTGAGGATGTAGGTGATGCACTTGTAGAGAAAGTGGCAATATTATCTACCATTTTTGGAGTTCATATACAACAATGGTTATCAGGAATCATTGAGGATGATTCCTTAAGAGGCATTATGGGTGGAATTGTAATACTCCCATCAGCTCGAGTGATCTAGTGGACGGGTTCTTATTGGATCAGACATGTTGGCAGACAAGGAGAAGGAAATGCACGTTATAAAGAAGAATAAAAATGCAACAGAGGATAGACAGAATGGTTCTGTTGATCAGCATGAGGTATTCAAGGAGTGTCAGGTTGGGGAGCATGTGTATTTCCATATCAAGCCGAAGAAAAGCTCTTTGAGGATTGGTTCATCTACTAAGGTGGTACCATAGTATTCTAGACCTTTCAAGATCCCTAAGAGGATTGGACCAATGGCATATTGACTTCCAGTGCCTCCAACAGTGAAATTCCATAAGGTTTTCCATATTTCATTCC
Source organism: Pinus tabuliformis (assembly GCA_031772625.1). Taxonomy (NCBI): domain Eukaryota; kingdom Viridiplantae; phylum Streptophyta; class Pinopsida; order Pinales; family Pinaceae; genus Pinus; species Pinus tabuliformis. The sequence continues at coordinate 265,755,447 of CM062814.1, read as the reverse complement.
TTAAGAAGTATATAAAGGATGTTGATCATGCTATTGATTGGTCTATATTGCAGGTGGAGCAACAAGGACAGTTGTAGCTAGAGCCTCACTGCATACTGCAGGAGAAACATTTCATTCTTAGGAACATAACCATAGAGCATGTTAAAGTGTACTAGAAACACTTCATGCCTTAAGAAGGTACATGGGAGATGACAGACCAGATGTGGGCCCTATATCCTTGATTGTTTGTTGGTTGAGGAAAAGTCATTTTCATTTGCGTTGGAATATGTTTGGCATATTTCTTGTTGATGTTTTTGTATATGTATGTATATATATATATGGATGTAAATAATGCCATGAGCTAAGATATAAATTTCTAATAAGCGGTATGGGTGTCATGTTAGTATGGTTGTTATATTGTCATGTTATCATGGTGGTTTGCTTTTGAGCGGTCATTTTAGTGTAAATACTGCATCGACCTAAGTTATAAATATCCATGGGAATTATGTTTTCTTTTCAGTGGTTTTGCCGACGTCATGGTGTCATTTAACACCGAGGATGGTGTTCCCTAAGGGGGAGGGTTCTGTAACAACCGTTGTGAAAATTACATGTAATAAAAGTTAATAAAGGAAAAATAATACCAGGGTTAAGGGAGACTTATTCCAAGATGAATGCTTGGGAAAAGATATCCTAGTGGGCATCACTCAATGTGTGTTTTGGCTAAGGAAAACTAGAAAATGATAAGGTAAAGGAATTTAAAGGAAAAAGGAATTTTTCGCACATTTATTTATGAAATTAAGGAAATTAGGAGAAAAGGAATGTGGAAGGTCATAGGTTGCATGAGAGGAGGAAGATGAAGGAAAATAATGGAAAATGAAGAAAATAGAGGCCTCATTCATAAAAAGGATTATGCGGATTAGTTGGTAACCTTTTTTGAGTTTATCTTTATAGATCTCTCATTATTCTATCTCTCACTCTCACTCTTGGTCACTTAGAGTTTTCTTGGAGCACTCTAATTTGAACCAAGGAATGGAAAAGAAAGAAAGGATCAAGGATGGAAATCACGATGAGGATGCTTTAGTAGGAATACTTATTACACAGTAATGTTTCACTCACCTGTCACTGCCCAGTCCTGATCCTGGAGAACCGTAGTAGTGACTATTTTGTTATACGTTCACCATGAAGCCTATGCTCTTGAATCCCATGATGTTTAAAGAAACTAATCCCCACTCCCTTCAAAACATTTCGAGAGAATCCTTCTTAAACCTAGTTTTTAAGATTAGCACTCTTTCCGAGTGTCTCACCCAAGCCAATGGAAAATTTTTACACTGTGACACATGCCGATCGATGCTACTATTAGCCCAATACCCACATCGGACTACTTTTGGAAAGATTTTATAAAAGTAAATGAAGTTTCATGTCTAGAAAATTCTAGTGCCAATGCGTTAGATATTCGTTTGGTTGGATAAGGGCCGAGAACTCCATATAAGTTTCTTTCCCCCTTAAAAGTGGACCTTCCAAAGGGATAGGTCTTTTTTTTCCCTCAAGTGGATCTCATTCTTATCCTCCTATCCCTATATAAACCACTTCCTCAGACCCTTTTTGGTTAGAAGCTACAATATGACACAATACAACAATAACATAGTGAAAGTGGTGGAGAGATAGAACCAACTGCAAAATTCTAAAATCTTTGGATTTTGATAGAAGAAGATTAGTCTTAGATGAAAAAAGGCTAGTATTTGGTAGCTAAAACATAAGGAGGGAGTGTTAGAGCTTGGAATACATTTCATGTCACACTAGCGTAGGAAAAGAGTGTTGAAAGGGAATGTAGCAGGACTTGGATACCGCAAAGGAGATCTTCAATGTCAAGGCTTTATTTGTATTTCCCTTTGAAGTTTATTTTAATACAACTAATGGTTTATTTCCTATATGGGGTGTAATATTACATTCGATAGCTTATAACTAATTGATATTTTAAGTATATTGAATTCCATTTTATGTTATCATGTTAGTTGTTGTTTCTTGTATGTTTGTCTCATGTACTTGAACGAAAGGAATGAAAGGAAGTTGGAGCAAGGAAAAAAGATCACCATCAAGTGGATTAGCATTATAAGAGGTAGGCCTTCTTATTTGATTCTAGTATAAGTAAATTTACATTGTATTATCTTGTTTGTGGCTAGACCCACTCTCTTGGGCTAGAGGGATTGAATCTTTCTGGAGAGAGAATTTTCCTACGCCACAAATTGGCGACTTCGCTCACAAAATACATCTCCTTTTCATCACTCTGTTTTGTCTACTTGTGTGCCTAGTTTGTTCATTTATGGTATTCTAGATCTATCTTGGCTAGTTTGAAGGCATATAGACACTAGCCCACCCGTTTATGTATTAATTTTGGCCTTGTGTGAAGTTCTTTTTTTTTTCTTTGAATCCCGCGATCAACACTATTTTTGGCTAAGCAGTCATACCGATGAGGCATATCAATGCTAGTTTTCTTATGATAGTCATGTCAGTCATGTTGATCAGCTCTAGCTTCAGCCCAAAAGTCCTACCAGTCCCTGATTTAAGAAAAAATCGAAGTTTCTCGCATTCGAGTGACAACGTGTCTTGACTCTTGTACTCTCTTCTTCCACCCAGAAGTTACTAGGATGCTTTGTTTTCTTGGTTTGGTTGTTTGATTGGCTTGAAGTTTCATTGCTTGATTTTTTGCATTTTTTGGACGGTTTCTATGACCATAGGGAATCTAGGTCAATTATTGCTCATTTGTTTTTTTACTCATTGTGTCAAGTTTATGATTTGCTGCTTCATTTAATCCATCTTTTAGTCACAACATATTCATTGCTTCATTTTCAATTAAATGAGTGAAAGATTATCATTTGTTCTCTTATTTCGAGTGTCTCTTTTCTCTTTCCAATCGTAGATTACATTGCTTGGTTGTCGATTACATTTATGTGTTTGGTTTGCTTGATTCAGGGAAGAATTTGCTTTTAGATTCATTTATGAAGCTTTGGATTTGATCGATGATTTTTTTTTTAGAATTGTGAAAATTTTCATAAAAGTGCTTTATGTGAAAGATTCATTTTGAATTTTACTAAAAGAAGAACATCATTCTAGTTTACTTAAGATAAAATATTGCATCAGTAGCATTATTGAGAAGCTAGAATTGCATCATCATAGGCAAGATAAATGAAATACATTTTTTTTGTTGTTAAAGGAATATTAAGTACATTTAGGACATGCATTAGTAAAATATTTCATTCTTTGGTTGTTGTGTTGATCGTGTGTTCTCTATTCCTCAATTAATATAAAATTTCATTGAGGAGTTTCCATAGCTGGATATAGGAGTTTTCATATGATATTGATAGGTCCTTGGAATTGAAACCTAATTTAAGATTAACCGTTAAAATTTATTGAATTAACCTAAGCAGGCATTGAAACTTAACACTCACAATTAGTGGTCTAGGCCAGAGACATGTTCTGATGTCTTTAAACCTAGCAGTTGTCATTAACTTTAGACAACACTAGCACGAACTTGTGCTCCACATAACATCATGTATATAATGGGAGACCCCTATAGGTTGCAAGCCTTTATCCATAGGAAGCTGAGTTTGCTGCCTTGTAAACGTGATACACTGAACACAATATTCGGGAAGATTGGTTGCTCGTACTTTTTGGTTCACTGGGAGAAATTTTGTAGTTCATGGTTACCTCATAATCCTTTATGCTTAGAGTACACTAAGTAGCAATTTTTTATCTTTACTAACTCTTCAAATTTGGAAATATCATCGAGAACTTGTCCTTTCGAGCTCGTCAACTCTTAAAGCAACAAGAGTCAGCTTTCGCCCTTTTCTCAACTCTTAAAATATTAAAAGAAAAATTTTTGTTTCAGACTCTTAAAATTATCTACCCACAAAATATTCCTCGTTAAAGTTAGCTATATTCCTTAATTATTTTTTAGGGTTGATTCTAATGGAAACATTTCCAGAGTCTACCAGTCAAGGATTCCTCTTAGACTCTGCATCGACCATGCCCATCGACCTCCGGAGATCATGTCGATGCTACACCCTTTGCTAGCGATGGTAAGAAGAAGGGAAAAAATAAATTCCCATGTAGGTTATGTGAAGGAGAGTATATTTTTCACCTTTTTCTTCTTATGAATAAACCTTCCAATGTTTTGGAAAACCTTACACCGCCTCAACCCCAACTTCTTATTCGTTATTACAGGCTTTCTTCTAACCCTCTCCTAGTTGGTAGAGAGATTGACTTTGATTCATATCTTGCCCATCCTGTTCTTCTTGAAAATGACTCTCTTTTGTCTGCTCCCCACCAAACATTGGTAAAAAAGAGTGTCAACTTAGCTCCACATTCATTTGTTCACTTTGTTCCCGAAGAGAGTAGTTATCATACTGCTCATGTTATTCTTGTCTCCTTTGATTCTCATGAATCAAAGAGTGGCCCTCCTGTCCTAGCTGTTTAGGAGAGTCCTTCTCCTATTCTTGTATAGCATGTGGGAATTCATATGATACCCCTACCAAGTAGTTTTGTCATTTCTTTTGATTGGAGTTAATTGACTACATTTCGCCTTCCATCTTATGTCCTTTTCTAGATCATAGTACAAGCCTATAATATGGTAGTACATGCACTATATTAGATGAAGGCGCATGTAATATCATTATGTCTTATACTACTTGGGAAGCTTTGGGTTCCCAAAATCTTTTGCCTATCACCCAGAATCTGTTTTCTTTCAACGGAGGAACCATTTAGCCCTTAGGGATCCTTTTGAAGTTCCCTATTACATTGGGAGGAAAGACTGTCTATATATACATGATGGTAGTCCAAGGTCCCTTAGATTTCAATCATCTCCTTGGGCGCGACTTTGTTTATGTCATGGGAGCTCTTTTTTCTTCACTCTTCCATGTGGTTTTTTATCCACAAAAATGGAGAATAGTGACCATTGATAAATTATCTTTCATCAATCACCATATGGCTCCAATCCTACCATCATCCCCTATTGGTTATCATTTGCAAGAAGTAGCCTCTTTTGTCCCTTAAGAAACCAATTTCTTGGTTTTGTATAAATTGTGCTTAAGACAATAATGTTTATTATTGTTGTCATTTATTTGTATGATGGATCCTCAAGTGAAGGACCTGAAGGGCCAGATTTTAACACTTAATACTTAGCTGATATGGAAGTCTTAGAAGGCCATATGATTGTTGAATATAAATGGTTAGTGAAGAATAGTTTGACTACTTAGAATAAATGTAGAGGTAGGTACTTTAAATATGAAAGCACTCTTTTAAGGGATTTTAACTTCATTTACATAAGTAAACAAATACTTGTATCTTCACTACCATATTTGAAGAAAGGAAGACACATGATGACAAATAACAAAGTAATTACAAAATCATACCCCACAAGCTGTGGAAAACTCCTCACTCTCTCATTAATCATCAATTTATCAAGAATACAATAGCATAGTCTTTAGGCTCTTCAAAATTCAGACCTTTTTTCTACAGTTTTACTTGTTTTTATACATCATGGGGTAGTCGGTAACCATGAAAAACTCTCAAATCTCTTAACTATCTCCTAACTGTCTAATAAAAAATTCATTACAAACTATTAAATTGGAGGGTAAAAGGCACCTCATTCTTCCCAAGAAAACAAGATAACAAGAAGTAACATGAATTAGAGTATGATTGGTGATTGTTGCTCATTGTTCAAATCTATGGCTGGAGCATGTGGTCCTACTGATGCATCTTTTTTCTGCTCTATCATCCATTCCTTGCACTTTCTCCATAATGATACATTTCACTTTTGTGCATCCTCTAAGTTATCAAGTGCTATTCTGCAAGCTATAATCTTGTAGTTGTTCTAATGACAATGAAATTGCTTTAATGCAAAAAAGCTGCATCTTTACAAAATTTTGTGTGTGGACCTATGGGTTATGGGCCCACATATATATCCGAAGCATTCTCATTGGCGGAATCAAAAAGAAACCTAGCCAATCACCGTTGGTCCTTCTTTAAACGGTTATGGCCAAAACCCAAAAGGAAAGAAACCCCAGTTCATATAACATCGGGTCCGCCAGAAATGTTATCCCATGTGCACATTTGAGCATGATTACAATCTGATCATTCAAACAAACAACGGTCTTGATGGTTGGAACTTAAGGGAGTTTTAAGCCCAGTGTATAAAACCTTATCACGTCTGTTTTTTGAATTAACATCTACGCTTGTTAGCACACGATATCCATCGATCACCCATTCAATAGACAGTATGATCCTTGAGAACCTTAAAATTATTTAAATGATTTTCTTGGGTCTGTTAGCTAAGGTAACTTGCTACAAGTTTCCACGCGATGACTGTGGATCTTCTTCCATCTGAAGGCTATGATATTTCCTCCGCCATTCTTCTTCCATCGTTATTATCTGTCGATCTATCTGATCTGAGAGTTCCCATTCTTTGTAATTTTAATTCTTTCTACATCGTCAATATTTAACATATGGGTCAGGGACCCACCTTATATTAGATTCGAAATCCATCAATAATGTAAAACAAATCACTACTTTCAAACTTCCACATTCTCTTTTAATTCTTAGAGAACATAATATTTCTTTTTTTTTCATCTTTTGTGATAAAATTGAAAATGAAATTTAAATGACAATGTATGCTACAACATCTAACTCCACTGATGGATAGTTCTTTTTCCACAGAGGTACTAAGAACCACACATCAGTGCCTTCACCTCGGGCATGGAGTCACATATTGCATAGGCAATTTAAATTTTATGGAATTTGGACAATGAATGCACTCTGATATCTACAATGACAGGATGCTTGTGCTTCAAAATTGGAAATAATGTTTGAGGTACTTCCCACTGATAGTCAACTATAAATTTTAAGCATCAAGATTCTCCAGGAAGAATGTATTATTTTCCCTTGCTTCTATGATCCTGAGTGGACCATACCATAGAGGATCAAACTTCCCATGTTTGCCCTTATCTTCTCTTCTACTATCCCACCTTAATACCAAGTCTCCAACTCTAAAATCAATTTCTTTAGCCTTTCTCTCAAAAATATCCTTCATCTTTGATTAATACATCATCACATTATCTCTTACCTTATCCCTGATTTCACTCAACTCCACTACCTTATGCATGATTTTTATCAGAGCATTGGGTGCTTCTTTTGCCTCCTGAATCATTGCAATCACAGGCTTCACAAGCTGACTATGGAATAGAGCTTGAGTTCCATACACTAACTCAGAAGGTGATTTTCCTGTAGACCTTTTTGTAGTCACTCGAATAACCCATAGAGTAAACTTTAATTTCGAATCCTGATCTTTCTGATTCTCTACAATATTCTTCTTAAGAATTTTCATCAATGTTTTGTTAGTGGATTTAGCCAATCCATTTCCCTATGGATGATAAGATTTTGAATGAGATAAAATAAAATTATACTTCTCACAAAAAACAACAAACTTATTTGACCTGAACAATTGAGCATTGTCTGTTATGATTTTGAGAGGGCATCAAAATCTGCTGAAAATATTTTCCTCTAAAAACTTCATCACCACCTATTCATTTTCCCTTTTAGTAGGTATAGCTTTGTTGGAAATAATACTGAGGGGGGGGGGTGAATCAGTATTATCATATCAGATAAAACTTTTCAATTTCATACTCAGATTCATACACGCAGCTTCAGTTAAGGATATCGGCGTATATATGCGACTTCGTTAAGGGCAACTACCGTACATGCAGTAATCTTATGATTCAGTTAGCTTATCTTCAGTAAATGTATCAGAACATTATTAACCATATTAACAGTAAACAGGTGCAGTATAATAGAACAGATCATCACACATAAGGCACACAAATGAACACCATGATATAAGGTGGAAACCCAATGTGGGTGAAAACCACCTGCTGCAATTTGTTTCTATCTTCCTTTAATAAGAAGCTTATTTTACAATGTACTAGTGCAGTCCTTTACCAGCACGCAGGCTACAACCTATAGAGGGCTACAACCCTCTTAGCTCTTGTACTAGCCGATCCATTTACTAGTACGTAGGTGCCTGCCTACAGAATGCTCCAACCTTTACTCATTCTCCAGCTGCTCCTGGAAGGGAGCTACAACCCCCTGGATCTTGTACTGGCTGATATGTTTACCAGTACGTAGGCACCAGCCTACTAAACTCTACGATCTCCATGGGACCACGTTTCATACATTTTCATACTGGATCCATAAGACAATCACCATTTTAGTATAACCTGCATCATCAATTACTGAAGCACTGAAACACTGAAACTCTGTCAACAACACAGTCACCAGAGCACAGAGCAGACACAGAACTCTGCAATAACCATCAGACCCATCTGCAACTTCAAATATCAAACATTACAGTGTACACGCTACTTGGATGAACCCAACCTGCGTGTATACGCCCTTTTTCCAAGGCCAACCCGCGTACAGATCTAAAAATATTTCCTTATAACTTTGCAGCTGAACCAGACATCAATCATACTATAACACTTATAGAACATTATTTGCGTCAGTATGCAGATCTAGAATAAGCATAATCAACCATATAAAGATAGTTCATTTCAAACCATTCGATCCCGATCTCTCCTTAGATCTTGTTCTCCATCAACCGGTGAGATCTCTCCTTAGCTCAGATCAAGCAATGCATCATCAACCCATAACCTGCATACTGGATCTAATACTTCATCAGATATTCAAGACATTTCAGATACATTTGCTTAATGATCTTCTCCTCCTTATATAGCCTTAGGCCTTGCTCAATACCACGGGCCAAAACCATAGAAATCCATTACCATCAACTTCAAAACTAGGGATCAACACGTCCGTCGAGACACCATGGTCCAAAACCATAGGCAAAACTTCCAAGGAATAACCGCCACGGACCAAAGGTAAGTTTTCCACATACACGCGCTTTTACTGAAGCCAACCTGCGTGTACACGCGACTTGGTATATAGCAAACCTGCGTATACGCGACTTGGTATATAGTGAACCTGTAGTATACGCGACTTGGTATATAGTGAACCAGCGTGTATATATTTTCTCTTCATACTTGTAGTCTGATCATCAATTCCTTGCTGCTACCCTTCTGCACTATGATTTGTCATCAGTGTGATTTGTCATCAAGGACAACACTTGTCTCATAATGCCAACAAGCTTCTATCCAGTTGGTGAAATAATCAGTATTTGTAAGAACCCACTTGTGGTTTCCACTTGAAGGTGGGTTAATTTCTCCAAAAAAATCCAGTCCCCATTGTCTGAATGGTTCTTCTATGAAGATTGGGATCAAAGGGAAGGGAGTTAACCTCTTCTTCTCAGCAAAAAACTGACACTTCTGACAGCTTCTGACAAACTCACATATATAACCAAATAGGGTGGGCCAATAAAATCATCCATGCTAGATTTTATGTGCAGTAGCTTTCCAACTATAATGTCCACCACATAACTTCTGATGATAATATTTAATGGTCTCTGTAAATTCATCCTCTGTTAAACATAACAATAAAATTCCCACAATTTCCTTCCAATACAATCTGCCCTCTATAATCACATATGGTTGTTCTTTAGTTTGCAATTCTCTATATCTTGTTCTATCCAAAGATTGAGGACAATGGAGAAAACATAAATAATGGACTATGTGATTGTACCATTTTGAACATAAAAATTTATATCAGATTTTCATACTTGTGTTTTGTTTCTCTTAACCTTCTTCAATTATTTCCTCATTTATAGGTGTTACCAAGTTGATACCCAATGCCTAAAATTTTTACTTTGTCAACATCTTTGCCAATCCCTACCCTTTCACCAGCTTTGTGGGCTTTATCTACAGGTCATACTCTTGAGTCTTAGCTATCCATTTTCCTCTTTTTCCTTCCACATCACTCTTGACAAAGACATGATATACTGCATCATTTGGCACATAAGTCCTGAAGGCCTTTAGGGCTTTTACTAAAGCATATACTTATTTTCCAAGAATATTGTACTTTATTTCAATATCTCTAAGAATATTGCTAAATAAAGAAACTCGCTACTCTTTTTCTTCATCATTTTTCTATAACAAAATAGTAGCTATTTAATTAGGTGATGCAAATGAAAAAAATTTGAAAAGGCTTTTGATAATTAGGGCTAATCAAAATTGGAGCTTCTTGTAATGCTGCTTTAATCCTAGAGAATGACTCTCTGGCTTCCTTGGTCCAATGCACTTCATTTTCCTTCTTCAACATATTGGTAATTTATTTTACAATTTCAGCATAATTGGACACAAATATCCTTAAAAACATTATTTTTCCCAGAAATTTTTGAATGTCTTTCTTACTCTTGGGAAGGAGTATTTTCTGCACATCTTGCACCCTTGCTGGATTTATCTTCACTTCATCTCTAGAAACAATGTGCCCTAGCAGTTTGCCTTCTTCTAGAGAGAAAATAGATTTCTTAGGATTCAAATAAAGCCCAATTTTTCTACATTTCTCAAAAGCCTTTTTAGGATGTTCCAGATGCTCCTCATTTGACTTAGAGAAAATAGTGACGTCATCAAAGTATATCACTACAAACTTATCACCCACAAATGCAATGTCCGTAGCCCTCTGAAATGTTGCACCTACACTCATCAAACCAAAAGGCATTCAAGCATACATGAAGCTTCCCCAAGGAGTTGTGAATGCAGTCTTCTTCTAATCTTCTTTATCAACAACCACCTAGTTATACCTAGAGAACCCATCCAAAGTTGACATTTTGAATGATCCTGTTACCTTCTGCAGCACATGACCCATTTTTGGTAATGTATAGCTATCTTTTAAGGAAGCCATATTTATATTTCTAAAATCCACACATAGCCTTATTTCTCCATTTTTCCTCCTTACGGGTACTAAATTGGCCACCTAGTTAGAGTACTAGAGTGGAACTATTATCTTGGCATCAAGCAACTTTTTGACTTCCTTCTCAATCAATTGTAAAAGCAAAGGGTTTATCTGCCTGAGTTTCTACTTAAATGGTTTAATCCCTTCTTTCAAGGCCATCTTGTGTTCAATAATGATTACATCATATGTCCTGAGATCCTCATAGGACCAAGCAAAAGCACCATTGTACTCCCTAAAAATCTCAATATATCTCTCCTTATAATTAATTGGAACTCCATTAAATAATTTGATTAAATTGGACTCGTTTTGGGTTCCAATATTGTGATCTTGAATCTGTTCATCCTATGCATTTTTCTCTGTACTAACAGCTACATCATTGGAGTTGAAAAGTATTTCAAGAGGGACAATCCCCCTTAGCAGAATATTATCTTTCAATTGAATAATTTTTTGATTAACTATGGAATTTTTAAAACCACTTACTTTTGCACCTTTTGTTGCTTCATCTTCATCTTGATCAATCCCGTTGCCCTAAAAATATTCAATCATAGTCAAGAATTCCTTAATCTATAATTCATCCTAAAAAAATTGCCAGTGTTTTATATTATCCATAGCAGAGGGCCTGTGCCTGATTTCAAAATCATATCATATCTTTGGATTTATCAGAGGCCTAAAAGTACTAGCAGCCACAACCAACAAGTCTGCTAATCTGTTCCCATCTCTTGGAATGAACTGTTTGTTGAAATCGTCAAAGAAGTTCTCAACTAGATCCCACGCTTCATTTCTATATGCCCTATGTCTAGGGTGTTTTGTTTGACAATGGTTCTTTATTTGATTTATAATACGCTCTGAATCTCCAAAAATGGAAATTGACTAGACTCCCATTTTTTTTGCTATTTGCAAAGCAATGATCAAGGATTCATATTCTGCGACATTATTAGTTTCTTCTAACTCTAATTAAAAAGAAAATGGGATCATATTACCTCTAGGAGTGATTAAAAGGGAACCAACACTTGTTCGTTGTTTAGAATAGGTTCCATTAAAGAAGCACTTCCATGCCCCTTCTATTTGTACCTCTATATTTACACTGGCTGAAGTAAGCTACCTCTGGTTATCTTCAGCCAACTCTACATTGTCATGCAACATGAAGTAAGAAAAGTCATATTTTTCTTCGCTATATACAGGTGAATTACTTGCTACGTTCTTTTTTATTGTTTTAACAAATCTTGCTTCAAAAAACCACCCAACTTAGCACCCCATGACCTAGATAGCAACATTCCAAACCTAGCAGGGATATCTGCTGCCACTAAATCCATTGCCAAGCTTCTACTTGGGACCTAAGCTAGTGACACCACCATATCTTTAATTACCCCGAGACTCTTAACTTTATTTGAATCAAAATAAGATAGGTCTCTGTAAGGTTTAGTGACCTGTAGCTTTATTTGTTTCATTACTCATACTGGCATAAGATTATGTGAATCTCCTGAATCAAACATAAAATTATGCAAGAGGAAGTAATGAATCAATAAATAAATGTAGGAAGGAGGTGTTGAACAATCTACCTCCTCCAAATGTGGACCAAAAACTGTTGGAAATAATACTGAGAGGGGGGTGAATCAGTATTATCAGATCAATTGTTGTTCATTTCACAATCATATTTGTATACGCTACTTCATCTATGGGACACTGTGTATATACGCTACTATGTCTGAAGCAACTAGCGTATATCAGAAAACTTAAGATTCATTAATTGTTGATCTTTAATCAATGCATCAGGACTTCATTAATCATAAGAACAGTAAACAGGAGCAGTAAAATAGAACAAATCATCACACACATGAACACAAAGATATAAGGTGGAAACCCAATGTGGGTGAAAACCGCCTGCTGCAATTCATCTCTATCTTCTTTTAATTAGAAACTTATTTTTACAATGATTCTATACTGGTGCAGACTTATACCAGTACGCAGGCCACTACCTGCAGAAGGCTACAACCTTCTCTCATTCTCCAGCTTCTTCTGGAAGGGAGCTGCAACCCCTTAGCTCTTGTACTAGCTGAGGTACTAGTACATAGGTGATGACCTACTAAAGGCTACAACCTTCTCTTTTCTTTCATGGACCACGTTTCATAAATTTTCAGACTGGATCCATGAATAACATCAATCAAGTATATCTGCATCAACCAAGCTCTTTTGCACCAAACAAAAACTGAATCAAATAGTCACCTTTCCAAATGTTGTCCCCGGAAAATAGTAACAGTAACCACACACCAATTCTGAACCCAGAACACTGCAGCAATAAACAGAAGTAGCTAAAACATATTTCAAGAGACGTATGCTACTTCAATGTGTGAAACCTACGTGCATATGCTACTGAATTAAGGCCAGCATGCGTATACAGTATTTCGAATTACAGAACCAACGTGTATACGCACCTTTGCTTTGTTGAACCTGCATACAGATCTATAAAAAGATAATTTATCCTTTTCACTTATTCAGACATTAGTTATACCCAGATTATCAGATTTATAGATCAAGTCATGCGCCAAAAATATGAGATCAAAATCACAAAAAGATACTACTATTCAAGCCTTAAGATCTTGATCCATCAATAGTATTTATTATTCTTCTTGTGCCTAGGTTCCTCCTTGATTTAGATCCAACTATGCACCATAACCCAATGACCAGTATTCCAGATCTAGTTCTTCATAAGATATTCAATCTTGATTCAATTCCTTTGCCTAATGATCTCCTTCACCTTTTATAGTCTTAGGCCTTACACAATACCATGGTCCAAAATCGTAGGTCCAAATACCAAGGACCAAAAATAAGTTTTACCACACGTATGCACTTTTTCGTGCATGAAAGTGCCTGCATACACATACGCAAATTTTGATCAGCAATCCCATGTGTATACACGACCTCGTCAAAGGGAACCTACGTATACTTCTTTTTCTTTCATTCTCAGAGCTTGAACAGTTATCTGCCATCTGAGTGAGTTGTCGTCAAGGAAAACACCTGTGTCATAGTGCCAAACTTGTGTCATAATGCCAACAATCTCCCCTTTTGGACTTGATGGCAACCCCAAGTCACTCAAAGTCATTCTCCCCCTTTGACATCAAGGGCAAAGGGTTATGCTCCCCCTGAGTTAATGCTGAAATTTTGCCTCTGTTGTGCTGTCCATGCTCCCCCTGACTGTAGGCAAGGTCTACAAGAAGATGTTCTACAAGAAGATACATAACTTTATAAATCATAAATAACCTTCCTACCACCAAAGACTCATACATACATCCATCTCCCAACCAAGTGGGGATACACCAAAAGTTTACACAAGATAAAACAAGAACATTACATTATCCATCCCAAGCATAGTGGGGAAACCAAAACAGGTGGTTACATGACCTTGATCAGAAAATAATTACATGATATAGAGATGAAATATCTACAACCAGATAGTTATCAACAACTAGCATCAACAGCATCTGTCAATCATCATTCAAAAACCATGTTCTCCTTTTGCACTTGTTCCCCTGAAACCAAAACACTGTGAACTTGAACAAAGATCTTCTAGGATAATGCCAACAATGCATTATTAGAAGAATATATCTGCTCCCCCTGAATCTATGACAGATGGTCTTTGTCAGACCCATATCAGACTTCTTTCATCTTGAGCCTGGCCCACTATCAGTCTTTAAACCAACATATACGCGACTGTATCTACATAAACCGGCATATGTACATGGATTATCCTCATTAAACTCGCGTACAACCACTTTTCTCTAAAATAAACAAGTTTCAACAGCAAGATGATGCATCAACTACTCCCAGCTTATGTCTGAGGTATTCAAATGTCTCCCTGGTCAGTGGTTTGGTGAGTATATCAGGAACCTGTTCCTTGGGGGGAACATACTCCAATTTGACCTTTTGTTCAAGCACTTGTTCTCGAAGAAAGTGATATTTCATAGGTATGTGCTTGGTCTTTGAATGCATGACTGGATTTTTTGAAATACTGATTGCACTTGTATTATCACATAATATGGAGATAGGTGGAGTACAAGTGATTCGAAAATCTTGCAAAATTTGCAACATCTAAAGGAGTTGTGTGCAGCAAGATGCAGCAGCCACATATTCTGCTTCAGCTGTAGATAAAGCAATTGAACTTTGTTTCTTGCTGAACCAAGATACTAATCTAGAACCCATAAAGAATGCACCACCACCAGTGCTTTTTCTGTCATCCACGCTTCCCGCCCAATCTGCATTTGTATATGCATGAAGTGTGAGATATGTATCTCTAGGATACCATAGGCCATAATTTTTTGTCCCTTGAAGATATTTGAAAATTCTTTTAACCACTTGAAGGTGTGCTTCTTTTGGATTTGTCTAGAATCTTCCAACTATTCCCCCTACATGCATGATCTCTGGTCAGGTACCAGTCAGATAGAGCAGACTACCAATCATGGATCTATAGGTTGGTTGATGAACTGTTGATGAATCATCATTTGTGTTGAGGCTACATCTTGTTACCATAGGGGTACATACTGGTTTCACATATTCCATGCCATATTTCTTCAAGATCTCCTTGAGGTACATGGTTTGTGATAAAAAGATACCGTCTTTATTTTGTTGTACTTGTAAACCAAGAAAATATGTCAGCTCACCAAGCAAGGACATTTCCAATTCTTTCTGCATCATTGAAGCAAAGTTTTGACTCGTGGCTTCTTCATTGCTACCAAAGATGATATCATCAACATACATGACAAGTTTAGCAATTTATCATTATCAATTTTTACATATAGATTGCTATCTGCTAATCCTTTTGAAAAACCTTGTTGATGGAGGTATTTGTCCAGATGATAATACCAAGCCTTGGAGCCTGTTTAAGACCATAGAGTGCATTCTTAATTTTGCATACAAGATTTGGATCATTTCCAAGGATGAATCCATCTGGTTGCTCAATATACACTTCTTCTTCCAAGTCTCCATTTAAAAAGGCAGATTTCACATCCATTTGAAAAACTTTGAACTTCTGAGAGCTAGAAAGGGAAAGGAACCTTCTTATGGCTTCAATTCTAGCAACCAATGCAAAAGCTTCTTAAAATTCTATTCCTTCTTGTTGAGCATACCCTTTACAAACAAGTCTAGCCTTGTTTCTAATAACATCTCCATTTTCATTCAGCTTGTTTTTGAATATCCATTTTGTCCCTATGACATTCTTATCGTTTGGTCTAGGAACCAACTCCAAAGTGTTATTCTTTTCAATCTGCTCAAGTTCTTCATTCATGGCCTTGACCCAGCATTCATCTTTGTCTGCTTCTGTTACATTTTATGGTTCAGTGGAGGAGAGCAATGCTAGATAGCTTGAATCTTCTGAAATAGTTCTCCTTGTTTGTACACCCGCCTCTTTCTGCCCCAAAATTTGAGTTTCTAGATGATTCTTCTGAACGTACCTAGATGGAGTCTTTTCTTCTATCCTCATCTGTTCTTCTGGTGCCTCATGGGTTTCTTCTTGATCATGAGTCTGATTTGATGTTGAAGGATAGTCCTCAACATCTTTGAAATCTTTGGATTTTACTGCCTAGGAATGTTTCCTTCTTCATCAATCACTGCATCAATACCTTCAACAATTTTTCCAAGTCTTTTATTGTAACATTAATATCCTTTGTTGTGGGGAGAGTAACCAAGGAGAATGCCTTCATCTGCTCTAGGTTCAAATTTGCAAAGGTTTTCATCAGTCCTTTGGATGTAACATTTTCTTCCAAAATTTTGAAGTATTTAACCGTGGGAGTCTTACCATACCAAAGTTCATGAGGAGTTTGAGTTTTGTTCACTCTTAAAACTGGCAACCAGGGAAAAACTTCATGTGGGTCATCTTATTCATGGCTAATAATACTTTTATTAGATTCCTCTCATCGATAGGTGTAGGATTGATATAAATATCATCCAATTCCGATAAGTATTCATGGAGATATGAATTTATTTTCATTATGGAACTATTATCAAGCCGACCTACAACTCATGTAGGCTCAGAAGCCCAACAGTCGCACCTATTCACCCACCAACTTTGTGTATAAATATAAGAGGACTATTCCTCATTTGGACTCACTCATCTCATCACATCTCTCTCTCTCTCTCTCTACTGCGCAGATATGAGTCTCTTCTCTACTGCGCTGAAATGGGTCTCTCTCTCTCACACATTTGAAGCCGGAAACTGCTGAAACTAAAGCTGCAACTGCAGAAGTAAAGATTGACTTGAGTGGCATAGAAGATCTCCTCTTTTCAACTGCGCTATAGGTCCATATAAACCTCCTTTGAAAGACGCAACTTTTGGTGGTGGAATGAAGTCAATCCGACGAACGGTTAGCAAGATATCGACTGCCCTAGTTTGAAGCCGAAAACTGCTGAAACTGAAGCTGCAACTGCAGAAGTAAAGATTGACTTGCGTGGCCTAGAAGATCTCCTCTTTGGAACTGCGTTGTAGGTTCATCTGAACCTCCTTTCAAAGCCACAAATTTTGATGGTGGAATGAAGTCAATTCGACGAACGGTTTGCAAGATATCGATTGCCCTAGTTTGAAGCCGGAAACTACTGAAACTGAACTTGCAACTGCAGAAGTAAAGATTGACTTGCGTAGCCTAGAAGATATCCTCATCTAAACAGCACTGTAGGTTCATCTGAACCTCCTCTGGAAGCCGAAACTTTTGGTGGTGGAATGAAGTCAATCCGACTGTCGGTTTGTGAGATATGGTCCGCCCTAGTTTGATAATGAAGCCACTAATGCTGATGCTACTGATCTAGGGTTTGCTACTGTTGATATGAATCAGATTTATTGTACTATTTCTCTCTGCTGAATTATTGAAGATAAAAGAAGATTTGATCAAAGGGTTTCCCCACACATTGTGGGGTTTGTCCCTGGCTAGCCGCCACATCTTGTGTCTTTTGTCTTGGCTTGTTTTCTGTCGATCGTTTAATGTTCTATCTGCACTTTACTTTATGTACATGTGATTGCTAATCGATGGAATATAATAAGAGAAAGAAGTAAATTTTTATAAGCATAGACATACCATAACTTAACATTCACCCAGACATTTGTCTTGTTGTGAATAGTAACCGCATCAAATGCCGCTTCACCCCAGAAGGTTGCGGGAGTTACAGACCCATCAAGCATAGCATGAGCCATTTGTTGAACCGTTCTGTTCATCCTTTCCATTACTCCATTTTGTGGAGGAGTCCTTGCAGTATAGAATTCTCTTCTTACTCCATGTTCTTCACAAAAATCGAAAAATTCAACTGAGGTAAATTCCCCTCCTCTACCAGGCCCGAGGCATTTGATTCTGCGATCTGATTCATTTTCAACCAAGGCTTTAAATGCTTTGAACTTTTCAAAAGCTTTGTCTTTATGCCTCAGAAGTCCTATCCAACACATCCTTGAAAAGTCGTCAATGAACAATATGAAGTATTCTTCTCCTCGAGGTGGCCTCTTCCTAGTTGGACCACATACATTAGTATGGACAAGTTTAAGTGGCCTACTAGCTGATCCTTCCTTCTCAAGGAAATTAGTTCTAGTTTGCTTACCAAATTGTCATGGGTTGCATATTGTATTGTCAGGAATTCTCATGTTAGGGAGATCACGAACCGCCTGATATTTGCATGCTTTCCTTATCTAAGAGAACCTTAGATGCCCAATCTTCTATGCCATAGGCAGTGTTCATCATTCTTGCGTAGATAGCATTGTTGTTGTCCTCCCTTGAGTATGTACAAATTATTTGGAGTTATTATGCCTTTGATCACTGTTTCTCTTCTATCAAGCTCACGAAAAATACATCCATTTGATCGAAATATTACCCCATTTTCTTGATCACACATTTGAATGACACTCAATAGATTATGTTTTAAGCCATCAACATACATAACATTTCTAGCTTTGACCTTTTCTTTCAAAATAATAGAACCTTTACCTTTTATGAATGCAGGGATGTCATTTCCAAATGAGATCGTCTTTTCCTCTTCAAAGGCACTATATGACTGAAGTTTTTCTTTATCCCTGTCATATGTTTTGAGCAACCACTGTCGATGTACCACTAATTTTCCTATCCTTCCACATATAAGGCTATATCACATCTTTCGCATTGTGGTTCTTTCTTCCTCCATGTTTTGGGACTTAATGAAGTTTTCTCCTTCTGAGTTGTTTGCTGAAACCTACTCCTGCACTCAGAATCTTCATGACTGAAGTTCTTACAAATAGAACATTCTATTTCATTTTCAAGAGCATCAAAGTTATTGTAGGTTCTTTTCATGATTCCAATCACAGTCCTTCGATTTCGTGCTTCTCTGGTCATGATGGTCTTGTAGGCAACACATTGAGTTTCTTTATGTCCAAAGTTATGACAAGAGAAACATTACCCATTGAAGAAATTCCTAGGATTATCAAACCTTTCGTCCAGGTGATTGTAATTTTCATAACCATTCATTCTTGAGGAAAATTTAGAATGATTTACCTATGGTTAGTTGTAGCTTCTATTCATCCTTGAAGTAGAGTGCCCTCGATTTACTTGGTGATCTACATTGTGTCTTTGCTATCGATTCTCAACTTGTTCACTTCTCCTTGTTGCTTCAATATAACTTTTGGAGGTAGATGGCTTCTGTGTTTGAGATGCTTCTTTAGTATACCCAAGACCTATCTTTATCAGAGGAGAACGCTGCACTTTTATAATCTCATCTAAAGTTTCATATCCACTAGCAAATCTAAGATTAAGAGCTTTTGTTTTCTCAATATCTTTTCTAAGTCCCACAATTTCACATTCTAACTTTTCATTGTGTTTTTCCCTTTCAGCAAGTTGGAATGTCAAAGTATCTATAATCATATTCTTTTCTTCTAAACAAATTTTAAGTTTAGAAATTTCTTCATAAAGACCTTCTTCATCTATAGCATCCAAGAAATCATCATCTTCAAAAGCCATCAAAAGTCTATAATTGTTACCTTGTTCATCTTCACCACTATTTGAAAATCCATCACTGTATTCATGTGTATAATAGCTCTTCTTACATACATTCTATTTTTTGTTCCATATAAGTGGTCCCTTACCTCTGTCAAGCTTATCTTTATGTGGACACTTGGCTACATAGTGACCGAATCTTCCATACACAAAGCATTTAAAGGTAACTTACCTTTGAATCTTCCAGAATCGCGTTGAAGGTTCTTGACAAAGTTTATTCTTACTCTCCTTCTGGCATATGTCCTGACTCATTGTATTCGCCTTTTCCTGAGGCTTTGGATGTAGATTCTCTCATGTCTGATGGTCGCCCTTTTCTCATTTCGAAAGCAGTTATAATTCTGTGCAACTGTGACATGGTAATGATTTGAATATTTTGCTTTTCTTCTATGGCTGAAACGTTTGATTCAAACTTAGAAGATAATGATATTAGAATCTTCTCAACGAAAGTAACCTCTTTTATCTCTTCACCCAAGCCTTTCATACAATTAACAATATCATCTATACATAATAAATAATTAGCCACACTTTCATCATTGTGCATTATGAGATTTTCATATTGAATGCTGAGAGTTTGTAGTATTGCACATTTTACTTAATAGCTCAGAACGATCTTGTCCCATATTTCTTTTGTGGTTTTGATCTGCATAATCTTGACGAATTCTGATTGAGATAAAATCCATAATAGATTATTGATAGCCTTTGCATTTGTTTCATACTTCTTCTTACCAGCCGTATCTACAAATGGCCAATTACAAATTGATTTGTATTAACCATAAGATTTAAAGTTATATACATAAATTTTAAATATTATAAATCAAGTCAAAATATTTAGAGAATTTAAGTGAATATATGGATTACAATGTAGTCTAACTTTAAGAAATGTTCTTTTTCATGACATATTTCAAGTTAATTTTAATCGAAACGAGATAAGGTTTTTTAAAAACTTGAATTTAAATTGTTTAATCTACAAAATATGATAGGGTGTTGAATCCATTATGCATTCAAAAATATATTTTAAACTACAAAAAATCATATTCTTTCTTCAAATTGTATGGTTAGATTAGAATGATAATTCTTCATTTCAGTCTAACAGTTAATAATTATTTTTCATCTTAAATTTTTCCCATAACAAGTATTAATTGGGTTGAGAAGTGCACATAAGGGAGATGCTACCACATCACCATTAAATAATATTATATTAAAATCTCAAATGAAAATATAGGGAGGTAGTGACAGCTCGGTTCTTGTTTCATGTGGTATTTACACATTTGAGTCTTAGGATGAATCATCGATCTATAATAGATGTGCTTGGAGGTTTTCGAATATATCTATGGAGGTTACTAGTTCCCCATCCACCATTTATTTTGACAAAAAGAAAACTACAATATAAATAATAGTAAAATAATTAATTTAATGTATTGACATTATTCCTTTAATGAAACCTTATCACACGGAGAAGATTTAGAAATCAGATTTCATTAACCATAGGATTTAAATTTATATATATAAATGGTCCACATGGGCTATACCAGTGTGAAATTCACTTGAGAAAAATCTAGCCGAGTTATTGTGGCATAGGCGAGGTGTCTGCCTTAGTGATTTTCATGACTTAAATGGCCCTAGACCTCTACGAATCAAGCCACAAGTTGGAAGTATTAGTCATCTTAGTACTCACATTATCTAGCGAACCAAAAAACAAGTGATATATATATATATATATATATATATATATATATATATATATATATATATATATATATATATATATATATATATATATATATATATATATATATATATATATATATATGAAAAGAGATTCAAATTTTTATTAATAAAAAAAATCCATTTAATCCAAAAGTTAAAAAAAAATATTGCAATAATAATTAAAAGTGAAAAAGTCAAGTTTCACTAGTACATGTGGTTGAGGATGGGCCTTGTGAGTAAGGTGACCCACAATGAAATGTCATAAGGGGGACTAGACTATGCCTTTTTTAAATTTGTAATTAGTGATTCTATATATATATATATATATATATATATATATATATATATATATATATATATATATGTATATATGTATGTATGTATGTATGTATGTATGTATGTATGTATGTATGTTGGAAATAGAAACAAGAAATGTATAGATAATATTCGGCAAAATCACATAACCAATCTTTTGTCGACGCGTTTCGAACCAACCAGTGTGGTTCATCGTCAGGACAAGTTGAAGAACCAATCCGGATTAGCTGATTAAATAGAGTGTGCAGAGACTCCAACGACTATATTGCCAATGGCTAATTTGACCTAAGGATCCCGGTCAAACCACTAATTTAACTATTAACATTTCTATAAATAGCTAAAACAGCTAAATTTGTTAATTATATCTAAGATTAAAATCATTTAATAATATGAGTATTGAATAATATCCCTGTTTATTATTAAATATAATGGTCATATATTTATTAGATGATCTATAATTATTATTATTCTACTCTTATTTAAGTATAAATAAACGATACTCTTAGAATTTAGTTATCTTAGGTAAAATTAAATTATTTTAATATTTATTATTTACATATAATGGTCCTATATAATAGCTAAAACAGGTAATTCTAAACATATAAATAGTTGTAATAATATCTAAGATTAAACTTATTGAAAAATATAATATCCATGTTTATTATTTTCTTTTATTTTTTAAGTATAATCAATAAATATTATTATTCTAATATTATTTAAATATAAATAAATGTTAATCTTAGAATTTAGTTATCTTCGGTAAAAAATTTACCATTCAATTATTTATTATTTAAATATGATGGTCCATTCGAACAATAATCACCTATGTTTATTAATAAATCCATATTTATTTAATAATTCATAATACCAATAATAAATAGAATTCTTATTAAAAAATTTATTATTATTAAAATAAAGTAATATTCACGTTTATTAATACTAGAATAACTAATATTATTGTTATATCATATATATATTTATTTATACTACTATCTAATTCTCTTTTAAACCTAATGGTCATTGGTAAACTATGTCTCCTTTAATATATAAATAACCGATTTATCTTTATTAAATACTCAATATATACTCAATATTCCATTATTAAAGTTAATTATGCCATTAGGTAAATATAACATTACTTATAAGGTTTAAAAGGGTTTTTAGACATTAGTAGAGCATATGCTTTTTTAGACTTTTAGTATAAGTAAGCATATTTACCTAATGGCATAATTAACTTTAATAATGGAATATTGAGTATATATTGAGTATTTAATAAAGATAAATCGGTTATTTATATATTAAAGGAGACATAGTTTACCAATGACCATTAGGTTTAAAAGAGAATTAGATAGTAGTATAAATAATATATATATATGATATAACAATAATATTAGTTATTCTAGTATTAATAAACGTGAATATTACTTTATTCTAATAATAATAATTTTTTTTTAATAAGAATTCTATTTATTATTGGTATTATGAATTATTAAATAAATATGGATTTATTAATAAACATAGGTGATTATTGTTTGAATGGACCATCATATTTAAATAATAAATAATTGAATGGTAAAAATTTTACCGAAGATAACTAAATTCTAAGATTAACATTTATTTATATTTAAATAATATTAGAATAATAATATTTATTGATTATACTTAAAAAATAAAAGAAAATAATAAACATGGATATTATATTTTTCAATAAGTTTAATCTTAGATATTATTACAGCTATTTATATGTTTAGAATTACCTGTTTTAGCTATTATATAGGACCATTATATGTAAATAATAAATATTAAAATAATTTAATTTTACCTAAGATAACTAAATTCTAAGAGTATCGTTTATTTATACTTAAATAAGAGTAGAATAATAATAATTATAGATCATCTAATAAATATATGACCATTATATTTAATAATAAACAGGGATATTATTCAATACTCATATTATTAAATGATTTTAATCTTAGATATAATTAACAAATTTAGCTGTTTTAGCTATTTATAGAAATGTTAATAGTTAAATTAGTGGTTTGACCGGGATCCTTAGGTCAAATTAGCCGTTGGCAATATAGCCGTTGGAGTCTCTGCACACTCTATTTAATCAGCTAATCCAGATTGGTTCTTCAACTTGTCCTGACGATGAACCACACTGGTTGGTTCGAAACGCGTCGACAAAAGATTGGTTATGTGATTTTGCCGAAGATTATCTATACAATGTTATGGATCACAGAAGTCTAAATTCCTTAGAAACAAGAAATGTTAAAAATAGCACTGCTATAAATAGAAGTTCAACCAATTTGAACATAGCAACAAGGAATGAAAAATGGAAGTGCTAAAAATAGCATTCTAAAAATAGCATTTCGGAATACCTTCCTATTTTAGTCAGTCCATAAACTAAAATAGTGAAGTAAAATTCGAATTTGATCTTAGCAGTTGTTTGTAAAATAATTAATTAATTCATCTTGAGTTAATTAGTTAAGGAAAATCAAACATGAAGTCTATGTGGGGACATGCAAGAGTTTCTCCATTAATTGAGGAATTTATCCATCACTTAAATAGATAAGGATGAGTTGTAATATTGAGTTGTAATTAATTGGCTCAGTTAACTTAGTCAAGTCTAGTTAGATTAATTCAAACAATTTGTTCAATTAATGTAAGTTTAGTTAGTTAATGTTTGCATGCATGTAACTGTTACACTTTAGATAACTGAATATTCTCTCATAAATAACTCATGCATGTCAATTCAGATAGAGACCCAATTGAGATCATAGGAAAGGACATTGTACTATCAGTTGCTAGAATATTCCACTGTGACTATTCCTTGCATGCATAAGGAATTCTTTCCTTGAGGATTACACAGTTAGTTCTTCAGGTTTTCTTAGTGTGATAAGGCCAACTCACACATGTGGATTCACTGGACCCCATGAAAAACTGCACAAGGAGATAGGAGGCTTGGGGGGGTTGAGGAGGACATATACTATGTCTATTCAGTCTGTGAGCTGTATTATTTGATTGCAGAGGGCAGGATAGCTTGAGAGTTGATTCCTTTATTAACTTGAATAAGATTTCCACTTGTATGATAATACAGAGTTTGGGGTTTTAGGCTGATGATTTCCCTGGGTTATTTCTTCTATGTTATGTGTGATTGACTCATCATTCTCAATTATATGTGTTCTCTTGATATTGCTTACTTCGATTAAGCTTCCGCAAAGTGTTGTAGAAGTAGATCTTGTATTGTGTTCTAGTCTATTACATAATCTGTTGACCTACAGTGGGAATTTCTACATGGTATCAGAGCAAAGGTGATCAAGGCAAAGAACAGTATACAAGAAGGAGAAGTTTGAAGTTTGTGGTTCCTGGATATAAAAATTGTGTTCTTATCACATCTCAATTTCACCAATGGCATTTAACAATTTGAGACTCGAGTATGCCCTTCATGGCAGCTCAAATTATATAGCTTGGAAGGATTGCATGGAGGTACTATCAGAAGATAATAGTCTAAAGGACTTCATTGATCAAGAAGTCCCCAAGCCAACTGATGCTACTAAACTGGCAGAATGGAAGAAATGTGTGGCTAGAGCAAGGAGAATCCTACTGGAGGGAGTTTGAGACCACATTGTCTCAAGCCTCCATGGGAAGGAGACACCATTTTCGATGTGGAAAACATTGAAATATTTATATTAGAACAACAACGATCAGAGGAAGTTGGAGCTTAAAGAAAATATTTGTAAGATCAAGTGTGAAAATGGCGACACGATCTCTACATATCTGAACAAGCTCACCACCTGTAGGGATGAGCTTGGAAGTGTCAGGATCACAATTGCTAATGATGACATTGTGAGTCTTGCACTCCTTGGTCTTCCTAAGAGTTAGCATAGATACCAAGAATCGGTTAATGGAAGAGAAAAAATGCTAGATTTGGAACGACTTTAGTAAGATCTGATGCAGGAGGAAATAATAAGAAGAACTAGATATGGATCCTCATCGAAGAAAGATGATGACGACAATCTAGACTTAGCGAGTAAGGCGAGGAAACGGAAAGGGGAGCCATCCCATCCCAAATCCGGTTCTTCCCATGGTGGGAAGAAGATTGACAAATCGAAATTTCGATGCTTTCATTGTCATGAAGTGGGCCATTACACTATGAATTGTCCACAGAAGAAATCCAAGAAGGGTTCCTCGAAGGGATCTGATGGTGAGGCACTAGTCTCACAGTTTGAGTTGGATTTCTTGCTTATCACATGCATGGTTTCATCCATGGTGGGATGTGTGTGGTACATGGATAGTGGAGCTTCATTCCACATGTTAGGTGACAAGAATCTTTTTAGTACCTTGGAGGAGAAGGATCTCTAGATGCGGATGGAGATGAGTGATGATGGAAAGAAGCATGTTTTAGGTGAAGGTACAATTGTGTTTTAGAGGGAGCATGGAGCTCCCCTTACCCTAAATGATGTAATGTATGTACTAGGTCTCAAGAAGAATCTTGTGTTTGTCGCTATGCTAGAAGATAAAGGCTATGATATAGTCTTTAGTAAAGGAAATGTATTCTGAGGCATATCGGTACTGGAAAGACAAAGCGAATAGGGATTCGAGTTAAGAATCTCTACAAGCTAGAGGTAGATGACTCTACTGCTTTGAATTCCAAAGCTGACATGGTGGAAAGCTAAGATGTTGGCAAGCTATGGCATAGAAGACTAGGCCACTTACACCATGGAGCCCCAAAGATCATGCAACAGATTTCTACCGGATTACCCAAGGGAAAACTTGAGTAGACGAGTACATGCAAAGGTTGTACCTTGGGTAAGTATGCAAAATCTTCCTTTCTGGATCGAGACAGTAGAGCTGGAATAATCCTAGAGCGAGTTCACTCAGTTGTTTGTGGACTTTTCTCTATAGCCTCAACTGCTAAACTAAGGTACTATGTTATTTTTATTGATGATTTTTCTCCTAGATGTTGGATCTACTTTATGCAAGAGCAGGGTCAAGCCTTCTTAAGGTCTTGTGAGTTTAAAGCCTTGGCAAAGAAAGAATCTGGAAGCAAAATAAAAGCCTTGCGTAGCGACAATGGTGGAGAGTATGTCTCCCAATAGTTTAAAGACTTCTGCGCTGTAGAAGGTATTAAATGGGAATTGATTTCACCCCATAACCCACATCAGAATGGTGTGGTCAAAAAGAAGAACTGATCGATTATGGGAGCAGCTTGAGCGATGTTGCATGACTAAAGCCTACCACTACATTTGTGGGCTGAGGCATGCAATAGAATAGTATACTTGCTGAATAGAAGCCTGCACCATATACTGGGGATGAAGACACCTATGGAGGGCTATTCTAGG
The DNA here is from genome assembly GCA_031772625.1 of Pinus tabuliformis. Lineage (NCBI taxonomy): Eukaryota > Viridiplantae > Streptophyta > Pinopsida > Pinales > Pinaceae > Pinus > Pinus tabuliformis. Next base: position 265,728,218 of record CM062814.1, on the reverse strand, counting down.
AAGCGACCTAATGTAAGTCAATTCCGAATATTTGGATCATCAATCTGCTGTCATGTGACAAAATATGCCGGGAAGAAGCTAGACCCAACAGCTGAGTTGGGAATACTTGTGTGGTACACAGATACACCCCACAACTGTTGAGTGTACCTGCCTTCCACTCGAAGGACTATGGTATGCAGGGATTTGAATTTTGATGAGAAAAAAGCCATGCAAGTGTCACTTGAGAGGGAGCTCAAGTTGCATGCAGAGGAGGAACCTTCAGTTCCTATGGTGGAGGAGCCTCAGATTGATGTGGAGGAGACGCATGTAGATGACCTAGGAGTGGAGACATCCACTCATGCTAATACTTCCAAAGATGGGTGGAAACACTCAAGGGAAGCTAACAGGTTGATGCTAGATGTGCGAGAGAATGTGGGACAGCCATCTTCTCAGCGCAGATAGAGGAGGTCACCTGAGCGGTACATTGGGTACATGACCCTGGTTGGGGAGTGTGTAAATACCAAACCTTCTTCATTCGAGGAGGTAGTGCAGCAACTAATCTAGGTTGATGCAATGGCAGAGGAGTACGACTCTATCATTGAAACAGTTTGTGGGATGTTGTCCCAAGGCCTCAAGGAAAGTTAGCGGTGAGTTCTAGATGGCTTTACAACGTAAAGCAGGCAGATGATGTCATTGTTGAGAAACATAAGGCAAGGTTTATTTCTCGGGCTTCCTCACAAGTCGAGTGGATCGACTATGATGATACTTTTTCTCCCATAGCAAGGTACCCATCGATTAGATCAATATTGGCACTATCAGTTTAGATGGGGTGGAAGATCTAGCAGATGGATGTGAAGACAAGATTCCTCAATGGGAAGATTGAGGGGAGGTGTACATTGAGAAGCGAGAGGGTTTTGAGACCTTCAATCATGAGTCATGTGTGTGCCAACTCAAGAGGGCATTATATGGGCTGAAACAAGCACCCTATGCTTGGTACAACAAGATCGACCACTATTTCACTGGTTAGGGCTTCACCAAGAGTGAAGCAGATGTGAACCTTTACCACATCATGGTAGAAGGTAAACCGTTGATTATTGTTCCTTATGTCGATGATTTGATTTTGACAGGTCTTTATCAGTTGATATAGTCTTGCAAGGAGGACCTTACAAGAGAGTTCAAGATGAAGGACATGAGCCTTATGCACTACTTTATAGGCATGGAAGTGTGGCAGGAAGATGGTCAAGTATTTGTGTCTCAAGGCAAGTGTGCCAATGAGATACTCAAGTGCTTTCACATGGAGAAGTGCAAGCCCATGCAGACTCCTCTAGTTGTGAATAGGAGGAAGGAGGATGCTACATCAGGTCAGGTAGTAGCTGGTACTGTTTCCCGAAAGCTGGTGGGTTCACTTACCTATCTGGTGAACACATGACCCGACTTATGCTTTGCAGTGAACTAGCTGAGTCAAGCTATGGTTCAACTTACCACGTTGTTTTGGAAGGCAGCGAAGCATGTCCTAAGATACCTCAGAGGCACATATTAGTTCGGATTGTGGTACAGACAAATAGAGGGAGTGAAGCTTCAGGGCTTCATAGATGCGGATTAGGGAGGGAGTCCATTAGACAGGAAGAGCACTTCTGGAGGAATCTTCAACCTTGGTTCAGTTGCAGTTTCCTAGTACGCCAGGAAATAAAGATGAGTTGCACTTAGCTCAGTAGAGGTTGAATACATGGCTGCTAGTCAGGTTGCATGTCAAGCCATTTGGATGTGAAAGATTCTAGTGGGATTGTTTGGTTAGAGGATGGATCCTAGAGTGATGTAATATGATAACCAGAGTTGTATCAAACTCTCTGAGAATCTCATTTTTCATGACAGGTCCAAGCACATTGATATCCGGTATCACCATCTTCAAGACTCTGTGGTCAAGAGCATCCTGTTGTTGCTGTATGTTTCAACCGAGGAACAGGATGCAGATATTTCGACTAAGGCATTGTCAAAATGAAAGTTCAAGTTACACAAAGACACAATTTGGGTTTGTGAGTGTGATCACACCAATTCACACATGTGCCTTCACTAGACCCCAAGAAAAACTGCGCAAGGAAATAGGAGGGTTGGAGGGCTTGAGGAGGACATATACTATGTCTATTTAGTCTATTAGTTGTATTGTTTGATTGCAGAGAAAGCAGGATATATTGAGAGTCGATTCTTTTTGTAACTTGAACAAGATTTCCACTTGTATAATAATAGAGAGATTGGGGTTTTAGGCTGAGGCTTTCCCCGGTTTACTTTTTCTATGTTATGTATGATTGATTTCTCATTCTTAGTTATATGTGTTCTTTTGATCTTGCTCAATTTGATTAAGCTTCCGCAAAGTGTTGTAGAAGTAGATATTGTATTTTATTTTAGTATATTACAGATCTACAATGGGAATTTCTACATGGTATCAAATCAAAGGTGATCAAGGCGAAGAACAATATACAAGGAGGAAAAGTTCAAAGTTTGTGGTTCCTGAATATAGAAATCGAGTTCTTATCGCATCTTAATTTCACCAATGGCGTTCAACAGTTTAAGACTCGAGTATGCCCTTGATGGCAGCTCAACTTATATAGCCAGGAAGGATCGCATGGAGGTAGTATTAGAGGATAACAGTCTAAAGGACTTCATTGATCAAGAAGTCCCCAAGCTGACTGATGCTACTCAACTAGCAAAATGGAAGAAATGTATGCCTAGAGCAAGGAGAATCCTACTAGATAGAGTTTGAGAGTAGATTGTCTCGAGCCTCCATGGGCAGGAGACACCATTTTTGATGTCGAAAACATTGAAAGATTTATATAAGAACAGTAGCAATCAAAGGAAGATGGTACTGAAAGACAAGCTTCGTAAGATCAAGTGTGAAAAGGGTGACACAATCTCTACATATTTGAACAAGCTCACCACCTGCAAGGATGATCTTGGAAGTGTAGGGATCACGACCGTTGATGATGAAATTATCAGCCTTGCACTCCTCAGTCTTCCTAAGAGCTAGCATAGCTACTAAGCCTCGGTTAATGGAAGAGAAAAACTACCATATTGGGAATGATTTTGGTCAGACTTGATGCAGGAGGAAATAAGAAGAAGCACGAGAGATGGATCCTCGTCCAGGAAAGATGATGAGAAAAATCTAGCCTTAGCGAGTAAGGTGAGGAAAGGGAAATGGAAGGCATACCATCCCAAATCCAGTTCTTCCCATGGTGGGAAGAAGATTGACAAATAAAAAGTGCGATGGTTTCATTGTCATTAAGTGGGCCATTATGCTATGAATTGTCCATAGAAGAAATCCAAGAAGGGTTCCTTGAATGGATCTGATGGTGAGGCACTCGCCTCACAATTTGCATTGGATTTCTTTCTTATCGCATGCATGATTTCATCCATGGTGGGATGTGTGTGGTACGTGGAAAGTTGAGCTTCATTCCACATGTCAGGTCACAAGAATCCTTTGAGTACCCTGCAGGAGAAGGATCTCCAAATGCGGATCGAGAAGGTTGATAATGGAAAGTACCATGTTTCAGGTGAAGGTATGGTTGTGTTTCAGAGGGAGCATGGAGCTCCCCTCACCCTGACTGATGTAAAGTATGTACCAGGTCTGAAGAAGAATCGTGTGTCTGTCACTATGCTAGAAGATAAAAGCTATCATGTAGTCTTTAGTAAAGAAAGGTATACCTAAGGCATATCGGTACTAGACAGACAAAGTGAATAGGGATTCAAGTTAAGAATCTCTACAAGCTAGAGGTAGATGACTATGTTTCTTTGAGTTCCAAAGTTGAGATGGTGTGGAGCCAAGATGTTGGCGAGCTATGGCATAGAAGACTGGGCCACCTGCACTATGGATCCCTTAAGATCATGCAACAGATTATGTCGGATTACCCAAGGGAAAACTTGAGCAGACGAGTACATTGAAAGGTTGTACCTTGGGTAAGTATGCAAAATATTCCTTTCCGGATCGAGAGAGTAAAGCTGGAGCAATCTTGGAGTGAGCTCACTCAGATGTTTGTGGACCTTTCTCTAGAGCCTCCACCACTAAATAAGGGTACTATGTTATTTTTATTGATGATTTTTTTTATAGATGCTGGATCTACTTTATGCAAAAGAAGGATCAAACATTCATGAGTTTTTTTGAGTTTAAAGCCTTGGCAGAGAAAGAATCTGGAAATAGAAGAAAAGCCTTGCATATCAACAATGGTGGAGAGTATGTCCCCCGACAGTTTAAAGACTTCTGCACTACATAAGGTATTAAACGGGAATTGATGGCACCCCATAAGCCATAGCATAGTGGGGTGGCCAAAAGGAAGAACAGATCGATTGTGGGAGAAGCTTGAGCAATGTTGCATGACCAATGCCTACTACTCCATTTGTGGGCTAAGGCATGCAATACAGTAGTATACTTGCAGAACTGAAGCCTGTAGCATATACTGGGGATGAAGATACCTATGGAGGCCTATTCTGGGAAGCAACCTGATCTAAGTCACTTTTGAATCTTTGGATCATTAGTTTATTGTCATGTGACCAAAGATGACAGGAAGAAGCTAGACCCAACAGCTAAGTTGGGAATAATTTTCGGGTACACATATACACCTCACAACTATCAGGTGTACCGACCTTCCACATTGAGGACTGTGGTATGTAGGTATCTGAAGTTTGACGAGAAGAAAGCCATGCAAGTGTCACTTGAGAGGGAGCTCATGTTGCATGCAAAGGATGAACCTTGAGTTCCTAAGGAGGAGGAGCCTCATATTGATGTGAAGTAGCCGCATGCAGAGGATCCAAGAGTTGAGACATCCACTCATGTTGATACTTCTAGAGATGGTAAGAAATGCTCAAGGGAAACTGCCAGGTTGATGCTAGATGAGCGGGAGAATGTGGGACAACTATCTTCTTAGCATAGATAGAGGAAGTTGCCCAATTGGTACACTAGGTACATGGCCCTAGTTAGAGAGTGTGTAGATACTGAACCTTCTTCATTCAAGGAGGTTGTGCAACAACCAGTCTGGGTTGATTCAATGGTAGAGGACTATGACTCTATCATTCAGAATAGTGTGTGGGATGTTGTGCCAAGGCCTCTGGGCAAGTCAGTGGTGAGTTCCAAATGGCTTTACAAGGTAAAACAGATAGTTGATGGTAGTGTTGAGAAATATAACGTAAGGTTTGTTGCCCAAGGTTTCTCACAGGTTGAGGGGATCGACTACGATGAGAATTTTGCTCTTGTAGAAAGGTACTCATCGATTAGATTGATATTGGCACTATCAGCTCAAATGGGGTGGAAGATCCACAAGATGGATGTGAATACATAATCCCTCAATGGGAAGATTGAGGAGGAGTTGTAAATTGAGTAGCCAGAGGGTTTTGAGACCTCCCATCATGAGTCATATGTGTGCCAACTCAAGACAGATTTTTATGGGCTGAAGCAAGCACCCTGTGCTTGGTACACCAGGATCGACAATTATTTCACCGGTTTGGGCTTCACCGAGAGTGAAGCAAATGCGAACCTTTATCAGATGATGGTAGAAGGTAAACCATTGATCATTGTTCTTTATGTCGATGATCTGATTTTGACAGGTCATGATCAACTGATACAATCTTCAAAGGAGGACCTGCAAGAGAGTTCGAGATGAAGGACATGGACCTTATGCACTAATTTCTAGGCATGGAAGTGTGGCAGAAAGTTGGTGAAGTATTTGTGTCTCAAGGAAAGTATGCCAATGAGATACTCAGGTGCTTTCACATGGAGAAGTGCAAGCCCATGTAGACTCCTCTAGCTGGGAACAGGAGGAAGGAGGATGCTACTTCAAGTGAGGTAGTAGTTTCTACTGTTTATCAGCAGCTGTTGGGTTCACTTATGTATCTGGTGAACACACAACCTGACTTATGGTTTGCGGTGAACCAGCCGAGTCAATCTATGGTTCAACATACCAAGTTGTTTTGGAAGGCAACGAAGCTTGTGCTAAGATACCTCAGAGGCACATCTTAGTTTGGATTGTGGTATGAATGGACAATTCAGGGCTTCACAGATGTGGATTGGGAAGGGAGTCCATCAGACAAGAAGAGCACTTTTGGAGGAATCTTCAAGCTTGGTTCAGCTACATTTTCCTAGGACAACAGTAAATAGAGATCAATTGGACTTAGATTACTAGAGGCTGAATACATGGATGCTAGTCAGGCTCCATGTGAGGCCATTTGAATGCGGAAGATTCTACTGGGATTGTTTGGTTAGAGGATGGATCCTACATTGATTTAATATGATAACCAGAGTTGTATCAAACTCTCTGAGAATTTAGTTTTTCATGATAGGTCAAAGCACATTGATATCTGGTATCACCATGTTCAAGATTGTGTGGTCAATGGAATCATGTTGTTGCTATAAATTTCGACCAAGGAATAGGATGCAGATATTTTGACTAAGGCGTTATGAAAATGCAAGTTCGAGTTCCACAGAGATAGGATTTGGGTTACTGATAATCCCTTTCTTGTTGAGAGGGAGTGTTGAAAATAGCAACAAGAAATGCTAAAAATAGCACTGTTATAAATAGAAGTTCAACCAGTGTTAACCATAGCAAAAAATAATGAAAAATGGAAGTTCTAAAAGTATACATTTATCAATAGCATTTTTGGATACCTTCCCATTTTAGTTTGTGCATAAACTAAAATAGTGAAGTAAAATTCTAATTTGATCTTAGCAGTTGTTTGTAAAATAATTAATTAATTCATCTTCAGTTAAGAGTTAAGTAAAATCAAACATGAAGCCTATTTGGGGGCATGCAACATTTTCTCCTTTAATTGACAAATTTATCCATCAGTTAAAGAGATAAGGATGAGTTGTAATACTGAGTTTTAATTAGCTGGCTCAGTTAACTGAGTCAGGTCCACTTAGATTATTTCAAATAGTTTGTTGAGTTAATGTAAGTTTAGTTAGTTAATTCTTGCATGCATTTAACGGTTGCACTTCAAATAACTGAATATTCTCTCATAAGTAACTCATGCATGTCAGTTCAGATAGAGACCTAGTTGAGATCAGATAGAGGGATAGTGTACTATCAGTTTCTAGAATATTCCATTGTGAATATTCCTTGCATGCAGAAGGAATTCATTCCTTGAGGATTGCACAATACTTATTTAGGTTTTGTGAGCGTGATGAGGCCAATTCACATGTGTGTTCACTGGACCCCAAGAAAAATTGCAGAAGGAAATATACTATGTCTATTCAGTCTGTGAGTTGTATTGTTTGATTTACAGAGAGAACATGATAGCTTGAGAGCTGATTCTTTTTGTAACTTGAACAAGATTTCCAGTTGTATGATAATATGGAGATTGGGGTTTTAGGCTCAGGCTTTCCCTGGGTTATTTATTATGTGTTATATGTGATTTACTTCTCATTCTCAGTTATATGTGTTCTCTTGATCTTGCTCAATTTGATTAAGTTTCCGCAAAATGTTGTAGAAATAGATCTTGTATTGTGTTTTAGTATATTACATAATCTATTGATCTAATGTGGGAATTTCTACATATATATATATATATATATATATATATATATATATATATATATATATATATATATATTAACTCATTCATACATTTTACCTATTGTTTAATTTTTTTTATATTATGATGAATAGTTAATTAAATAAATTGATCTCATCTAGGTGGAGTATTAAATCTAGCGGGTTCCATAGTACAATGAACAATATATCCAATAGCTTTTATGGAAGATATCCTAGGAATTTATGACTTAGCAAGAGTCAAGACTCCTTGATAGTTGGGGACCTACTCCTTGAGCCTTACCATAATAGACCAAATATAACACCTTTTCATATTTGGAATGAGGTGGATGGGCTAGCATCCCATTGTACCAATCACAAAATCATTTCACAATCAAACTTATCTAACATTTGAACATGATGACCAAGAACATATGGTTTTGTACGGTGAGACTATATAAAACTTCTTTGAATTTTGCTGTGGTTTTTCCTTGGTTCTCAGTGATGTTCCTAACCTCCTCCTACTTATGAAACTTCTCAAGTACGAGTTTGTGTACATGTTATTGTTTCTTGGATGCTCCTTTTGATCAATATGAAAATCAGCTTTGTTTGTGGCTTCCATCACATTTTAACATTTTGGGATAAGGACCTTCTAATGTCAATACCTTAAAATATCTTTTGCATTAAGATCATCCTATTGAAGGAACATACCTAGGGAAAATATTCCCCTTATTTCTCTTGGAAGAAGCCTAAGAACCCTCACTTCTGATATTTCTTCATTGAAAAAGATTTATGTGACTAAATTATTAAATTCAAACTATACTTAATCGAGGAGAAAGAATATTTATATTTCTTGGCATGTGGATTGCATTATGAATCTAATGGAATATTTTTAAATCTATAATATCTCTTTTCTAGGATTTACAATCACTAGGGTTCTTTCCTATATATAACACTATGGTTATCTATCATTGAATGAAAGAAATTTTAGTCCTAAAATTTAGCTTTACCTTTAATTTATATCTATATCGAGATTTTTTATTTACACATGGAGTTAATGGAGTTAATGAAGAAACCAAAACGAGTCTTTATTTTTTATATATTCTATAGCTTCATTCTTTACATGGGTGATATTTCCCATCCTACCCATTTAATTCTTACATGATAATTCTATGAAAGAATTGCGTAATGCTCTAGGTACCTTTACTATTTTTACTCTACAGGTACTAGATACACTAACATCTACCTCTCCCTTACTCTACATTTATTGTTAATCTTAGTAATGGTATTAAAAATAATCGTCATGGAAATTGAGGATTGTATTTGGATGCAATTATTGCAAAATAATTTCCTTCCATTATAGGGTTTAAATTAAGAATAGTCACTTGGTTTCTTCTTATATGAAGAAAAATTCTTAATATGAAAAAAGGAATGAAATCAAAAGCCCCCCATGACTATCACTAATAGGGAGATCCAATTTCAAAGAAAATTGTACCGAGAAAAGTATATTAACTAATAATCACCTTTACATAGAACCAACAAAACTCTCGGCATAGTGATTAATATGGTGAAGGAGATGTGTTAGAAACCAGGAAATTACTGAGAGAGGAGGTGAATCAGTATTGTAGTGTTAGGTCCCTATGATACTGGTGACTACCCCATTACTATTGTAGTTGTATCCCTTGTTGTTATTATTGTGCCCCATAGAATCCCTCTATTGTTATTTTTGTGGCTTTACATTATTATTGTTAGGTCGGTTGGGTTATATTGTGACTCCTTAGACTCCTATATATAGAAATGAGGTTTTGTCATTTCACTCATCCAAGAATTGTTCATTTATGTAATGTAAAGGAGGTTTCCCCCTCGAAGAGGCTGAATTCAAAGGCGTTGATCTATCTTTCCTATCCTTTTGTGAGTTGGTTTCATAACATTTGGTATCAGAGCTTTGGATTCTAGGGTTTCACTGCTCCAAATAGGTCATTGTAGAATTTTTTCTCTAACTTTTTTTCTGCGACGTTTCAGAAGCTAAAAAAAAAACCATTTGAGAAGAAATCGTATTGAACCTTGGATCAGAATCTCAGATCTTTTCGCACTATATTTTCGAAGATATGATCTGAGGAAGTTGGTCTTTGTGCAAACTCCTGAATTACATTCCAAACAGGTGACCTAGGGAAAATCATCAAACTTTCTCTCTGAGCATCAGATTGAAATTTCATAAAAAATTATAGAAAGAGGATGGACTATAGTTTCTTGTATATATTTTTTAGAGCCAAAGGTCGAAGCAGTGACTCGTGGCACATCGTACAATTTCGCTCTATTGAAGTAGTCTATAATCAGGTCATTGTGGGAGATTTGGCATAACTCTTCCCTGGAGAATCCAATTTGGATGAAACTGGTGGCATTGAAAAGGGGACACAGAGGGCTATCGTAGGTTGCAATTTCAAAACTAGATGATCTGAAATTACAGAGATACATCAGATTCAATATCAACCTCCTACAAAGTGAAAAAAGGTGTGTAGTTTTTTTTAAATTTTTGCATAAGCTTGGTTTGAAAAAATAGTTTGAAGGAATTCAAATGGCATAGTAAAGCATTATTATCAGTAATCGATTCCCAGATGAAAGAAAATGAAAACGCCTAGTAGGAAGCGTGAAAGCTCTAGCATGACTCATGAAGAAGAGGAAGAAATGCAAATGATATATCAAAATTATGAGACCAAGTGCAACAAGTGTCACTTGCGCAAAAAGCAACAGAATCTAAGATGGATGGTTTAAAGAAACATGTAGAAGCTAAGATGGATGGTTTAAAGGAAGGCATAGAAGCTAAGATGGATTGTTTAAAGACAAGCATGGAAGATTTGAAGACAGGCATGGAGGATTTGAAGACAGATTTGAAGACAGATTTGACAAAGCTTCTACAAGAAATTCTTACTAATGGTGAAAGGGTAGTAAAGGAAACACATGATGAGAACAAAATAAATGCTAATCATGATTTCATAGACTCTAATGTTGGATCAAAGACCCACCATATTCCAAAAATCGATATGAGGAAGTTTTATTGCAACGATCCCGCAACATGGATATTAGAGATGGAACAATTTCTCAATCTCAATAATGTGCAAAAGACACAAAAGGTATGTATTGAAACTTTATATGTGGAACCAAATCAGTTTGTATGGTATCAATGGCTTTGCTCTCGTAAAAAAATTATCACTTGGGAAATTCTTACGGAAGAATTGACAGAACATTATGAGGATACAAAAAGCAACACTTTTTTTACCCAATTGATAAGTCTCAAACAAAGGGGTTCAATAATGGAGCACATTGAGGAGTTCCAAAAATTGAACATAAGGGTAAAAAATATTCCGTAGGAGCATAGGATTGATGTGATCATAGGGACTTTAAAGGATAATATCCAACATGATGTTCACCTTTGGGAACCTGATTCATTAGAGAAGGCATTCAGGTTAGCAAGAAAAATGGAAAGCAAAATTATGGCAACCAGGAAGCATACCACTCACAACTATAAAGATGGAGGTGTTGTTGCCCCTCTTCTTCCACAACCTATAAGGTTGACACCACAACGATTGGAAGAAAAAAGAGCAAAAGGGCCTTGTTATAGTTGTGATAGCAAATACACTAAAGGTCATAACTGTGTTGAGAAGAAATTATTCTACATAGATTTTGAAGAGGAAGAAGAAAAGGAGAAAGAAAGGTCAAGAGAAAAGGATATACTCCAAGAACAAATCCTAGATAAATAAGAAATGAATCCAACCATATCTTGTAATGCATTGGCTGGAATTACCACTCCTCAAACCATCAAGATAGAAGGACAAATCAAGAGGAAAAGGGTAATAGTGTTGATTGATTCAGGAAGTACCCACAATTTTATTCATTGCAAGGTAGAAAAAGAATTCAATTGCTTCCTATATCCAACACTAAAGTGTCAAGTGATGGTTGCAAATGGAGGAACAATAAATTTCTCTGGAAAGTGCCATAATGTCAAGCTATCCATGGGAGAATATGTATTGACTAGCCCAATTCTTTCCATTCCAATGGGAGGTGCTGATGTTGTACTAGGAGTCCAATGGTTACAATCCTTGGCTACAATATCTTTTAATTTTCAAGAACTTGTTTAGATAATCTTCGGCAAAACCACATAACCAATCTTTTGTCGACGCGTTTCGAACCAACCAGTGTGGTTCATCGTCAGGACAAGTTGAAGAACCAATCTGGCTTAGCTTGATTAAATAGAGTGTGCAAAGACTCCAACGGCTATATTGCCAACGGCTAATTTTGACCTAATGATCCTAGTCAAACCACTAATCTGATTATTAATAAAAACATATAATTAGTTAATATAATATTTATATTTATTATTTAAATATATATAATCTATATTTATTATTTAAATATAATGGTCCTTAATAAATTCTATCTTCATGTTTATTAAATAATCCATATTTATTATTATTCCTAAATATTATAAATAAATAGTATTAAATTACTATTATTCTTAGAATTTAGTTACAATAGGTAATTGTGTATATATTTAATAATAATTATTTAAACCTAAGGGTCCATTGGTAAACTAGATCTTCTCTATTTGTTCTTTAAAATATATCATTTTTATTAATTATTTTAATATAATGGCCCATTCGAAATTAAAATAATAAGCTATATACAATAATTTAAGTTTATTAAATAATCTATAATTACTTAATAAACAATTAAATAGTATTCTAGTTAAATCATTATTATTCTTAGAATTTAGTTACATTAGGTAAATACCATAATTTAAGTATATGTTTTTTAATAATATAACTAACTATTAGTTAATATAAGTTGTTTTTCAAGAACTTGTCATGAAATTTTATGTAGAAGGAAAGGAACCTGAATTAAGGGGTATTGTACAGAAACTGGGAAAGATAATAAGCTCTAATGGTATGGCAAAGCTTCTAAAAAAGGAATAAAGAGGTGTAATTGCACATTTATTTTCGCTAGATGTTTCCACATCAGAATCATATATTTCTCCAGATCTCCAAAAAGTATTAGACAATCATTCCAAGGTATTTGATACCCCCAAAGGCCTCCCACCTATTCGTTATCATGATCGTGCTATTCATATGATTCCATGAAGTGTTCCTCCAAACATCAGGCAGTACAGATATCCCTATGCCCAAAAGAGTGAAATTGAATGTATGGTTGCAGAAATGCTAGAGGCTGGTATAATTCAACCTAGTCAAAGTTCTTTCTCTGCTGCAGTAGTATTGGTGCACAAGAAGGATGGATCATGGCGCATGTTTCCGGATGATAGGGAGGTCAACAAGCTCACTATTAAAGATAAGTTTCCCATTCCTGTCATTGATGAATTACTGGATGAATTGCATGGATCAATTTACTTCACCAAGTTGGACCTTCATTCAGGATATCATAAAATCAGAATGAAGACTGAAGACCTTTCGAAAACAACATTTAGAACTCATGAGGGTCATTATGAATTTTTGGTCATGCCTTTTGGCCTTACCAATGCACCTTCTACATTTCAAGGTTTGATGAATTCCATTTTCAAACCCTTCCTTAGAAAATTTGTGTTAGTATTTTTTGATGATATACTAATCTACAACAAGTCTTGGAAGGATCATGTCGAACATGTTGACAGGCTGCTACAACTATTGGAGGAGAAACAATTATATGCAGAAAGATCCAAATGTTTTTTTGGAGTACAAGAGGTGGAATATCTGGGTCATATTGTATCTCATGAAGGAGTTAAGGTAGACCCTAGCAAAATTACAGCCATTAAGGAATGGAAACTCCCCACATCCATAAAGCATCTGCAAGGATTTCTTGGGTTGATAGGGTATTATCGCAAGTTCGTTAAGAATTATGGGAGAATAGTAGCAACTCTAACAACATTAATGAAGAAAGATGCATTTTCATGGACTCCAGAAGCAACAAAGGCCTTCAAACATCTTAAAGAGGCAATGTGCCAAGCACCGGTCTTAGCTACACTAGACTTCACAAAAACCTTTATTGTGGAATGTGATGCTTCAGGAAATAGAATTGGTGTTGTTTTAATGCAAGACAAAAGACCCATTGCTTTTGACAGTCATCCAATCACGGGAAAGTTTTTACACAAAGCTATTTTTTAGAAGGAAATGTTGGAAATACTACTTGCACTTAAGAAATGGTGACCCTACCTAACGGGAAGGAACTTCAAGGTAAAAACGGATCATGATATCCTTAGTTACGTTTCAGAAAAAAGATTATCCTCTGAAGAGCAACAAAACTGGGTCACAAAGATGTTGGGTTATGACTTTGAAATCATCTACAAAAAACAAAGCAAAATGTGGCGGCAGATGCACTCTCAAGAAAGGATGGGGATGTGGAATCATTGTTGTGTGCCATTTCTATTATCCAACCAGATTGGATAAATGAATCAAGGGCGGAATGGAAGGATGATGAAGAAGTGTGGGCACTTATTCGAAAGTTACAACAAGATGCCAGTACATCTGATACATTTAGCTGGAAAAATGATTCATTATGGTACAAATATCGCTTATACCTCTGTCAGAATTCCCAACACAAACAAAAAATTCTTATGGAATTGCACACTTCTCCCATAGGAGGGCACTTAGGATTTTTAAAAACTTACGACAGGGTTAAGAAGGAATTTTTTTGGGATTGCTTAAATCAGATATTCAAAAGTTTGTGGAAGAATGTTTGGTTTACCAACAAAACAAAATTGAAACAATTAAGACCTTGGTTCTATTACAACCTTTATCCATTCCAAGTCAACGTTGGGAGGAGGTGTCAATGGATTTTATCACAGGTTTACCCAAGTCTGAGGGAAAGAGTTTCATCATCGTGGTAGTTGACAGAGTTACCAACTATCGACACTTTTGTGCATTATCACATCAATTTAAATCCAATACAGTTTCTACTGCATTTACAAAACAATTCAAAAGCTACATGGAAATCCAAAGATTATTGTAAGTGACATAGATCCCATATTCACTGGAAATTTTTGGGCAGAATTATTTTCTTATCTTGGTACTCAGTTAGCTCATAGCTCATCTTATCATCCTCAATCTAATGGGAAAACTAAGATAGTAAATAAATGTTTGGAAGGATATATTCATTGCTTTGTCTCTGATAAACAAACACAATGGGTCAAATGGTTGCCTCTGGCTGAATGGTGTATAACACATCATTCCATACAACAACAAAAATGACCCCATTTATGGCACTTAGTGGATATTAGCCACCATCCATAACATCATATTTAAGAGAAAAGTCTAAGGTTCAAGCAGTGGAACATCACATCGAACATCAACAACAAGTCCTCCAACTCTTAAAGGATAACCATGTGTTGGCACATAATAGAATGAAACAAGAGGCATATCAAAATCGCATTGAAAGAAGTTTTGATGTAGGTGATTGGGTATTCCTATGACTACAACCATATAAACAAATGTCCCTCAAGAAAGCTAAGAAGGATATTAAATTATCACCAAAGTATTATGGTCCATACAAGGTGTTGCAAAAGATTGGTACTATGGCATACAAATTGGAGCTTCCTGCAGCTTCTCGAGTGCACGCAGTTTTCCATGTTTCATGTTTAAATAAGGTTATAGCCGACAAGCTCCCAGTTCAGACAATATTTCCAGAACTTAACGAGGAAGGAAAAATTATATTGGAATCGGAAGTAGTCATAGAGACAAGAACTCGACAGCTACAAAATCGATCAATTTCATAGTATCTCATCAAGTGGAAGAGCTTATCCGCGGAAGATTCCACATGGGAGGATGAGAATTTTATATAGAAGCGTATAGAACTACTCAAGCGTTGAGGACAACACTTTTTAGAAGGAGAGGGGCATGTTAGGTCCCTATAATACTAGTGATTACCCCATTACTATTGTACTTGTATCCCTTATTGTTATTATTGTGCCCCATAGAATCCCTCTATTGTTATTTTTGTGGGTTATATTGTGACTCCTTAGACTCCTATATATAGAAAGGAGGTTCTTTCATTTGTCCCATCCAAGAATTCTTTATTTGTGTAATGTAAAGGAGGTTGCCCCCTCGAAGAGGTTGAATTCTAAGGCGTTGATCTATGTTTGCTATCCTTTTGTGTGTTGGTTTCATAACATGTAGGAATTTTAAAATTTTCTTTCATTTAGTAAAGATGTTAGGACACCAATAAATACTTCAACAACAATATATATTAGCATCAAAATAATCAATCATTAGGAGAATAATTTTCACACATAGATTCTTAAAAATTTTCTTCAATTTACTTCACAAAGGTGAGATTCTACTTACCATTAGAAAGTTCTCCAGCTACAACCAAAAGGAATATATTATTCCCCAATTCATCAAATACAACTCAAAGGAGCTACAACACTTAGTTTATCAGCGAGCGCTTAACTACTTAAAAACCACTACTTGAAAGAGCTAAAATGGTGGAACAACAAGCTATCACTTGCTTGAGCTAAATGATTCATGTTTGATACAATTTTCAAACTAAAATCATGAAGCCTACTTCTCTACATAAAAAAATAAATTTCTAACTTCAAACAGTTAGCATAGACAACATATTATCACTTTAGCAACCTCTAATAATTGATCAATCAATAATCCACATGAGAAGCATCAATTTGTAACCAAAACACCCACTCAACCAACAAAATTCTCTTAAAAATTCGATTATGCTTATATAGAAAATAGGATTGATATTTTTAATTCTTGAACTTGCACTTAATTTCCGCTTATAATAGGTTTTGATCTCATTAACTTCTTGTTTGTATATTTCTATAATGCCTTCTTGATGCGCGCAATAATTTTTCAGTATCTGATTTGATGTCTCTATAAGAAAATATGAGCTTAACTGTTGTTTTCCTCCATTCATGCATTTTACAATGCTTAACCACTTTTTTTCTAATTTTGGTAGACTCCAAATTTAGTGAATTTGCTAAAATATCCTCTAAGCTATACATTCCACTATTTGAGTTGCAAACTCATTCATGTGTTCATTTTCAAACTTTATTGCTCTGTTTGTTCAGTTCAAAACCTCCAAATTCAGTATAAATACCAAATTATTCACTTCCAAGTAACCATGGAGTTAATCCCTTAGTTTAGGGATGATGTGATTAACAAACGAAAACCATGTGTAACCTTTCACTAAATCGCTTTGTTCCAAGCCAAAAGGGCTTATTTAACACAACACTATTCCACAAATCTAATCTACACTTGCATAGAACATCATCCTAGTCTCAACTTGATCTGAAATTAAATAGGGACGCAAGAAATTAGAGATGTAACAATAAATAAATAAATCCAGTAGAAATAACACTTAATTTAATTAATATCAAAATACTAAAATATTCTTACCAACAGAATGGAAATAAACTAGCTGAGGCGATGGTAGCTTATCTCTGAGAAGAGATGTGGTAGTGTTACACAATAATTTGTCACTGCACTCATATCCCTTGATCTCAGATAGAGTCAATCTCTTACTGACATCTCCATTGTGTCATACATAAAATAAATATGTCCATATCTTCCTACTAATTCAAGAATATTAAACAAGTGCTCTCTAATCCTGAAGATTTACCCATTTACCCATGTTTCTGCATCGTCACAAGTAAACATCATTCTACCTGCAACGATTCTCTGTGATGAACTATAAGGTTGCAACATCATCATAGGGGTACATCTGTTTCCTGAGACGATCAAATTTTAGGGCACAACACAACTCCTTAAGATCTTTATTACGATGATGGCTCTACGTACACTTCTTCCTTGTGATGTCATCATTAAGCCCTAGTGTATGACTTGCGACGATCCAGATATGGTGATTTAGTTCAAATAGAATGCTTCTGGGTGATTCTAGAGCTGGTTGTTGGATCAAGGCAGTTGGCCTTTCCTCATCTGGGATGGTGGGTCCACCTTTTGAGAAACCTCCCTTGAGGATAAGCTCCCTCTGCCTCATTTTATGGAGGCTCCTCCTCTTATAAAAACACTCCATATTGCTATGACCAGCTAGTTTTTAGATTTGAGAAAATTAGCTAGCTTTGGTGTGAGTTTGATAGTTTGCAGTGTGAATTGCTGATAGTTTAGCAAGGTTGTAGATTTCCTTAGCTTTGTATTAGAGTTTTTGAGCGAGAGATAGAGAGTTATCATCGATTTAGGAGACCCTTTTGAGAGTGAATGCTTAAATAAACATACCGGTTGGACCTTTTAAGAAGGTCTGCAACGTCAAGGATTGGTTGTAAGCTTTGCTTTTATTCATTTTAATACAATCAATGGTGATTTCCTATGTCTTGTGTAAAATATACTTGATAGTTTATGGTTCCTTGATTCTGTAAGTAAATAGGTCATTGTTGTATTATATTACATGTTTTGTTGTTCTCTTGTGTTGTTTCAGGTAAATTCCTCATTGAGGAGAAGGAAACGATAGTTGAAGTAGCGCAACGAAAGCTCCACTGAATACTGGTTTGAGGTATGCTCTTTAAAAAATGATTTTTTAAGGAAATTAGTTGTTGTTTTGTCTTGCTGTGACTAGACCCACTGTAGGGCTAGAGGGGTTTCCTCTGTCCGGAGAAGGAACATTTCCTACATCACAAGTTGGTGACTCCAATGGTGATTCCTTTGTATGTTGTCTGTTTGTTTTCTCTTGATTTGTTCTTTGGTTTAGTGTTTCTTGAGTTCGGGGTTGATCCGCTAGTGTTCCGAGTTACCTGGGTCAATATGGTAGTCCCTCTCACTATCTAAGAGATTAGTCTAGTGTCCTTCAGGTTATTTTACTTTATTTTTTCTCTTAATTGAGATCATCATTGTTTATAGTGTAACAGCTGTGATGATGTCACACTTGTCCTCTTTGGTAAACCTTCATGTCGCAAATATCTCATCGTACAGTTGCGACTATTCTTGAAATCAGACTGTCACAGAAGGTAGGCGTACACCTGCGATGGCGTCACCTAGTTAGCTTGCTAAGTTATAGCCCTGCAATGATTCCTATACTAGATTTTTTTTACAACTTTACCTCCTAAATCAACCAGTGCTGCTTGTCCACTACTGTCTCTTACCTCTTATCAACCTTTTTTGGCTGCATTTGTGTTAAGGTGGTTTCTCCTAGGTTTCATTTAGTGAATCTTGTGTTTGTAGACCATGTGGCCTAGATTTGTAAAGGTTTTGTCAAAAAGTCATTTGTCTGGGTTACTCGTCTGTCCAAGATTGACCCACAACCAGCGGATTGATTTGTTTGAGGTTGTTTTACTACTTCTCTTCTTTCTGATTGATCTCTAGTGATTGGTTATTGAACCGTTTCCTCGTGTTGATTTTATTTCCACACTATCAAACATAGATCACATTTGTTTGGATTAGTCAGGTTTACACTTGCTTGTTTGTTATTAAAATTTCAAAAATCAAGAATATTGCATTTATACAACATACGAAAGTGAAAGTACATTTGCATTAGGAAGCAAATTAGGAAGCCAAGTTTAAATCTTTCATTAATAGTTGTCAGATAAGTGTATTGATCCATTGTGTTTCTTAGTGTTTTCATTTTCTTGTCTTGGTTTTCATTCTCTTGGAAATGAACTCTTTACCCTCCTTTAGGTAGTTTTTCATCGAAACGAATGCTGCTTTACTCATTATAGCTGCATCCTAGGAATTATTGAAATACATTCAATAGGGCTTGAAAACCAAAAATTAGTCCAAGATTAACTCTTAATTTCAATTGAATAAACGTAACAATGCATTGGAACTTAATGCACATTATCTAGAGGTCTAGGCTAGAGACATGCTTTGGTGTCGTTAAACCTAGTCACTATTGTTTTCACTAAGGTTGGGTGATTCCCCCTATTGTGATCCAATAGCTGCAAGTACGGACATGTGCTCCCTGTACTGTTGAGTATACATCTAGAGACCCCACAAGGTTATCGTCCTATCATCCATAGGAAGCCGAATCTGCCGCCTTACGAACTGTAATGCACCAAACATAGCTTTTGAGAAGATTTACTACCGTACGGAAAGTCCTTGGTCATTTCTCTTTCATTCGATCTCCAAGGTGTATATGTACTTTTCCGGTTTGTTTGGTAAACCTCTTGTCTAGTACTCCAGAGTAGTTACTTTCATTCCTTTTTGACTCCTTAAAAGGAAAGGATCATCTGAGCACTTGTCCTTTCAGGCTCATTAAACATTCGAAGGCGACTAGAGTCATCTTTTGTCCTTTTTCTTGACTCTTTAAATATGAAAAGGTCAAGTTATGTTTCTACGTCATAGATTTTTTTTACCATGCTCACATTTTCCCTGTTAGTGTCAACTGTGTTTTAGCTCATGTCGAGTTGTGACCCTACACGATTATCTCTTTTTCCCAAGATTTTGAGTTAAGTCATCCTGGCAGACTCACTAATCATGTCCCCTTTACCAAGCGGTGAAGGCTCTACATCCCATGTCTCTTCTAAGGAATCGGTTGTTAGTGATACCCTCCCTATTATCCTAATTATTCTACCTCTTGACTCTCACACTTATAGAGGTGAACCTTATGATATCAATTGGAATCCTATTTGGGAACCTTTAGAAGAGGAATTGTTGGTTACTCCCTCTAGTGTTTCGGTTGCAATGTTCTCTTCTGACATGGATGAGATGACCCCTATGACCAGTGAAGAGAACCTTGTGTCAAGTGGTGAAATTCCTCTTCCTATAGAGGGTTTCCCCTTTCACTCAGGTCTTGGCATGACATTTCCCCTAAGCTATCATGCCTTGTCCAATGTCATAAGTTCCATGTCTCTTAATCTAAGTTCTATGTGGTCTCGTACTATAGCCCCAACCTGTTAGATCCCTATAATACTAGTGATTACCCCATTACTATTGTATTTGTATCCCTTATTAATATTTTTGTGCCCCCTATTGTCCCCATATTGTTATTACTTTGCCCCATAGAATTCCGCTATTGTCATTTTTGTGCCTTTATGTTATTATTGTTAGGTCAGCTGGGTTATATTGTGACTCCCTAGACTCCTCTATATAGAAAGGATGTTTTTTTATTTGAGTCATCAAAGAATCATTCATTTGTGTATTGTAAAGGAGGTTACCCTCTCGAAGAGGCTAAATTCTAAGGCATTGATCTATCTTTTCTATCTTTTTGTGAGCTGGTTTCATAACATTTGGTATCAGAGCTTTGGATTCTAGGGTTTCGTTGCTCCAAATAGGTCATCGTGGAATTTTCGCTATAACTTTTTTCTGCAATGTTTCAGAAGTGAAAAAAAACCCATTTGAGATGAAGTTTCATTGAATCTAGGGTTTGAATTTCAGAGCATTTCGCACCATATTTGTGGAGATATCATCTGAGGAAGTTGGTATTTTTATAGACTCTTGAATTACATTCCAAATAGGTTACCTGGGGAAAATCATCATAACTTTCTCTCTGAACATCAGATTGAAATTTCGTAAGAATGTATAGAAATAATATGGACCATAGTTTTTTGTATATATTTTTTGGAGCCAAATGTTGAAATAGGGACATGTGGCATGTCGTACACGTTTTCTCTACTGAACCAGTCTATAATCAGGTCACTGTGAGATATTTGGCATAACTCTTACTTGGAGAATCCAATTGGGATCAAACTGGTGGCATTGGAAAGAGGACAAAGAGGGCTACTGCAGGTCACATGTTTAGAACTAGATGATTCGAAATTATAGAGATACATCAGAGGCAATATCGAGCTCCTACAAAGTGAAAAAATGTGTGTAGATTTTTTTTTAAATTTTTTCTTAAGCTTGGTTGAAAAATTAATTTGAAGGAATTCAAAAGGCATAGTAGAGCATTATTATCAGTAACTGATGCCCAGAGGAAAGAAAATGCAAACACCTAGTAAGCAACTTGAAAGCTCTAGCATGACTGATGAGGAAGAGGAATAACTGCTACATGATATATCAAAACAAATTTCACTCTCACATGAGCTAACATAAGCTAAGATAAATGGTGTGGAATCTAAGATAAAGGGCATGGAAGTTACGATTGACAATTTGAAGATAGATTCGAAGATAGATTTGAAAAATTTTGTACAAGGAATACTTACTAATGGTGAAAGGGTAGTAAAGGAAACTCATGATGCGAACAAAAGAAATGTTAATCATGATTTCATAGACTCTAACGTTGGATCAAAGACCCACCATATTCCAAAAATCGATATGAGGAGGTTTGATGGCAATGATCCCGCAACATGGATATTACAGAAGAAGCATTTTTTCGATCTCAATAATGTGCAAAACACACAAAAGTTATGTATTGCAACCTTATATTTGGAACCAAATCAGTTTGTATGGTATCAATGGCTTTGCTCTCGTAAACAAATTATCACAACACATTATGAGGATACAAAAAGAAACACTTTTTTTACCCAATTGATAAGTCTCAAACAAAAGGGTTCAATAATGGAGCACATTGAGGAGTTCCAAAAATTGAACATAAGGGTCAAAAATATTCTAGAGGAGCATACGATTGATGTGTTCATAGGGACTTTAAGGGATAATATCCAACATTATGTTCGCCTTTGGGAACCTGATTCATTAGAGAAGGCATTTAGGTTAGCAAGAAAAATGGAAAGCAAAATTGTGGAAACCATGAAGCATACCACTCACAACTATAAAGATGGAAGTGTTGTTGCCCCTAGTCTTCTAAAACCTAGAAAGTTGACACCACAACAATTGGAAGAAAAAATAAAAAAGGGATTTGTTACAGTTGTGATAGCAATTACACTAAAGGTCATAAGTGTGCTGAGAAGAAATTATTCTACGTAGATTGTGAATAGGAAGACGAAAAGGAGAAAGAAAGGTCAAAAGAAGAGAATATACTCCACGAACAAAGCCTAGATAAAGAAGAAATGAATCCGTCCATATCTTGTAGTGCATTGGCTAGAATTACCCCTCCTCAAACCATCAAGATAGAAGGACAAATGAAGAAGAAAAAGGTAATAGTGTTGATTGATTCAGGAAGTACACACAATTTTATTCATTGTAAGGTAGCATAATAATTGAATTGCTTCCTATATCAAGCACCAGAGTGTCAAGTGATGGTTGCAAATGGAGGAACAATAAATTGCTCTAGAAAGTGCCTTAATATCAAGCTATCCATGGGAGAATATGTATTGACTAGTCGAATGCTTTCCATTCCAATGCGAGGTGTTGATGTTGTACTAGGAGTTCAATGGCTACAATACTTTGGTATAATAGCCTTTAATTTTCAAGAACTTTTCACTAAATTTTTTGTGGAAAGAAAGGAAGGTGAGTTAAGGGGTATCGTAGGGAAACTGGCAAAGGTAATTAGCTCTAATGGTATGAAAAAGCTTCTAAAAAAAGAAACAAAGAGGTGTAATTACACAATTATGTTCGCTAGATGTTTCAACATTGCAATCATCTATTTCTCTAGATCTCCAAAAAGCCTTAGACAATCATTCCAAGGTATTTGAGACTCCCAAAGGTCTCCCACCTATTCGTGATCATGATCATGCTATTCATCTGATTCCAGGATGTGTTCCTCAAAACATCAGGCCGTATAGATATCCCTATGCCCAAAAGAGTGAAATTGAATGTATGGTTGCAGAAATGCTAGAGGCTGGTATAATTCAACCTAGTCAAATTTATTTCTCTGCTCCAGTACTACTGGTGCACAAGAAGGATGGATCATGGTGCATGTGTCCCAATTATAGGGAGCTCAACAAGCTCACTATTAAAGATAAGTTTCCCATTCTTGTCATTGATGAATTACTAGATGAACTACATGGATCAGTTTACTTCACCATGTTGGATCTTCATTCAGGATATCATCAAATTAGAATGAAGATTGAAGACATTATGAAAACAACATTTAGAACTCATGAGGGTCATTATGAATTTTTGGTCATGCATTTTAGCCTTACCAATGCACCTTCTAAATTTCAAGGATTGATGAATTCCATTTTCAAACCTTTAGAAAATTTGTGTTAGTATTTTTTGATGATATACTAATCTACAACAAGTCTTTTAAGGATCATGTTGAACATGTTGACAGGGTGCTACAAATATTGGAGGAGAAACAATTATATGCAAAAAGATCCAAATGTTTATTTGGAGTACAAGAGGCGGAATATATGGGTCATATTGTATCTCATGAAGGAGTTAAGGTAAAACCTAGCAAAATTAAAGCCATTAACGAATGGAAAATACCCACATCCATAAAGCATCTACAAGGATTTCTCGGGTTTACAGGGTATTATCGCAAGTTTGCTAAGAATTATTGGAGAATAGCAGCACCTCTAACAAAATTATTGAAGAAAGATGCATTTTCATGGACTCTAAAAGCAACAAAGGCCTTCGAACATCTTAAAGAGGAAATGTGCCAAGCACCAGTCTTAGCTATACCGAACTTCACAAAAACCTTTATTGTGGAATGTTATGCTTCAGCAAAATGGAATTGGTGTTGTTTTAATGCAAGATGAAAGACCCATTTCTTTTGAAAGTCCTCCAATCAAGGGAAAGTTTTTACACAAAGCTATTTGTGAGAAGGAAACATTGGCAATACTACATGCACTTATGGAATGGCGACCCTACCTAATGGGAAGACACTTCAAGGTAAAAACGGATCATGATAGCCTTAAATACTCTTTAGAAAAAAGGTTATCCTCTGAAGAGCAACAAAAGTGGGTCACAAAGATGTTGGGTTATGACTTTGACATCATCTAAAAAAAAGGGAAGCAAAATGTGGTGGTAGATGCACTCTCAAGAAAGGATGAGGATGTGGAAGCATTGTTGTGCGTCATTTCTATTATCCAACTAGATTGGATAAACAAAGGAAGGGAGAAATGGAAGAATGATGCAGAATTGTGGGCACTTATTCGAAAGTTACAACAATATTCCAGTACATCTGATACATATAGTTGGAAAATTGATTCATTATGGTATAAATATCACTTATACCTCTGTAAGAATTCCCAACTCAAACAAAAGATTCTTATGGAATTGCACACTTCTCCCTTAGGAGGGCACTCGGGATTTTTAAAAGCTTACCACAAGGTTAAGAAGGAATTTTTTTGGGATGGCCTTAAATGGGATATTCAAAAGTTTGTAGCATAATGTGTGGTTTGCCAACAAAATAAAGCTGAAGGAATTAAAACCCCGGCTCTATTACAACCTTTATCCATTCCAAGCCAACGTTGGGAGGAGGTTTCAATGGATTTTATCACAGTTTTACCCAAGTCTAAGGGAAAGAGTGTCATCATGGTTGTAGTTGACAGAATTACCAAGTATGCACACTTTTGTGCATTATCACATCAATTTAAAGCCAGTACAATTTCTACTGCATTTATGGAAACATTACAAAATCTACACGGAAACCCAAAGATTATTGTAAGTGACAAAGATCCCATTTTCACGGGATATTTTTGGGGATAATTATTTTCTTATCTCGGTACTCAGTTAGCTCATAGCTCATCTTATCATCCTCAATCTGATGCTAAAACTAAGATAGTAAACAAATGTTTGGAAGGATATCTTCATTGCTTTGTATCTGATAAACATACACAATGGATCAAATAGTTGCCTCTCGCTGAATGGTGGTATAACACTTCCTTCCATACAACAACAAAATGACCCCATTTATGGCACTTTATCGATATCAGCCACCATCCATCACATCATATTTAAGAGAAAATTATAAGGTTCAAGTAGTGGAACATCACATCGAGCATCAACAACAAGTCCTCCAACTCTTAAAGGATAACCTCGTGTTGGCATAGAATAGAATGAAACAACAGGCAGATCAAAATTGGAGCGAAAGAAGTTTTGATGTAGGTGATTGGGTATTCCTACGGCTACAACCATATACACAAATGTCCCTCAAGCAAGCTAAGAGGGATAATAAAGTATCACTAAAGTATTATGGTTTGTACAAGGTGTTGCAAAATATTGGTACTATGGCATACAAATTGGAGCTTCCTGCAGCTTCTCGAGTGCACCTAGTTTTCCATGTTTCATGTTTAAAGAAAGTTATAGGTTACAAGCTCCCAGTTCAAACAATATTGCCAGAACTTGATGAGGAAGGAAAAATTATATTGGAACCGGAAGCAGTCACAGAAGCAAGAACTCGAAAACTACGAAATCAATCAATTTTGGAGTATCTCATCAAGTGGAAGAACTTATCAGCTAAAGATTCCACATGGGAGGATGAGAATTTTATACAGAAGCATCTAGAACTACTCAAGCATTGAGGAAAACAATTTTTTGAAGGATAGGAGCATGTTAGGTCCCTATTATACTAGTGATTACCCTATTACTATTGTAGTTGTATCCCTTATTAATATTGTTGTGCCCCTATTGTCCCCATATTGTTATTACTATGCCCCATAGAATCCCTCTATTGTTATTTTTGTGCCTTTGTATTATTATTGTTAGGTCGGCTGGGTTATATTTTGACTCCTTAGAATCATATATATAGAAAGGAGGTTTTGTCATTTGAATCATCAAAGAATCATTCATTTGTGTAATGTAAAGGAGGTTTCCCCCTCGAAGAGGCTGAATTCTAAGGCATTGATCTATCTTTTCTATCTTTTTGTGAGTTGGTTTCATAACACGACCTCAGATCCTTTCGTACCTTGGATTCACAATGTGTCGGTCACCTCTATTCCATCAATTCCTACCATCTATGTGGCCTCTATAGCTGCTACTGTTAGTGTTGCTACTATGTCCTCGGTGGTTACCACTATTACTGGGCCCTCAGTTGGACCCACTAGTGGTGGTTCTTCAGCCTCGACATTTGGAGTCGTAAATCCCACTGGTAGTGTTCCACTCTCTTCTGGTTCTATTCCGATAGGGTGGACATATGAGCAATACATGTTTGCTCTTCAAAACCTAAATCCACATAATCCATTGCATTATTATGATCCTTTAGGGGCTCATATTTATCATACTGGGTCCCTCCCTCCTCAACCCATGGTTCAGGTTTCCGTACCATTATTCGTTGCCTGGGCTCATACTACTTATTATGGTGGCGAAGGGTAGCATTCCACTTTCCAAGGACCACCGCATCAAGGGCGGCCGTATTAAGGGAAGCCATATCAAGGGAAACCATATCAAGGGAAACTTGCTGGCCTACAAGGACAACCCTTATAGGGACAACCTTTAGCCCTTTCAAGTTCCTCTGTTATTTACTTAGGGAAACCTTCTGGTCAACCAGGTCAGCCTCAACTCCAACCAGGCCAACCTGTTGCCCAGCAAGGTCCACACTCTGGACAAGTAGGCCAGCCTCAAATCTTGCAAGGCCAACCTACTTTCCAGCCTAGTCAAGCCTCTAGACAAGTATGCCAGCCTCAAATTTAGCAAGGCCAACCTATTGTTCAGTCAGCTCAACCCTTTGGTCAAGCAGGCCAGCCTCAGCTTCAACAAGATCAATCTATTACCCAGTAAGTTCATCCTTGTAGGAAAATAGGTCAACCTCAGTACCAACAAGGCCAACCTTCTAGATAGTTGGCCAACCTCAATTTTAACAAGGACATCCATCTGATCAAATAAATCCATCTCCTAGTAAACCAGACACTCAAGCACTCACTGCTTCTCAAGCCCCACCTAGTTTCCAGACTTAGGTTGGACTCCAAACCTTACCTAATCTCAAAAATCAACTTGGTTTTCAAGCCCAACCTACTTATCAAATGCAGCCTGGACCTAAAGCAAATTTTAGAGCTTAGCCACAATACAGTCTCCAAACATGTCAGCAACCCCAAGGGCAACCTCAGGTTACTCCCTATCAAAATTATTACCAACCACATGTCAATCCTTATCAAAAATTTTAGCAACCCTAGGCTACTCTTGTTGGTCAAGCTAGTAACCAATGGGTTGCTAGTGGTTAAAACTTAGGTCAATCATCTGGTTATACTTTTAATCCGTATGGATAGAACCCTTACGGAAAAAACCCTCACGAGAAAAATCCCTCTAGTCAAAACCAGTGGGGGAAATAAGGGATTGGATGGAACCCTAAAGCTGGCTCTTATTAGAAGCCTATGATGTCCGTTAATCCTCAATTACCTTTCCTAGAAAACTTGGAACTTCCTGATGTGTCCAAGCTCATGAATGATCTGATCCTTCACAATCTGTATTAGCTACCAGTTCTGACCAAAATTCCCGATGATTGACCTAAATTTGACAGTAAATATGGAGAGGACCCTCAAGCACATGTCATGACTTATCAACTCTGGTCTTCCTCTAACTCATGGCTTGACGACTCTATCTGCCTCCATCTCTTCTAACAGACTCTTGTTGGTTTGGCTGCGAAATGCTATATTGAGCTTTCTCGTGGAAGTTTCCAGGATTTCAATTCGCTTGCAATGGAATTTCTTACTCACTTTCAATTACCGATTTGTTATGAAACGAGCACACACCTCCTTACATAGTTGAAACAGGACATGAAAACACACACCTCCGATCATATTCATGAATGGAGAAGGTGATGTCATTTGATTAAGTTCTGGATCCCTGATTAGCTTCTGACTGACTGGTTTACAACTTCGTTTTTCGGTTTGATAGCACGCGATATTTCCATGGGGGCATGTGTTATTGAAGAGCAAGATATCACGCATGCTTAGTATCTTTATTTGGTTTATTCCCAATCAAGTACATTGTATGATTACTTGCCTGATGCTCCATGAACTGGAACTACTAAGGCTCCATCATCGCCATCCATCGACCATGTCATTGGTTCCATCACTTCATCCACCCAAAAGTCTTTCACGACCACTGTGAAGTAAAAACCTACTGCTCCAAGTGAAAATACTTCTCAGGTCCTGTCTGATACTCGTAAAAGTTCTGAAATCAATGTCGTCCAGTCCACCGCAGCAGATAAAGATTCAAAAGGTAAGAAAAAGGGAAAAGGGAAAAATAAAGTTGATCCACTAAAGCAAGACCCTCCTAAGCCTCCCACCGATGATGGTACCAAACTCAAATCCAAGTACCCTTGTCTCATCTATGATGAGGATCACTACACTAAAGACTATCCTCGACGGTCTGAGGTTAGTCGTTTGCTTAAGGGGGCCCCTGGAACTCCTTTTGTTCTTAAGGAACCTTTTTCCTGTCAACAAACCCAAATGGTGGTCGATCAACCTCAGTCCTCTTCCACTTTGGCTCTCAAGCTTTCATGAGTGGGACTATTCCCATTCATATAAGTAATCGATCCAAAGAATATCCTACACCTACCAGAAAGGACCTTGAAGTCCCTTCAAGTGTTCCTTCATCAAGTGCTAGCCCTCTCCATATTGAATGGCCTAGCACTGAGTCAGTCATTCAACCTCCTACCAAGGGAGTGCTCCAAAAATAGTCTTACAACCCTAATGCTTGTGCCACACAACACTATAGCATTGTTGAGGACTTAGCCCAAGCCCCATCAACTATGTCCACTTTGGAAGTCCTCCAGATTTTTCCCTCCCAAAGGAAGTCTCTGTTATCAGCCATTAGTGGCATTGACCCGGCCAATTTGAATTTAATCATTTTCGATCTTGAAAATCATGTACTGCAATTACCTCATCAAATTTCTTTCCTCATTCAAGTCATAATTAACTCAAAAAATATTCATCTCACACTTATCGATGAGGGCGCCTCCACTTGCATCGTGTCTGTTGCTTGTGGAAGGCCATCGATTCCCCGATGTTGAGTCAATCTCCTAATACCTTGGAAGCCTTCGAGAAAATGGATTCTTGTCGTTTTGGTATCCTCCCACTCTTTCCCATCACTCTAGAGGGGAAGATAATTGAGGTTGAAGTCGAAGTTGTTGATGCAAATTTGAATTACAACCTTCTCTTAGGTCCAAGCTAGAAATATGCCATGCATGTTGTGGATTCATCTCTATTTTGTGTCCTTCATTTTCCCCATCAAGGGAAAATTATCACGGTTTATCAACTATCCTTCTTTGCCTCTTCTTCCTCGGATTGTAGTGTGCCATTTATGGAGCATACCTCCGTTCCCTATGAAAGCATGGGCGCTGGACTTTTTTAAAGATCCTGCTCTTATGGGTGTCTTTTCGCTCCCACCTCCCAATGTTGCCCCCATTAACATGACTTCTATTTGTCCTAATCCTTGGGTTGTCCCTCCCATCGATTAGGTAGACTCCTGGGTGGACATCATGCCATTGAGTCCTACTGAGCTCAACTATGTAGAAATTGTTTCTGCATCGACTTCATCCTATTATCTTGTTCCATCAAGTAGGTCTCTCGACATGTATGTACAATCCCCTTGGCTCAGAGATAGCATTTCTTTGGATCCATTACAGGAGGTATTTCCTTCTGATGCAGTGATTTTAGAGACTATGTCTTTTGAGGAGCCTCCCTGGTTCGATCATCACCATTCTCCTCGTTTCTCCCAAGCCATGGGGCCATGACTACTTGTCTAGATAAGTTTGCTTCCTGTATACACTCACAGCCACTTTAAATGCATATTCATGTTCATGAAGTTTTTTTTGAAGGCAATATGGGGAAAATTATGGAAACTTTTCCCATCGACATCTCTATCAAACTAGGGATTTTTTAAAATATCCACATTGGAGTTAACTGTACTCTAGAGTAGATTCAGCTTTATATTGATCTTTTTAAGAGTTTCGCGATGTTTTGCTTGGTCATATGAATGCCTAGTATTGACCCTAGTATGGTGGTACATGAGATCCCTACGTATCTTAGTGCCAAGCATGTTCGACAACGTTTATGCCCCGTGCACTCGAGAAAAGCCATGACTATTAAGGGAGAAGTTGAAAAACTTCTCAAGGCAGGGTTTATTTACCCTATGCCACTAACTAAGTAGGTCTCTGATATTGTCCCTATGACCAAAAAGAAGGGCACTATTAGGGTTTGTGTTGATTACCATGACATTAACTATGTGTGTCCAAAGGATAAGATCCCACTCCCTTTATCGACCAGCTCATCAACAATTGTGCTAGAAGTGAAATTTGCTCATTTATGGATGAATTTTCTGGTTATAACCAGATTAATATTTTGCTTGCCAATTAAAAAAAAATTGTCTTCATCTACCCGTGGGATACCTTTGCTTACAAGAAGCTTCCTTTTGGCCTTAAAAATGTTGGTGCTACCTTTCAGCGAACAATTTCCTATGCATTTCATTACATTTGTCACATTTTTCAGCCATATCTGGATGACCTCCCGACTCATTTAGCTAAACGATTTGACCATCCCAACCATCTCTGTGAGATTTTTCTTTGTTGTCGACATTACCGTATTCATATTAATCCGCATAAGTGTGTCTTCTTCATCAAAACTAGTAGAGTTCTTGGGTTTGTCATCTCTAAAGATGGCATTCGTTTAGATCCCCTGAAAGTTGAAGCTATACTGAATCTCCCTCCTCCTGCCTCTTTACAGTAGTTGTAGAGTTTGCAGGGAAAAGCTAATTTCTCATGTAGCTTTATTCCTAACTACGCCGAGATCGCCAAAGGCTATACTCGACTACTCAACCGTGACACTCCCTTTGTTTGGGATGTCACTACCCAAGAGTCCTTCGAGAAACTCAAGGCAATCATTGTTTTTGCTCCCTTATTACGTCCACCTAATTACCATCGTGACTACACTCTTTATCTCACTGCTATTGACAGCATTATTGGCATGGTTTTGGTTCAAGACGACGAAGGTTAAACATGTTAACTGATGCATTGGAAAATCATGTATTAGACAAACATTTACACAATTTATAATCAAACAAACATTATATGCAAGTACCCAAACACAATAATATAATATAGATAGTTATATATATCATGTGGCACACCGAGGTGCTGAAAAAATAACGTGTATGTCGAAAAATAAGGTATATGTTCAAGTTACATCCGAGACACATGTCTCTCAAAAGAACCGAAAAAGAAAGCTAGGAAAATATTGTGCCGTGTTATGCTCTCTGTAGCAGACCATTTCCTGAACTACTCGTCTGAGCAGTCTATGGACCTTGGGCAACACACCCGCAGTGTGTCCCTGGTATTGTCATGGGACCTCCTCGAATCCTTTATAGTCCAGGATCCCCTAGGTCAAGCACTCTAATTTTCGGGATATCTCCTCCTCTGTGGTGTTGCCTGGGGGTGGCAGGGAAAGCTCTCTATTTTCCTCCCTTCGTGCCATAGGAGCGAGACCCACCAGTCTCTCAAGTCTGATGTATGCAAAAATTGAACATAATTATTAAGGAATATACATTTAAAATCCAAAAACAATATAAAAAGAAAAACTAAAATTTAATAGTGTAGTGGTCTATCCAAGTGTGTTACCTCTCTCGACCCACTGCTCTCCAGCTGGGAGCAGCATGTTTAGATCTCCTCTAGAGTCTATACCTGCATAGGGTCAGTCCTCAACAAATACCTACTGACAATGCAACCACTCGATGAAGACAAGACCCCATCATACTGGCTGGCTGTCACCTCTTCGTGGCATCACCAGGGCCCACCTAGTGATCTTGGTTTGTCATGGTCCTGGCAATGGGACTTCCATATGGTATAGCTGATGCATTGGTACTCGCTCCAGCATGATCAGTACCATGATCGACCTGTATCTGAACTACTTTGTCTCCCCTCGCTGCCACTTGGTAAATTGTCTCTTCATATCTAGAGACACTGCCTGAGCCCAGTCATACATGGTCGGGTTAAGGCAATCTAAAGCCAACCGTAGTAAGGTTTTAGTCATGTTCTGTTGAGCCTAAGAGCCTGTTGCTCTAATGATCATAAACAATAGAACATGCAGTGAAAAGTCATTCATTGTTGGGATCTGTAGCTTACCGCTAGTAGGTGATTTGTGTGCCTTCGGGCATGCTCGTGCAATCGACATATCAAGAGACTCTCCAAGGACCCGCACACGGCCCATGTGGGGTCTCTCTCCTCGTCGAGATAAGCCAGTAAGGAAATATATGTCAATCGCGTCAAAATCAACCTCCTACCCCCAGATTATAAACTTACCCTCTGTCGGGTTCCTTGACTGAATCAAGAACTCTAAAAAGTCCAATTGCACTCATAAAAGGGGTGTGAGGAATAGTTTCAATAATCCGCAGTTCCAAAGAACCTGCATGCATTGTGAGTCCATTGCACCTCTTTTGTCATCGGTGTTGTCTGTGTGTTCTTACCATGCAAACACCATTTTGCACCCTACATATGAAAATATTAACTGATTAGAACTTGTTTGAGTCGCTTTCATCTCCTAAAATGTTGTAAAAAATAAAATTTTATGTTTGATGCATCGTCACAACTATTTCTAAAACAGTTGCGACGGTCCGCTTTCACAATTCACCATTTTCTAGATCGTCACAGGACTACACGTGTTTCTTGCAATGATGCCAATTTTGGCATGTGTAAAATTTCTTATCATCGCTAATCCGCGGGGGACTTCAGCGATGACCGGGGTGACTTTTTGGAACAAAAGATCCACCCAAACTTGACAAAAATGCATGAAATTAGAATTGAAAACACTCAAAACATAGATGCAAGGCCGATATACTTACTTGGCGAAATATTGGCATGAAATCGATCACCCAAGCAATAGAAATCGACCTCCAATATCCATAGGTACGCATTGTTTTCAAAAAATACCAAGGTTAAAAACTCAAAGCAATGTAAGAATGTTTTTTACCATTTACCTTATATAAACGTTTTTTGAAATTTTAGGGTTTCCAACTATAGGTCTTGTGTTTTCCTATAGTTTATGTGTTTTCATTATGGTTTTAGGGTTTTTTAACTTAGGTTTTTCTAATATTTAATGTGTATCTTTGTCGAATAGGTCTTACGCTTGGGTTTCTGTGCAGGAACAGGTATGATGGATGCGAATTCTGGTCGATGCATGCTTGGTACATACCGTAAAATTTTCCCATGAGTCCTCTTTAAGCTCTTTTTCGAGTCATAAAATATGAAAATATTGCCGAGTATTTGTCCATTTTTTACTCATTAAAAGGAATAAAAATGGTAGTCTGCTTCCAGATTTTTTCCTACCATTTAAAAACGAAAAGATGGTTGGCCTTTTTTCGTTTCGAGCTTGTTTCTAGTTGTGAAAATTCGTGTCTCTAATTAGTTTTCTACTTTTTCGGATCGGGAACACTAGCTTTGAAAACTACTCCTTGGTCAAAATGGTCAAGTGGTTCTCTCAAGTATTGTTTTTTACCTTTTCGGGCTTGAGGGACACAAACTTACGGAAAGGGCCCCCCCATGTAGTTTTCTTTTCTGTGTCTTTTTCAAACTCTATAAAAATGAAAAATAATTCGAGTTTTAGCTATGTCGGACTCGTTAAACCCTGACAATAATGGACTCATCATCATGATAAGTCCCAAGCTTCTCCTCCTTAGGGCTGATTAAATTTTTACTAGGTTGGATTTGTCCGAAGGATGAAATTATATCACAAGCATATGCTATCCCCTTCAAGCTTGTTTTTGAAAAATAATTGAGCTAATTGCCAGCAATGGTGGGGGAAAATTTTTGAAATCTTGATTGGTTACTTACGGTAGCTAGTCACTCTTCAACATCGACACTTTTGCTTCTCACTGGGTTTGGGATACCCTCACATCATCGTTTATCCCTCCAAGGTTTGGATTTGTCATTTTCCCCATTCCATTTGACCCTTGTTGTCTCCATTAGACCTCCAATCCCTTGGTACCAAAATTTTGCTTCATTCTCGAGTCATGTCACTGATATGTTCAAGAGTTTGATCTTTCTGCAATTTGTACCCTTACCTCCTCCTCTAATTCTCTGTTTCACCATCTTCCTCTTCTTCCTTGGCTTCTATCATTGATGAGGGAAACATTATGGACCTCCTGTGACATGTCGCTTCCTATTGACACAAATATCCAGGAAGTCGATTTAGAGATTCCTTTTGGTACCTTGGAGCTTGCATGCCTCAATGGAAAGTTCTTCATGCTCGATGACAGACTTGCATCATTGGTCTTTGATCGAGTGATTCCACAAGTGTTTGACTTCAGACCTTTCTTCACGCTTTGTGGATTTTACTGGCAATACCTTGAGAACCATTTACATTACTGGTTTACATCATTGGCTGGTAATCTTGCTATTTTCTAGTATGCTTGACTTCAGTCTTCGGTACATCTATTCATATATTAGAAATTGTACTATGATCAGTTGGCATTCAAGACCCCATACTAAGATTACATAAGTTCAGTTTGTGTGGATTGGTTCGTGATTACATACATGACCCTTTGATTGGATGGCTACGGCCATACTTGACTCTTTCTGGATGGCTGCAACCATACCTCTATCTTTATATATGGTCTTGTCGACTCGATGATTACATCCATACCACAGACCAGGTTTCATATTTCTTTTGGATGGTTGTGCCCATGCCTAGACTACATGTATTACACTATCAGAGATATCAGTTGTACTTGCGCTTGCAAGTTTTCAGTGATGGTCTTCTGGTTTAGTTATGATTTTGTAAAGCAGTTCACCCCTCCCACTCTCTCGGGCTTCATGCTTTAGGGGGCATCTGTTACACAGTAATTTTTCACTACCATCATATCCCATGATCTCAGATATAGTTAGTCTCTGAGCGACATCTCCCTTGTGTCATACATCAAATAAATATGTCCATATTTTCCCACTCATTCAATAAGATTAAACAAGTGCTCTCTAATCCTTAAGATTGACACTTTTACCCATGTTTCTACATCACTGCAAGTAAACATCATTCTGACTGCGACGATTCTCTATGATGAACTATAAGGTCATGACATCGGTTTCCTGTAACGATCAAATTTTAGGGCTCGACACAAGTCCTCAAGATCTTTATTGCGATGATGGCTCTGCATAAATTGCTTCCTTGTGACGTCATCACTGAGCCCTAGTGTATGACTTGTGACGATCTAGATATGGCAAATTAGTTCAAACATAATTGTTCTGGGTGATTCTAGAACTAGTTGTTGGGTCAAGGGAGTTCACCTTTCCTCCTCTAGGATGGTGGTTCCACCCTTTGAGAAACCTCCCTTGAGGATAAGCTCCCTCTCCCTCATTTTATGGAGGCTCCTCATCTTATAAAAATACTCCCTATTGCTAAGATCAACAATTTTTTGGATTTGAGGAAATTAACTAGCTTTGGTGTGAGTTTGATAGTTTGCAGTTGATGAGCCGTAGAAATGGGTAACTATATGGGCTCATTATGCCTATTATTTTTATTTAATCTACAATTCTTAATATTTTGTGTATGTTTTTGAATATATTTATGTGAACAGAGTGAATGGGGATGGTCACTTTTCCATGTGGTCTAATGAGTGATTATTGCATATTTTTGGGATAATTTTGGACAAGGACAAAGAATTTATGAGCAAAACGATAGAAAAACTCGATGAAACACGGATGAGGACTTATAGAAGGAATGTCCCCTTCATTAAATGACCGCTTCCTTGAATTATTCATCAACAGCTCGGAGTGCAAAGGCCCACACTGATGATTCCAAGGGGCAGCCGAGCAAGTCAAGTAGGGCTGCTGTTATCTTCAGTTCCAGGTAGCCAAGCTCCTTAATTTTAGGACAATTGTTGGGAGTCCCCACTTGTATAAATAAGAAGGTTTAAAGCCTCAGTATGTTAGCCATTTCATAGTATATTTTCGCACTATTGGGCAGCTTTGTACTTAGCTCATTTTTGAGCTCTTTTGGAAGACAATTTTGTGATGTAACTTCTATTTTTTTATCAATGAAGATGAATCAAGTTTTGAACTAGCACTGATATTTTCTAGAGGGCTAAATCTCTTGGGTTAGGAGTCAACCAAAGTGCCCAGTACCTCTTTTATGTATTTATATGCTTTTTCTTTCATTCATGAGATAATTTATGGTGTTTAGGTTAATCTTGCTTTGTTAAATTAGGTTGCTTTTGATGGTTAGAATAGTTGTTTTTTATTCAAGTTGCTTAAGTAGTTTGTTGTAGTAATATAAAAGATCCAAAAGGCCACCATCAAGTCTTGATCTCCTTTCTCCCTCCTTGGGACCATGATTTGAGGTTAAGGAACCGCTGCTGCCACCAAAAACACAGTTTTTGCCCTCCCAATGCAATTGCTAGTGTGGTATTTCGAGTTGGAGAAGTTGATATTAGTTTGGATTCACATGCTTAGATCATTTCATGTTCATTTATCATGTTTTTCTCGCATAATATCCTATTCATAAAGTTATTTTCAACATTTTCCTGGTTTTAAGTCAGAATTAGGTTAAGGTAGACAAAGCTCTGTTTTTTGGTTCTTGCTTTGGTCAGCTTTGAGAAGTAAGTGTGCAGCTCTCTCGTAGAACATTCCAGCTTATCATTCCTCCATAACACAACCTGTACTAGTTCATCTCTCAAATATTTCCCCACACTTTCATTGTATTTCTCCGACCTGCCCTAATTCTTGCATTTTCCCATAAAGTTTCTTTCATGACTTTTGAACAAATCCAACCATCTCCTTCAGCCCAGATCCTCATTGAAAAGTTCTAGACCCCTCAACACCTTCATCAAACCTTTATTTCCCTTTTCCCATCATTGTTCCACCTTAAAACCTCCAGAAACCACTTCAGCCTCCTCCTATATATCCTCCTGTACAATCTCCTGTAGATCCCCTGCAACCTCCTATAGAATTTCCTGCGAGGAATTTTTCGAATTCTAATCACAATGGAAGTCTATAGAAGGGTACTAGGGACTTATTAGGACCACTCCACACCTTCGTCACCATATACAAAGACCAAATCCATCGTCCTTTGCCACCAAATCCCTGCACAATCATAACCAGTTAAACCATAAGCATAATAATTCCACATAAAAATACTCAAAAGTACAAAAAGATGATTTCTTCTCATTTCTCTTCAGAAGTAGCTTGAATAAATGAAATTTTCCTTTTTAGTATTCAATGGCACCCATTTCATTAGTTTCCATCTCTTATCTTGCACAACTAGGGTTTGCTAGGATTTGCGTTTCATTTCAGTTTTCCTTCTCTTTTTGCAAGTAGAATAGCCTATATAGAGTTAGATTTCTTCCATCACAGTAAAAGCTTCTTCTGAAAACTCATAGAAGTTTGCTTAAACTCCTAGTGAAATTGTGCCAGCTGATCAAGTGACAGCCTACATTAAGAGCTAGTACTTGTGCATACAGCACCATCTCTTCCAAGTTTGTTACGAACTACAGGGTTGATAAAAGTAAAGAAGGAAGCCCCAAGAGTTGCAGCATTATTGCTGCAATACTAGAGCTCACCACTCTTTTTTCCACCATTGCTGGGGAAGCGTCAAAGTACTTTTTGACTACTTATTTTCTTCTCTTTTCTACTACAACATTCTGCTAAGTAGTTTATTTCAGTAAAACAGAGTAGTTGTTTCATTCCAATTCTGCAGTTTCATTTCAGCAAGCATAGATTAGACATTTCCTGCTTTCATTTCAATTCAGCAATTTCCATTCCAGCAAAGTATATTAGACATTTCCCGCTTTCATTTCAATTCTTCAATTTCCATTCCAGCAAGATTCATTTCAGTTAGTTGCAAGTTGTTGTTAAATCCATTTCAGTTTTGCAAGTACAAGCAAAAAATATAAAAATCACCCAAAAAACCATTTCCTTTCATGCCTCGTAGGAATAGAGACAATTCAGCAAAATTCCGACCCAACACCCCCACCACATCACTGAGTCACCCTTCTCTCTTCTTTAGCGACAGTGATCCAAAAGAACCTATAGGTGAACCTCCAGAGATATACGAAGATCCTATAACAGAAGAAGAGCAAGAAACCATGTGTCCCGAGAACATGGCTGAAAATAGAAATGTTAGAGGAAATGGGGAAAGAATAGAAGGTGCCTTTCCTTTCTAAGAGACCAATGGGGACACAAAAATGATAAACATAAGCCCTTCAGCCTTACCTCACTTACATGGATTGACTATCAAAGAGCTTGATACCTTCTTGTTTGAATATGTTGTTCTCTGTCAAACCTAGGACTATGTAGAAGATGAGTAGAAGTTGAAACTATTTCCTTCCACCCTCAAGGATGCAGCCTTGCACTGGTTCATAGGGTTACCAGGAAACAGTATCACAACTTGGGCTCAGATGTAGCAAACCTTTAACAACAAATACCAGAACTACTGTAGGTCAAAGGATACCAAGGAAGAAATCTTTTGAACGACCATGGGGAGTGCTGAATCTTTAGAAGACTACAAAGAAAGGTTTCAAATCAGTTATAAAAGGGTCAGGTGCACACTTGACCTTGAATCTTTGAAGTTGGTTCCGGTAAGAGGAGTCCCTGAAGACCTTCTAGATACCCTCCACTTTGTAGCTGGAGGAGACATCTATCAACTACCTTATGATGACATAAACACTTTGTTTAGAAACCATTTCAGGTCAACTAGAAACAGAGGTAGGGGAAGTCAACCTTTAGCCAGTACATCCTCATCTAGTTCATCCCTTAGAAACGAACTTGAGAATCGGCTAGAAGATTTGGAGAGCAAGATGAGGCAGACTCTTTCCATGCAAATGGATACCCTACATATCAAAAGGAAGAAAGAGGAAGCCAAGAGGGCTTTGGCCATCCTCTGTCCCAGGTGCATTAGAAAGCATCCTAGGAACAAGTGTCCATTTCACTCTATAGAGGTGTCTATAGCTTGTGAAAAGACCATCCTACAAACCAGTGCCCTTCCTTTCTCAGAATCAGAGTTGCATGTCACGGGGCTGAAGGAGCCAATGAACCAATCTATTTCATGAACCAAAGGAGGCTACATGGACCTAGACCTTACTAGCAGGGAATGCAAGGGACATCCCAGAACTATTACAACCCCAATCAATCCACTTCCATGCCTTCTTGGGGTCCCCCTGCTCATCCTTCCTGGTCCACACCCCCTCCTTGGTCATATCCTCCTCAATACCAAGCTCCTCTAGTTGCTCATTCATTTCACTCTTATGCTCAGCCATAGCCTCAATGGAATGCACCTCATCAGGGGTGGAGGCCGTAGTATAACTCTCCTCCCACTCCTTTGCCTCCACCACCTGCCCAACAACATCCATTACCTCCTGCTTCACCAAGACAACCATAAATACCTACTCAACCGAACTGGAACCCTGACAACGGACAGGCCCAATAGGTATATAGTGGAGAAACATCATGCCTGACCTATGTTGTGGAGATTCAGGAGATTAACCTACGATCTGGGAAGGTCCTCCCAGATAGACAATATCCTCTTCAAGAGGATGAGGAAGAAAAACAGGAAAGTGAACCAAAAGTCGCTGCACCCTTTCCTGAGAGACTAACTGGAACCACACAACCGACCCCAGAAGAAACTCAACTTCTTGGAGAATTGAAACAATTATGTGTCAAGATACTGCTTGTCCAAGCCATAAAGGATGTGCCTGTATACAACAAGATGATCAAGGAGAAGTGCTTCAGGCACCCAGGTAGCTGCAAAAGAGATGCTCCAACTATTAATGTCATAGGACAACTATGCGACCTGATGTTGGCGCAGGTGATCTGTTCGAAATATCTAGACCCTGGGAGTCCTATAGTCGATGTCCACATCAATGGCACCATAATCCCCCATACCTTGATTGATGTAGGGGCTGCCATTAATGTGATGACCAGGGACACTATGCTCAAACTCAACCTTTAGGGTTCCCCAAGAAAGACCTCAACTGTACTGCAGTTAGCGGACCACTCCAACGTGATCCCTGAGGGGATTGTGAAAGATGTAATTGTCTCTATTGATTTCTAGGTGTACCCTGCTGATTTCCTAGTTATCCAGCGAAAAGCAAAGCTCACTGGGTATCCTCTCATCCTGGGAATACCTTAGTTGGATATTATAGATGCCTA
Source organism: Pinus tabuliformis (assembly GCA_031772625.1). Taxonomy (NCBI): domain Eukaryota; kingdom Viridiplantae; phylum Streptophyta; class Pinopsida; order Pinales; family Pinaceae; genus Pinus; species Pinus tabuliformis. Next base: position 265,687,938 of record CM062814.1, on the reverse strand, counting down.
CATCATTTGTTGAGATGGGAACATGACAATTAAGAATGGGCATATGTTCAAACAGCTAGTCCCATATCCTCCTGCGCAACCTCTATTAGAACATGATCTACCTCTCTGGTTGGAAGAGGAAGAAGAGGATAAAGTCTATTCCACACCATTGTGTAGAGTAGAGGCTACCATGTGGGGCCCACAAACCGAAGATGACCTCATTGAAAACTTGATTCAGAATCTACCCCCCAGTGTGTTGCCATTAGAAGAGTTGGTGGAAAAAACCTAGGCCAATCTTGTAATTGATCTCTGTGTGGCTAATCTGACCTCTCCCGAAGTTAAAAATGTGGAATTCGGCCTAGAAAAAACCTTAAAGATCAACTCATCCCTATCCACCTCTTAGGAGAAAGAGCTGTGTAGGTTATTGAACAATCACTTGGATTCTTTTGCTTGGAGCTATAAGGAGATGAAGAGAGTTCACCCTTCAGTATGTACTCATCACATTTATATTAAAGAACATTGTAAACAAGTAAGGCAACCTCAAAGGATGATGAATCCAGCCTTTAAGGACATTGTCAAACAAGAATTGCAAAAGTTGTTGGATGCAGGATTCATCTATCCCATCTTTGATAGTGAATGGGTTTCTCGTTTGGTGCTAGTGCCAAAGAAAATTAGGAAGTGGACAATCTATGTAGATTATCGGGAACTAAACAAGGCCTCCAAGAAGGACCATTTCCCTTTGCCTTTCATAGATCAAGTGTTATATGGTCTGGCAGGGAAGAGGCTCTTCTCCTTCCTAGATGGGTTTAGCGGGTACAACGAGATCCAAATCAGCCTGGAAGACCAAGATAAGACAACTTCCACTTCTCCTTGGGGTAGTTTTGCATACAGGGTCATCCCTTTTGCGTTGTGAAATGCTCTCGCCACTTTCGAGAGAGCAGTACTGAACATATTTGCTGAAATGGTACATGATTCAGTGGAAATCTATATGGAGGACTTTACCCCCTATGGTTCTAACTGTAAGGAAGCTCTGACTAACTTGGGAAAAGTTTTAGCCAAGTGTATTAAAATGAACCTATCCCTCAGTCCATAAAAATATAAATTCTTAGTGATTGAAGGGACCGTGCTAGGTCACTTAATTTCTCAGCAATGATTACAAGTGGATCCAAACAAGATTGCTGATCAGGTGCTCATGTCCTAAGTGTTGTAAAATTCTCAAAATTTAAAGTGCTCAGAACTAGTTCAAATTTGAACGACTAGAAAGTGCTCATCTTCACGATTCTAGTGCCACAAATGGTTCGAAAAACGGTCGCCGTATGAGGAAGTTATGGCAAAAAGAATAATTTGTCCATAACATTAGAAATTTTAATTTTTCAAAAAAAATAAAAAAAGGAATATTCCACAGAAGTTGCCACCTGGTAGGCCTGGAGGCCGCCATGTGGCCCCTAGATGACGTCAGTAAAAATGGGTTGGGCAGATGTATTTAAAATTTTTGGTCGGATGGGGGATCGAACCCCCGACCTATGGTTTCATAGTCAAGCGCCTTACCGTTAGGCCACCACATCAGTTCTTGTTAAATGGGCACAAAAAATATTATTTAACGTTTAAATTTGTGTGAGGCAGGGCCCGAAGGGGGCCAGCCCCCATGCCATACGACCAGCGCCCAAAACCATGGGCCTAAACCGTCACTGCCCGGGGCGAAATCCAAAGATAACCGCCAATCGGATTTTGTGGTCACATGCGCCTTTTAATGTAACTGCAGTTAGGATTTGGCAGAAATTTTGGCGAACATGGAAAATTTGGCGGACCCGCCATAATTGGCAGTGTTATTTGTAGTTAACTAAAGTTAGCTGGAGTTCTTTTAGGCAAAACTAGAGGGGATCGTTAAATGGGCATAACTTTGGCTAGGAAAGGCGGTTTTGGACGATTTTTTTTTTTTTTTTTTTGGGTATTTTCAACCTTCTGAAGCCAATTGTGTAGGTATTATAGCTATCTGAGGTCATTTGCAGAGGTTTTGGAGCCGTGAAAGTTCTAGGAGCCACCAGGGCCCAGTTTTGTGAAGACTGTATATGGTTGCAGGTATCCATTGGAAGTGATCCAATAGTCAATCCTGAAGGATTCAAGTGTTATGAATCCCATTTTACCATCTATTTCACCTGTAGATGCTTCTATTCAGCTGTATTTTCAATTTGAGCATTTAATTGAAGCAAGGACAAGCCCAGTTGAGACCTTTGGACCCAGAAGACATAGCCCTGGAGGGGGTGAACTACTTTATCAACTTCTTTTGCATTTTTGGTTGATTTATTTTGCAGAACAAATTTGTTTTAATGTGTTAAACAGTAAAAGGAAATAACTCTGCTATGCTTAAATGGGTCATGAACAGCTGAAAATTTCATGTGTTTTCTTTCTGCAAGATATGGAAATATTTTAAACATGTTTAATTCTGAATTGAATACCTTGCAAACAAATTTCAAGTAGTTTCAAATTCAGATCAAGTGGTATCAGAGCTCAGGGTTTTTGTGCAAAGATCTTCTAATTGTCTTGCAAAGTATTGATGCTTACCAGGTTGAAACTTAAAAGAGGGGAAGGGCAGTTGACTAGAGAACAAGAAAATCCTCAGTCAAGGAAGGCCAGAGAGCCATCATCTCCACCTTCAATTTCACCCTCAAGAGTCTCAGCAGAAGCTTCAATAATGTCTGCACATGAAGGAGAAATTCCTACAGAGACAGATCCAAGAGAAGAATAAAGAGTCTTCAGAAAGGCTTTCCTGGACCTCACTGAAGTGGTGAGGATATTGTACCAAGAAAGAAATGAGGAATTGGCTAGAGAAGGGTCCAAACATCCACATGAAGGAGAGGGCTCTTCAGGAGGTAAGAAGGATGATGATCATTCCAAGAAAGGACATGGAGGAAATGGTGATCCACCACCCCCATCATCACCTTCTTCCTATTCATCCTCATCTTCTTCTGTTCATAAGCATAGATCCTCTGGAAAAAGTCCTTTTCTGAAGCTTGATGTAAAATTTGAATTACCTATGTTTAATGGTGAAGTGGATGTAGAAAAGCTTGACAACTGGATTAGGCAGTTGGAAGTTTACTTGAGGATCCAGAATATGCATCACGATGCCACAAAGATTAAGTTGACTTCTTTGAGAATGGATCAAGAAATTTGGTAAGGTCACCTTAACATGGCCTGAATTTCTGTTAGCCATTAAAAAATAGTTTTATCCTCTTGTTCACATGCAGAAAGCCATTATGAATTGGCAAAATTTCAGACAACTTAAGGGTCAGAGTGTCGAAGACTACACCCAAGAATTCATGAGAAGAGCTCTCTTGTTAGGGGTAGATTTACAGACCCAATAAACCTTGCTGAAATACATTGGTGGCTTGCATAGCTACCTTAGACATACCATCTTGATGTTTAACCCTACTTGCCTGGACGAGGTTTGTGTCCAAGCTACCCATTTAGAGGCAAGGGGACAAAACACATTTGAAGAGGGTAGAAACAAGGCCCCCAAGGGGAAAAACAAAGAGAAAACCTCCAAGGGAAAGAGCAAAAAGAATGCATTTGTCAAACAGGAGAGTGAGAAAGTGATCTGTAAACATTGTTCTAAACTAGGCCATGAGGAGAAAAACTGTTGGAAATTACATCCTAAAAAAAGACCTCAATCTAACAAATCCAAAGGGAAACAGAAAACTGCTGCTACTACATCTACACCACAATATTTAGGGGAAGATTCAGGCGATGAAACCAAAATTGCAGCCATGGGATTGAAAAACTTGAAGGGAAAAGAAATTGAAACTCAAGCTAGCACTAGTACCTCAAACTTCCATGTACAAGCTCCTAATGAGGAAGAAAGAATTGAACTGTTTCATGTGAGGGTGATTTCAAAACATACTAAAATTGACACACTTTTTGATAGTGGGTCACAAGCAAACCTTATATGAGAGGACTTGGTCAAGCAGCTTAAACTTGAGACTGTTCCACATCCGAAGCCATATCCACGTGGATGGATTTGCAAGGATGCAAATTTACAAGTTTCAAGAAAGTGCACATTGTGCTTTGCAATTACTGCACATTTTATTGAGACAGTTGAAATTGATGTGGTACCTTTTGATATAGCAGGAATTGTTTTGGGAAGTCCTTACTTGTTTGACAGAAAAGCTATCTTTCATCGCCATGAAAACAAATATCATTTTTTCAAAGATGGCAAGGAGTTCATTGTTAGAGCTCATCGCAAGAAGACAAATATAGCGATGGTGAATGTAGGACAGGTAAAAAGGTTGGTCAATTCAAGTAAGAATTTTTTTCTTCTTATGATTAAGCCCAAGTTTGATGTGAATCATGAGTCATTTGACAATTGTGATCCAAAACTTAAATCATATCTGTCTGATGTAGTTGATGCATATCATGAGATGTTTCAGGAGCCAACAGGTTTGCCTCCTAAGAGGGAGATTCAACATGAAATCCATTTGCATCCAGATTGTCCTCTTCCAAACATAGGCATGTACCGCATGTCTATTATGGAGAATGCTGAAATAAAGAAGCAAATCAAGGACTTGTTGGACAAGGGTTTCATAAGGCCAAGTACTTCGCCATGTGGGTAATCGATTGTATTGATTCCAAAGAAAGATGGCACTTGGCATATGTGTGTTGATTTCAGAGCCTTGAACAAGATAACGGTAAAGAATCATTACCCACTCCCAAGGATAGATGATTTGCTAGACCAGCTGAAAGATGCTCAATATTTCACTAAGCTAGACTTGCGTAGTGGATATCATCAAGTAAGAATTGAAGAAAGTGGCATTTGGAAGACAACCTTTAAAACCAAACAAGGACTCTTTGAGTGGCTTGTGATGCCGTTTGGTTTGTGCAATGCACCTGCAACTTTCATGCGGGTAATGGATGATGTCTTGCGTCCTTTTCTTGATAATTTTGTTATTGTCTACTTAGATGACATCTTAATTTTCATCAAGTCTAGAGAATATCATGTTATGCATGTTAGGAAAGTACTAGATGTTTTGAAGAAGAATCAGTTATTTCTTAAAATGTCAAAGTGTGAATTTGGAAAGACTTCTTTGGTTTATTTGGGACACATAGTAGGAGGAGGTGCTTTGAGAATTGATCCTGCTAAGATTCAGGCTATTGTGAAGTGGCCTACTCCCAAATCCATAACAGAGGTAAGACGTTTTTTGGGTGCAGCTCAATATTGGAGGAAGTTTATCTCTAACTTCTCTTCTATAGCAGCTCCTATGCATGCAGTGACAAGTGTGAAGCATTCTTTCCAATGGGGAGGCAAGCAGCAAAAAGCTTTCGAATCTTTGAAAGAGAAGATTAGTTCAGCTCCAGTCCTTGCATTACCAAATTTGAGACAGCCATTTGAGATACAAACTGATGCTAGTAATTATGTTATGGGTGCAGTTCTTCTACAACATGGTAAGCTTATTGCTTTTCATTCTGAGACTTTTAATGGTGTTGTTGTAAATTATCCTACATATGATAAGGAGTTGTATGCGTTGGTACAAAGCGTCAAAAAGTGGAAACACTACTTGATGGGCAAAGAAACTGTTATACATACCGACCATCAGCCCTTACAGTACTTGCAATCACAAAGAAAGTTACAACAGTCACGACACTTCAAATGGATGGGCTTCTTGCAACAGTTCCATTTGGTAATAAGGTAAAAGAAAGGTACTTTGAATAAGGTTGCTGATATGCTTTCAAGGCCTATTATTGGTGCTGTCACTTTACTTAAGAATGCTTCCATTGTACATGATAGTTACATAGAACAATATGCATCTGATGATGACTTTAAATATGTGTATGCTAACTTGAGTAAAGGGAATCATGTAGAGGAAAATGACTATCACATGCATAACAATTTGCTATTTCATTTGGGTAAGTTGTGTATAGCACAGGGGAAGAGAATAAATGTCATAAGAGAAGCTCATTCTTCTCTTATTGTTGGCCATTTTGGTGTGAGCAAAACAGTTGCACATCTACAGAGGTATTGTTATTGGCCTCGCATGGTAGATTCTGTTTCAAGGTTCATAAGAGGTTGTTCATTATGTGCTACAAGCAAGCCTAGCAATAGGAAGCTTGGTTTGTATACTCCTTTTCCGGTACCTTCTAGACCATGGGAGAGCATCTCTATGGATTTTGTAGGAGGTTTGCCAAAATCTAGAAAGCAGCATGATTATTTATATGTAGTAGTTGATCGTTTCAGCAAAATGTGTATACTTATGCCTTGTAAGAAAACTATAACTGCTGAACAAACTGCTGAATTATCTTTTCATCATGTATGGATTCACTTTGGTTTGCCTACTTCCATTATTAGTGACAGGGATTCTAGATTTGTGGGGAATTTTTGGTCCAACCTATGGGAGATGATGGATACAAAGTTGAATAAAAGTACTGCTTTCCATCCGCAAACAGATGGACAAACCAAAGTTGTGAACATAACCATTATGCACCTCTTGAGAGGTTATTGTAGCAAGCATCCCAAGATTTGGGATGAACATTTGCACTACATACAACATGCTTACAATCGTGCCAAGCACTCTTCCACAAATACCTCACCATTTGAAGCTTGTTTTGGTTACTCGCCAAAATCACCTCTTGATTTCATTCTTGAGAAAGATGTTGTCGTTGAGGGACATAGTGATATTGACAAAGCTCATTCATTCATTGAAAGAATTCAACAAATACATCAGCAAATTCAAGAACAACTTGAGAAGAGTCAAGGCGAGTACAAGGAAAGACACGACAAGCATAGAGTCGATCACAAGTTTCAAGAAGGGGATGAGGTATGGCTATACATTAGTAAGGAAATGATACAAGGAGAAGGTAAAATGATGAAGCCTATTCGTTATTGTCCATTCAAAATCCTCAAGAAGGTTGGAAATAATGCTTTTCAATTAGATTTGCCTTCCTACATGCAAATGTATTCTGTTGTCAATGTGGAGAACTCACATTTGTATGAACCTCCTTTGATTGTTGATCATGAAAATGTTGTTCAGCTGCCATCTATAGAAGATTTCTCACCAGAATTATTATATGAGCTGAAAGAAGATACAATCCTTGACAGAAGGACACGCACTTCAAGGAGGGGCAGTGTAGATTATGTTCATGTTGGTTTCAAAGGCAGCAAACAGAACAAGGCAAAGTGGATGGAGGTGGACAGAGTGAGGGAGATGTACCCTCACCTCTTTAACAGGTAGTTGAAGGCTTTTGGGGTCCAAAAGCTTCCCAATGGGGAGGCATGATCAGGTGCTCATGTCCTAAGTGTCGTAACATGCTCAAAATTTAAAGTGCTCAGAACTAGATCAAAGTTGAACAACTGGAAAGAGTTCATCTTCCCGATTCTGGTGCTGCAAACGGTTCGAAAAATGGTCACCGTATGAGGAAGTTATGGCAAAAAGAATAATTTGTCCATAACATTAGAAATTTTAATTTTTCAAAAAAAAATTAAAAAGGAATATTCCCTTTGCACAGCCAATCAGAAGCTGCCATGTGGCAGGCCTGGAGGCTGCCACGTGGCCCCCAAATGACATCAGCAAAAATGGGTTTGGCGGATATATTCAAAATTTTTGGTTGGATGGGGGATCGCACCCACGACCTATGGTTTCATAGTCAAGCGCCTTACTGTTAGGCCACCACATCAACTCTTATTAAATGGGCGGAAAAAATATTATTTAATGCTTAAATTTGTGTGAGGCGGGGCCCGAAGGGGGCCAACGCTCATGCCATACGACCAGCGCCCAAAACCATGGGCCTAAACCCTCACCGCCCGGCGCGAAATCCAAAGATAACCGCCAACCGGATTTTGTGGTCACATGCGCCTTTTAATGTAACTGCAGTTAGGATTTGGCGGAAATTTTGGCGGACATGGCGAATTTGGCGGACCCGCCATAATTGGCGGAGTTATCTGTAGTTAACTAAAGTTAGCTGGAGTTCTTTTAGGCAAAACTGGAGGGGATCATTAAATGGCCATAACTTTGGCTAGGAAAGGCGGTTTTGGACGATTTGTTTTTTGATTTTGGGTATTTTCGACCTTATGAAGCTATTGGTGTAGGTCTTCCAGCCATCTGAGGTCATTTGCAGAGGTTTTGGAGCCGTGAAAGTTCTAGGAGCCACTAGGGCCCAGTTTCGTGAAGACTGTATAGGGTTGCAGGTATCCATTGGAACTGATCCAATAGTCAATCCTGAAGGATTCAAGTGTTTTGAATCCATTTTTACCATCTATTTCACCTGTAGATGTTTCTATTCAGCTGTATTTTCAATTTGGGCATTTAATTGAAACAAGGACAAGCCCATTTGGGAGCTTTAGACCCAGTAGACGCAGCCCTGGAAGGGGTGAACTGATTTATCAACTTCTTTTGCATTGGTGGTTGATTTATTTTGCAGAACAAATTCATTTTAATGTGTTAAACAGTAAAAGGAACTAACTCTGCTATGCTTAAATGGGTCATGAACAACCGAAAATTTCATGTGTTTTCTTTCTGCAAGACTTGGAAATATTTTAAACATGTTTAATTCTGAATTGAATACCTTGCAAACAAATTTCAAGTAGTTTCAAATTCAGATCAATTGCTATCATGCAAAGGGTCCCACCTCCTCAAAAGATAAGAGATGTTCAAAGTTTCCTAGGCCTAACAGGGTATTATAGAAGATTCATTAAGGATTTTAGTAAGCTAGCCTCTCCATTATTTGGTGTTTTATGAAACTATGTTGAGTTCATATGGACTGACAACTATCAAGAGGCTCTGGATGCCTTGAAAGGTAAGTTGGGAACTTCCCCAACTTTGAGAGGTCCAAACTAGGCCCTACCTTTCCACGTTCACACAGATGCCTCGAAAAAAGCGATAGGAGTAGCCTTAGGGCAGGTTGAGGAGAGGTTGCCTTATGCCATATACTTTATTAGTAAAAACCTATCCTAGGTTGAACTAAACTACACTGTAACCGAAAAGGAGCTCCTAGTTGTAGTCCATTCCGTAAATAAGTTCAGACACTACATCACTAGCTATCAAACATTCATACACACTGATCATGCTGAAATTAGGTTTTTGATGAATAAACCAGATGTAAATGCTCGTATCATTAAATGGTTACTTTTATTGCAGCAGTTTGGTTTGATCATTGTTGATAAGCCAGCTAAGGAAGATGTTGTTGTTGATTTTTTGTCTAGACTAGATTTTCCTGCAGGTGAAGAAGGAATGATGGATGATCAAATGCCAGATGAACACCTATTTTATATTTCAATACTCTCTCCATGGTTTGATGATATAGAAAATTAATTTTTTTTAGCACAGTTTTCGCCACACCTATCCTCAAAATAGAAGAGAAATATGGTGAGGAAAAGTGCCCCATTCACGTGGATTGGGGGCAATCTTTTTGAACTTGGCACAGATCAGATTTTGAGGTGATGTGTCATGGACGAGGAAGTTTTTGACATCCTCCTAACCTATCATGATCGGCCCTGTGGGGGCCACTTTGCAGCAAAAAGGACTACCTTCAAAATTCTGCAAGCAGGTTACTATTGGCCCACTCTTCATCAAGATGTCAGGAGATATATCGACCAATGTGACTGATGTCAAAGGATGGGGAAACCCACTCCAAGGGATGAGATGCCCCTACAACCTCAAGTGATTTTCGATCCATTTGAGAAGTGGGGCATGGACTTTGTGGGTGCGATCAACCCTCCTTCAAAACAGAAATCTTACATCATTGTGTGTATTGATTATCTGACAAAATGGGTAGAAACCAAGGTGATCAAGGTAGCAACAGAAGAAAAAGTAGTTGAGTTTTTGAGGGAAAATATCTTCTACAAGTTTGGATATCCAAGAGAGTTAGTCACAGATCAAGGGAGTCAGTTTACCTCCAATTCGGTTGAAGACCTGCTCACACATCACAAGATTAAGCATAGAGCTTCCACCTCTTTTCATCCACAGGCAAGTGGACAGGTTGAAGTCACTAACAGAGCTTTGGAAGTAATTTTAACTAAGGTAGTGAGCAACAGCAGAAAATATTGGGCAGATCGACTGATTGAGGCCACCTGGGCCTATAGAACCACTTGGAAAACCACCACAGGGTTCACACCCTATGTGTTTGTCTATGGGAAGTAGGCTATGTTGTTAATAAAATTCAAATATAACAAATTAAGGATAGTAGCTTAGCTGGACCTAAATCTCAAACATGCACAAAAGGACAGATTCTTTCAGCTAAATGGATTGGATGAACAGAGAATGCAGGCCCTACTCCACTCAAATGTAGTCCAACTTCAAAGAAAAATATGGCATGACAGACACCTCAAAGAAAAAAAATTCCAGTAAGGAGATTGGATAATACTATATGATTTGAGATATAAATATTTCAAGGGAAGACTGAGGACAACATGGTTGGGACCGTACACAGTAGAAAAATGTAATGACAATGGTTCAATACTGATCTGGACCATTGATGAAGAAGCCATCCCCATGCTCATCAATGGGCATAGGTTGAGGATCTACAGGAAGCCCCTTTCCAAGCAGGATTTCATTGAGAATCTGGGTAAAATAGTGTTTGTAGTGGAGCAAGTTCCTGTCTCCACTCCACCTACATCCTGAAAAAAGAACACAAAAAAAAAACAAACAAACAAAAAATAAATAAAATAATGAAAGATCCTTAGGTGAAAACCTCTTAGAGGCACCCAGGGCAGGAAGTGAGGGTGAAAAATTTCTGGAGGCACCCCAGCTGTCTCATAAACAAGAAAAAAGTAAAAAAAACCGAAAAAAAAAACAGAAAAAAAAAAAAAAAAAAAAAAAAAAAAAACCTAACATTTTTTAATGAATTGCACATTGCAGGAAGGTTACATAGGAGAAAAGACATGCCCAGGCTGCATGCAACCTTGATAACTCATTCCTCCATCACCATTGTATTTTCCTAGGCCTTGGTCTTGTTTGTTCTTAAAATTTCGCATCCTACAGGAAACTCTGTGCATCCTACAAGAGGATCCTATAGAAACTACAGAAAGCCCAAAATCAAGTTCAGAAAAAATTCCGAGGGCTGGAAATTTTCCTAGAAGGCTTGTTGACTTCCCTGCCACCATCCATCCACCTAATGCTTCATTCCATCCTTGCACACCAGAACTTCCATTTGCTTTTCCTTCCCTGCATAGACAAGTACATAAATTTTGTTTCTTGCATTCTCTCAACAAAAGAAAAATCTATAAATAATGATAAATAAGTAGCAATGTTCCTCACTTATTTTTACCTGATGCCTTCCAGCTATTATTCTCTCCATTCAAAACCTTATCAGCTGACTTTTAACCCCTGCTAAAGCACCAACTTGATAGTTTAGAGGGAGAAGCAGCTACAGGAAATCCTATAGGATTCCTGTAGCAACTGATCCCTTCAAAAAATAAATTCCACAGACAGGGTCAGCACAGCCAAGAAGTCCAAACATGCAAGGGGTAGAGCCTGATCGAAAAATTACTAGCATAAGTCGAAGTCCGAGCATGTAGATCACTAGCAGCAGCAACAATGAGAAAATGAAGTCCCAAAGTCCAGCATGCTGAGCATAATAGCGACTAGTAGGTAAGTGGCTAAACCTATTCCCCGATTGCATGAATATTATTTAGAAACTACATGAACTATTGGAATGCTCACGATTAAATAGAATCAGTTAGCTGGCCACCCTCATTCAGTTCAATGTACCCTCATGGAATTCAAGTGAGCGTCGTACAATTCAAACCGCAAATCAGATATGTAGTCAGCATGTGTGGCCCATCAACTCAGGAAGAAAAAAACTCAGAACTGATAGTGGTGGCGGCATATAATGGGAATAAGGGAGGTGATGGCAGTCAAGCGACATAAAAAACCATAATGACACTGGTGTAGGACCAATGGTCTATATGGGGATAATGTACCCATCCAACCACCTCATTGCGTCACTGTAGATTATGTCATTAGCTTAAGTACAGTGCAGTCTAAGCCTCCACCACCTTTTGTTTGCATTTGCATCGACGAGTTCTCGACTACAGTGTTAGTTTCAGTCTTTCCAGCCTTCCTCCAGTGATCAAATATGCTCTTAAAAAGTGTTCTCAGAGTGTCCAGGTTAAATTTTGTCATTTCAGTGAGTCTTCAAGCAAAATTTGGTCACTAGGCATTAGGTCTAGGGTTTGCTTTCACTCTTTTCAAAATTTCCCAAATGCCAATCTATGTCACTCTTCAGCTGAGTCTATCATCACTCATAGGGTTTTCATTATCATGTCATGTTCCATTGGGTCATTTTACACCTTGTTCATGCTTAAGTTGAGCCTAGGTAAGGTCATTTCCCTCTCCTAGGGTTTTGAAGGCAATTCCTCTTGCATGGTCAAATCATTAGCAAAACTTGTATCCAGATGTTCATACACCTTCCGCTATCCTTCATGTACCTTATCAAACACTTCCCATCTCTGAGATCCCTCAAATTCCTCATTTTTGCACAAACCCTAGTTTCTTGCCACAACTTGGCAATTTTCTAGGCTAGGCGTGTGTTTTGCCCTTTTAGAACCCTTCCCCTCACTTTATCTCTAAGATTCCACTTTTCTTTGCTTCCTAACATCCCTTCCTACTTCCAAAAATTTCCCCAAGAATTTAGAAGCCCCTCATCCCCTTCATTTCGCTTCATTTCGACAAAATCCCTTGTTCCACACATCGAGATAAGTTTCACTAAAAACATGTTTCAAAGCAATCAAAGATGAATTTAGAAAAACTGAGAGAGGTTTTTGTTCAAAGCATTCCAAAGAAGAAAACCCTCCTTCACTTTTTACACAGGTGTCATGGTTTTAGAGAAATGTCAACAATATCGTTTCCTCGGGAGAATCGAATACACCTCTGGAGTGACCTTGGTAAAATCAAATTTTATCCTATCTTGGTTGGTCAAAAGAATTTCTTGATGTGTGAAACGATAACTAGACAAAAATATCTTTCCAATGAACTATTATGAGCTCGATTTGGAGTTGAGGAAGGCATTCAAAAGTTGACTGCAACAGCACTCTGCCTTGAGGCAGCCTCATTTGGCACATTTTGACCAGTCTTTGGAGGTTTGATTTTTGACAGGGCAAACGAACTCAAAATTGAAAAATTCCAGTCGTGTTGGAAAGTAGACTCAAAGACATTTCCAACGAGCTATTCTTCTCCCAATTTAGAGACCGGAAAGGCCTCCAAAATCCTCCTGCAATATGCACTATGTAGCTGGGTGCGCGTTACGCATCAGCATTGGCGTGCTATGCACCCAGGGCGCGCTACGCATCAGCACGATTTTTCCTGTGTTAATTTGTTAATGCGCTACGCACCAAGGTCGTGCTACACATTGGGTGAGGTGCGCTACGTGTTGGTTTTTTCGCCCATAAACTTGCCAGCAAGCATTCAAATCCTTTATTAACTCAAGAAAACTACAGCATTTTGAAAAAGGAAAAAGTCAAACAACAGTCAATTGTATGCACAGTCAACATATACATTTCAGCCATCTTGTCTTCAAATCTATGTCAGAAACTGAATCAGCTTATGAGAAGAGTTATGACAGTGATTCAACACCAGAAATAGAGGTGCCAAGGAGGTATCACAAGAGTGGCAAAGGTGGTCGGCATGTCAGGGAGGAGCCCACTTCTTTGGCTCATTTGCAAGCTTGTCCACTTGCAATGAACTATTTTCAGTACCAATCATGTTTTGAATATTGTGAGCAGATCTCACAAATCAAACATCACAGAGAACTAGTTCGCTTATTTGTCCTACATTTGCAGAATGGTCATATAAACCTTGCCGGAGTGGATTTCACCTTGTCACCTGAGATTATTGCTCAGGCCACCGGGATACCAAATGTAGGGGAGGAGTGGAATAATCGCCAGCAGTTAGACAGATTTCACTATGAGCCATATATCAAACCCGGGTGTATGAGGCACTTAACTGCTTTTTTTCCTTTCAGATTCCTAAGGGATGAATATGCACCGTTGATGAGACTTATTATTCGGTATTTCACTTGTGAGGGCAGATTTTCACGTCTATATTCGTACCATATCCGTTTGTTGATGCATTTCACAAGGGTACGAATGATGAACATTCCATTTTTCATGTGTCACAACATAGAGAGGATGGTGCCTATAGTACAAAGGAAGAGCCCAGCATAGCAACATAAGAGCATCTATCATTATGCACTCATTAAGATCATAGTGATGGATCAATTGGCACAGCAGGGTATTGCTTGGGAGAATTTCATTTCTCGCGACTTTTTCACGGTGCCATAGCCACCTCCCGATATTGTCCATGATGAGGGAGGGCCTTCACATCAGTTTGACATTCCTGAGCCAGAGCATGTCAGCGCTCCTTCATATGTTACATATCAAAGAGGCCACAGGGCCTTATTTGCATCTGCACGACGAGTATTATCTCCACCTAGGATGGAAGGGGTCTCGCCTTCTTCATCGACACAACGAGTATTATCCCCACATCAAGAGGAAAGGGTCTCGCCTTCTGCAGCATAGGTACAGGTACAGGTACATGACAGAGGCAAGCAACCCATATTTTATGAGGGACCTTCAGGAGATCCGGACACGGATATTATTGATCTTGATATCAGTTCTCCTAGCTCGGAGCTAAAGGAGATCATTCAGCAACAGAAGGCTGAGAATCACTTGTTGCAACAGAAGTTGGAAATGGCCAATTAGACAATCAACTACTTGGAGCAGTTCAACAAGCATCTAGAAGATGAACACACTCTTTATGAGTTGTGGCGAATCCGAGAAGACCGAAACTTGGCCCGCAAGAGACCCGGTGATTTGACACCTATTGAGCGAGAGTCTATGTTTATCTCGGTGAACACTCATTTAGAGAAATTGTTAGCCAAGGCAAACAGAGACAAAGATATGCTCCACCATATGAAGAATCATTACTGGGCCCGCATGCATATTTGCAAAGCGAGAATGATGGTTCTTAAAGGGCGATTGAGCAAGGCATTAAAACGGCGAAAAAGTCCCGATACGCTCCAAATTTCGGCCGAAGCCTCCTTGAAGGAGCATGGTACTTGATGATACACCCCCAGCTCAAAATTCAGAAAATTTGGAGAACTTTTGGTCAATTTTGAAATTTTTGTGTTAAAAACAGGTTTTTGCCCTCAACGCATAGCGTGCCGCGCGCTACCCTGAAGATGGGGAGGTCCAATTCAAAAAAGGTCTACATTTTTGGATTTTTCATGATGAAATACAGCTTCTTAGCCACTCCCAAGACATTTCATCAAGTTTTGGGCCCCCAAAAGGTCAAAAAACATGCAAAAAATAACCTTACTGCCCCTTTTTGGACACACAGGAAGCAGTCTTCGGAGATTGCATTTATGGAGGGGAAAATGAGCACACAATTAAAAAAATCCACTTGGGTTGGAAAGTAGACATCTAGACCTTTCCAACAAGCCCACCTAAGCTCATATCGGTCATCTCAGCCCCTTTGAAGACCTTTTTACGAGATAGACCCGGAGAGAGCCCTCTCCTGTCCTCGTAGGGCTAGCTACGAAGCTGAGCTTGGTTTGATGTTTCCTTGAGTTTCACGTTCCTCAGCCTGAGGAAAATTCGAGCGCTAACATATTGGTGACCATACTGGGGATGAACATGGTTTGCTTGTTGATGTCATTTGTTTTATAAGCTACAGATGGAGCCTGAAGTTATGCCAGGTAGCCTTCGAAACGCTTTTGCTTTGCAGTAGCGGGAGTAGATAAATGTTGCTTCAGTCAATCTCCGGTCTAGCTTGTAACCGTGAAATTTAACTTGTTAATTACCCCAGTACATGCATCAAGTTCAGATCTGATTGTTGATGGTGGACAACAATCAGACACTGGCAAGGCTGAAATCATTCACCTGGCGACTCCTTTCATGAAGAATCGAGCAACCTGTGCTTCATGGTGACTTCACTACAGAGAGATCAGTAGCTGTGAGGTTTTCAATATGGACCGAATCACAAGAAGATATGCTCCCATGAGTCGAGATCACATTCCAGGTTTTCCGAATAAGATGCCCAAGGAATATTGGTCAAGGAATCTACCTACATTTAATGATGATGGTAAGAAGGATGCTACTTTACATCTAGTTAAATTTCATATGCATATTCGCAAGTTGAAGGTGGATTTTCCTGAATATTGCTTGATGAAGATATTCCTTGTCACTCTTGAAGGTGAAGCCCAATATTGGTATGAAAATTTGCCGTTGGCCTGTATTTACTGTTTAAAGGATTTTCATGCCTTGTTCATTGAAAGATATCAAGCATCTTATCCATCATTAAATTTGGTTCATGATTGTTGCAAACATGCTTCTACTTTTATTGAAAGACTTGAGAAATATTATGAAGATGATAATTTTATGGATGATGAGATCAAGGAGGCTCTGTACGAAAATCCATTCAGCAGCATAAAGAAAACTTAGAGGATACTTGTCCAGATGATCAGGACATTTTGCAGTAGAATCAAGATCAGCAGGCTGAAGACGGTCATATGGTGGAAGATGATGAAAGAGAGGGTTCTATTTCAGAACTGCCCCCAGAAGAAGACAACGTGTAGGGTAGTCAAGATTCAATTTCAGAATGTGATGCAGTCAAGTTAACTATTTCAGATCAACATTCAGATCATGATGACCAAGAATACCTTGTGCTGAATCCTATAAAGAAAAATTCGGCTGTTGAGATCATTTGGCATGAAGAGAACAGAGTTACAAATCTAAATGTTCTCATGCCATCAAAACAGAGCCTGCATGAGGAAGTAATCCAGTCATTTCATGAAAAACAAGATGAGATCTTTGTTCAAGTAAGTGAAAAATCTTCTGTCAATAACTCAGTGGTAAATCATAATTTGGATAGTTTGATTGCCATGTCATATGAAGATGATCAACAATGTTTCCAAGTTTCAGAAGATCAGAACTGTCATTCAGACTTTTCATGTTTCGAAATGTTATTTCAAGAAGACAAGACTTGCTTGAGCAAAAGGAAACAAAAAGTCTTATCTCATTTGTCTGAAGATGAGATAGATCAACTCTTGAACGGTCATGTTACATCCCAAGCTAAAGCAGATTTGCAGTACACACTTGGTCAATAAAATGTCGGTAAAACTTCTTCCTCTTTTGAAAAAGATGACTATCTTGTAATCAGTTTTGTAGATCAGGAAGCAGATAAGGCTTTCATGTTTGATAATCTTGAAGATTGTTTTTTGTTTAAGAATGACCTAGATCATGAGGTTGAGAGAGACAATATGCCAGAATTTTTCATGATCAAGGAGCCTACAACTAGCACTCAGATGGCAGAAGCACATATCTCTCTGTGCATTCCTATCCCTTGGAAATCGATTGCCCTTTCAGATCAGAATGAAGAGAGTACTTGTATTTTTGCAGTTGGATCTCCAAACAAGATAGTGCTTCAAGATTATCAAGATCCCTGCGGCATCCTTTTGCAAGCACTAGAGAAAATAAATGTTTCCTGGTTCATTATCATAAGCTTTGGTTTTAGTGGTTATTTTGAGTTGCCTACAGGTTCATCGTTCCACCTGCTCGAGATAAGCGAGAGCAAAAATTTTGTATGTAGCCATCTACTGGATTGGTTACATTGGAAAGCTCATTATACATGATCGCACATATTTCATTAGTATGCAGGTCGTTGTCATCATGATTCCAAATCTTGATGGACTGCTGTCGTTTTTCCAAAAAGCTTTGTAAGGTCTTGTTTTAAGTCAGTCACGAGTCATTTGTGTTTGGTCTGCTGAGTCAGTTTTTTTTTTTTTTCAAGTTATTTTAGTTTTCCATGGAGTCGGTTTGAGTCAATTTTTCATTCAATAAATGTGTCAAAGGTTTTATGTTATGCGTTCAAATAATGACTCCATCGCCCAATGGATGAAGGCACTGTCTGCTCTCCCAAAGCTCTGCGTTTCTTGGCGCCTCCAAGGAGCTACCATCCCCATTGGAGCCAATGTTAGTGTCAGTCTTTCCAGCCTTCCTCCTGTGACCAAATATGCTCTTACAAAGTGGTCTCAGTGTGCCCAGGTTAAATTTTGTCATTTCAGTGAGTCTTCAACCAAAATTTGGTCACTAAGCATTAGGTCTAGGGTTTTCTTTCACTCTTTTCAAAATTGCCCAAATGCCAATATATGTCACTCTTTAGCTGAGTCTATCATCATTCATAGGGTTTTCATTATCATGTCATGTTCCATTGGGTCATTTTAGACCTTGTTCATGCTTAAGTTGAGCCTAGGTAAGGTCATTTCCCTCTCCTAGGGTTTTGAAGGAAATTTCTCTTGCATGGTCAAATAATTAGCAAAATTGTATCCAGATGTTCATACACCTTCCCCTATCCTTCATGTACCTTATCAAACACTTCCCATCTCTGAGATCCCCCAAATTCCTCATTTTTGCACAAACCCTAGTTTCTTGCCACAACTTGGCAATTTTCTAGGCTAGGCCTGTGTTTTGCCCTTCTAGACCCCTTCCCTTCACTCGATCTCTAAGATTCCACTTTCCTCTACTTCCTAGCATCCCTTCCTACTTCCAAAAATTTCCCCAAGAATTTAGAAGCCCCTCATCCCCTTCATTTCACTTCATTTCGACAAAATCCCTTGTTCCACACATCGAGATAAGTTTCACTCAAAAGATGTTTCAGAGCAATCAAAGATGAATTTAGAAAAACTTAGAGAGGTTTTTTTTCAGAACATGCCAAAGAAGAGAAAACTCCTTCAAGTTTTACACAGGTGCCATGGTTTTAGAGAAATGTCAACAATATCGTTGCCTTAGGAGAATCGAATGCACCTCTGGAGTGACCTTGGGAAAATCAAATTTTCTCCTAGCTTGGTTGGTCAAAAGAATTTCTTGATGCGTCAAATGATAACTAGACACAAGTATCTTTCCAATGAGCTATCATGAGCTTAATTTGGAGTTGAGGAAGGCATTCAAAAGTTGACTGCAATAGCACTCTGCCTTGAGGCAGCCTCATTTGGCACATTTTGACCAGTCTTGGGGGATTTCATTTTTGATAGTGAAAATGAACTCCAAATTGAAGCATTCTAGTTTTTTTGGAAATTAAACTCAAATATATTTCCAACGACCTATCCTGCACCCAATTTTGACACTGGGAAGGCCTCGAAAAGCCTCCTGCAAAATGAACTATGTAGTTGGTTGCGCGCTATGCACCCAGGGCGCGCTACGCATCAGGACGATTTTTCCTGTGTTAATTTGTTCGTGCGCTACGCACCAGGGGTGCGCTACGCGTTGGGATTTCCACCCAAAAAATTGCCAGCAAGAGTTCAAATCCTTTCTTAACTCAAGCAAACTACAACATTTTGAAAAAGGAAAAAGTCAAACAACAGTCAATTGTGTGCACAGTCAGCATATACATTTCAGCCATCTTGTCTTCAAAACTATGTCAGAAACCGAATAAGCTTATGAGCAGAGTTATGACAGTGATTCAACACCAGAAATAGAGGTGCCAAGGGGGTATCACAAGAGTGGCAAAGGCGGTCGGCATGTCAGGGAGGAGCCCACTTCTTTGGCTCATTTGCAAGCTTGTCCACTTGCAATGAACTGTTTTCAGTACCAATCATGTTTTGAATATTGTGAGCGGATCTCACAAATCCAACATCACTGAGAACTAGTTCGCTTATTTGTCCTACATTTGCAGAATGGTCATGTAAATCTTGCTGGAGTGGATTTCACCTTTTCACCTGAGATTTATTGCTCAGGCCACCGGGATACCAAATGTAGGGGAGGAGTGGAATAAGCGCCAGCAGTTAGACAGATTTCACTATGAGCCATATATCAAACCTGGGTGTATGAGGCACTTAACTGTTGTTTTCCCTTTCAGATTCCTAAGGGATGAATATGCACTGTTGATGAGAGTTATTATTCGGTATTTCACTTGTGAGGGTATATTTTCACGTCTATATTCGTCCTATATCCGTTTGTTGATGCATTTCACAAGGGTGTGAATGATGAACATTCCATTTTTCATATGTCGCAACATAGAGAGGATGGTGCCTATAGTACAAAGGAAGAGCCCAGCATAGCAACATAAGAGCATCTATCATTATGCACTGATTAAGATCATAGCGATGCATCAATTGGCACAGCAGGCTATTGCTTGGGAGGATTTCATTTCTCGCGAATTTGTCACGGTGCCACAGCCACCTCTCGAGATTGTCCATGATGAAGGAGGGCCTTCACATTAGTTTGACATTCCTGAGCCCGAGCATGTCAGCGCTCCTTCATATGTTACATATCAGAGAGGCCACAGGGCCTTATTTGCATCTACACGGCGAGTATTATCTCCACCTAGGGTGGAAGGGGTCTCGCCTTCTGCAACACAGGTACAGGTACAGGTACAGGACAGAGGCAAGAAACCCATATTTGATGAGGTACCTTCAGGAGATCCGGACACGGATATTATTGATCTTGATATTAGTTCTCCTAGCTCGGAGCTAAAGGAGATCATTCAGCAACAAAAGGCCGATAATCGCTTGTTGCAACAGAAGTAGGAAATGGCCAATTGGACAATCAACTACTTGGAGAAGCGCAACAAGCAGCTAGAAGATGAACACACTCTTTATGAGTTGCGGCGAATTCGAGAAGACCGAAACTTGGCCCACAAGAGACCCGGTGATTTGACACCTATTGAGCGAGAGTCTATGCTTATCCGGGTGAACACTCATTTAGAGAAATTGTTAGCGAAGGCAAACAGAGACAAAGATATGTTCTACCATATGAAGAATCATTACTGGGCCCGCATGCATGTTTGCCAAGCGAGAATGAAGGTTCTTGAAGGGTGATTGAGCAAGGCATTAAAATGGCGAAAAAGGCCTGATCCACTCCAAATTTTGGCTGAAGCCTCCTTGAAGGAGCATGGTACTTGATGATACACCCCCAGCTCAAAATTCAGAAAATTTGGAGAACTTTTGGTCAATTTTGAAATTTTTGTGTTAAAAACAGGTTTTTGCCCTCAACGCGTAGCGCGCCGCGCGCTACCCTGAAGATGGGGAGGTCCAATTCACAAAAGGTCTACATTTTTGGATTTTTCATGATGAAATACACCTGCTCAGCCACTACCAAGACATTTCATCAAGTTTTGGGCCCCCAAAAGGTCAAAAAACATGCACAAAATGACCTTACTGCCCCTTTTTTGGACACACAGGAAGCAGTCTATGAGAATGCATTTTTGGAGGGTCAAATGGGCACCGAATTGAAAAATTCCACTTGGGTTGAAAATTAGACATCCATTCCTTTCCAACCAGCCCAACTGAGCTCAATTTGGATGCCGGGAAGTGCGCCAAGAGTGAGTTGAACGGCGTGCTACGCGTAGGGTTTTGGCGCGCTACGCATGAGGGTATTTTCTAAGTTTTTCATCTTCAGCACAGGAAAACGCAGCTATTTGACCAGTTTTGACTTTTGATGGGATTTTTCACCCTCTTTGATGTAATTAATGTATTTTAATGTTCACATGACACTTATTTACCTATTCTAGAATATTCATTCATAAAATAGCAAAAAATTAATGAATGAATTGGTTTCCTAGCTTATAGAGGCAAGTTGTTTTGATTGCCTAGCTTGTAGTGCTTTGTTTAGAATTGGTTGAAACAACTCCTAGGATGATGAGATTGACCCCTAGAGGCATGGAAATGTATTAGCTTGCCTATATTATGTATCTTCTTAGTCATTTTCATGGTTGGACTCTTGAGGGATAAACTTAGACTGTATTAAACATTGTATCTCTGCAATTTTGGCAAAGGAAAGACCAGGGTTTTGCAGCACTATTTGGGATTCCTGTGGTTATTTGTGTTGATGGTGTGTTTCTCTCATGTACTTGTAAGTTTTTTATGTGTATAATTTTCCTACTATTCTCTTCTGCAAATTAAAGAAATGAAGTGTTGAGGTAGAATTCATAATCTTGTATGCTCTGCCTTTAAGTTTGTTTAATATCTATGTTTTCATCTATTTAAGAAGAACTCCTGAACGTTTCTCGCTCTCCTTAGCTCCTCACCAGTCATATCTATCCATTCAATTCCTTTAAAGACATCAGGATAATTTCCTACATTGCCCCAAAAAGACCTCTGCAAAAACGGTGTCACGTCCCCGCACCCAAAATTGCCTTTCCCTGTTTTCCAACAAAACCCTAAAAATCCTAAATCAAACTATATTTATCATTTACTAGCCTAAAATCAGTATTCATATCGGTCATCTCAGCCCCTTTGAAGACCTTTTGCCGAGATAGACCCGGAGAGAGCCCTCTCCTGTCCTCATAGGGCTAGCTACGAGGCTGAGCTTGGTTTGATGTTGCCTTGAGTTTCGCCTTCCTCAGCCTGAGGTAAATTCGAGTGCTAACATGCAGTACTCATCTACCACCTTGAGAATAGTGAACCAGTTGTTTTCTGCCAATTTTTCAAAACCCTCCCACCTATCGGGTTCTACAGGAGCACTATTGCATTCTATAGGAGCAGGAGCACCATCTACAGCAGGCTTTCTACAGGAAGAACCGAGAGTAGCTCTGCAGAGGAACAATTTGAAAATTTTTCCAAATTCGAGTTCTAAGCAAGGTAGCCTCAGAAACCGACTTTGCATGTGATACATCTATACAAGCTGGTGGAATTAGAAGGACAATATTGGATTGAAAAAGGAAAGGAAAGAGAGCTTAAGAGTCTGCCTGTGTTTCCCTGAATTCCATACAGTCTCTCCATTTTCTTCTCTGTGGTCAAAAATTTGTTTTTCCCTCTCCTTTCCTGTATTCTCCTAAAAAAAGGGGGAAGCAATCATAGAAACCAAGCCTGTGAAAAACGAATTTGCAAGTTTGTCCACTCTGTGAAAAAACACTATGTCATATATTCTCTATTTTGTCAAAGTATTGATTTTTTCCAAAAATCCAAGAAGCAAATTCAAGTTGAAAATAGTTTGAAGGGAGGAAAAATTGCAAATTGATGTTGTGAAAAGAGGAACATGGGAAATTCCCTCTCTGGTTTCATGAAAAACAAAACTCAGCTATCCCTCTGTTTTCTGTCGTGAAAGTTGTTTCCTTCCTCCTCACCTGAGCATTTTTAGAAACCACTAAACACCATGCCAGGAGGTTTTATGAGAAAGGAGCCATTGAACTCCAACAAATTGTATGAGCACCTCGAGGTGGTGGCCCTCTTCACTGGGGCAAACTAGATGTCCTTCTTTAAAAGAATTCATGGTTATGACGAAGAGGTGATAGAGGAATTTTTATTGCCCTTAAGACCCCATTCCAAAACACATGCTACAAGCAGTTTCAGGGGTCTGACACTAGAGCTCACACCGGATTTTATCAACAGAATCACAAGCCTTCCACTTAGGCTCCCCTAGAGCAAAGAAGAAAAGCCATTACGCAGGTTGGTAAGAAGACGTTTTTCAACTTGATGAACATCCTGTAGAGGATAAGAATGGGGTCAGAAGGATAATTTTACCTCCTCCATGGAGTGAAGTCAGCTACCAGATCATGAAGTATATCTCTTGTGAAGGGAGATTAAATATAGTTTATGGGTATCACTTCAGGTTATTCTATGAATTGAGATATGGGATGGACCTACTAGTAGCTAGGAAACTAAGTCTCCCATATTTCCTCCTTCAATCTCTCATAGAATGTGGCACCAAGTTGAATGCAGGGGTTCTAGACCAACTAGCCCACCATGGGCTCATCAAATTGTTAGTAAAAGATTCCCTACACACATACACGATCCCCATATCTTGGGAAATTTTCTAGAACATGTCTAGAGGAGACAACATCAAAATTCTTATGGATGAACTCAATCCATCTGAGAGTGAAGTGGAGGAGCAAACAGAGGAACTTGAAAAGGAAATTCATGAGGAGAAACAAAATATTCAAACATAAGAAGAAAAAGGGGAAAAATAGTAAGAAGAGGAGAAGCCGAACAAAACCATAGTTGCACCTAAGGCAGGAAAGACAACATCATCAAAAGCAGAGAAGAGGAAGAGAACAGAAGCTGAGAAAAAGAAGCCCAAGAAGGCTCAGAAAAAGACTGCCACTAGAGAGGCAGAGGCTCAACAAGAAAAAGAAAAGACACTACTGTTGGGCCGTGAATACGAACACTTTTTAAACACTTATTTCATCCATTTTTACTCTTGTTTATCATGTCATTTAGTATAATTTATTATATAAATCCATTTTACAATGATTTATGCTATTATGGATGAATATTATTTCTTTTCCTTTATTTCTAATAAATTGATGATTACGCATGATTTTATCAATAATAGTTCTAATAAATTGGTTGTAACATTATTCACCATTTTTAGCCTCCAATACAATTTCCAAATTGAAGATTTGATCATTGAATATTTCAACTCAGAAATTTGCTGGAATAAGAAGTGACCATTTTCCGGTTGAGATTCTAGGAAAATGAAGAAGAACATGGAAAATTTGAAACATGGGTTTTGTCCAGAATGGACCAAATTAACTTTATTTGAAGAATGGTTTGCCCAAATTCGACTTGTATTGAGAAAAACACACAGTTCTTTGAACACAATTTTCTCAGATTTATTGTGTGGCCGTTTTCCAAATCTCAGCTGCAAAGAAAAATTCACTTTGCTCTTGTTGAAAGATAGATGGAAATATATTTTCTTGTTGATCAATTCGTTAGAAACAATCCAATCTTGTAATAGAAATCATGTTGTAATTATCTCTATTGTAACTTCTCTCTGATCTCTCTCTATTTAAATGAAAACAGAGATCAGAGATAGAGATGGAGAATTGAGGATTCAGAATCAGATATTCAGAATTAAGGATTCATGATAGGATAGGAGGAAAAAGGGATTGTTGCATTACCATTGTAATTCTCAGGGCTTTTGATATTGTAATGATTTCACAATTTGATGATTAATATATGATTTGGGAGTTGATGTTCATTCACCTTATATGAAGTAGCCTAGCAGCATCCTCTGGCGGCGAGGGGCACAGCCTCTAGTGGATTACGTTGCTGTTGTGTATCATATCTTTACAATTTCTCCAATGTGATTGTTTGATTTAATTTCTATTCCTTTGAATTGCATTACTTTACAGTTTCATGTTTCTATAGCGTGATGTTACAGTATTTTATGAAATTGTTTTATTGCACAAGTTGAGATTGAGTCGCGTGGCTGTTCTTTTCCATCATAACAGAGATTATGATCCTTTTCAACTTATATTGTTATGTTGTTCATTTCAAATGTAAAGCTTCGTTGTTTATTTCAGACTTTGCTATTCATTACAGATTGTTGGTTATTCGATTCCATTAATTAGAGTTTGTTGTTCAGATTTATTAAATAGGACTCATTGTTTAATTCCTTTAATTATAGTTTGTTGTCCATTTACTTTACTGTTCATTTCTAATTAATTGCAAAGGGTTTTCCTTTAAAGAGTTTTCCTAATTTATTCTCAAGAACAACTTTAGTTCAATTTCTATTTCCTTTTAATTGCTTTAAAGGAGGACTGCCAACTGTAGAGAATATCGGTTTTTGCTTCCTCATTCTTAGATTGATTGTCTTGTTCCAGTTTGATTTCAATTGCATCAATCTCTAGAGGAATGAGTTATTGCTACTATATCCTCAATTGATGGTTGTTTGAGTGAATGATTTAGTTCAGAACATTTCAGTTTCTTGCTGTTCCAATTAGATTTTGTTTCCAGCATTCATTTACTTTTGGATTTTAAGAACTATACTACAAAACATTACTCTTGAGTAAATAGCCGCCTCAGACTGAGTACGCTCTTGAAATAAAAAGTCGTCCCTAGGTTGACAATTAATGAGAAGATAAATAGGAGTTAAAAATACATCTTTTATCACTCAACATTTTCGCGTCGTTGCCGGGGAGAGTGTAGCCATTTCTAAAGAGTAGTGTGCATCTAATAAGTGTCTGTTAGGAAAGAATTTGGTATTAAAAAAGAAAGGTAAGAACCTGCATACAGGAGCATGTAAAAGCCCTGCTCCCACCCCGCTTTCCAATAGAATTGTTAAATAACTTAGGATAGAAATAAATGTTTGAATTTCTGTGTGAATGACTAAAAAAAAAAATAGAAATTTTGGAAAACAAATCTCATGATTTCTCCCAAGTGGTGATGTAAGAACCACCCATTTCACTAACCAATTGATAGGAACATTTGAAGAACGAGCTTCAAACAAACAGACGAAGAACATATTCTACTATTGTAAGAAATGAATCACATTTCTACTTTTGAATTTCCTATAAAGGATCTAGGAGGAGTGACACAAATGCACATAATTCCCCCATCTTCTCTACCAAATTTTCATGGTTTGACAAATGAAGACCAAGATACATTTTTATTTGAGTTCGAAATAATTTGTAGAGGATATGATTATTACACTAATGATTAAAGTTTGAAAGTGTTTCCTCTTACTCTAAAAGGAGCAACTCTCCAATTGTTCATGAGCCTAGGTGGGAACTGCATCCAAACATGGGAGGACATGAAGAATATATTCTTGAAGAAGTACTAATACTATTGAAAATCCAGTGAAGTATTTTCGATATGATACAAGGGGAAGATGAAAGCTTGGAGGACTATGTAGATTGATTTCATTACAACCTTCAAAAATCAAAATATAAGCATTTCGAAAAAGAGATCTTAAAAACACTCATACTCAAAGGAATCAAAGATGAATTTTTAGAACTCTTAAATCTGATAAGAAAAGGTGATATTTTGCAGCTATCATATGATGATGTTTTTGAATTGTGCACAAGGTATTCAAGGGGAATCTCCAAGGCTGGTAAGAATTCTAGAGATGTTTGTTCTTTCTTTTCCAAATCTGCTACAAGAATAGGAGACATAAGAGCTAAAATCAATGTGTTATTTGAAAATTTTAAAGTTGATTGTATTAGCTCTCTAAGTTCAAAATTGGATGTTTTTCAAGTTCAGAAAAATCAAGAATTTGATGAAGTGTTTTGCCCTCATGACCGAAAGGAGCATCCCATAAATAGTTGTTCTTCCTTATCTAGGATGGAAGTATTATATCAAAAAGATGAGGAAGCTGCAACAAGGTCAAAAGCATGGAAATCATGGCCTATAGGTATGATTTAAAACACTTCTTCTCCATTCTCTTACTTGCATAATCCATTATGGAATACTAATGTGTTAGGGTAGCAATGTTAATCTCAATATAACCACCACCAATCTTGTCTACAACTTTGGCATGGTTCACCTTATGATTGCATGACTACTCTCCCTCATAGTGTAGCACAAACACATTCTCCATATCCTTTACTAGCTCTTCCATAATATATTTCTTGCCTATCAAAATTATTCACTCTACCCAATCATCTACATCATCGAAATGCTCCATTCCGTACACAATTTCCTGCTCAACTAATTCCACACCCTCACCACAATAAACCAATACAACATGCTTACAGTGTTGAACTGTAGAATTTACCCACCCTTCCCACCCATTCTATCTCACATGTGCCATTAGAAAAAACTTACAATGAGATTCAGAATGTTTCAAATTGAAAAATTGTAGAAGTTATGGAAAAAAATGAGGTTTCTTTTAGTTTGCATCAACAAGCTATTTTAAAAGCTCAAGAACTTCATGGTATGATGGCTATGGGAAATCAAGAAAGTAAAGGATATATTGAAGATTCGTTTCACTCCATCATTCATTTGCAGAATCACTCCATACTTCAACAATTTTTGACACCATCGTTTCAAGGGAAGTTGGCTTATCATACCCTAATATTCATCAATATGCATTTTTCAAATTTGGGTATGTGCATACATGAAGCCTTATTTCGAAAATGGCTCCACTGGAAGTACTCTTCTACGTAATCATAATCATTTTTCAAATCAAATTAGGTTAGTGTAAAAAATAAAAAAAATAAAAAAATAAATAAGCACATAAATAAATACATCTTGTTTTAATGTAAAACTAGTTGTTGTTTTGTTGCAACATGCTATGGAAATCAACATCGGTGATAAATTTTTTTTTAATTCATTTATGTATGTAGATTAATTATAATGAAAATAATAGTTCTACAAGCACTCATATTCACTTTTATCACCAATTTGAAAAAATGCTCGAATATCATATTTTTTTGGCTTGTGGGCTTGATGGAATTTCTGAAAACACAGTCAGGACAATCATTTTTTGAGAGACCAAAAGGGCATATTTTGAAAACATGTTTCTATCCTAAGTGTCCCTTGATGTCTACTTTCCAACCCAATTTGGATTTGAAACGAAAAAGTTAAAACCAAAACATTGACAGGGTGTCTAGTGGGAAGCTCAGGAACAAAGTTGGGACAGTTGGCTTTTGGGGGCCTAAATGACCATATTTTTAAAACATGTTTCTATTGTAGATAAATAAATGAATATACTTTAATCTGCAATTTAAATCATTTGAATCCGACATCAAACAAAGAATCTATGCTTAAAATATTCATTGTTGTTCTAAGTTGGGTAATCGAAAATGACTCTGTTATGCAGGTTGTTCTAACTAAAATTGACATAACATATTATTGAATTTTTAAAACTTGTTTCCATTGGAGATATAGCTTTAAATTAGCTCTCATATGGATTTGGAGTCACTCAATTTGGACGAAAAAAAAAGAAGTTGTGATTAAAACACCGCTGGTTAGTATGGTCGACCATTGCTCTCCTGTAGGTGACAAATAAATATTACTTTGTTATTTTCTCCGTGGATTTGTTATACAGAGTAAATACTTGTTGTTTTTTTTCAAAATTCTTGGATTAGGGGAGCCCTATCACCTCTCTTTCTCCATGATTTAATTTTTTATTGCAGGTAGACACTCGTTTTTTCGCAGATCCTAGGAGAAAAAGAAAGTCAATTTGTGGACGACTGATTCTTGAAAGAACTTTTAATGAGACAAGGGAATTTCATCTAACTCATTACCCAATGGATTAATAATAGAACAAATGAAGAATTGATTTCCATTTGAAGATTCATATCTTGTCACTGTCGCCAAAACATTTTTCAAGGAGATCATTTTTTTACATAATATCATAGTTGTTGTAACTTAATTTATTTATTTACATATTGTTTTTAAATAAAATGTTGTTTCTTTCTTTATTTCTCTTATATTTTGTGTATCAAGTGTTTCTTCCTTCAAATTGTAGTCCATCCTCAGCACCAATACAATGAACAGCTAATTCATTCTCTGCGTGCTTTCATTCTATGATTGTACATTTTGCTGTTCCTTTCAAAAGAACAACACTTCTGCACATTCACATTGTTGTTGTTATTTTTTAAAGGAACAACAGTTCTGCACTTTCACGTTTTTGCTGTTCCTTTTTGAAAAGAACATCACTTCTGCACTTTCACATTGTTGTTCCCTTTTAAAGTAACAACACTTTTGCACTTTCACGCTATTGTTCCTTTTTAAAGGATCAACACTTCTGTACTTTCACGTTTTTGCTGTTCCTTTTTAAAGGAATAACACTTCTACACTTTCACGTTGTTGTTCCTTTTTAAAGGAAAAATACTTCTACATTTTCATGTTTTCGTTGTTCCTTTCCAAAAGGAACATCACTACTGCACTTTCACCCTTTCACGCTTTTGTTGTTCCTTTTTAAAGGAACAAAACTTCTGCACTTTCACGTTGTTGTTCCTTTTTAAAGGAACAACGCTTCTACACTTTCACGTTTTTGCTGTTCCTTTTTAAAGGAACAACACTTATGCACTTTCACGTTGCTTTTCCTTTTTAAATGAACAGGAGCTCTCATCACGAGTCGGCCTAATCACTTTTGCTACATCCGAGTGAATGGCAGTGTGGTTATCTGGTTACCATGCCAGCACACTGATCTCTTCTGTAGAACAACACTCGAACTATCTAGCTATAAATTGAGGATCCTAGTTCATACGTGTTAAAAAACAACCCTACCAAGGCTATGGATGCCTACTAGCAGCAGAGGCTCTGCTTATGGTATTGAAGTTATATCTTATTGTCAATTATTACTATAATACCCTTTTCTTATTTTTTCTTTTTATGGGAGAAGTTATTTCCTTAATTTTTTCCCCTGTTTTGAACCTTTACGCATGAGAAATTGTTTTCAAATCAATCGCGTCATTTTCAGTGAGAATCATATCAACAAAGCATATTTTTGGCATATTGTTGTCCTTTTTCTTTTTTCCATAACTGATCATCAATCCAAAGCGTCCTATCTTTTATTCATAACTATCTTTACACACTCTTCTCTCATTATAACCATAAATCTTGTCATCCTATCATTGATATGTGTACTCTACTTCATTTACTGTTGTATTGTTCATTCTCTTACCTTGCCGTCAGCATAACACCTTTCATATTCTTTATGGTAATGGAATCCCTTTTCCAATTGGAGGGGGAAATGTATGCATTATGGGATAGCATGCGATATGATTATTGCACTCTGCCAAAACTTGTTGATTTGAAATAATATTAGTATTACATGTATACATAAGTTTTTCTGATTGAAATTTTTGCATGCATCTTATTTGTTGCTATTGAAAACTAACACTATGGATTCAAGAACATTGTATGCAAAATAGTGATTTGTTTACAAGAGAACAACAAGTATGGGTGGGAACCCTATTCGCAGCATGACCACACTATTGCAACTAACCAAAGAGGATTGAGCAACTCGTGAACGTGAACAATTCTTTAGACATGATGTGCTTGCCTGGATTCCACCTTTTGCATCACTTTCAGCATCAACTCTGTCTACATCAGCTTCAACAAATTCCAATCCATATATGTCATTCCACATTTTTCTCTTTGGAGGTAAAACTTGAGGTAAAATAGCATAATTTTCTGATTTATTATGAATTTAGGAGAATTTAATGAAAATCCATTTTGAGCATTATTTATCATCCTTCATTCCACATCTTTAGCACTTCCCATTTTTCAGCGGCATATCATCTTTCATTTTTGGGGAGTGTTGTTTTCATTCATTTCTTTCTTATGACCATGTCATTCATCTTGTTTATCATCCATTGCTATTCTTATTCATTCTAAACACCTCCCTTATTCCATGTTGTTTTACACCAAGCATATAATTCAATAGCTGGTAGCAACCACCCCTATTTCTTTTCTAACATTGCATGGGGGAATGCTAATTATTCAAGGGGGAGGAATTGCTATGCATGATGGATGTTTTCTACTTTCTTTCTCATCTAAGGCATACAATTTCAGTGCAGAAATTGATTTCCATAATATTTTTAAAACTATGAACTCAATTCTTGTGATCTCTAGAAAACATAGATGTATCATTAAAATATACAAACCTAGACAATTTCAAGTAATATTGGTTCATAAAATTTTGGAAATCATGCACTATCACCTACAACCATTTTGTTTATATCTCATGATCCGTGCATCAAAACGATCTGATTTTTGGATCATAGAAGCATTAATATAGTAGAAATCTACTTGAACAATTTCAACAAAATCTGGTTTGTAGTTTTGAGAAAATGGTTAATGAAGTTTATTGTTACTTATATTATATTTTGCTTCATACATACATATAGTTGAATGTCAATGTAAAAATTGTTATGCCTTCATCAATATTGCTAAAAGTGAATATTCATTAATTAGGGAAGAATTCATTTGTCCTCTCCATTTCATGAGCTGGGATGAATAAAATTTTTATTGCCTGGTTAACACATGGGCTTTATCTTTTGGTTGCATGAGGACATGCAATATATTCAGTGTGGGGTTATGTTGGGCTGTGAATATGACCACTTCTTAAACACTTGTTTCATCCATTTTTGCTCTTGTTTGTCATGTAATTTGTTCTAATTTATTATATAAATCCATTTTATAATGATTTATGCACTTATGGATGAATATTATTTCTTTTCCTTTATTTCTAGTAAATTGATGATTATGTATGATTTCATCAATGATAGTTCTAATAAATTGGTTGTAACATTATTCATCATTTGTAGCATTTAATACATTTTCCAGATTGAAGATTTGATCATTGAATATTCCAACTCAGAAATTCGTTGGAATAAGAAGTGACAGTTTTACGATTGCGATTCTGGGCAAATGAAGAAGAATATGGAAAATTTGGAACATGGGTTTTGTCCAGAACGAACCAAGTTAACTTTACCAAAGAATGGTTTTCAAAAATTTGGCTTGTATTGCGAGAAACAAATGGTTCTTTGAAAACAATTTTCTCAGATTTGTTGTGTGGCCATTTTCCAAATCTCAGCTACAAAGCCAAATTCGCCTTGCTCTTGTTCAAAGATAGATGTAAATATATTTTCTTGTCGATCAATTGGTTAGAAAGAATCCAATTTTGTAATAGAAATCATGTTGTAATTATCTCTGTTGTAACTGCTCCCTGATCTCTCTCTATTTAATTGAAAACAAAGATTAGAGATTGAGATGGAGAATTGAGGATTTAGAATCTGAGATGCAGAATTAAGGATTCATGATAGGATAGGAGGAAAAAGGGATTGTTGCATTACCAGTGTAATTCTCAGGGCTTTTTTTGTTGTAAATATTCCATAATTTGATGATTAATATATGATTTGGGAGTTGTTATTCATTCGCCTTATATGAAGTAGCCCAGCAGCATCCGCTGGCAGCTAAGGGCCCAACCTCTGGTGGATTACATTGTTGTTGTGTATCATATATTTATAATTGCTACTTTGTGATGGTTTGATTTAATTCCCATTCCTTTGAATTGCATTACTTTACAGTTTCATGTTTCTACAGTGTGTTGTTATAATGTTTTATGAAATTGTTTTATTGCACAAGTTGAGATTGGATCGCGTGGCTGTTCTTTTCCATCATAACAAAGATCATTATCCTTTTCAACTTATATTCTTATGCTGTTCATTTCCAATGTAAAGCTTCACTGTTCATTTCATACTTTGATATTCATTACAGATTGTTGGTTATTCAATTCCATTAATTAGAGTTTGTTGTTCAGATTTATTAAATAGGATTCATTGTTTAATTCCTTTAATTACAGTTTGTGTCCATTTACTTTGCTGTTCATTTCTAATTAATTGCAAAGAGTTTGCTTTTAAAGAGTTTTCCTAATTTATTTTCAATAACAACTTTAGTTCAACTTCTATTTCCTTTTAATTTATTTAAAGCAAGACTATCAACTATAGAGAACATCGGTTATTACTTGTTCTCAAATTGATTGTCTTGTTTCAGTTTGATTTCAATTGCATCAATCTCTAGAGGAATGAGTTATTGCTACCATATCCTCGATTGATGGTTGTTTGAGTGAATGATTTAGTTCAGAACATTTTAGTTTCTTGCTATTTTGATTAGAATTTGTTTTCAGCATTCATTTACTTTTGGACTTTAAGCACTATACTGGAAAACATTACTCTTGAGTAAATAGCTGCCTCAGACTGAGTACACTCTTGATATAAAAAGTTGTCCCTGGGTTGACAATTAATGTGAAGATAAATAGGAGTTAAAAATACACCTTTTATCGCTAAACAACCACCAGAGATAGCAGAGACAAAATAAAAAACAGTAGACTCGGGAACAATTGCAGAGGGTAAAGAAGAAAAATAGCAAAAGGGGATATCCCCTGAAAGACTGGCAAGGGAAGCAGCAGTTGTGCTTGCTTCATTAACCACTCCAGCTAAGCAAAAGGAAAAAATAAAAAGACAAACATCTACGTATTTCGAAGCCAGGAGGATCACCAGGATTAAGGTGGTCAAGCCCCAACCACCATCAAAGGAACCCATTACCATTGAGGATGCACCTACTGTAGCAAGGGAGGAATCTCCATCCAAAATCTCTATCACTTATGAGAGAGGGACTCCAAAGACCTCCCCCTGGAAGGAAAGGATCAAATTGATGGACTCCAAAGTAGTCCTACAGGAGGCTCAAACCTCCCTATAGGAGACACTGGCCAAGCTTAAAGAAACTAAAAGATTAGAAAAGCAGGCAAAAGAACAGTGGTAAGAGGAAGGAAAGGAAAAGGAAATACATGAGCCAAGCCCTGAGCCAAATTTAGGCTCCTATTACAATATTCTAGAAGAGTCAAAACCCGCACCTGGATGTAGATTGCTAAATATAAAGGAGTTGAAGATATAGGGCACATGGAAAACAAGTTAAGAGAGTTGAGCAGGGAGTTGGGCATGGTACGACACATAGAGAGCATTAGAAGAGCCCAACTACAGGAAGAAAAAGAACTGCTAAGAAAGCAATTACAGGAATGGGAACCTCAAAGGGGAGACAAGCTGCCAACCTTGGAAGGGCAGCAACAACAAGAAGGACCCCTAGCAGACATTGAAGCAGCACAAAAATAGTAGCAAGAAGAAGAACAACAGACGGATGTTGAAACGCTGATGAAATGGAAGCAAGAAAGAGAGTCTCAGGCAGCAACTGAAGTGCTGATTTTGAAAAAAAAGTTGTAGGAAGAGGAAGCCCAGATGGCCTGCATGGCCAGCTGGGCAATCGAGGCCTTGCAGTGAAGACAGCCAGCTAGATCCTATGCACTGTATCTCAAAGACCAATGGCTCCAATTCCTGATTAAAGCATTGGCCCAGAGGGGCACCATCCCCTTTCAAGATTATGGTCATTTTATGGAGTTATGTGATCATAGTTCAACCAAAGATAAAGCAAAGCTAGAAAAATTCTACCTACACAATATGGCACTTCCAGACATGAACTTATGGGATCCAAATGCTACATTTGGATACCTACAGCTCATGGCTATGGCTTCCTAGATGAGCCATGAGGAAAATAGAGTAGGGGAAATTCAAAAGATAATGCCAAAAGAGATAAGTGAGCCTCTGATGATAAGGGCTGAACTATCAGAACCATTGGATCTCATCTATGCCCGTGAACACCTTGCAACCAACCCCCAAATTCTCCCTGATTATGTTGGCAGGGAAGCAGAAGCCATTGCTCATTTTGAAGATATGGAGAGATTGTTTAGTGATGACTGCCTTCATGCATGCATGAGGAGGTGGAATACATTGCCACATAGCTAAAGGATCAAGGAGTATCACTCCCCAATAAAAATTAGAGAGGCCATAAGGAGAGTACCATTATACAAAAACTCAATGTAAAAGCTGAAAGACAACTGGATTGGCCTTAAGTTCAGTCCTCCAATACTGTTAGGACTGTTGGAAGGATTTAAGAAGGAGGAAGAACAGGAACAATGGGAGGAAGTGGACAGGAAAGCAAGTTTCCATGACAGAGAGGAAGACATCACATCAGAGGCTTGGGATGTCAGGGAAGTTGTTAAAGCTATTAAAGATGAAGAACTGGATTAGTTGCTTAGAGGATCAACACCCTATTCAATAGGGGGGTGATGATAAACCCTAGAAACGGGTAACTATATGGGTTCATTATCCCTATTATTTTCATTTAATCCACCATTCCCAATAGTTTTTTGTATTTTTTTTAATATATTTATGTGAATAGATTGAATGGGGATGGTCACTTTTCCATGTGGTCTAATGAGTGTTTATTGCAGATTTTTTGGACAATTTTGGACAAAGACCAGGAATTTATGAGCAAAATGACAGCCAAACTCGAGGAAACAGGGATGAGGACTTATAGGAGTGATGTTCCCTTCATTAAATGACCCCTTCCCTGAATTATTCATCAACAGCTCAGAGTGCAAAGGCCCATGCTGATGATTCCAAGGGGCAGCCGAGCAAGTCAAGTAGGGTTGTTGTTATCTTTAGTTCCAAGCAGCTAAACTCCTTAAGTTTGGGAGGACTGTTGGGATTCCTCACTTGTATAAATAAGAAGGCTTCAAGCCTCATTAGGTGGGCCATTTTATATTATATTTTTTCACTATTGTGCAGCTTTGTACTCAACTCATTTTTGAGCTCTTTTTGAAGACAATTTTGTGATGTAACTGTTATTTTTTTATCAATGAAGATGAATCAGGTTTTGGACCAGCACTGATCTTTTCTAGATGGCTGAATCTCTTGGTTTAGGGCCCAACCCAAGTGCCCATCATCTCCTTTGTGTATTTATATTCTTTTACTTGCATTCATGAGATAATTTCTATTGTTTAGGTTAATCTTGCTTTCTTAAATTAGGTTGTTTTTTATGGTTAGAATAGTTTTTTTTGCTTCAAGTTGCTTAAGTAGTTTTCTGCAGTAATAGAAAAAGATCCAAAAAGGCTGCAAGTAGGTCTTAATCTCCTTTCTCCCTCCTTGGGACCATGATTTGAGGTCAAGGCACCACTGCTGCCACCAAAAACACAGTTTTTTCCCTCCTAATGCAATTGCTAGTGTGATGTTTTGAGTTGGAGAAGTTGATATTAGTTTGGATTCACCCGCTTAAATTATTTCACGTTCATTTATCATGGTTTTCTTTCATAATCTCCTATTCATAAAGTTTTGTTCAACATTTTCCTAGTTTTAAGATAGAATTAGGTTAAGGTAGACAAAACTCTTTTTTTTGGTTCTTGCTTTGGTCAGTTTTGAGAAGTAAGTGTGTAGCTCTCTTGTACAAAATTCCAACTTACAATTCCTCCATACCACAACCTTTACCAGTACATCTCTCAAATATTTCCCCACTCTTTTGTTGTATTTCGCCAATCTGCCCTAATTCCCGCATTTTCCCATAAAGTTGCTTTCTTGCCTTTTGAACAAATCCAACCACCTCCTTCAGCCCTGATCCTCATTGGCAAAGTTATAGACCCCTCAACACCTTCATAAAACCTTTATTTCTCCTTTCCCATCATTTTTCCACCTTCAAACCTCTAGAAACCACTTTCGGCCTCCTCTTGTAGATCCTCCTATAGAATCTCCTGTAGATCCCTTGCAGCCTCCTATAGAATTTCCTGCGAGGGATTTTTCAAAGTCTCGTCGCAATGGAAGTCTACAGAAGGGTACTAGGGACTTCTTAGGACCTCTCCACACCTTCCTCGCCATCTACAAAATCTAACTCCATCTTCCTTTGCCACCAAACCTCTACACAGTCACAACTAGTCAAACCATAAGCATAATAATTCCACATAAACATACTCAAAAGTACAAAAAGATGATTTCATCTCATTTCTCTTCAGAAGTAGCTTGAATAAATGAAAATTCTCTTTTTAGTAATCAATGGCACCCATCTCAGTAGTTTCCATCTCTTTTCTTGCACAACTAGGGTTTTCTAGGGTTTCCGTTTCATTTCAGTTTTCCTTCTCTTTTTGCAAGTAAAATAGCCTCTATAGAGTTAGCTTTCTTCCATCACAGAAAAGATTCTTCTAAGAACTCATATAAGTTGGCTCAAACTCCTAGCGAGCTTGTGCTATCTGATCAAGTGACAGCCTGCAGGTAAGAGCTAGTACTTGTGCATATAGCACCATCACTTCCAACTTTGTTATGAACTACCGGTTTGATAAAAGTAAAGAAGGAAGCCCCAAGAGTTGCAACATTATTGCTACAATACAGGAGCTCACTAGCAGTATGAATTGCTAATAGTTTAACAAGGTGGTGCATTGCCTTAGCTTTGTATTAGAGCTTGTGAGTGAGAGAGAGAGTTATCATCC
This sequence comes from Pinus tabuliformis, assembly GCA_031772625.1. NCBI lineage: Eukaryota > Viridiplantae > Streptophyta > Pinopsida > Pinales > Pinaceae > Pinus > Pinus tabuliformis. The sequence continues at coordinate 265,650,497 of CM062814.1, read as the reverse complement.
ATTTGGGAGACCCTTTTGAGAGTGAATGCTTGAAGAAACATACCAGTTGTACCCTTCGAGAAGGCTTGCGATGTCAAGGCTTGGTTTTAAGCTTTACATTTATTCATTTTAATATAATCAATGGTGATTTCCTATGTCTTGTGTAAAATATACTTGATAGCTTATGGTTCCTTGACTCTGTAAGTAAATAGATCATTATTTTATTCTGATACATGTTCTATTGTTCTCTTGTGTTATTTCAAGTAAATTGCTCATTGAGGAGAAGGAAACGATAACTGAAGTAGTGCAACAAAAGCTCCATCGAACATCGGTTTGAAGTCGGCTTTTTCAACAATGGCTGTTTAAGGAAATTAGTTGTTTTTTTGTCTTCCTATGACTAGACCCACTCTAGGGCTAGATGTTGGGTTGTGTTATATTATTTCCACGTAGTTAATAGGGGGTTTGAAGGGCACCCGTAACCCCACTTTATGGACCATATGTTAGGTTGGGCGGACCCACCTATGGTTTTGTGCATGATTTTCACACATGTTTTTTGGATGCGATGGTTTTCGGTCCATGGTATTGGATGCTTCGGCATGTATAAATATGTATTGTAACATTGAAAGGAACATAATGAAAATCAAGCTGGTAGTCCCGGTTTTGGGATCCAGGGAAAAATCTCTGTGCATATGTGTTTTATGGGTTATGCTCTCGCATTGTTTATTTTCTTTGTTTAAGAATTCGTATGCAGGTAATTTCTGTAAAGGGTTAAAACCTACACTAGAGGGGTTGCCTCTATCCATAGAAGGAACATTTCCTACATCACAAGTGGATATATGCCTATGAACTATGTTACAATGAGGCTCCAAGGCTTATTTATTATTAAGAAATAATGAAAACCCAAATTATCCAAAAACCTTACCCTAGGAGATGATGCACCAAAGTTGTAGGCCCTATTTGGGTAAATTGGTACATTAATCTTTTCGGGGTCGTAACATTGGCATACGATCTCCATTGTGCTATCATAATACCATGTTTCGAAGATTTTGAATAGGAGGCCACAAAAAAATAATGCCCTTTACTCCATCCATTCATTTTGTTTCTCTAATTTCCCTAAAAATGTCATTTAGGGCCTCAAAACTGCTCCAGAAGTTCAATGCCCAAAAAATTGCCAAAAATAGTAAATTGTGCTAGAATTAAGGAAACTAAAAAACTGAAAGAGATATTTTTGGGAGTCCAAGTGGAATAGGAGGGTAGCCACTAATATCCACCTTCATTAGCCCTATCCCATAGGAATAAATGGTCCCAAGTGCATTGAGTGCCTCTATGAGATGGGGAAAAATTTGTTGAACTTTGTCCGTGGTGACCCACTTTCCTTGGCGTAAGAGTTGGTCAACTTTGAGAAACTGATACATTTGGATATTTTGGTTCTGAGTGTTCTTGATATGTGTGTCCATGATCCAATCAGTTGTTTCATGTTCCATGCAATATGGGTTGGGCGATTTTAGTGTTAGTTGTTCCGCAATGTGAGATGTGTGTAACAATGGTGGAAAGTATGGTTGAACGTAGCTCACATTGAACATTGGGTGCAGAACAAGGAAGAGTGGAATATTGAGCTCAAAAGGAACTATCCCCTACAACCTTGGTGATGGAGTATGGCCCATATCGAAGTGGGTGAAGCTTGCAATGGAGTCCAGTGACACACTCGTTCTTAAAATGTATCCAAACTTTGTCGCCCGTCTAGAAGTTATGTGGCACCCATTTATGATTGTGGCACTACTTTTACTTACCATTGGCTTTGTCCAATATATCATGGACCTACTGGTAGATGTGTTGAATGCACTCAATCAACTTTTATCCATGTCACCTTTGGACTCGACATGAGACGAATATGCCCGAGAATTTTCAAATGGTATGGCCACATCAATAGGACATAATGGCTAAAATCCCAACCTTACTTGAAAGGGGTTGTCACCTGTTCAGATGTCGAGAGATTTGTTGTTGTTGTGATGGACAGAGGGGAAGATTTCATCCCATGTGTGTGGATTATTTGAGTTATACATGTACATAATATGTATGATCATCCTGTTGATGACTTCTATTTGGCAATCAGTTTCGGGATGGAAAGTCGTGGACCTAGAGAGTTTGGTATCCAGCATTGACCAAGGACTTGACCAAAATGCCCTTATGGATGTGTTGTCCAAATTAGAGAGAATGGAATGTGGGATCCCAAAGTGTACCCACACTTGCTCAAAGAAGGTCTTAACAATGGCCTCTCTTCTGATGTTCTTCTTGCAATTTGCCATAATGTCCATCTTAGAGAATCTATCTATGATCGCAAAAATGTAGTCATTCCCATGTTTAGTAGATGGAACCCCTCACATGTAATCCATGGATATGAATTCCCAAGGTCGACAAGTAGTAGGAAGAGGAGTATACATGCCTTGCTTCTTGATGGTTAGTTTGGAAATGATAGAGGTAGTGTAGGATTTAATGAACCCTCCAACATCTCGATGAAGGTTTTGCCAATAAAAATACTTCTATAGTACTTCCACTATTTTCTCTAGTCTGAAATGTCAAGCGACTTGACTACAGTGCACCTCCCAAATCATCTTGGCACACTTGCTTGATAGAACAAATATGTGTCCCAGGTGGTATAACAGCGCATCCTAGAGGTCAAAATTTGGAACGTTCTTACATTCAAGTAGTGTCTGGTATGTGCTTCTAAATTTTGGATCGCTCTCATAAAGATGTGACCACCATGAAGTCTCGTGCCCGCACGAGTCAAGAATAATGATCAGTGCCATGACTGGTGATCGAATGAGGTAATCTACAACATTATTGATGTTTTCATTCTTGTACTTAATGTCAAAATGGAATTGTTGCAGCTATATGGACCATTTCTCATGGTTATCATTCTACAACTTCCCTTGTGTCTGTATGATCTCTATAGTTCAATGGTCTATGTGGATGACAATTTCCTTCCCCTTAATGTAGTGCTTCCATTGATGAAAGGCCTAGACAATGGAATACATGTATTTTTCATAAGTGGGATACTTTCAGACATTGTCTCAAATTGTCTCATTATGATAAGGAATTGGATGCCCCTCTTGAGTAAGAATTGTGCCAATACCATAGTCGAAGGTGTCTGTCTCAATCTCAAATAGTCATTGCGGGTCTGGTAATATGGGCATTGGTCCATAGCAGTGAGGATTATCCAACTCTGCAAACACCTTTTTTTGGCTTCGGATGAAAAAATAAATTGTTTTTCTCCACCCTTGATGATTTGACTTAAAAGGCCAAGTTATATGAGAAAACCCCAACATGAACCTGCGGTAGAAATTGGCAAGACCCAAAAAACTATGAAGCTATATTAGAGTGGTTGGGGCTAGCCAATATCAAATGAATTGTATCCTTCCTTGGTTAATAGGAAAACCATTCTCATCAATGATGTACCCTAGTTATTGAACGTGGCTGATGCCAAAACTACATTTCTCCAAATTGGCGCACAACTTGTGTTGTTGCAAGGTTTGAAGGACCTGTCGATTATGTGGGAGATTCTCTTTCCAAAAATGGTTGAAGATCAAGATTTCATCTAAATACACCACCACAAATTCATTTTTGAAGGCTCACAACATGTCCTCCATCAATCTCATCAAGGTTGCAGGGCATCTGTCAACGCAAATGGCATGACCAACCATTCGAAAAGGTGTTCCCTAGATTTGAACGCAATCTTCCACACATCAGAGGATTCGTGTAACAACCCTGGTTCAAATTTCATGTAATAAAAGTTAATAAATGAAAAATTAGACCATGGTTAAGGGACACTTATTCAAAGTTGAATGATTGGAAAAAGATATCCTAGTGGGCATCAGTTGATGTATGTTTTGGCTAAGGAAAATTGGCAAAGGCAAAGGCATTAAAAGGAAAAAAGGCATTTTGACACATTTATTTATGAAAATCAAGGAAATTAGGAGTAAATGAAGGTGAAAGGTCACAAATTTCATTTGAGGAGGAAAATCAAGGAAAATAATGGAAATTGAAGAAAATATAGGCCTCATTAATAAAAAGGATTGTGAGGATTAGTTGGTAACCTTCTATTAGTTTAGATTTAGTGCTCTCTCATTATTCTCTCTCTCTCTTACTCTTCATGACTTAGAGTTTTCTTCAACCACTATAGTTTGAAGTAAGGAAAGGAAAACCATGAAAGTATCAAGGAAGGAAAGCTGGATCAAGCACATTTGCTAGAAATACTTCTAGGTGACCTTTTGCATGTGATTTCCTAGTTGGTTTGTACATGAATGGATTTTCATGTTTGTGTATTCTTCTCTTGTTCCCGCTAACATTGTTTTTCCGGGTTATGACAATGAATTTTAGCCTAACCATGACTTTTTCTAGATTCCATGGTGTTAAGATGCTTATTTTCATTTTTGAGCTTTGGTTTGCTAGATGGATTTCAGAATTTAGGGCATAGGTGGTCTCAAGTTCCATTACCAAAGGCCTAGGAATCCCTTGACTAGTTTTGGCGGGATACATAGTAAAGCATGTGGGAGAAGTCCAAGTTTAGGGCCTAGTGATCTAGGTTTTCATTGTGATAAATCTTCAGATAATTATTTCGTTTTAGGGCCTAGTGATCTGGTTTCAATTGAGATAAAGCCTGAAAGACAACGAGACAGAAATTCCTCATGTATAGTGATAGATTTTAGATAGCATTCCAAGTTTGGTTCGGTTATGATTGGAGAACTCGTTTTGGTGTGACCAAAGTTTGATGAGGGTGGAGGTGGTTTAGCCTCTACATTTGCTTGGTTGTCTTTGGAATGGCTGTTCTATGATATCCATCTTCCATGCTTGAAATATGGCACAAGGGTGACTGTCTGAAAGAGAGATTTTGTTCAACCATGTCCATGGTTTGGTGGTACGTGGAAGTCTTGAATCGAGTTGGAGTTGCCTATGATTAATAAAAGATAAGTTCTCTTACATTTTCACTTGTGTATATGTGGATTAAATGGTTTTCTTATCTATGATATTTACATGGTTTTATGCTAGTTATAAACATGGTTAGATGATTAGTTCATGCCATGATTATTTTATTTATTTCCTTGTAATTGTTAAATGAATGGATGCAAGAAACCATTGATGATGTAATAGTTCCTTGGATAAGGAGGTGACTCTTGTGGTTAGGTTTCATAAGTTATTTCAATAATTTATGCTCTGTCTTATATCGTAGACCTGTAGGTTGTATTGATGTCAAGTGTTTGAAAAAATCTTAGTCCCGGTTTGGGATGATTATGCCTAATCCTCAGCTTGATTTTAATTCATTAGCATTGTTATCATGTTTTTAATGAACCTTAAAGGTTCCAACAAGTTGGACCGAGGCCAAGAAGTCCAGGCTAGAAAAATGGGTCAACTTCTAGGATTGCTAGCCCACACTACATTACCCTAGGGACTAAAATTTTTGGGTGAAGGTTGGAAAGAATTATAACTCACGTGGGTTGTTTCTATGGTATGTTACATTTCCCTAAGTTGCTCAAACAACAGTGCAACTCAATGACAAGATGTATTAGTGGTTGGCTTGTCTCCCAAGGGCTTTTCTGATCGCGTTGGATGATTGTGTGTGATTTTTTGTTGATTCCACTTCCTTAAGGACACACAGGTGTTTGAATCCCATCATAGTAGCCTCTCATCTCATGTTTACCCTAGTTGGCATGATTTATTTGTGTAGTCCTCGGAGGGGGTGTTACAGATTGGTATCAGACCATGGTTCACCCCTCAAATGGGATCGACAATGTGCGGTTGTCATGCATGCATGTTAGTTGCATGGGTGACACTTAGAATTGTGTTCCATGTGCTTGAAGAATTGCATCATGTTGATCATGATGGTAGTAAGATTCGATGAGGAATTTGACAATTGATTTTGTGGAATGTATCGTGGGAGGTACATGATTGGTTACTTGGTTATTTTGAAAATTAATTTTATGCAACTTCAATACCTTACTATATGTTAGGATACAATTTTGAATATTTTGATTACATGTATCAACATTGTAGCTTGATTACGAGAATTGATCTGTTATGCTCAACTACATGAGTTTATGTGTATGTGTAATTGACTAGGAATTTCTTATGCATATTGACGGTTGCATGTGGCAATGTATACAATGGAGTAATGGTTTTTTCCATGCATGAGGTTGTAGCATGAGTGATGATATCGCCTTGCATTGATGGTTGGACCTAACTTGAGTGATTCTTATTTATTGATAAATTTAATCACATATGCATATATGATGTTATGATTTTGTGATACAAGTATCACACCGATTATGGTGATATTGTAGAGAAGGCCTCCTTCCCGAGCTACGTTAATGTACATTGATTTATTGTGATTTGGTTTATCTAACATATTACACATTGTGGGAAGAAACATGAATGGGTAGGAAGATGGTTTATTACAAAGACTCTCCTTATGAATTTGAAGATAAATATGGTGGTGGGAATCCTACCGATTTGGATGTTATGTTGAGAAGATTGAATGAATAAATAAGAAGTTGCAAAGAAGACAAAGACAAGCTCATGCAGGCATAATAGAAACAAGCAGAGGTGAATGTGATACTACTTTATAGTTTTTCATATTTGCAATGACGGGGACCACTTCAGAGCAGAAATGGATAAGAGGAAAAGACTAATGGGGCATATGGAAGCAGGTCACATAATAGACATAGGTCAAATAGATCTGAAACGATCATAGATGGCAGGATGTTGAACTCTATGGATAGGAGACGTACTCGAAATAGGTATTATTCTATTTCTAGTTCTGATAGGCATCATGATTGTCATCATTAACATGTTTATAGGAGGAGTGATAAGGGATACTTTCCAGATGAGTTTAAGAAATTGAAGTCACCTACCTTTGATGGGAAAATGAAGAAATCACAAGATGCAAAGGCTTGGTTTCTTGGTATGATGAAATTCTTTAGATTTCATGATTACTCAAAAAACATGAAAGCAAGAATAACCACTTCCAGTGTTAATGGTAAAGCAGATATTTGGTGGCAATATGTCAGGAATGTTAAAGGTATGTTGTAGAGGCTACAACCACCCTCCAAAATTTTTCCTTAGCTCTGTTTTGGAGCCTCCCTTCCAACTTTTTACAACATCTTGGCTTGCTTCGTCAAGTTCATAAGCTTCAATATTTTTCTTGCACAAAGGTAGTTTGTCGATCACAGGTTGAAGCATTCCCCTTAGAGTTTGTTCACTCGGACTTTGTCTAGCTGTAGGTTGTTGGGTTGTGTTATATTCTTTCCATGGCTAGGCCATGTATTTAACTGGGGAGGTAGAAGGGGGGTGCAATGTTGCCATTATGATACATATGTTATACTTGATGGCAACCTACTCATCTCAGATGATAAATTATAGTGCAAGAAAGTTTACGCACTTTCGTGAAGACAAAAGTTCACGCACTTTCATTAAGATAAAAGTTTATTTCATGTACAGAAAAGTTCATGCACTTTCATGAAGATAAAAAGTTCTTTCATGTAAATAAAAGTTCACACACTTTCATGCAGAGAAAAATTTGTTTCATGTAGAGAAAATTTCACACACTTTCATGCAGAGAAAAGTTTCTTTCATATAGAAAAAAATTCACGCACTTTCATGCAGAGAAAAGTTCCTTTCATGAAGAGAAAAGTTCCCGCACTTTCATGGTTGGCTCATGGTATTAGTCCCACAATTTTTGATCCTATGGTTTTGGTTCGTGGTATTGCATCCAAAAGTGTTGACCTCAAGTATTGGGTTCATGGTATTGTGTTATTATGGTTTTGGACCGTGGTATTGTGAAAGGCCTAAGACTATAAAAGAGGAAGGAGATCATTTGGCAAGGCAATTAATATGAATGAATTGAATATCTAATAAGCGCTAGATCTGAAATATTTGTGATTGGGGTTATGGTACAGATCTAGATCTGAATGAAGGAGGAACCTTAATGCAAAGAAGGATAAGTTTTATTGATGGGTCATAATCTTTTGGCTTGAATGATAATATTTTTGCATGATTTTGATCTGTTATATGTTGCGCATGCTTGATCTATAAATCTGATAATCTGGGTTAATCAGTGTCTGAATATTTGAAAGAGTGAATTATCTTTCATAGATCTGTATGCAGGTTCAGTGAAGTGAAAGAGCGTATACATGCTGGTTCAGTGAATGCAAACGGCGTATACACAGTATTCTGGGTTCAGAATTTGGTGTGTGGTTATTGTTACTGTGTTTTGGGTACAACTGTCAGAGAAGTGTTTACTTGATTCAGTGCCAATTGGGGAAAAGGAGATTGTTTGATGCAGATATACTTGATGAATTATTGATGTTCATGGATCCAGTCTAAAAATTTATGAAACGTGGTCCCTGGAAGAAAGAGAAAGTTGTAGCCTTCACTAGGCCAGCACCTACGTACTAGTATCTTGGCTAGTACAAGAGCTAAGTGGGTTGTAGCTCTCTTCCAGGAGAAGCTGGAAAACGAGAGAGGGTTGTAGCTCTCTACAGGTTGTAGCTTGCGTACTGGTAAAGGATTGCACCAGTACATTGTAAAAGGAAGTTTCTAATGAAAGAAAGATAGAGACAAATTGCAGTAGGTGGTTTTCACCCACATTAGGTTTCCACCTTATATCTTGTGTTCTTGTGTGTGACTGTCTTTTTTTTTGTTTTACTCATCTGGTTACTATTTATTTCACTTAGATAGACAGATTAATAATCAACATCTAAAAGATAAAGTAAATCATAATTTTGCATTGTATACGTGGGTTTCCTTCTACATAGTTGCGTATATACGCGGGTTTTACTTACTGAAGTAGCATATATCCTCTGATTTTTAAAAGGGAGTATTTGGCTTGATAATATTGGTTCACCCCCCCCTCCCAGTATTATTTCCAAAAACTAGTATCAGAGCAAGTACTTCTGAAGAAGCTTGATCACTTGGAGGAAGATCCATCATCATGAGCAACTACGAGAGAGAACCATCTATCAGGCCACCGATTTTTGATGCGACAAAATTCGTATATTAGAAGGTAAGAGTTATCGCCTATCTTCAATCTCTTGGTACAAAATTCTAGGATATCATCGATACAGGGTACACTTTTCCATCGGCAACTCCTACAGATCCGACTGAGAAGAAGAAATATGAAACAAATGTAAAGGCAGTCAATAGCCTATTGGGATGTCTATCTCAATTAGAATTCATCAAGGTTATGCAGTATAAATCCACAAAGGAAATATGGGACAAGATTGTTCTGAGCTATGAAGGAGATGAATAGGTAAAACAAGAAAAACTTCAAACCCTCATAATTCAGTATGAAAATCTCAGAATGCACAATGATGAAAGTGTGGCTAACTATTTCCTTCGTGTAGATGAGATTGTTAAGTGTATGAAAAACTTGGGTGAAGAAATAAAAGAGGCTGTTATGGTTGAAAAAGTTCTAAGATATTTGTCCCCTAGGTTTCAATCTAAAGTTTCTGCAATAGAAGAAAAAGAGAATCTACGAAACCTTACCATGTCACAGCTGCATGGGATTCTAACTGCTTATGAAATGGGGAAAGGAGGACCATCGAACAGGAGAGAAGTTGTTTTCAAGGCTTCAGGCAAAGGAGACTTCTATGAGTCAGGACATGTGTCAGAAGAAGAAGAAGAATTAAATTTTGTCAAGAATCTTCAATGGAGTGCTGGAAGATTCTAAGGTAAGTTACCTTTCAAATGCCTTGCTTGTGGAAGAGTCGGTCATTATGCTGCCAAGTTTCCTCATAAGGATAAGATTGACAAAGGGAAGGAACCTGTTAGATGGAACAAGAAACAAAATGCAACTATGAAAAGTTACTACACTCATGAAGACAGTGATGGCCTATCAAATAGTGATGAAGATGAACGAGGTAATGATTATAAACTTTTAATGGCTTTTGAAGATGATGATTACATGGATGCTATAGATGTAGATGGTTTTTATGAAGAGATTTCTAGACTAAAAACTTGTTTAGAAGAAAAGGATATGATCATTGATACTCTGCAATTCCAACTTGATGAAAAAGAAAAATTTCTTGAGAAGTTAGAATGTGAAATTGTTGGCCTTAGAAAAGAAATTGAGAAAACCAAGGCTCTTAATCTTAAATTTGTTAAAGGATCTGAAACTTTGGATGAGATTATCAATGTACAACATTCTCCACTAATCAACAGAGGTCTGGGGTATAATGGAGAAGCATCTCAAGCATCCACCTCAAAGAGTTATCTTGATGCAGCAAGGAGGAATGAGCAAAAGCCCAATGGAGATCACCACGTAAGACAGGGATGAATTACATCAAGAATAAACAAAGACTACTAGGTAAATCAGGGGCAATCCATCTTAAGGGTGAACAAAAGCTACAACCAACCACAGGTAAAAACTTCCCAATTTGCTTCGAGAATGGATGACAATAGAAACTACAATCATTTGGCTAGTAGATTTGATAATCGTAGAAGTTTCTTTAATGCCCAATGTTTCTCTTGCCATAACTTTGGTCACAAAGCAGCTCAATGTGTTGCCTATAAAACAATAATGACTAGAGAAGCTCAAAAACAAAGAAGTATGACTGGGATTATGAAAAGGACCTATAACAAATTTTCGGCCCTTGAAAATGAAATTGAATGTTCTATCTATAATAACTTCGATCATGAAGATTCTGAAAGTAGAAGCAGGTTTCGGCAGACAAGGGAACAAGCCTCAAGCACCAGAACATGGAGAATAAAGGAACCACAACCAAAAATATGTGGGATATATTTTTATGCAGAAGGACAAGAAAATCTATGGTACATCGACAGTGGATGTTCAAAGCATATGACAGGTGATAAAGAAAAACTTGAATCATATAGTGTTTTAGAAAAGGAAAAGAAAGTTTCTTTTGGAAATGATACCCCTGCAGTCATAAAAGGAAGAGGCACTTCTCAGTTGAAAGGAAAGGTCAAAGCTGGAAATATTTTGTATGTTGATGGCTTGAAGCATAATCTACTGAGTGTTAGTCAGATGTGTGATCAAGGAACCGAGGTAACATTTCGATCAAATGGATGTAGTGTTCGTGATCTTGATAGAGGAAAAACAATGATCAAAGGTAGAAGAACTCCAAATAATTTATACATATTTGAAGAAGGACAACGACAGTGTTATTTGAGAAAGGATGATGAACATTGGTTATGGCACTGGAGGTTGGGGCATATAAGCTTTTCACAAATAAGGAAAACATGCAAATACCAGGCAGTTCATGGTCTTCCAAATATCAAAATTCCAGACAAAAAAATATGCAAATCATGTCAGTTTGGTAAGCAAACCATAACTAACTTCCCTGAGAAGGAAGGATCAGCTAGCACGCCTCTTGAGCTAGTCCATACAGATGTATGTGGTCCATTTAGGACAAGGTCACCTCGAGGAAAATAATACTTTATATTATTCATTGACGACTTCTCCAGGATGGTTTGGTTAGGACTTATGAAGCACAAAGACGAAGCATTCGAAAAATTCAAATCCTTCAAAGCCTTGGCTGAAAATGAATCACATCACAAAATTATGTGCCTCAGGTCTGACAGAGGTGGGGAGTTTACCTCAAATGAATTTTTCGATTTCTTTGAAGAACATGGAATAAGAAGGGAATTCTCTACAGCTAGGACTCCTCAGCAAAATGGTGTGGTGGAAAGGATGAACAGAACGGTCCAACAAATGGCTCATGCTATGCTTGATGAGTCTGGAACTCCCGCAACCTTCTGGTGTGAAGCTGCATTTGCTGCAGTTGTTATTCTCAAAAAAAAAAATGTCTGAGTGAACAACACTCAAACTCCTCATGAGCTGTGGTATGGTGATACTCCTTCGGTAAAGCATTTCGAAATTTTTGGAAGCAAATGCTATATTAAGAATAATGATGAACATCTTGGAAAACTTGAACCTAGAGTAGATGAAGGCATTCTCCTTGGTTATTCTCCCCACAGCAAAGCATATAAGTGTTACAATAAAAGACTTCGAAGAACTGTTGATAACATTGATGTAGTGGTTGATGAAAAAGGATACGTTCCTAGGCAAGTAAATTATGAAAATATCAAAGAGGATGAAGACTACTCTCCAAATCAGACTGATGATGAAGAAGAACCTCAAGAGGCACCAGAGGAATAGATAAGGATAGAAGAGAAGACTCCATCCAGGTATGTTCATAAGAATCATCTAGAATCTCAAATTTTGTGGCAGAAAGAGGCAGGTATACAAACAAGAAGAACAATTGCAGAAGCCTCAAGCTATTTCGATTTTCTCTCCTCCACTGAGCCACAAAATGTAAAAGAGGCATGCAAAGATGAATGCTGGGTCAAGGCAATGGATGAAGAACTTGAGCAGATCAAAAAGAACAACACTTGGGAGTTGGTTCCTAGACCAAAAGAGAAGAATGTCATAGGGACAAAATGGATCATTAAAAATAAGTTGAATGAAAATGGAGAAGTGATTAGAAGCAAGGCTAGACTTATTTGTAAAGGGTATGCTCAACAAGAAGGAATAGACTTTGAAGAAACTTTTGCTCCCATTGCTAGACTAGAGGCCATCTGAATGTTCCTTGCTCTCTCAAGCTTTCAGAAGTTCAAAGTATTTTAAATGGATGTGAAATCGGCCTTTCTAAATGGAGACTTAGAAGAAGAAGTGTACATTGAGCAACCATATGGTTTCATTCTTGGGAATGATCCAAATCTTTTATGCAGAGTAAAAAAGGCTCTCTATGGTCTTAAACAGGCTCCGAGGGCTTGGTACTACCGTTTGGACAAATATCTTCATCAACAAGGATTCTCAAAAGGATCAGCAGATAGCAATATTTATATAAAAATTGAAAATGACAAATTGCTAATACTTGTTGTGTATGTAGATGATATTATCTTCGGCAGCATTGAAGAAGCTATGAGTCAAAACTTTGCCTTGGTGATGCAGAAAGAATTCGAAATGTCTTTGCTTGGAGAACTGACATACTTTCTTGGACTGCAAATTCAACAAAATGAAGGCGGTATATTTTTGTCTCAAACCAAGTATCTCAAGCAGATCTTGAAGAAATATGCATGGAAGATTCAAAACCAGTGTGTACCCCTATGGTTACAGGATGCAGCCTCAGTGCAAATGATGAATCTCCAGCAGTGCATCAACCAACCTATAGATCCATGATTAGAAGTATTCTTTATTTGACAGGTACTCGACCACACATCATGCATGTAGTGGGAATAGTTGGAAGATTTCAAGAAAATCCTAAAGAAGCCCATTTCTAGGCAGTAAAGAGAATTTTCAAGTATCTTCAAGGAACTCAAAACTATGGCTTATGGTATCCTAGAGATACAGATCTCACTCTACATGCTTATACAAATGCAGATTGGGTTGGAAGCATAGATGACAGAAAGAGCACAAGTGGTGGAGCATTCTTTATGAGTTCCATATTAGTATCTTGGTTTAGCAAGAAATAGAGTTCGATTGCTTTATCTACAGCTGAAGCGGAATATATGGCTGTTGCATCTTGTTGCACTCAACTTCTTTGGATGATGCAAACCTTGCTGGACTTTCAAATCACTTGTACACCACCTATCTCCATCTTATGTGATAATACAAGTGCAATCTGCATTTCAAAGAACCCAGTCATGCATTCAAAAACCAAGCACATACCAATCAAGTATCACTTTCTCCGGGAACAAGTGCTGGAACAAACGGTCAAGTTGGACTATGTTCCTTCTAAGGAACAAGTTGCTGATATTCTCACCAAACCACTACCCAGGGAGACATTTGAATACCTTAGACAAAAGCTGGGTGTATTTGATGCATCATATTGTTGTTAAATCTTCTCTGTTTCAGAGAAAAATGGGGGTACGCGAGTTGCCTAAGGAGGATCCTCGTACATACATAGGTTTGTGCAGAGACAGTCGCGTATATGGAGGTTTGATGGATATCAGTAGGGACAGGCTCTGGTTGAAGATAATCTGGTATGGGTCTGACAGAGACCATCTGGCACAGGTTCAGGGGGAGTAGATAAACTTCTAATGATGGATTTTTGGCATTATCTCAGAATCTTTTGGTTCTAGTTCACAACTATTGTTGGATTCAGGTGGAGCAAAATAGAGGGAGAATAGAAGGAAATCATGGTTGCTGATCTAAATGGTGATTGACAGATGCTGCTGCTATCAGTTATTGTGACCTTCATAAGCCTTGCTCTAGATATTTCGTCTCTATGTCATGTATCTCTTTTATGGTGTCAAGGTCATGTAACGACCTATTTTTTGTTCCCCGCTATGCCTAGGATGAAGATGTAATATATTTGGTTGTCACATGTAATTCTCTGATGTATCCCCACTTGGTTGGGTGATGGATGTATGTATTGAGTCTTTTGGTGATAGGATGGTCTTTTATGATGTATAAGTCATCGTTCTTCTTGTAAAACATCTTTTTGCAGACCTTGCTTATAGTCAGGGGGAGCATGAACGGCACACTTCAACAGAGCAGAGACTTCAGCATGTGCTCAGAGGAAGCATGGACAGAGTGGTACACGTTGGCATATACAAAGGGGGAGCTCATTAAGATATTTCAGCAGGTACTCAGGGGGAGCATGGGCAGCGGAAAGTTTATCTAAAAAAGAGATTATCTTGGTCTACCCTTTGCCCTTGATGACAAAGGGGGAGAGTGATTGGTTGTTGTTGCCATCAAGTCCAAAGGGGGAGATTGTTGGCATTATGATACATATGTTGTACTTGATGGCAATCCACTCATCTCAGATGATAAATTATAGTGCAGCAAAGTTCACGCACTTTCATGAAGACAAAGGTTTCTTTCATGAAGAGAAAAGTTCATGCACTTTCATGAAGATAAAAGTTTCTTTCATGTAAAGAAAAGTTCATGCACTTTCATGAAGATAAAAGGTTCTTTCATGTGAATAAAAGTTCATGCACTTTCATGCAGAGAAAAGTTTATTTCATGTAGAGAAAATTTCACACACTTTCATGCAGAGAAAAGTTTCTTTCATATAGAGAAAGGTTCATGCACTTTCATGCAGAGAAAAGTTCACGCACTTCCATGGTTGGCGCATGGTAATAGTCCCACAGTTTTTTATCCTATGGTTTTGGTCTATGGTATTGCATCCAAAAGTGTTGACCCCAAGTATTGGGTTCATGGTATTGTGTTATTATGGTTTTGTACCGTGGTATTGTGAAAGGCCTAAGACTATAAAAGAGGAACGAGATCATTTGGCAAGGCAATTAATTTGAATGAATTGAATATCTAATAAGTGCTAGATCTGAAATATTTGTGATTGGGGTTATGGTGCAGACCTGGATCTGAATGAAGGAGGAACCTTAGCGTAAAGAAGGATAAGTTCTATTGATGGGTCATAATTTTTTGGCTTGAATGATAATATTTTTGCATGATTTTGATCTGTTATATGTGGTTCATGCTTGATCTATAAATCTGATAATATGGGTTAATCAGTGTCTAGATATTTGAAAGAGTGAATTATCTTTTATAGATCTGTACGCAGGTTCAGTGAAGTGAAAGAGTGTATACACGCTGGTTCAATGAATGCAAATGGCGTATACACAGTATTCTAGGTTTAGAATTATGTGTGTGGTTACTGTTACTGTGTTTTGGGTACAAATGTCAGAGAAGTGTTTACTTGATTCAATACTAATTGGGGAAAAGGAGATTGTTTGATGCAGATATACTTGATGATTGATTGATGTTCATTGATCCAGTCTGAAAATTTATGAAACGTGGTCCCTCGAAGAAAGAGAAGGTTGTAGCCTTCAGTAAGCCAGCACCTACGTACTAGTATCTTGGCTAGTACAAGAGCTAAGGGGGTTGTAGCTCCCTTCTAGGAGAAGCTGGAAAACGAGAGAGGGTTGTAGCTCTTTGTAGGTTGTAGCCTGTGTTATGGTAAAGGACTACACCAGTACATTGTAAAAGGACGTTTTTAATTAAAGAAAGATAAAGACGAATTGCAGCAAGTGGTTTTCACCCACATTGGATTTCCACCTTATATCTTGTGTTCTTGTGTGTGACTGTCTTCTGTTTTGTTTTACTGGTCTGGTTACTATTTATTTCACTCATATACACAGATTAATAATCAACATCTGAAAGATAAAGTAAATCATAAGTTTGCATTGTATACGCGGGTTTCCTTCTACATAGTTGCGTATATACACGGGTTTTACTAACTGAAGTAGCGTATATCCTCTGATTATTAAAAGGGAATATTTGGCTTGATAATACTGATTCACCCCCCCTCTTAGTATTATTTCCAACATGGAGCCCCCCCAACCCCCTCCCCCCTTTCGTTACACCAATTATATAATGGGGGGGGGGGGATCAGAGGGGGTTTGACGGGTGCAGGTAACCCCACTATATGGAGTTCGGGGCAGAGCCCTAGAAAATTTTTGTTTTGGACCCTATATTAGGTTGGGCGGACCTACCTATGGTTTTGTGCATGATTTTTCACACATGGTTTTGGACGCGATGGTTTTTAGTCCATGGTTTTGGACGCGATGGTTTTCAGTCCATGGTATTGGATGCTTCGGCATGTATAAATATGTATTGTAACATTTAAAGGAACATAATGAAAAATCAGACTAGTAGTCATAGTTTTGGGATACAGGTGAAAATATTTTTGTATATGATTTATGTGTTATGCTCTCACATTTTTTATTTTCTGTGTTTTAGAATTCGTAGACAGGTAATTTCTCTACGGGATTAAAACCTACATAGGCTGAGGAGCATCCAAAGAAAATTGTGCATTTATTGAGGGCAACCACCATTCCCTCTAGAAATTGTGCAATCTTGTCTAGCAACCTCCTGGGCTCCAAGGCTGCGGAAATCTAGGTGGCGCTCAGCTACCTTGCCCAGAAATTGTGCAAATACCTTGGGCATCTAGCCCAGCTCCCTGCTAGAAATGCACATTTTCTCTTAGAAGTCGAACAACCTCTTGCATGTGCAACTGAGTTGACCAGTTCCCTCTAGGACCAGGAAAAATAGACTTGTACAAATGGGCTACTTCACCCAAGGTAGCATGCAAGGCATCCATTTTTTTTAGATCTATGTTTAGCAATTGGAGGTCACATTCAACAATCACTTCAAAAACCTCCCATCAAGTGTTGCTTTCCCTAGATTTGTGGCATGTGTGTCAAAACATCGATGTTACCAAAACTCATCAATCGGACACTGTAAAGCTCATTCCTCATATCAACTTTGCAACTCTCACAACCCACATCACATCTAGGAGTAGTCAGAGCATTCAACTCAACTGTTTTGGGGTAAGCCCACTTGCCATGCCTTGTGTTGAATTTCTGTCACTTTTTTTGTTTTTCACTTATTTGAGTATTGTTTGCTTAATTTATTTAAATCCTTGATTTTGTTTACATGTATATTAGCTTCTCCTTGCATCATTTGGGAAATTGTCAACATCTCACTATTGTCGCATGCATGAAACAGTTTTTTGTGAACAGTGCCCAATTCAGTGACTCGCCTCACCCACATGCATATAATTCCATTTTCTGAATCTGTGATTCACCATTCTCATGCATGGTCATTCACTTATGCTTACACTCAGTATGGGCATGCATTCACATTCAAATTTTCATTCAGTTTCGCGTCGATGAGTGTGCCCAACCTTGGCCCAGACTCTCCCCATGAGAGAACATTGCATAATTCTAGGAGGGAAGGCTCTACCTTTCTCTCTAGAAATGTGCATTTCTTCCCAACAACTATTCCCCATGCCTTCTTTGCACAATGATAAGGGACACTAACTTCTGGCCAAGAAAATTGTGCAATGTTGTCATTGAGCATACAACCATTGCTAGCTGATATTACACATTGCGCAAACCCAGTAGTCAATAGCTAGATTGGACTATTCATTGTATAGTTCTAGTAGTCAATCAGTCTCTGAGCAGCCTAAACTATGCCTTGTGCAGTCTTGGTAGTTAATCTCCTGACCTCCCAACCAAAATTGTGCAACCTTCATGATCAGTCACATAGTTATGTTGCAGGTCAGTTCTCAAGTTCATTATGGTTTTTGGCTAACAAATTGTTTGCCATGAGTGTTTCCATGTCTCCAAGTATTGCAGGTGTTCATGTACCTGTCAGCAGTGCGAGTACAATGGTTTCCAAGAAATTAGAGTTGAAGACACCGTTTAGAGCACACTTGGAGATGCAGTCAATTAAATGTCTATGACATTGCCTATTGACAATGATAACACGTTTTTCATAGACAAGAACATCAAGATATCACAACAAGCAACATCATGACATGCAACGAATGCAACAAATATAGCAAATGCAGTGAACATATCGAAAGCAGTGAACACAAAAAATGCAATGAATGTAATGAATGCAAGAGGAAGGTTGTGGACGACACATATGTGGAACAAAGCTGCAAAATCAAGCATATCCATTGATAATGAAAACAACATTGGAGACTCCAGCTATGAGGTGACAGTTCGACATGAAGATGATGTGAAGACAGAGAATGGAATAGAGAAGGAGTTGAATGTGCTGAAGAAACAACTCAGGAAAAACATGAAGCTACATATACAGAAAAATGAGTTGCAGTAGGGATAGGAATAGTACTAGACACAACATGCACTCACGGATGAAACTGAGGCCATACAAGTTAAACATACATCCCAATAGTTCACACAGAGTAGAAATGATGATCATTGTTTTTTATCATATGTAAGGGATTCAAAACCATGCATGTCATTGTGCACATGCATGAAATCCAACCCATTCAACATACTCACCAAGGCGAATACAAGAAGAAAGTCCAACTGGAGCTGAGCATGTACTTGAGAAAGTTCATGTGCATTACCGTGAGAACGCACTTGAAGAAAAACATGGACACTATGCATCAGTGTGTTGCCAGTTCTGACACAACCAATAAGACCATGCGCATGTTAGCAGATGAGTTGGATGAAGGGGCTGAGCCAATGCACTGATTGCAATGGAAGCAAGAGTTTTCTTCAGTAATATGTCACCATGAGGTGCATGCACACCATCATGGATGACCAAGCTCAGCATCTTCTCACCACCTTACACAACAAGAACACATGAACAACATAAGTGGTCTACCTTTCTCATGTTTTATTGTACATCGTAGTCAAGAGAATGCATACACTCAACATTTGCACACAATGTAGCAGAACATCATGGAAGCACCACATAATTCAAGGCATGCACTGTCACTCATCCTTTTTCTGTGGTCACTTGTAAACTTGGAGTGTGTTTGTCTTCACTGTTACACCTTTCTTGTTTGATGGTTCACACAGCTATCTTGTTCGCAAACCATCCCTTCACTAACATGGGCTAGCAAATGCACTGGTGGCTACATTGGAAGTATCACTTCACATGAGACAACCCATGCATTGTTAGCTTAGGAGTAGGACTAGTGTTTGCCTTTGAGTTTTTTTCTTGAATGCTTGTTTTCTTACAATGCTTTGTTTGTTTCATGCTTGTTTGCTTGCTTGTTTGCTTACCTGATTTTCTTTCACTATTGCTTCTACTCTTGCTTTTCGTTTTTGTTTTTTAGTTTTCTTATTTCATTTCATAGGATAGTTTCGCACGAAACCATGTATAACTCTTAGGGGAAGCTGGGTAAAGCATAAGAGGCCTTGTACTGCTATCACTACTTGGTTATTTGTCATGCTATCTGTTTAGGAAGAACTTGTTACTTTCAATACATGATAAGTCAATGGAAAATACATATTGTTCAAAATAAACCTTGGTGAAAACATAATGCTTGCGTGCTAACTAGTGTCACCTACTCTAGCCAGTGGTTTTTTGGGTTAACCCTTGTCAGCTTAGTGAAGTAGAGTAAGGTGAGGGGAAAAACCTTAACATGGATGGAAGAGGTATAATAAAATACTTCTCTTCTGGAACAACCTCTTTTGCTCTCAACAAGGCAAGATCCCTGTTCTTCCTCTGAAATGAATAGGTGCTATGCACAGTTACAAAAATAAATAAATAAAGTAAATAAAAAAAAGTTTGAAAAAATGAAAAATGAATAAGGAGATGGAAGGGAAAGGCTTCCTGTGTAGAGAGGCCATGCAAGTAACTCCACTAGGGTACTGACCAAGCTCACTGGAAGTAGAGCCATACTTGTGTTCCTATGTGACTCTTCCTGGGTACTGTCCAGGTCTGCTGGTAGTGGAGCAACACCAGAGATAAAACTAAGATTCTGATGACTATACTGCTTCTGTACCTATATACCCCTCAACCCCAATCGAAACAACTATGTTGCCTTGACCTGGAATGTGTGTATATTGACTTAGAGCTTGGTAGATGCTACATCTTACAATATAGATAATGTGGAAACCAAGAGGAGTTGAGAACTAAACAATACATCCAGAGGTATTAGAATTGCTTTTCATGAACAAGGTCCATTCAAAGAGCTAGAGTTCTACCAGTCTATCACGAATTGTTGTAGCAGCTACAATCACCCTCAAAAATTTTGTCTAGCCTCCATTTTTGAGTAAGCTTTAGTTTTTTGGTTGCAGAAAGGCAGCCTATATAACATAGCTTGATGCATTCCCCTCACAATTTGTTCACCCGGACTTGTTCCAGATATAGGTTGAGTAGCTTCCCTAAGAAAAGTATGCATCATTGGGGGGGAACTAGACTTCATTCCAAAAATTGCGCAATCTTATTGGGCAGCTTACTGGGCTACAAGATTGTGCAATTTTGCTAGTGAACACTCCTAATAGGAATTGCGTAGTTTTTTCCGGGAGGGCTATTGAGCCTAGAATTTGTGCAAATCTAGGCAATAGTCAGCTGCTCTACCCAAAAATTAGACAAACCTTCTAGGCAGCCACCGCAACTCCCACCCAGAAATGCGCATTTTCTCCCAGCAGTCGGAAAACCTCTTGCATGTGCAGCTGAGTTAATCGGTTCCCTTCAGGATGAAGAAAAATATCCTTGCATGCATGGGTCACTTCTCCCAAGGAAACATGCAATGGTGTCCCTTGTTTCAGGGATCTATGTTTAGCAATTAGAGGCTACATTCAAGGATCATTTCAGAAAACTCCCACCAATTGTCACTTTCCCTAGATTTGTGGCATTCACATCAGAGCCTTGATGTTAGCAAAACTCATCAGCTGAATGCTACAGAGCTCATTCCTCACATCAACCTTGTAGCTTTGACATCCCACATCACATCTAGGAGTAGTTGACACATTCAACTCAGTTGTTTTCAGGCAAGCCCACTTCCCATGCCTTTTGTTGCATTTCTGTCGCTTTTTGTGTTTTTGCTTGTATGGGTATGATTTTCTTGATTTCTTTGAACGATTACTGTCATTTACATGTATATTAGCTTGTATTAGCACCCCCTCAGTTTTCATCAACATCGCGCTGTTTTCACATGCATGAAACTATTTTACATGAATGGTCATTGATTCAACAACTTGCATTACCCACATGCATGTTGTTCCATTTTCTTAATCAGTATCATCATTCATTCACATTCACTTGCTCATCGGCGTGTCTACCCAACCTTGCCCCGGACTCTATCTCGCCAGACAATATTGGCAATCCTCAGAGGGAAGGCTCTGCCTCCCCCTCCAGAAATGTGCATTTCTGCCCAACAGCTATTCCCCATGCCTACTTTGCACCTGAATAATTGGATATTTGTGCCTAATATTATTTATTTTTGTGGAATATTATGAGAATATTGGGTAGATTATGAAGATTTGGATGAGGAGATAATTTAGGGACATGTTCCCTACTACACGAGGATCAATCATAAATAATAGATCAACAAGATATTATGGAATTCTGGCACAGATTGTGGAACTCTGATGATTGAGAAAATCTAGGAATTTGTTCCACTAATCAAGGGACCAGATCCACTAATTAAGGGATTTTGGTGGGGAAAGCTTCCTCCATTCATGGGGAATGATTCATGATCATTTCATATAAGTACCAAGTCGAATTTGGCTCTATGGAATGATTAAGAAAAATTTAGGAATTTGTTCCCTCCCATTTAATGTAGATTCCTAGTATTACAGACCAAGTCCACTAATCAAGGAATGGTGGGGAAATCTTCCTCCATTCATGGGAAATGATTCCTAATCATTTTGTATAAGTACCAAGTGAATTTGCCTCTAGGGGGGGATTTTCATTAGTTTTCTTGTGGAGGGAGCTTGTATTTTTACAACTCCATTGTATTTTCTTGCAGGGATGTAATTGTATTGATGAAAATAATGAAGATTGGTGTCATGTTTAGCTTCTAAATATTTTTCTCCTCCATAGGTCTCTAATTTTCCTTGGGCTTGGCCATCCCAGGAACCTCAAAGGCCTTTTGTATCATTTTCTTTCCTTCTTTTCACTTCTTATTCACATGCATCTCTAGTTTTTATTTATTTTTGTTTCTGCATTTAGTATTAATTATTTATTGTTCTAGGATTGAGTTAAATGGTTGATGTATGTTATTTTGCAGGATCACAAGCACTATTTCATCCCTGAAAAATCTTTTGAAGTTCATAATAATCATTTAGATGCTTGGATTAGTCTTCTTATTCCCAAATCTAGATTGTATGACCTCCTTTTTAGCCAATAACAATAATTTTTTGTTATTTTTTTAGAGAATTCTAATGAGTTTCAATTTAAATGATTCCACTTGCATTAGATCAGAAAGAAATCTTAGTTCATAAAAAAAAATTAACCTATTGTACTTTAACTTGATTTGGTTAGGCATTTTTTATATTTACTAGCTCCCTAATTCTTGAATTTCTATATTTTTGACTAGTAATGTTTTTATTTCTATTTTTGGGTAGGTTAACAGAGGTATTTTTGAGTTTTTCCACTTGTAATAGGTACCTAAGGCATCCTAGCTAATAAAAAAATTTTCCCATCCAATTTGGATTTGATTTTATTGGTCATTAAACTCTCACTAATTTCATCATTTCACAAATAAACTTCTTCAAGATTTTTGAGAAAATCCATCCATCTCCCAACTTTGGTTTTGAGTTCTAAGTGATCCTAGGATTTTTCTCACTCCATTCGATCCACCAACCACCTTTCCTCAGCCTTCCATAACCTCCAAAACTCATTGTTTTTCTCTCAGCTGTATCTTATAGGTTTTAAGGGGATCTTGTATGTTCTTAGTATATCCTGTAGGTTTTCCTGTAGTGTCCTGTTTTGAGGCCAAATTGAGGGAAAACCTCTAGGACGGAACAAAAGGTCACCTAAGGGTCTCCCAAACCTTCCTACCATCCACCATCATCTCCATGCCACCTTCCACATCACCAAAAGAGATTAGCTTTCACACAATCATAGGAAAAAAGACAAAAAGAAAAGAAAAAACTATTTTATTCATTTACATGCACAATAGTAGAAGGTTTGACGGTTCAAATATGCATGTTGAGGACAGTTGGATTGCATAAATATTAACTTAGCATTCTTTTGAAGCAAATAATATTAGCAGTTAGTTAGAAAATGGTGTGTTTTAGCATTTGATTTCAGTCTCTTTCCTTGTATTTTCTTTCTTGCAATAGCTTAAGGTTCCATTTCGAACATTTCATTTTCTGCAATTAGTTTAGGATTTGACTTTAGTACATGGACTCCATTACATCATATCAACAAAGGAAGGAAACATTATATGCCACACATATAGTGTTGATGTCTCTTAATTTTGTACGAACCCCAAGTTGATAATTAAATTTGGTAGCCTCACGAGTTGCAACATTCTTGTTGCAATATTGAGGCTCATCATGGATCCACACAATGCATTACTTAAAGCCATGTTCATAGGTGTTTGAAAGAGTTGAGAAGTACACCAAGTGGAAAGTTAGAGAGGACACTAGCTACAGAGACTTTTCTAATGATTTTTGTTGGCTACATTGGCATCTTTATGTCTCATAGTTTGAGCCTTTGGGAAAGGGTGCGAAATGCTACACGACTTCATCATTTCTTCACAATATGGTTATGTTGGATATAGAAAAAATCTCATACTAATTTCAACATTACCTTCGTCAACAGAGAAGCATATGAAGATGTGAACATTTCTTTCCATTTTGTAGTTTTGTTGATGACATTGTTTCCATATCATTACTCTAACTTTCCATTTGTTTTGCACTTAAGTAGAACATATGTATGTGAGAACTTCTTTAGTAAATTTGGTGGGATGGTTGGAGTGGAGAGGGCCTATGATTTCACTGACTTGCTTCATGTTGTTGGAATCCTTAATAGAGTTGTTAAAGAAGAATCAAATCCCCAATGGCTTCATTTTAATAAATCTCATAAGAAGCAAGAAAGCATTTGGAATATATTGCACCAAGAAACAATACAAAACATTGGTATATTGTCGCAATATGATCCAATATCCATAGACACTAAAATTGTAGAAGCCCTTAATATTGGTTTGAAGGATGCACAAGAAATTTTATCAACTCTTTGAATGAAACTAGAAAATTACACTGGATCTTCTTGGTGGGTTAAACCATGGAGAGAGGATCCAAAATATCCAACATTCCAAATTGTGGATGAAGTAGTTGATGCTTTTCCACCGAGTTGTTCCAACTATATATTCCAATCTTCATCATCATTAGTGCACAATGAAGTGAATTGCAAATAATGGAAAGTGAGAGGAGACACGAGTTGGATGAAAGTTTAGATTCCATTGATGAAAATTAAAGCAAAACGATAAAGCCAATGGTGGATATTGATGGTAAGGATATGTTTAAATCATGCTAGGTTAGTTAGTTGAATGGAAATACGAAATTATCCAAAGACAGATTGACAAAAGTGAGAAATGGGGTCTACATTAGGTGAGGGAAGGCTCCATAAAATGGTGTTTCAATTGGCTTTGGAATTGGATTAGATTGTGGGGTGTTCTTTGAAAGAAACTCAATTCCCCCCACTGAACATGCTGCAAGAAAAGGTGTTCCTTGAAGTACAAAAAAAGGTGCTTCTTGTGGAACGTGGTACATTGGAAGGGTTAAAAGAATAAGGAAGAAGGATGGGAATAGGGTGTTTGATTACCATAATTACATTGACCTTTTGGATAGATTGGAAGGCATCGAGCTTCAATTATGTTGGTGTAGTAGAATAAAGGGGCAACAGATGTATAAGTATGATTTGACAGATCATGCTTTTGTACAACTTGAATATACTATAGCAATCACAAACTTATCATACAATGCTAGGATTGATACATACAAATTAGAAGAATTTGATTACAAAGGTTTTTCAGATTTTGTGAAAAATTTGAACAAGGTATATTTTCAAAACATTATACTTTCTCCTTCCTTAT
The DNA here is from genome assembly GCA_031772625.1 of Pinus tabuliformis. NCBI lineage: Eukaryota > Viridiplantae > Streptophyta > Pinopsida > Pinales > Pinaceae > Pinus > Pinus tabuliformis. The sequence goes on along the minus strand of CM062814.1, from coordinate 265,625,223 downwards.
GTATTTCCATATGTTGGATCATTTATAAATAACTATTGGTTATATTTTTGTTGATTTGTTCATATGAATCTGATGTTAATTTTGTACTTTTCGGTTTTGGGTCTAGTGAATAGTTCAAATAGTGAATTTTCGGTATAACTCAACACTTTTTTGCTACGTGATTTTTGGTGAAAGTTTCTATTACTAGTCATCCATAATTCTGTAGTTGTGTTTCATTCAAGTGTTAATTTGGTCTCTCTAAAGTTGGTCCATTTAATCATGAAAAACAAGAGGAGGTGGTTCCTTTTTCATGAATATGTTTTGTGGATATGTGGTTCTTCTCACTAATGTTAACATTTTCCTTGAACCTTTAGATTAATGGTTCACTTTCTAGAAAGGATATCAAGGATCTAATGGCACGAGATTCAGTCAGGATGGTTTCTACTCACCTAAGTCAATAGATTTACACCAAAGCAATGTCTAGCACATGAGGTGCATTTTATTTTGAATGTTTATGTGGTAGTTGGCTTCCTATTTTTTAAATTGGACATATAAATCAGAGTATGTAGTTCAAATGTGCCATCAGAGTATTTTTGGAAGTATTTATGTTGTGGTCATACACATGTGGTCTACAACAGTTAAATTACACTTGGTTATTATTGTCAATTGAGTCCTCAATCATAGCCGAAGTCTCCATTCTCTGTCTTCGCCTAATCTTTATGTCGCACTGTCACCTCATAGCCTGAGTCTCCAAAGTTGTCTAAAAATGGAATTCATCAAACCCTGAAATGTATAAGGTGCATTAGTAAGGCCAAAATGCATGACCAAAAATTCATAATGACCCTCATGAGTTCTAAATGTTGTTTTTGAAATGTCTTGAGTATTCATTCTGATTTGATGATATCTTGAAAAAGGATCCAACTTGCTGAAGTAAGATGAACCATGCAATTGATCCAATAATTCATCGTGATAGGAATTGGAGATTTATCTTTAATAGTGAGCTTTTTGAGCTCCTAGTAATCTGGACAGACGCGGCATGATCCATCCTTCTTGTGAACCAATACTACTGGAGTAGAGAAAGAACTTTGACTAGGTTGAATTATACCATCCTCTATCATTTATGCAACCATACATTCAATTCCACTCTTTTGGACATAGGGGTCTATGTAAGGCATGATGTTTGGAGGAACACTTCCTGGAACCAAATTAATAGCATGATCATGATCACGAATAGGTGGGAGGCCTTTGGGAGTCTCAAATACCTTGAATGATTGTCCAAGACTTTTTGGAGATCTAGAGAAATGGATGATTTCGATGTGGGCACCTCTAGTGAACAAAATTGTGTAATTATGCCTCATTGTTCTTTCTTTAGAAGCTTTGTCATTCCATTAGAGCTAATTATATTTCCCAGTTTACCTGCGATACCCCTTAATTCAACTTCCTTTCCTTCTAAAGATAACTTCATGAAAATTTCTTGAAAATTAAAATCTATTGTACCCAAGGATTGTAGCCATTGGACTCCTAGTACAACATCAGCACCACCCATTGGAATGGAAAGAATTGGGCTATTCAATAAATATTCTCCCATGGATAGCTTTATATTATGGCACTTTCCTGAGAAATTTATGGTTCCTCCACTTGCAACCATCACTTGAGACTCTGGTGCTGGATATAGGAAGAAATTCAATTCCTTGGCTATCTTACAATGAATAAAATTATGGGTACTTCCCAAATCAATCAACACTATTACCTTTTCCTTCTTGATATGCCCTTGTATCTTGATAGTTTGAGGAGTGGTAATTCCTGCCAATGCATTACAAGATATAGTTGGATTCATTTCTTTTTTTCTAAGGTTTGTTCATGGTGTATATCCTCTTTTTTTGATGTTTCTTATTCCTTTTATTCCTCCTCTTCACAATATATGTAAAATAATTTATTCTGGGCACACTTATGACCTTTAGTGTATTTGCTATTGCAATTGTAACAAAACCCCTTTTCTCCTTTTTCTTCCAATTGGTGTGGTTTCAACCTTGTAGGTTGTGGATGGCTAGGGGCAACAACACTTCCATATTTATGATTGTGAGTGGTAGGCTTCCTTGTTGCCATAATTTATCTTTCCATTTTTCTTGCCAACCTGAATGCCTTCTCCAATGGATGTGGTTCCTAAAGGTGGACCTCATGCTGGATGTTATCTTTTAAAGTCCCTATGAACACATCAATCGTATGCTCCTATGGAATATATTTTACCCTTATATTAAAGTATTGGAAGTCCATAATGATCTCCATCATTGAACCCTTCTTTTTGAGATTTATCAATTGGCTAAGAAAAGTGTCGCTTTTTGTATCCTCATAATGTGCTATCATTTCATCCATAAAAATAGCCCAAGTGACAATTTGTTTATGAGAGCAAAGCCATCGATACTACACAAACTGATTTGGTTCCAAATATAAAGCTGCAATGCATACCTTTTGTGTGTTTTCAACATTATGGAGATCGAAAAACCGCTCCATCTGTAGTATCCATGTTCATGGATACTTGCCATCAAACTTCCTCATATCAATCTTTGGAACAGGTTGGTTATTTAATCCAACATTATAGTTTATGAAAACAAGATTTACATTTATATTTTTCTCATGATGAGCTTCTTTGACTACCCTTTCGCCATTAGTAAGCATTTCTTGTAGAAACTTTGTCAAATTTGTCTTCAAATCTTCCATTCCTTTCTTTAAATCATCCATCTTATCTTCCACAACGTCCACCTTAGCTTCCAAACCCTCCATCTTAGCTTCCACGTCATTCATCTTAGCTTCTACACCTTTCTTTAAACCATCCATCTTAGCGTCCACCCTTTCTCTAAACCATCCATCTTAGCTTCTATGTCTTTCTTTAAACCATCCATCATATTTTCTGTTACTTTTTGTGAGTGAAATTTGTTGCGCTTGGTCTCATAATTTTGTATATCATGTTGCATTTCTTCCTCTTCCTCATGAGCTATTCTAGAGCTTGCATGTTTCTTACTAGGCGTTTCCATTTTCTTTCTTTGAGGCATCAATTACAGATAATGCTGCTTCACTATTCCCTTTGAATTCCTTCAAACTAATTTTTCAAACCAAGGTTATGCAAAAATTTTAAAAAAATTACACACCTTTTTTCACTTTGTAGGAGCTCGATATTTAATTTGATGTATCTCTATAATTTTGTGTCTCCCAGGTGTGAAATTTCTTCCTGTGGTAATCCTCAGAGTAATATTTCTAACCCTACAACTCTGATCAAGATTGGATTCTCCAAGGAAGAGTTATGCCAAATCTCCCACAATGACCTGAGTATAGATTGGTTGAGTAGAGAGAAATTGTACGATGTGCCATGGGTCATTGTATCAAACTATGGTTTTGAAAATGATACCAAAACAAATTACAGTTCGTCCTCTTTCTGTAACTTCTTGCAAAAATTCAATCTGATGCTCAGGGCGAACATTATGAAGATTTTCCCAAGGTGACCTATTTCAAATGCATTTCAGGGGTCTACAAAAACCCTAACTTCCTCAGATTATATCTCTGAAAATATAGCGAGATGAGATCTGAAATTTGGAGACGAGGTTTAAACCAATTTCTTCTGAAATAAGTTTTTTTTTAGCTTTTGAAACTTCGTATGAAATAGATGGTGAAAATTCCACGATGACCTATTTTAGATGAAATTCTGGAGCTTCCAAAAACTCTAACATCCTCAGATCATATCTTCGAAACTATAGCAAGAAAAATCTAAAATTCAGACACGAGGTTCAGTGAGATTTAGTATCAAATTGGTTTTCTTTTTATCTTCTAAAACATCACAGAAAAAAAATTATAGGGAAAATTCCACGATGACCTATTTGGAGCATCGAAACGCTAGAATCCAAAGCTCTGATACCAAATGTTATGAAACCAGCTCATAGAAAGATAGAAAATATAGATCAACGCCTTAGAATTCAGCCTCTTCAAGGGGGAGACCTTATTTACATTACACAAATGAACAATTCTTGGATGATTCAAATGAAAAAACATCCTTTATATATATAGGAGTCTAAGGGATCACAATATAACCAAGCTGACCTAACAATAATAATATAAAGGCACAAAAATAACAATAGAGGGATTAAGTGGGGCAAAATAATAACAATATGGGGACAATAGTGGCACAACAATAAAAATAAGGGATACAACGACAATAGTAATGGGGGAATGACCAGTATTATAGGGACCTAACAGGACATTAGGACAAGCATTGATGTGAGCCTTGATCCATGTCTATAGTTTATATTCAACTCTGAATAAATAGTTGTATGTCTAATTTATTTCTATTTTGGTTTGTTGTGTTTATTGTATTGCAGGCATGTGAGAACCTCTCATCAAGCTACATGTCAAGCCAAGTTTATATCAACTAGAAGGTGCGAGAAATAATTATTGACTGGATGATTGATGTACTTGATTAATACATATTGATATCTATCTATTTCTATAATATTTTTTGTACCTTTCCATTGATAATTTTCTAACATAAACAATTTTCACTTACACGTGAATATAAAATTTGACTTAATGGATGAGACACGTTTTCTCATGATTAACTTGATTGATAGATTTCTTTCTGTGGTGTATACTATTACGAGAAAGGATATTCAACTAGTGGGGTTGACTACCATGCTAGCTACTATCAAATGTGAATAAAGTTGGGCTCCCAAGGAGGCAAACAATGACACGAGGGGAAGTTCATTGTTAAGCTGAAATTTTGTATTGATTTGTTTTGACTAAAAACTTGTTTCCTGTGCCCGTGATTTGGCATCTAGAATAAGGCTTGACATTCTAACTCATTTTCCTTAAGGGATTTATAGGTTAAGAAACTGATTATAATCTCAAAGAATGTTTACACACGTGGTGAATTTGTCTCCATTGTGAGATTTTGTTTTCTCCACACTATTATGTCATACTTGTCTCCCATATTTCACGCTTTATATTTCTAATTGTTTAAACAAATCATATTTGGAATTTTTTATCTCTTGTCATGGTTATGGTAGGTTTCATTTTCTTCAGGAGAAATTGACGCTCAACAAATTAAGATTCAATTTGGTTGTACCAACTCCCTTTGTCTTCATGAAAAGGTTTCTCAGGCTGATAAACTGGTATTCTACTTTGCTTGAACTTTTGATGAATATTCAAATGGTATTGAGCCTCACTTATGTTATGAAATGCATTGTATTTTCAATGTGTTGCATGAGAGGCATCATGCACTATTTTTTTCTAACTGTAAGCTTCCATAAATGGGATCTTCACAAATTTAATGTTCTTTTGGGTTTGTTTCCATGGATCAACTTCATAAGTTGGAATTCTTACTCATTTAACTATGCTTGGTTAAGTACGAAGGATTGAAATTGAAACCATCTATGTTGGCAGCCTCAGCTATATACATGGCACAACACATCCTGCAAAGGATGCCAACTTGGACAAGGTTGCTAAAAAAACATGCACACTATAGAGATTAGAACTCAAAAAAACCTTGAATTAAACTCAAGTAAAGTCATGGCTCATTGGTTTACCAACTTTATTCATGGAACTGACAAGAATGCTTCTTTTGTGAATGGTGATAATGACGTTAGAAGGCTTCTACATCACTCTTTATTTTGCAGGACAAAAATACAAGATATATTTATTGGATATTACGTTTCAACTTGGGGGCTTAGATCAATTTTAGATAGTGTAAATAATTGTAGATGTTGTACATGAGACAACTACCTATGGCTAGGATTATGGTAGTTAAAAGTACATTGATTCAGTTGGAGAGGTTCTTCAATTCTATTCATGTTCTTCAATTCTATTCTTATTAGTATAGGAAAATATTGTGGCAGAGAATTAGGCGCTCATTTTCATAACTCATAATGATTAGAAATTCCATGGTTCTGCGACTTTTTTAAAGCACAACCATCCCTTTGATAGGAAAGCCACTCAGTATGCTAAGCTATGTTTGAAACTATAAAATGACTCCTTATTTTGATATTATGTGGCCTAGGTATTCCATCTTCACTTTAACAAAAACACAAATAAAAATAAATTCTAGTTTCTGCCAAGATGGTCAATACCTGTTAATTGTGTTTAAAGTGCTTTTCAAGGTTTGCTACAGATGAGAAAATAATCAGAGTGTATAAATACAATTTTTTTAAGATATGGTTGGAAAGTTCCATTCATGATTGCTTAGAATTAAGAACTTTGGTTAAACTAAATGACATTACCCTTGAATTTGTAATGTCCTTCATGAGTACTAAATATTGTTTTGCAAAATCCAGTTGTACCGTGAGTTGATAATTCCTTTATCTAAGGTCTAATTTTGAGAAATATTTGGTTTCATGAAGTTTATTCAGCATTTTGTTTATGACTAGAATGGGAAATTTGTTTTTATTATTATCTTAATCTTTGGTAATTTGAAATAATTTTTATTATTATTAACTTCTAACAAAATTCTCACTAAATCAACGAAGTTTCTTCACTTTTTAACTTACTCCATTACAACATAATTGAGGTCATTTTTTGTAGTTAGGTGTAAATCCAATTCTTGAAGAGTTGTCATTCAATAGTTGTAGAGAGTAATTATTGCTCTTTAAAAACCAATCTTGGGAATGAACAAAGGGTATGAAGGGGATCTTTGATTATATACACTGTTGGGGAGCATCTTTCAATGTGTGTTGAGACATGTGGAGATGAAGTCATAACCAAGGCCTGCTAGAGCCCTACAATTATATGAAATGGATTATGTGTTAGAATATTGATTGTAATGTGTGAATAAAAGTAAGAATGGTTAATTATAAAACATTATCTATATAGTTTGACTTTGATTCTAGAATCTGATCTGATTAGATTTGCTAGACTCTTTTCAAATTGATGGAAGCCTTGTTGTGAAGAGAGAAATCCTATGAATTTGTTTATTGATAATTGTGAATTTGTGCACATATAAAGTCATAGGATGGATAACACTTTGAGAAGAATTGTTAAAAAGGCCAAGTTGAGCCTGCCTCCCTATTTTTTTTAATTAACCTTGATCATGGTGAGGTTAACGTGCTTAGTTTAGCATTATCAGATGCATAAGCACCATTTAATCTATTTTCTTTTTAGCCAAGCAACTGCAAGTGGGGATTATCTATTCCACTAGAGTCACCTAGGATTTGCACCTAACCCCAAATATGATTGCATGCTTTGGTGCGCATCCACAAAGGTGAGCATAAGCACAAGTATGTCACTTAGTAGGATTTGAACCTCTGTAGGAACTATATTAGCTCCTTGTTACTAATAAATATTGCACTGGAGATCCTAAGTCCAAGGATTGAGTGAAAGGCTAAGGGTAACTCAAGAGGGTTGCCAATGTCAACTCACAAATCCTCTACTCACTTCAGACCAACTCTCCTCTAGTACAAGACGGGTGTCCCCAAGGGTAGGATTACTAAAGCTAGGACAAGTAAGACTCAAAGGTGATTGAAGAGTGTCTTTAGTAAAATAGTTTTTTGTTGAGTTTTGAATGTTGATTTTAAGGGTGGTTGATGGGATGGACTAGTGCCAAATATTCTTAAAGGCATATGGAACCATGAAGCAAAAATGAGGACATATTATGGATGATTAATGAGAGTAATAGTTGTTGTTTTAACATGTAGAAAATCCACACATAATATGAAACTCCACTAGTCACATAGTCATGAAGAACATCCCTAGTACCTGTCAAATCAACAAGAGTATTGTCTCCTCAAACCATCAACAACCATTAGAAGAGGAGGATCTCATCTTATATAGTTGAAGAGCTCAAAACCTCCTCCAATAAAAAATAATATCAAAAGTTATATCCTAAATCTCTTCTAGGGAGGAGTAAACAAATAAACAATATCCTCCAACTAAAAAATGACAAGTCAAAAGCCCTAGAGCAATGAAGTACTAAACAAATGAATTATATAATGAAGATGCTACATGTCCATCACTTGTGCAAAATTCCCTAATTGAACTTGGGGGTTTGACCATGCAAAAGACTTCATAAAATGATAAGCAATAATCTCTAAAGGTTCACCCTCCATGAAACATCCAAAAAAGTCCTTTTGGATTAGTGATGGCACATTAGTGTATGGCTTGGCTACATCTTCTCCATATCATTCAAAACCCTCTTTGTCTTTATTCCTTGACTCCATAACCCTTGGATTGGAAATGATCTTGGCAGCCCACCACCCACTCAAATCTGAATTTATCTTTTATCTTCTAGGGGTACCTACCTTGTGCCAAAGAAAAGCCGACCTAGATGGTGAGAGGGTGTTTTTTTGGTGATAGTGGACAACCCTTCTTAGTTCCTCTCAAATTGCACTTGAGAATTTGGTGCCTTCCCACACAATGGGGGTGGCCAACAAAATATACAAAAAACCCTAAGAGAAAAATAAAAAACCTAATTGTCAGAGCTCTTTGTCTTTTTCAGAATTCAATATGAGCATGGCCATATATATTAAAGTTATAGAAATATAATAAAGAGATAAAGATCTATTTTTCTTTATTTAGAAAATATAACTACATGAAACACTTTGGATACATGAAAATATAACTACATTTGGATACATATATTAACAAGTTGAGACACATTTTGTGGCATTCCATTGTCCAACATGTTGGGAAATGTGAGTTTTGAGCATCAGACATACAAGTTCCATGGGTCGTACATGTGTGACACATTTCCCATGTGTGCTTGTTACTAGGATAGTTCATGCTCATGTTTGACATGGGGACATAGGACATGCAAGCCCGAGGGTGTCTCACACGTGTTGAACACTCGAATAGTGCATGTTCATGTGTCCAACTTGGGGACAAGAAACATGCAAACCCAAGAGCTAATTTTGTTGAACTTATAGAACTGTTATCTCAAAATCTAGCACCTTAGTGCAAAGCCTTCACAAGGTGCTTAGACTAGTGCAACAGTGGAAGTGTTGCCACCCTCACATGGGCAACAACTTCCCAGGTTTTAGTGTAGGATGGATCCAACATGAGGTTGGCTTTGCTAGTAGGAATTAGGACTCCTAAGGCAAGACAAAATCAAGTCTAAGGTCTCATAAGTGTCTGCCCAAATCGCCACCAAAGAGATGTATCAAGCAAGTCAAAGATAAGGTGGTTACTCAAGGTAAATTCCATATTTGGTTTTTATGTTAAGGCTGATTTAGGGAGTTAATCAAATTATTATTCAATGCAAAATTATCCTTAAACACTACAAATCTGAAAATTACTCAATGTTGTTGCAAAACTTGAATAAAAGATATGAAATTACAGCAGCAACACAAGCTACAACAACAATATACTACCCCTTGAAACAAGTTATAAACAGTTAGAAATTAGTGCTAAAATATTAGATAAAACTAGGGTTTGTCTAACTAGCAAATTCTAAAAATTAAATAGCATATAATAGCCAAAGATATCAAGACGTCCAGCCCTAAAAAGGCTATGATAAAAATCAACAAGTCAAATTATTATTAAGATGATTTTTTGGTCAAATATATGCACAATTACCAAGATGTTTAGGGTTTTCTATGGCTGGAAGTTAATGTAAGTTGTTATAAAACCCTAGATTTTACCCTAAAACAAGAAATGAAAGGTAGAATTTTGAGTTTTAGATTGACTAGATGGGAGAAGACTAGTGCCTAATGTTTGGTAATCTGAAATTTGTTTTTATTATTATCTTAATCTTTGGTAATTTGAAATTTTAGAATTTTATTTCAAAGGTATGAGAGTGCAAGGAAGCCTTGTCTTTAGTGAGGTGCATGATAAGGTAATTCTTTCCTTAAACATGTATAAAATCTTCTAGATGTTTGGAGGTTTATTTTGGAATACACCATTATTCTGAGCTAGCCAAATGGAGTAGATCACCTCTACAACAAAAATTTTGTCTTATGTTCTAGTTGTAGTCCATTCATTTAATGGCTTTGTGTTATCTCCAATCCATTGTTGCGTTTTACATAGTCTGTGGGTGATAGCCCATATCTCATTGGTGAGATGACAGTGAATCAAAAGTGATTTCATGCTTTCGCATTATTCCCTTAAGAGCCCATATGTTGGAACTTATCCATCCTCTTCTTCTAAGCATGTGTAGGTTGGGATTGCACTATTTATTTGGGATTTGGGACCCCAACCTTGGTTGTAGATAGTTTTCTTGTATCTAGAGGGTCTAGACTTGTTCTTGAACACCTTGTTTGTTACGATTATTCATAAAGATTCATCAATTGATTTTCCATCATCATATATGTCAATTTATATGTTATTTTATAAACATGCACATAATCAATCTTCCTTAAACATGGTTGATCTTTGTGTGCCTTAGACCATTAAATGCCACAAATCATAGTGAGATGTGCTTGAGTGTGGGTTAAGTAATTTCATTGTGGGAGAACTAATATGCATTTACAATGTATATCAAAAGAAGAAAGGTGCAAATAATATGCATTTACAATGTCTATCAAAAGAAGAAAGGTTCATTATAGAATGCATGTGGGGTCATAAGAGAGGGATCACGTCACTATAATAGGAATATAAAAATAAAAGGGTATAAAAATATGAACAAAAAAATGGATACATACAATATTTAGTCAAAATAGGGGTTTTATAAATTGGGAAGGTGTATTGGATTTATATTGGTAGGGGGTTAAATAATGTGATTTTTAGAGGTATTTTTCAATATGTAGTCAAATTAAGGATATTTTTTAGTATGCCATGAATGCATGTCATATCTCAGAGGTTTCAGTGAGTGAAGCCCCCATGGCTTTAGCTAGTCCTATTTCCATTCTGTTTGTAATCATATTTCAGTATTTCATATTAATGAAATTAAGTGTTATTTCTACTCCATCTTTGTATTTATGGTTATATCTGTAATTTGTTGTGTTCATGTTTAAATCTGGATCAACAATATTCCATAAAAATAAATAATATTAGGCACAAATATGAAATTATCCATAAACCTTCTTAAAGAATGTAATAAAGTTAAAAATATGTTATCTATGAAAAAGGAAAGGTTCAATGTGTTGAAGGATGGTTAGATGGGCCTTACTTTATGTCTAATTTGGAGGCCTGTCATGCCCCCTATTGAAAGTGTTGCTCACCCTCTTAGAAACATAGTGACCTAATTGTGCCTCATTCCTGTCCTTGGTGGCTTTTCTCTGTGCATTCCTCTGTCCTTTCTCTTATGAATGTTGGTTGTAAGTTCTGCAAGGACAAGAAAAAAAATGTAGTTGTTCTTTTCATGATTGTTTAGCAATCTTTCGAGCACAAATACATAAATTTCCTCTTTGCAAGTGAACTTTGTTGGGTTGTAGATCCATTTCATTCACATCCTCTTCCTTGAAACCTTAATTTTATTTTCACTCATTTTTCAAAAATTGTTTGTTCATAGAAAAATCTAAGTGCTTCTAGAGACTATTTCCCTACCTTCTTCCTCTTACTCAAGATGGGTTCTTGAATATTTTTCTATTTGGAAAGGTCTTCCACGTCCTTTTCCAACCTCCTGCCACATTTTTCCCCCATTTGGACACATATGAAACCCTCAAAACGTTTTACATGAGATCATGTGGCAACATAAAGCATCATCTAGCATGCTTGTAGCATTGTGTAGAACAACACAAAATCTATCAAATTTTGACCAAAATTGCCCCTCATGGTTAATTTTTTCCTCTTACTTTTCTATAACATCTTCTAGGCCTTGGACAAAATCTAGAAATAGATTACAGACCTCTTGGAAAGCCTATTTTCATCACTGTAGTTTGAGTTCTATTTTGATGGTGAATTCCTTCTTTCATTTTGTTGAATCCTTCTTCTCTTTTTCGGCCTAGATGATTTGCGAATGGGCTTTGAAGTTCTCTATTTTGATTAGCTCTCTCTTAGGCACTGTTATTTTTGTTTTTAGCAGAATCTGTTCCTTTCTTCCTTTTGTACCATTTGTCTTCCTTCGTGTAGCATCTCTCTATTTCGTATAGCAACCCTATTTCTCCTGTATAAGATTTGTTTTCTCCTATAGTGGCACATAATCCTCTTGCAGTTGGCCATTCTTGGCTCCCTATGTGTTTTTGCTTTCTCTATGAGGCTTCAGTTGCTTCCCCTTAGCTTGGAGGGAGGTTATTTTTTCAATCTACTCCTTATTTTCCTCTAATTCTTCCTTTTGCTGACATGTCGATTGCTTAATTGTGATTAGGGTTGCTAAGGAAGGTTGAGGTTTCTGACCCATCCTTAGCTTATAAAACCTCATCTCTCATGCATTGACAACAAATTTCTAGCTTTAATATGCTTAAGAGAAGAGGTCAAGAATATTTCATACCTAAACCAACCTTATGGTTGCTGGAGAGGCATGCATGTTGCTACTGAGTTGATGGTCGATCCATGATTCCATGGAGGTGCTAATTTTCCTTGCTTTCTTCTGCATAGGTTTTCATAGCTTGATCATTCTTTGACTGGAAATATTATTGTGTGAAATTTTCTTTCTAGTGCCGAATATGTTAATGGTGGAGTGGATGAGTGATGAAAGTTGTGTTGGGGGACCTCTCTCAACCTTCCCTATGACCTTTTGACCCCTATCTCCAATCAGATTTCCTCCTACAACTTCTTCTCAACCATCCTATACTACTACATGGTATTCCTGTAACTCTATAGGATCTTCCTGTAGCAATTACAGTCTTCCTATAGCAATCTTGTTTTATGCATATCTCTCAAATGGTAGGCTGGATTGACTTGAAATTATTTCAGGATGTTAACATCATCCTTATGCACCTACCCATAAAACCTATTAGCCAATGGATGCATGAATCTTGAGAAAAAATAAAAATTGATGTAGGTGATGGAGGTCGATTTCATTAAAAGTGTGCACTAGAGTTTTATGAAATTTGTTCAGTATGTTACCATCATCCATATGAGTCTCCTCATGGAACAACTTAGATATTGGATGCATGAATATCAAGAAAAAATAGAAATTTATGTAGGTGATGGAGGTCAACTTCTCGAAAAATGTGCACTATAATTTTCTAAAATTTCTTGGTTTTATAGCTCCAAATCTCACTCTTGATGTTTGTGATGCTACACTCATGGCCTAGGGAAAACCATTCTTCTAGACTTGGTCCAAATGTTCAAAAAACAGTTTTTACTCCCTATACGTGACATTGCCCTGAGCTAAACCTGTGTATACACGGGTTTGTGTATACCCAACCCGCGTATATGTCTTAAAACACTTTAAAAAATTGAAACTCCTTAATTTCGGGTAGAGATCATGGGTTTTACCTATTGATTACCTATTATTGTCCATGGCCCAACTGTTCCCAACGAATTCCAAACTAAAAAATCACTTTCAGAGAAGTATAAAAAGGCTTCAATGGGAAGGCCTAAAGGAGGAGAGAATAGAGAGAAATATCACTCTGCTGATATTTTCCCTAACCAGGTCTGAAGATCCTTGTGCTTCTAGCACTTCCCCCATTTACAGGAAACCCTTGTTTCCTTGCGTGATGATCTCTTTCTACTTGGGAAATCATGGAGTAAGTCATGGAAGGAGTTTGTTGAAGGCTTGAGACTGACGAATCCAGAGGACAGTTCCGCTTGGAGCCTGTGAAAGGACGAATCAGGTGAAATCATTCCTTTCTGTACTTTAGTTATTTATAATAAAAGAAACACTTGTCTTGTTCTTGATATGAATCTTCTTTATGTTCATGATGTCAATGTTATAATTCATATGTGAATGGTTTTTTTTAATTGTATAACTAACTACCTTTCCTTATGTTATGAAGATGATTTCTTTATGATGCTTGGTCAATATATTATTGCACTTTCTGGAATTGTTCGTTTTGCAGGTTGAAGGACTAAAAGGAACTCAAAGAGGGTTTGGACCCTAGTTGGATCTTCTGAAATGAAGGACCCTCAGGTGCACCCTTTTTTCATATAGTTTGTTTATATTAGCATCATGGCTATATGGAATGTGTGTTTCTCTCCATAAACAACCTTTGATCTGCTAGGGTATCAACCCAAGACCCTAGGAGAATTTATCCCTTAACAGAATTGGCGACTACACTGGGGATAATAGTATTTTTGTTCCTAGTTTGGGTTTATTCAAGCCAATCAGGGCCCAACTGTCTGTTTGCTTGCTGTTACTGTGTAGTCTGTTGCTGTAGGAACTTGAATTGTAATTTTGATCAGTTTCTTCATATTGTTTTTTGTTTTTTTCTTGAAATGTTTTATATACGCTATTTTTCCGCTTTACAGAAGCGTATATACGCATGTTTCCTTAAGTAAACCTGTGTATACGCATGTTTCCTTAGGCTGAGTCACGTATGCACATAGCATTGCACTAACACAGTCGTGTATATCATGTAATTTTCAAGAGTTTTCAAATCTTTTTGTTTCTAAAGGTCTATCTGCTCATTTGATTCAGTCTTGAATAGTTACTTTTCTGTGTCAGTCTTTAGTTTTACAGCAAGTATCTCATTTCAAATTCTCTCTGATTGTGGAAAATGTTCGTCTTATTTGTTTTTGCAAGCATCATCATTTTTGTTTAAGCACGCAAGATTTCTTGCTGGGAATCTTGGCTGCTTTGATTCCTTAGGGTAGTAAGGTTGATCCCAATCTTTGTGTCAAATCTTGTTTTGGTGACCTTTTTTTCTTCTTATCAAAACTAAATTTTTGTGACCATCTACTTTTCTTGCCTTCCGAAAGTTGTTTATTGACACTTTCTTGAAAATTGACTTTTTGATCTTTTGGTCTTTGTTGCCAAGCTATTATTGCCGCTTTTGATTATTAAGAGCATCTCAAAACACATTTTTTTTTGAGTTTTCATCCATTTTTTGTTTTCAGCTTGCAAAGTGTTTTGTTGCCAATTTTTCAATCATAAAGTTTCAATCTTGTTGAGAGCATTTTTTAAAAGACGTTTTTGTTTTTGCTTTTGAAGAAAACTTCTTGTGTAACTTGGTTTTTCTTTCTTGAACTTTGTTTTTATTTAGTTTCTTTTATTGAATGAAAGTGCATTTTTGTTTTTCTTGGAACTTGATTTTAGTGTAGAGACAAAAATGAGCATTAGCAACTCATATTCCATCTAAACATTTTAAGTGGCAAATCATATTGATAAACAGGTTACTTTCATTTCTTGATTTAGAGTAGTCGTAAGTCTTGCATCAGCATGTATTCATTGCATTAGGATAAATTTTCACATCTTTTTAGGACATCCATAGTTTTGTTAACTTTGTGAGTGTGAAGCTTGAGTAAGAGAAAAGAAAAGAAAAATTGGTTGCTTTCTTTGGAGTTCCTTTGAACCTAGTAGAAAATTTTTTCATCAAAGAACAAAACGAGTGCATTTGCATATAGTTCCTTTTTTATTAATTTCTTTTGCGTCAAAACACCACAAGTTTCATTTCTTCTTATCCCTTGACTTAATAATAGCCTATTTAAAACCAAGTGCTAATTAAAATATACTAGAACTTTTCATAATTGTCAAGCTAGACACACCAGCAAGTTTTAGGATATTTTAGGGCCTTGGATTAGGCGAGTGGAGAGAAGACTCTCCAAGGCCATTTAAACTGTCAAACATAGGAGTCTGAATAGTGAGTGAAAATCCAATAGCGTTAGGGAGACCAGGAAAGCTCCGGATCTGGAGTTAAGCACGAGGGTTTTCGAAGATAAGGAGGAGAGATACACCCTCTCCTGCTTGTCAGATCGAACCTCAAGACTATTCCGTCTGGTTTCTGATACGATTTGGTAACCTTAGTTGCTACTCCTAGGGATCTACATAGGTGGCTACAGAGGGGAATCCCGTGGCACCTGAGGTCGAAATTTTATCACTCTCAATGCTACTACTGGAGGACACCCTTGCGAAGCTTGGGGGCTTGCACCGGTGTAAGCTATGGTTAGGAGGTCAACGTAACTTCCTTTGTTACCTTCGTTGGTAGGACTAGGCCGTCATTATCCCAGACTATCTTCAGAAGGCCCCTTACTTCACTTTCTCGTATTTTGGTGTCCGGTCCTCATCATTTGGAGTGGAAATACTTGAAAGTTGTTTGACTGACTGATATCTTTTAGGTACTTTTTACTGTGTTCTTTGTGCTCTTAGTTGGCCTAGCTTTCATTTTTTCTTGAGTCTTTAGCTAGAACTTAATAAAAAATTCAAAGTGGCTGACCGATCACCTAGACGGTCTCGAAGACGTCATGGTCTTTCACCACCAAGTTTAGAGCCTTCTCCTAGAAGGCGCAGAGGTAATATTGCCGGTGGGTTTCATCCCGTGGCAGCTGATGCATCAGAAATTTATCTTCCTCACAGGGACATTAGTGCTCAAAACAGTCTTGGAACTTCCACAGAACAAAACAGGAACACTCCAGTTCTTTCTTGAGTTCTCTTTAAATCAGAAGATGACATAGAAGTAGAAGAATTTCAAGATTCGTTAACGGCTCCGAATTCTCCCTTACCTTCTAGCTATCCAGAAGTATTACAATACATTGGGTCTCTGACACATAGACTGTCAAGTCCAGGTCACATTACGCACTTACCATCGATTGCTACTATTGGAAGCATGCTTCTACCACAAGTGCTACAACTATGCAGACTCCAACATCAGTACAAGGGGGAGGAACTATCTCCATCCCCTATGCATTTTTATTTGCGTCTTTTGCTAGAACATCTTTAGTTGGGTCTACCTATCCTTCTACGAGTGGAAATTCCCAAGCCAATGTTTTTAGTACTGGATTCTTCCCATTTGACACCCATTCACAAGGTGTTCTATCAATTCCATTTAGTGCCTCCACATCCATGATGGGTGGATCAGCTTCATTTCAGGGTTTTCCTTTTGGAAGTGGTCATATACCACATTCCAACTTGATGATAGGATCTATGCCTTTCTCTGCTACAAGACAAAGCACTAATCACTTTCAAGGTTGGACTAACCCTATGGTTAGTGGTATGGGAACTAGGAATCCATTTTTGGCCAACAAGGGAATAGGCCGTACTCCACAGTTAGTTCATTTCTAAGTATTCCTTCGTTAGCTTCTGCTTGGAATCCTTATCAAGGGTTATCAACTCCTTATAATCCTTTAGGAGGGAGCTTCGCTGGTTATGGAGGTTTTTTGGCCGAAGTTGGTCAAACTTCAAGTTTTGTTGGATCAAAAGGTCTACCTTTTGGTTTAGCTAGCTCTACAGGTTACTTCGGGCAACCTGGTGCCTCCCAAAATCTAGGCCAATCTTTTCAGAACTTTGGGAACTCCGCCTAGTCTGGGTGGAATCCCCAAGGTCCTCTTAAGCTTCCCTTTTTGGCAATGTTGAACTTGCCAGATCTCAAAAAATTAACAAACAATCCAATCAAATACAATCTGGCGTGGCCTTTTGTCCCAACCAAACTCCCTTCAAACATTCCAAAGTTTGATGGGAAGGGAGGTGAGGACCCGGGTGACCACGTAACCACATAGAATTTGTGGTGCTCATCAAACTCCCTTATTGATGACTTGATTAGGTTGAGACTTTTTCAACGCACCTTGATTGGTAATGTGGCCAAGTGGTATATAGACTTGTCAGGGGGCAATTTTACATATTTCACCGACTTAGCTAATATTTTCTTAAATCATTTCCAGTTGCCCGACCGTTATGATGGCAGAACTATACTTCTGGCCAATTTCTGTCAGGACATGGCAACTCACATTTCTGACCACATTCAAGAATGGAGACAGAGAAAGAGACTTATTAAAGCTGAGATTCCTCTGGAACACCATCTCGAATGGTTTTTGAAATCTTTACAACCTAAAATCTCTAAGGATGTCTCCCTGTCCGGAGTCTATTATGAGGAGCAAGCTATTTTTAAAGCCCAACAATTAGAGTTGATTTATTCTTAGTTTGGGATTCTACAAGAAATCTTACCTAATGCTCCTAAGACTAAAGTTGATATGGCCAAGTCGAAGCCAGGTCCCCACGTAGATGGTATCATTGGATCGATAGACAAAAATGCAGTGAACCTATTGAGTCAATTGTAGCAGTTGTCTTTACAAACTGCTTCTAACAACCAGGTCACATCGTCTAACCCTTCATCTTCCCAACCCTCCTCAGTTAATGCCATCCAGTCTGCCAACCCCAAAGGAAATCAAAATTCCAATGGGAAGAAGAAAGGATGAGGTAAGAAAAAGAGTCAAGGTGACAACACTGACACGAACAAATCTAGCAATAATGCTGGTGGTGGCAGAAATGAGTCTAAAAATAAAGTCAAGTTTCCATGCAAGTTATGCAGTGGAGACCATTTAACTCATCTCTGCCCCAAGATTAAAGAGGCTTAGTGCTTGTTAGGGCAGCAAGGGACTTCTAGCTATCAAGTTGTGTTGACCAACCCTTTTCCTAGCAAGGGGCAACTAGGAAGGGGAAAAGTTATCAAATGTTTTCATGATGGGTTCCAATGTCCATGTGGCCACTCAGTCACATGATTATGGTGAAGTAGAAAATTCTAAAGACAAAACTACTCCCATAAATACCGACCTTCATATTGAGCGACCCCCTATCGAGACTATACAACGGATACCGAAAGGTTCTGCTAAACGAGTGACTATTAATCCTAATGTTAGGGTTGCCCAGAATTACTCCATTATTGAGTATTTGGCTCAGAGTCCATGCGCGATGTCTGCTTTAGAGGTTCTCTAGTTGTGTCTTGTTCAACGAAGTGCTTTACTTTTAGCGATTGGGGCATTTGATCCAACTAACTCTTTCGTGCTCACTTTTGACATGTTAAATGTCAAAAAGTGACTCCCTCATCATATGGATTTCCAAATAAAGTATACATACTGAAAAATTAACATTTTTTCGTATTCTTATTGATGAAGGAGCTTCCATGTGCATCATGTCGATGTCATGTTGGAAGGCTATTAGATCGCCTTCGGATGTTCCTTCACCTACCCTCCTGATTGCAACTGATGGACATTCTCATAAGCCACATGGGATTATCCCGGCTCTTCCCATATGTGTTGGGGGGAAGGTCATTAATATTGAAGTAGAAGTCATTGATGATAACCTAGACTATAATCTCCTCTTAGGAAGGAACTGGGTATACGAAATGGACGTTGTTGTTTCGACTCTATTTCATGTCATTTACATTCCTCATGAATGGAAAATCGTTTAGTTTGATCAGTTGGATTATTGTCCAGTTGATCCTTAAGAAACTTCTAACTCTACTGATCCTTTAGTGGATAACCCTCATCTGCCTACTAATAATCTAGGAGTTGGGATGTATTCTTCATTGATGGGTACCTTTGATCTTCCCTCTCCTATTACTAGAACCAATGTTGTTTCATCATCTAAGGAGTCTCCTTGAAAAGAGTTCTTCCGAACTCATTATTTTTCGAACCCTTGGACCTTGCCTTCACTTACGACCACATTAGATGAAGGAGAAGTTAATGGAATGGCGTTCCCCATGTTTGTAGCTGAGCTAAGATACCAGTCTATCGTTAACTCTGTAGACAACCACTCTACTCCTTTTTCTGAGGAGGAGCTAGATGGTGATGTGGCTTCGGCCTAGACCCTTGATTCTACCTCTACCTTGGACTACTTAGATACGGTTTTACCTTCTAAAGAAGCAATCGTAGAAGTAATGATGGGTGTATATCTACCTTGGGAAGACTTACACCATCGTTCATATTTTCTTCCTCCATTGCATGAAGTAGAATCTAGGTTCCCCGAGCACTTTACTAGTGATGTTTGTACGGTATCAAATCCCTTGGCTCCAGCACACTTTTGTGCCGAAGGTAATATGTCGGTGATTTCAAAAATGATATCTATAAACATCTCTATAAACCCTAACGTGATTGAGAATCTATTCATCGGAGTCGAATGTTCGCCTGAAGAAATTCAAGTTTACACTGACCTTTTCAAGGAATTTCGAGATGTATTCGCTTGGTCTTATGAAGAAATTCCTGCATTGATCCATCTATAGTTCAACATGAGATCAACACGTATGAAAATGCCAAACCAGTTCATTAAAGGCTTCGGCCAGTTAATCCTAGGAAAGCAGTAGCCATTAAAGCTGAAGCAGAGAAGCTGCTCAAGGCGGTTTTATATACCTTGTTCCTCTTACCGATTGGGTTTCTAATCTAGTCCCTGTGGATGAAAAGCAAGGAACAATCTGATATTACATGGACTTTAGGGACCTAAATAAAGCTTGTCCCAAAGATAATTACCCCACACCATTTATTGATTAGATTATTGATAAGTGTGCGTGTAATGAGATTTTTTCCTTCATGGACAGTTTTTCTGGTTATCATCAAATATATATCCATCGTGAAGATCAACATAAGACAAATTTTATATGTCCCTGGGGTACCTTTGCATACAAAAAGATGCCTTTTGGTCTTAAAAATTCTAGAGCTACTTTCCAGTGGGCCATGTCATATGTTTTCCACGACATTAAACATATCATCAAAGCATACTTGGACAATCTAACTGCTCATTCTCGAAAGAGAATTGATCATCTTAGTCACCTTCGATTGCTTTTTGAGCGATGTCATTTTTATAAGATCTGGTTGAATCCCAATAAGTGTGTTTTCGCGGTCACATTTGGTTATTTATTAGGGTTCATCATGTCAAATGAAGGGATTCTGGTTGATCCCTTCAAGGTGGAGGCAATAATTTCGTTGCCTCCCCCGCCCTCAATTCGGCAACTTCAAAGTCTTCAAGGGAAGGCTAGTTTCTTAAGATGGTTTATAGCGAATTATGGCAATATCAATAAAGGGTTTATGCATTTGCTATGCAAAGGAGTTCCAGTCACGTGGGACGACTTTGCGCAAAGGTCATTCGATGCTTTGAAAAAGGCATTAGTCTCTACCCCACTTTTGAGTCCACCAGATTATGGTAGGGACTTCCTTTTATATCTCACTGCAGCAAAATAAACCATTGGTATGGTTCTCGTTCAGGAAGACGATGCTCTCATAGAGCATGTGATTTATTATTTGAGTCGAGGCTTGATAGGTCTTGAACTTCGCTATTCTCTGATTGAGAAGTTGGCTTTAGCAGTTGTCCATGCTGTCCAGCGGCTCCGTCATTATATCTTGCTATGCAAAACTTTTGTCTTAGCGGCAGTCAATACATTTCAATTTGTCCTTAGTAGGCAAGTAATTGGGGGCAAATATAATCGATGGATAGTCATTTTACAAGAATTTGATCTCTAGTTCTTGTCCGCCAAGTCTAAGAAATCCATTGTTTTTTCCGAGCTAATTTCCAAGCTGCCTTGTGGAGAGGATACTATTTACGAGCAAAGTTTTCCCGACGAACATTTATTCCTCATCTCTTCGCTCGACCATTGGTATGGAGATATCATTGTCTATCTCCAGACTTCGAAGTTTCCCTCTACTTTCTCTAAGGATGAACGCTGGAAATTACATCACCTGGCCAAGAACTATGTTATCATAGGTGATACATTATACCATCGAGGAGTTGATTCAATCCTTAGGTGTTGTTTAACCCTAGAGGAAGTAGAGTTAGTTCTAAATGACTGCCATAGTGGAGCTTGCGATGGTCATCTTTCAGGGCTTGCTATAGCCCAGCGTATCTTAGGTGTTGGCTATTTTGGGCCTTTGCTCTTCAAAGATTGTGTTGAGGCAGTCAAACGTTGTCACCCCTCTCAAATCTATACTCAGAAGATGCGCGCACATCTGGCTCCTCTTTTTCCCATTGTCACTATCAGTCCTTTTACTAAGTGGGGTGTTGATTTTAAAACTTGTAATCTACCTTTAGCAGCGAATCACAAGTACATTATCATGGCTGCAGACTACTTTACGAAGTGGGTCGAGGCCATGCCCACTTATTAAAATGATAGTGAAATGGTAGCATTGTTCCTTTGTAATCAGATTATCTCAAGATTTGGTATCGCGAGAGAGATTGTCACTGACCATGGCAGTCATTTCTAGAATCAACTAATGTCTGAATTGGCTCTCAAATTGGGTTTCCAGCAGGAACATTCATCTCCTTATTATCCTCAGGCCAATGGATAGGTTGAGGTAGTGAAAAAAACTATCAAGATGATCCTGCAAAGGACAATCGACAAAAATCGATCCAATTGGCATTTTATGTTGTATCCGACTCTTTAGGCATACTGAACCTCCCTAAAGACTGCTACTGGTTTTATGCCCTTTAAGTTATTTTATGGGATGGAATCTATCTTTCTTGTTGAATGTGAAATTCCATCTCTTAAGTTAGTCGTTGAGCTCCTTCCAGAGACATCTAGTCTCGAAGAGCACCTCGTTCATTTGGAACATCTCGATGAGCAGCGTCGAGATGCCGCCACAATCAATGAGGCTCATATGAAAATGGTTAAAATGCAATATGATAAAGTTGTCCTTCCTCGAGTCTTTTCTGAAGGTGACGTTGTATTGGTCTATGACCAAGATAAGGACACCTTGGGGGTAGGCAACTTTAAGCCTATGTGGTAGTGTCCCTTTATTATTAAACGAGTTTTTGAAAAAGGGTCATATGAGTTAATCGATTTTGAAGGAAGCAAGTTGGCGGAGCCCCAAAATGGGCTCTACCTCAAGAAGTACTTTTCTTAAGTAGTAACTAGGCAATGGCTTCTTTGTAAATTTTGTATATTTGTACATATCTCATTGAGAATTTTTGATATCGTCACTTTTTGGTCTGTTGTGGCAGGTGTTGATGGATGACTTGGTCTATTTTGGATTCATGGATGGTGCTAGTCGGCACACTCAGGACCTCCCTTCCATAGCTTGGATACTCTACTATCCAACTGGTCAATTGATGGTGTCAAGGGGAGTATGCATTGGTCCCACTTCAAATAATATGGCTGAGTATACTACCATCATTAATTTACTATCCAAAGCCATTTCTCATGAAACTGATTCATTGGTAGTCTATCTTGATTCACAATTGATAGTGTCGCAATTGAATAACATTTATCGGGTAAGGGATCCATGTTTATATCGCCAGTATTTAAGGGTGAGTTTGTTGCAAAGATCATTTACTTACATTAATTATTTTCACATTCCAAGATCTCATAATTGGTTAGCTGATTCTATCGCTAATCAAGCGTTAGACTGGCACATCAATCATTCATCAAAATAAAATCAAGCATAAAAAAGTTAGACTATATATATATATATATATATATATATATATATATATATATATATATCATAAAACATCTTGAGTGTACTTAAGTGTGTCCAAAATAATATGCAAAAACTGGGACTCAAATGCCCATAATCATGTCTAGTACATCTAATGCCCCACCTCAAGATGAGTGGCTAAGTAGGTAACTATCGCATTGGCCACATGCATAAGAGTGCGAACCGAGTCACGTGTCATGCAAACCACATGACACTGCATATCTATAGGAAGATCCTCTACAGCTACCATCGGTACTCCGTGAGTGAGTCTCACCAAGTGCCGTTGAACTATGTGTAGTAGTCGTTCTATGTGTGCAGCTACCTCTTCAGCCCCTACGTCACGACATCTATGCCATGGGAGCTCATCTAGTTGTACCGACCCAATATCTGGAACATGATCATCATATTAATCATTTGAATCCTATCAAAAATATTTTTCAAAATTAATTAACTCAAAAGAATCACAAAAAAATTCATAAAAAATAAAAACACTTACCTATGTTGCCCCATGCTGCAGTCAATGGTAAAACTAGATTGGGATCCCCTCAGAAATCCAACCTAGCATAAGGGTAGTCATCCACGGTGATGATCTGATGCTCCCACCAGGAGAAGAAGTCATCGTCAAATGCAGTCTGTGGGACGTCCTTGCCTCCTAAACATTTCATCAAGTTAGCCCACCTTCCCATGTGTGGATCTCATGGGGTGCTGATTGAAACTGGTACTCTAGGTCGAATTGTAGGGACTCTCTCAAAAAAGAAAGAACACAAAATAGTCCCATATCCGAAATTTTTGGTCTGCCCTCTCTTGATGGAAGTAAGTTGGCTTTTCAGGCCGGCCAAAAGAGGAGTACACCAGTCAAATATGGTGGTGAGACAATCTACTGTCAATCTCATGGTTGGTTGTGATGCTTGTTGTAGAGAAGTTGATCCGTTCACTCTAGATATAGTGAACAAGATTATCCTCAACGATAAACTCTCCAAATGTTTGATTGGAATTTGACTTCCAATCTTCTCTGGATGTCTCGGGCAATATATATGTACGTAGTCCTCGATCGAGAGACTACCTCGTGTCCTGCCCCTGGAATGTACTACCTATCCCCTTCTGGAAAGGCCTGTGATGAAATAAATGTCTTCCACCTCTATCCTGAGTGGCATCTGGTCAATCATAAATGAATCATCCTTGATGCTCCAGTAGTGAATAAGCATCTCAAGCAGGCATGTGTTTGCTTTCATATTTGGTATTTTGAAGAATTTTAGCAAACCACATCCTCATAAGGCATCAAAAGCATTGGGATAATTCATGACCTCATCATCCACTGAGGTATGCTCTCTTTCTCACCAAGTCACTGGCATCCTGAAGAAAAAATGATTTTAGACTGTTAGTTTTTTTTTGAAATGTTCGCGTATATGCGGGTCTATTTACACACAGTCGTGTGTAGGACCTGCGTGTACGTAGGATTCATATATCCAACCCGCATATACGCTGCGGTGAAATTTTTGACAAAAAATTCAACGATAAAACTTAAATTAAAAATTCTAAAACTAGTCACAATTGAATGCAAGACAAGTATCAAGGTTACCTGCTGATTTTGGAAGTATTTGAATGGTTGAATTTAGCGTATGGAAAAGTTTGCTTCTTTTGCTCCAATCCTTTGCTCTCAAACATAAATGGGGAAAATGGTTAGTCCAAAAAACAATTTATAGGCTTTAAAAATGATTTTTTTTCAAAACGTGATTTTGTTGGTCTCGTGTAAATTTTAACTTGGGAGCTTGGAATGTCGAGAATGGTTTGATTTTCAGGACATTTTGGATGTTTTTCGATGGTTTCGAGACGGTTCCATGATTGCCGACCTGTCATGGCAGGTATCATTTCCTCACTGGCATATAGGTTAGGGATGCCATTTTTCCGTTGCATTATGCATAATAGCCTCCATTTGTCGATACACTTTCCATAGGGTCGATCCCATCATGTTATGGTTCGTAAACCACTTTCACTCGCTGATTTTTTAATCGTGACACAATGGTAGAGCCATTCTTTTCATGGGCATCGTAGTTAGCACCTCACTGACATTTGTTGCCCATGTTGCTCCAATCTAAGTAGGCTTGGGAGTCCTCTGTAGTCCCGCCATGACTTATGCGATGAAGACTCATTCCTCTTTGGTTCTTCGCTTCGTTCTGGCCTTATACCCTAGAGGCGCCTTTGTGTTGAGTTGTACTACTGCATTGCATTTTGACCATTTGCACCCTTTTGGCCTTAAGCCGGCTTCACTTGGACTCGTGTTTAAGAAAACTTTTGACCATGACTACTGTGAAATCAAACCTGCATGCCCTTGCCTTCTGCAACTTGACACACCTTGATCCGTGGAAGGAACACATCTTTGAGTGTCTTTGACCAGTTTTCACCTCCCTGCATTGAGCATAGTAATGTTCCAATCCCAGGAACTAGATCATCTGTTTCACCGACACTCGTTCTTTCCACTGTACTATAGCATTCTTTTATTCCTTTTCGAGCTTAAAGAAAAAGAAAAAAAATTATATATTCCAAAAAAGAGTAGGAACAAGACAATATTTCCACTTATTGTTGGCAGCTAGAGTCAGTCGGGATTTAGTTTGAACTAGGCACGCCTTAACCTCGTTATTGAGTCAGTCCTCCCCCGATTGGTTATCTCTTCTGATCATATGGAGGGTTCGTTCGTGCCTCCTCGATGACGAACTTATATAGAGTCATCATATGCTGCCACATAGGAGGCGTGCTTTTATTCAAGGGAAGTTAGCCTGAGTCGGCCTCTCTACAATGTCTCTTGACTCATTTTTTAGTCAGCCATCCCTGGTTATTAGTATCATGTATATCATCACATCAGCTATATTTGTCCTTTAAACATGCTGGTTTGAGAAGGTCCCCATTGACCTCTTGCTGGCAGGTCTTGTCCTTATCGACAACAACATCTTACTCTGAGGACAAGCCTAGAGTTGCACCCTAGGCCTATTTTCATTATTGATAGGTCACCTTGTTCTCAACATCGATCAATATCATGGGTCTTTGACTGAGTGGTTTCCCTTGTGTTTGACATCAGCTTACATTATCACACATTGGGATTCGTGCAGTACCTTGGTTTCCACTTAACCCTATTGGTGAATACCTTACCTCTGTCTTATCTTTCATTATTGGTTGGTCCATAGGGTTTCTTTCATGCGCTAGCCACATCTTGTGTACGCTGGAAACATTATTGGCCTACAGGTTACACTCGTACTAGATTGATGAAGGATGCCTTAATGCCTTCCTTCTAGCAGATCTTTCCCCATCGAATATGACTCATTACTCTGGGGCAAAGATCTAGAGTCCATTTGGTAGTACCTTGGGGTTTGCAGTCATCAGTGGCAGATCCTTCGCTATCAATAGTGGGAGACCATCATTGTCGCCTGATTGATAGATTCTTACAGGTGTTCGACTCCACCTCATCTATTCACACTTGTTAGATTGTACTGGGTACCTTGACGCTCATTATCATTATCGGTGAGTAGTCTCGTGTTTATTAATGGTATACATTAATGAAAAGTAATCAAATGATTTCTCACATGGTCGACTCCAAATCATTTATTTCCATAGCGTAGAAATGTACCACGGTGGTCAGCGAACACCTCAAGTTGCTTCAGCATTCATTGGGTCACTTGACAATTGTTCCCGTTGTTGCAAGTTGATACCATTCTACCTTATATGTTGCAATTATTCATGGTGACATTTTATATGCTGGCACCTGAGTCTGCAGTGTCGTACCATCCTACTCCATGATGTCCATTTGGTACCTTTTGTGACTAGTCTTTGATATCAGTGATCTGGTTCATTCTTCAGCATCATTGACATTCTTATATGTGATATTCAGACATGTACTTGTTCGATCATGATCAGATGATCCATTATGTATTTTCCAGCTCTTTATACTTGTATACTTAGTGTATCCGCTTGTACTTGATATGCAAACATGCTTTACTTTCTCTAAGCATGGGTATGCCCGCCTCAACTTTTCAACGGGCTATGGATATCACCTTTGCAAATGAGAAAGATGTATTTGTAGTTGTTTGTCTTGATGATTTGACAATTTTTTCTAATTCAGATGAGGAACATCTTTATTATTTGAAGATTGTTTTTCATCAGTGCAGAAAGTATGGCATATCTCTTAATCCCAAAAAGAGCTTGTTTTCCATGGATGAAGGGAAGCTTCTCAGTCACATCATATCCAAGGAGGGCATCTAAATCAATCCTACTCGAGTGGAAGCTATTTAGAAAAATTATTTCCCCGTAGTAAAAAGGAGATAGAAGCATTCAACGGTAAGATGAACTTGTTACGTCATTTTGTGCCAAATCTAGTGGAACATTTGAGGGAAATCACACACATGTTAAAGAAAGATAGTGTAGTAAGTGGACCGAAGAAACTATCAAGTCTTTCAATTTGGTAAAGTTAGTTCTTTCTTCAGCTCTTATTTTGATCAGCCTAGATTACTCCCAAGATTTCATTTTATTTTCATTCGCTTTAGAGCATACTATGGCAGAGGTCTTAATGCAGAAAAGAGATCAGCTTGAGAATCCAGTTGCCTTTTTCAGCAGAACAATAAGAGATGTAGCCTTAAAGTATAATATTATTGAAAAGTGAGCTCTTACATTGGTGAAAGCTTTGAAATATTTTTGAGTATATATTCTGCATTCTCATATTCTTTCCTATGTCCCTAACGCAACCATCAAAGATATTTTAGTACAGACAGATCCATAAGGGAGACGAGGCAAATGGATTGTAGCTTTGTTATAATATGACCTAAAGATAAAGCCAACAAAGCTTGTCAAGGGGCAAGGACTAGAAAAACTGATGGTGGAGTCTAATTTTCATGCCTTGGACATAAACTTGATTGCTGCCATGTCCGAAGAAGATGAGGACAGCTCACTTGTTCAAGTATCTTAAATTTTTATCCATTCTCCTTGGTATTCAGATATTGTATATGTGCTCCAAAATCTTTCACCGCCACTGGGAATGGCTAAAAATAAAAGTAGATCTCTGAAATTAAAGGCTGAGAAATTTTGTATTATGAATAATACGTTGTATTGGGAAGATCCCAAAGGTGTGTTGTTGAGTTGTTTGGTTGAGGAAGAAGCAAAATAGGTCATGGATGATTTTCACAAGGGAGATTGTGGAGGTCACTTATTTTGGAAGACAACGTAAAATAAAATTTTTAGAGCAGGGTACTATTGGCATACCCTCTTTTCTGATGTTTATAAAACCGTTGCAAGCTGCCACAAATATCAAATTTCTCAGTGAAGGAGAAAATTACAACCACTACCTCTCAAACCGGTTGAAGTTGGTGCTCTATTTTAGTAGTGGGACCTTGGTTTTATTGGAGAGGTCTACCCTACATCTTCAGCTCAGCATAAGTGGATCTTAAAAGAAATGGATTATTTTACAAAATGGATTGAGGTCATCCCCACTCAGCAGGCTACCGATGCAGTAATAATTCAATTTCTTGAAAATAATATTTTGTCATGTTTTGGTTGTCCTAACAAGTTGATTATAGGTAATGCAACAGTTTTTAAATCTAAAAAGATAATTGATTTTTGTAACAAATATCAAATTACCTTGGGGAATTCTACTACATACTACCCGCAAGGTAAAGGATTAGCAGATCTTCAAATAAATCATTGGTTAACATCATCAAAAAGCTGCTGGAAACCAACAAAAAGAGATGGCATAAGAATCTTTTTAATGCACTATGGGCAGATAGAGTAAGTCAGAAGAAATCAATTGGAATGTCTCCATTTGAACTAGTATATGGTGTTGACACACTGTTCCCAACATCTCTCACAGTCACGATGGTAAAACCTCTGCAGGAAGCTGGAAATGAAGAGGATCATTTTCAGCGAAGGATAAACCAAATGATCCATTTACAGTAGATGAAAGAGGAGGTTTTCTAGAATACCTTTAGGCTGCAAGAGAGAATCAAGAAATCTATGTCTAGACGGAAAAGTCAGATAAGTTTCAGATTGAAGACATAGTGCTCAAGTGGGACGCTAGAAATTAGGAGAAAGGAAAGCACAGAAAGTCCGAGAATATTTGGAAGACCATTTAGAATTGCTACATATCATGGTCAAAATGCCTTTTTGCTGAAAGAAATGAATGGGGAATATTGTCAAGGATGGCCGGTAAATGGTCGGTTGTTGAAACAGTATTATCTTTGAGATATTTTCTGCTGTCACAATTTGTCATTGTACATACCATTTTATTTCCTTCATTGCAAGTGTGCACTGTCGTCATTCAGTCAGTTTGGCGCTTGAGGTGAAGGCTGTAAAACTGAAGGTCTGATGTCAGTTTTTGATTACTTAGTGTGGGTTGATAGAGTCAATGTTTTGACTCAGTTTTCAGTCATGTCATTGAGTCAGTTATGAGTCAAGACATTGGTTTTATGTTTGCTGAATTTATTGACTCCATAGCCTAATGGAAGACGCACTGTCTTCCTTCCAGAGATCTGTAGTTCTTGGCACCTCCCAGAAGTTACCATCCCCATTGGAGCCAATGTTAGTGTCTGTATCTTCATCCCTCCATGAGTGATCAAAATTTTCTTTTTGCATGCATTTTAGGTGTATCATCTGATCATCTCCATTCCATTAGGTCATAGATCATCTGATGGTAGCGGTGATTTATCAATTTCCCTCATGATTTTCATCTACTAGCCTATTTGCACATATACAGATCATTTGCTGCCATTTTTATTTCATTTCAGTTGCAGAAGTCATTTTAGGGTTTTCAAGTCTTATTAGGTCTAGGGTTTGCCACCATAGTCATGCAAAAGCTCAATAATGGTCAGCAGGCACATGAGGAGCTCCATTAAGGTCTCAGCATAAAAATTTCAATAATGATATACTCAGCAATTGATTTTTTCTTCTCAAAACCTCATTTTGAGGAAAAACAGAGTTTTTATGTTCTATGTATAAAAATTTCATGTAATTTTAATTTTCCTATATGTAGTAAGCATCATCTACAGCCCTGTGTCACCTTGCCAGACTCCTACACTTCAGTTCCTACAAAAGAGATAAGAAAATCCAAGCATTAGTCCATCAATTTCTAAAAGCCAGCGAAATTGCAAAACAGAGTTTTTAAAGAACAAAGTGAAAAAGAACACTTTAGAAAGTGGGTTTTCTAAATGAAAAAATTAAATTCAAAGGGTATATAAAGTGTTCATTGTGATAAAGACTTCATTTTTTCTCAAAGAGAGAGAGAACAATAGAAAATCATTTTTTTGAGGCAAAAGGAGAAAAATTGCAGAAAAGTTTAGAAATTTCCCTTGGCATGGCACATTTGGGTGGAGGCGCCGCACACTTGCTCGGCGCGGCATGCCAGGTGAAGAATTTACAAAGGAACTTGAACTCGCATGGTGCACCTACCAGGCGCAGCGCACCTGGGTGTTGGCGCGGTGCACCTAGGTGTTGGCGTGGTGCACCAGTTTGCCAAGCCAAAATTTCATCCAATCAACTTGCTCAAGCTCCAAAATCTTGTAAATGTCATTCCTCAAGTAAGTAAAACACCCCATTTTTCCATTAGAAGAGATTTAATCCTCCTTGATGGTGTTTTAAAGGTGAAAAAATAAAACCCTAATTTGCTGCACATTTGCATTGCAAAACTGTCTAAGGTTTTGTAATTTGTCATGCTTACTGTTTTTGCTCCCCTACATAATTCTCCCATATCCCATTCCTCTCTGCTGAATTTCCCTAATTTTTATTTCCCTTTCCCTCTGTCATTTACAGTCATCTTACCCCCCTATTCCCAAAGCCCTAAAAACCCTAACACCTAATTCCCACTATTCCCCAAATCCTAATGTACATTCCCAAACCCTATCACTCCCTAATAACCCTACAGCCAGCATCAAATCGCATTCACCTGTTCCACTAATAAAATCCCAAAGAAGAAAACAACAGTCACCTATTCTTGAAATAAAATCTCTTCATACTCATCATTTTACAACATATAGTGGCAAATAGGGAAATAGATTCAACTTATGAAAGAGATGAGGAAACTGTGAGTGATTCCTCCTAAGAGATTAATGCACCAAGAAAACCACATAACGGAGGAAAACACATCCAGGAGGAGCCCACCACACTCATAGAATTATTGTCTTGTCCCCTTGCATTGACATGTTTCAAACATCAGTCTTTCTACTAGTTCTGTGAGATGGTGGAGAGGGTGAAATATCACCATGAACTTGCTAGACTATTTGTCCTTCATCTTTACAATGGCCAGGTAAACTTAGCAGGTGTTTCCTTCACTTTGGCACCTGAAACTATAGCTGAAGCAACAGGTATTCCAAATGTAGGTGAACAGTGGAACAAAGGACAACATGTGAGTAAAGAGCATTATCAAAAGCAAATCAGTAGGGTCTTTCCTTTCAGATAGCTACAGGACACTTATGCTCCACTCCTGAAGCTCATTATCAAATACTTCAGTTGTGAAGGGAGATTTTCTTGCTTGTACACCTATCATGTTAGATTATTTATACATTTCACTAGGGTGAGGATGATGAACCTCCCATATTTCATATGTAGAAACATTGAGAAAATGGCTACATTGGTGGAAAGAAAACCTCTTCATCAATAGTACAACAACATTTATCACTTTGCAGTGATCAAGATTGTTGTTTTGCATCAACTGAGTTTGTTGAATGTTTGATGGGATGCTTTCATTTCACATGAGGTTTTCAAAATCCCTCAAGTGACCCCATCAATATTTCAAGAGGTAGGAGGGCCTTCAAATCAACAAGAAGTTCATGAGACCCAAACTATAGTTGTGCCAGTGTTTGTCACCTATGAAAAGGGTAGAAGGAGATTATTTGCAGCTGCCAAACAAGTACTATGTCCACCTAGGGTGCAAGGCGTCTCGTTTCCTTCATCTCACAAAAGGAAAATGCTATCTTCACCCAGGGTGAAAGAGGCTTTGCCTTCTTCTTCAACAGAATACGTACAGGATAAAGGGAAGCAACCATTGCATGAGGTAGGGCCTTCTGAAGGTTAGGAGAGAGATTTCAATTTGATTCAGGATGATGATACTGATTTGGGCTCCCAAAGCTCAAAACTCAAGGAGATCATCAAAGAAAAAGAAGTTAAAATCCATGACTTATATCTTAACTTTGAAAGAGATAAGTGGATCATCAATTACCTTGAGCAATGAAACAAGCAATTGGAGGATAAACAGACAATCATGGAGCTGCAAACCATAAGGGAAAACAAGCAAGCAACAAAAATAAAGAAAGTCAAATTGACATCTCTTGAGCAGGAGATTGATGCTGACCAGGAATCTTGGATAGAGAGGGCAAATATGCACTTGGAGAAGCTACTTGAGAAGTCCATAAGGAGAAAAAGATGTTGCAGTGCATGGCTTATCACTATTTGGCACGAAACAAAATTTGCAAAACTAGGATAAAATGCCTAAAAGCCAAGTTGAGGAAGACTTTGAGGAGTAAGAAAGACCAAGATAAGCTCAAGATATTGGTTGAAGCTTACTTGGCCCAGCATAGTACTTGATGCAGATCACTCGTGCCAAATTTCAAGAAATTTGCCAACCTTTTTGACAATTTTGAATTTTTCAAGGAAAAAACAGGTTTTTTTGGCAGGTGCGTAACGCCACCTAGCGTTCGCTTTCTCTAGGGACCTCCTCTAGAGGAAAACTTTGCATTTTTGGATTCCTCATGGAAAATTATGAATACTCAGAAATTACTACAAAATTTGGACAAGTTTTGGGTCACCAAAAGGGTCAAAAACACCTCAAAAATGCCCTCTCTGCCACTTTTTGGCCACACAGGAAGCAGTATTGGGAGAATTGATTTTTGGAGGGGAAAATGGGCACCAAATTTAGAAATTCCACTTGTTCTGGAAAGTCGATAGATAGGGATTTCGAGAAAGCCTACTTGGAGCAAATTTGGTGAAGGCAAATGCCTCCAAATGTAGCTAGGAAAAAGTTCTACGCATAGAAAAAGTGGCACTATGCACAGGATGAAAAAGCGTCAATTTTGCCTCAAAACTCTGTCTTTCGCCTAGTTTTCTTCTAGTTTGATTTTTTCTCTCTTATGGTCAAATTCATTAGCTAAAATGATGTAAATTTATGTAATATGATGTAAAAATGACAAAAAATTACTTGATAAGGTAGATACATTAGTTGTAGGTGGTTTGGAGTTGAATGAATCAATTTCCTAGGTTTTATAGGCAAGCTGTTCCACTGCCTATTTTTGTGTTCCTAGTTTAGAAATGGCTGAAACCACCCCTCTTCTCATAGATTTGACCCCTGATGGATAGCACAGGTGGTTTTGAGGTCTATATCATGTGTTTTTTCAGTCATTTTCAAAGGTTGGACTCTTGTGAAAGCTTTAAGCATTATTGTACATTCATCTCTACAGTTTGGCAAGGAAATAAACCAGGGTTTGCAGCATTTTGTGGGATTCTTGTGGAAAGGTGATTCAATATTGTTTTTCCTTCTATGATTCAAGTTATCATGTGTTTATGTGTGCCATTATCTCTTTCTTTTTAGCTTAACTAAATGAATCAACTATAAAGGTTGAATTCATTGATGATGCAATGCTCTACCTTAGGGTTTATTTAGTTCTACATGTTTCCAACTATTTGAAGAGGATTTTTGATACTTTCATGCCCTCTCCAACTCCTCACCAGTCTTAAGACTCTCCATTTCACTTAATTCAAAGTACTAAAGCATTTTCCTACCTCACCTGACAAAAACATCTGCAAGATAGAGTCCATTACCCATACCCAAAATTTCCTTTCACTTTTGATCTAACAAACCAACATAAAATTAAATCAAAGTCCTCTAAGAATATACCTAACCTAAAATTAGCCTTTACGTCAGCTATCTCAAGCTTAATTTGCTATATTTTCCTGAGATTGACAAGGAGAGAGCCCTCTCTCGACTTGGTAGGGCTAGCTACCAGGTTAAGCATGGTTTGATGTGACCCTAGACTTGCCTTTCTTAGCCTGAGGTAGATTTAGGCCCTAACAGCCCTCGTGCAAGAGTTTGGGAAGATATTTGAGGGAGACTGAGCTAGGGTTGGATCATTAGAACTAAAATTCATAGAGGAGTCCATTGCACAAGCTACAAGCTTGCCAACTACAAGAGATCAGTGGTTCAAAAAGGAGCGGCTTCAAAAGAAATGATGGCAACAGTTTGTGAGTGAAAAAAAGCTTGAGGTTAACTGGAATAATGGGCTTCCGCAGAACACCATGCTTGAAAAATGATGAGACCTCATGTTCATACTACAGAAATTTGTGACCTGCGAGGGACAGTAGACATTAGCATTTGTATATGACATGAAATTGTTGTTGCACTTTGACTCAGAGAAACTTATTAATTTTCCTTACTGTCTGCTCCTCTTGATAAAATGGAGAAGGGTGTGTAGAGTGGGAACACATGCCAAGTTGCAAATAAGCTATATCATCATGGGCTTATCACCATCCTCGTCAAGAAAGTGTTGGAAGAGAAGGCAGTGACCTGGAAGCCATTCTTGAAGGAGTTTCAGGTGAGGAGTGCAGGGAAGTCTATTGGCATGAGTAAAGGTAAGAAAAGAAAGGCACAGACATCGTCCCCTACCATGGAAAAGGGTAAAATCATGCTGATGCAAGCAGAAAATAAGTTTGTCGAAGGCACTTTTCCCTTGACAAAGAAAAGGAAAACTAAAGCCTCAACATGGAAAAAGACTAGGACGAATCAATATCAGTCAAGCTCTCCGATTCTGATTGATGAATCACCTCATGTTTCACCTAAAGACCATAAAATTTCCATGGTTTCTTATGCACCAACCCATATCATGGCAAACGAAGAAAAAGTGGAAAAGGAAGAAGACATATTGTTTTCTAACTTTCTTCATAGATTAAGAAAGAAGAAGATGACACCGAGTGCAGAAGAAGTTCATGCAGAGGGTCTTGAGGATGATGAGGCACAACACATGGAGCCTCTCGATAGAATCAATGAACAAGACATTGAAACCCTCATTTTTTTTATGAATAGGGTACTGAAGCCCATGATGTTTTTGATGAACAAGGTACTGAAGCCCCTTTTAGTTTAACTGAATATGGTACTGAATCCCTTGAGGAATTGGAAGAACAGGGCATTCAAAACCCTATGTATTTAAGTGCACAAGGTACTAAAACCCTTGACATGAAGGTTGTGGAGGGCATCAAAACCCTTGCTGATAAGGAAACCCTAGGCACAAAAACTTTTGGCTATGTCATAAGGCAAATGTTGGATGACCTTAGTCTTGAAAATGACGGGATTTGCTTGGAGTTTGTTGTAGAGAAGGTATTTACACCATAGGATATGAGCATAGAGCCCTCTACCCTCTACCTCAACAACTGAATAGTGGAATTAGAGCAGCAAGTTCATGACGTGGAGGCTTTGAACCAGGTCATGAAGAAGAAAAGTCGGCAAAAGCAAGGTGAGGTAGATCTGCTTGCAGAAGTCAAGCAGAAAGAACAAGTGAAAGTATGGAAGTATCGGGCTTCCAAGTGCTAAAAACACCTCATGAAGCTGACTAAACATCTAAAAGCAACCCGAGGTAAAAGTCCATTGGTGGCGAAAGCAAGGATAAATATTGAAGTACAAGATTGAGAGTTGGGCACCCACTTTTTAAGATTTGTTGTGGAAGGTAAAATGTTGTGTGAGGACACACAACAACTTAGGGATGGGAGGATTTTGGTGTCCAAAATTTCTCTATTTTTACGATATTCCTAGAAGCCTTAGCCTCTGCTTTATCTCTATTTAGCCCTCTCATTCTTGCACTAGTCCAAGATAACCATCTATTCCTACATATACTTCGTATTTCATCATTAAGATTTATCAAGTTCTTTATTAATTACTTTACATAGATTTCATGCCTTTTAGTATTTCTTGTAAGTTATGTTTAACTTTCCTAAAACTTAATTGAAGAACTAAGTGTTATTCATCATTTAGCGTCATCAGTGTAAGCAGATTCCTGTACCACCAATGATGTTGCTGCGTGATATCCGTGATATTCCACACGGGCTTTGTTTATCCACAACTCCTAGTTCGGTTGCAGATTATCTGAGGATGTATATTGGCGGTGTATAGTTAGGGATGATTGTCAAGAATATGGTCTACGGCCAGAAAAGTCTGCATTTTATTATAACCATTAGCCAATTTTGCTAAGTTATTTTGTTAGTTCGTTCAGCCGAAAGACTTGAATAGGAAATGACTATAATTAGAAAAATATGGCTAAGGCCGAGAGATTGTATATGATGAAGACTATAGGTAGAGATAAGCTAGCAATCTCTGAGTTATAATTCTATTTACTTTTTTATTTTGTATTGTCCTTAGTTTTGGGCTGGAATTGCACTATCATGTATATTTTTTGATCAAGTTAATACAAGGAACATGCCATGATTTCTTCACGATATGATTAATTTCCATTTCATGTGTGATTAAATGTTGAATCATTTCATTTCCTAAATGGGAAACGAGCTGGTTCGCTAGGGCCCAACCAACCCATCTCACTTACCCTTATGCTTTTGCCATTTAAAAATTCAGTGTGAACATTTATTAATTTCCAGTTGCGTGGCTTTGATTTCTTTTATGTTTATTTCAAATTTCTAAGCTTAATTAATTTTATAGCCAAGCGTGAAGGGATCTATAGTTTGGAAGTTTAATTAAGTTTATTTCTTTCTTGCAATTTCCATCGCGCAATTCCTTTCCTACAATTTTTCTCTTAGTTTGCTTCCGCTCAAGTCGTGCATGGAGATTCTTCCTGTACTAGTGCATGTAGTTT
Source organism: Pinus tabuliformis (assembly GCA_031772625.1). NCBI lineage: Eukaryota > Viridiplantae > Streptophyta > Pinopsida > Pinales > Pinaceae > Pinus > Pinus tabuliformis. Next base: position 265,588,306 of record CM062814.1, on the reverse strand, counting down.
CCTGCACTCTGATTTTACTTTACAGCAAGTGTTACGTTCCTTTCTTGCTTACAATTTCATTTATTCCTACAAGAAAACGTATTTCTAATTCAAGTAATTATTCTCAATGTTAAGAATTATACTTTTGAAGGACCTTTACATGAATTAAGAATGAACATTATTACAAACACTTTACTTTGTACTTGCAGTTTATGAATTAAGAACAAGGAACAAAAATGTTATAATTAAATTGTCAAAAGTCAGTTGATGCATGCAAATTTCTTTGACTGCTGCTTGATTATTTCAAATTGTTTTTTCTTTATGAAATTTAATTTCATTGCAAATTTTAGTTAATTAAAGCATTCTTTTTCACATGTAATTTATCTCGGAATCTAGCTTTCAATTGCAATTATTTTCAATGTGTCTTTTAATTATTTAGAAAGTAAATTGGAAACTTTGGTGGAGGAAGCTCTGTCTTGGTGCAAGAGCTGGTCTCTTGTCACAATAATAGAGTGGTCTAAGACTTGAGGCTTATATCACCTCCATAAAGACGTAAGTCTTCAACAAAGAAGGTAAAATATACTTTTTCACATAAAGTACTGTACCGACACTAGTGCAAGCATATTGAAATAGCACAAGAACAAGTTTCTTGGTGTAGAAAGAAAATCAATTGGGAAACAGATCTTGCAAGGGAACACTTGTTAAATCTTTAGCCATCTATACTAAAGATTAACATAGTATTTCATTTCAACATTTAAGATTGCTTCCAGTTGTGTGAAAGTTCCTTTAGTTGATTTCCTCGCAAATTATTCTTTTACATTCCAGCACTATAATTACTTTGGTGTCAATTGTCTTTTTAATATTGTTTTCTCTTTGATTTTGCAACATTTCATTCAAGAAGTAGGATTAGGAATAGGAAAAGCTCATACCACTTTTGGCATTGCCTGTGCTTCATCTCTAAGTTTACAAAACCCTTGGGTTGATAATTAAGTGTTGAGGAGTTTTCTTAAGTGCAATTCCTGCACCCAACATCTTCCTCATGAGGCTTAGCCCTTATCATTTGTAAGTTCTACATAGGTTGCTGAGGATGTGCCTTCTTCTCCTGCATCTTAGCTTTCAATTCAAGGAATTATTCGATAATATGGTCAAATTGGATGCTGTATTGACACGACGGGCGTGTTTGATTCTGACACTCCCACATGTAGTGCCATGATGTCCCACACTTATAGATAATAGCCTATCCACGACCTTTACCCAGTCCTCCTCCTCGTCAGCTTTGTCCTCACCCCTGATATCCTCCACGCGTTCCTCCAGCGCCGTGATGCAGAGGTAAAATTTCTACTTGCATTTGATAAGTAGGTGTTCTTTACATCATCAATTCGTAGCTACAATAGTGGCACTCATCGTGGCCCACTGATTTGCAGAAATTAGAGAATAACTATTGTGGTGTCTGAACAAACTTTTGCGGCAAATGAAAATTATTCGTTACATGTTTTCTAGCCACCTGGTAGATAGCGCACCATAGCGCAGGCCCCAGAATTTTTCCAGCTAGAGCTTCCTTCCTCAAGGGAATTGGTCCCCCCCTTGTAATATAATTTGTGAAGACAAGGCAGTGGTATTTATGATGACCCTGGCTCTTACACTTGACGCACCAAATTTCCTCACACACTTCAGCCCTAGCCTCCTCCTTTTTCAAGCTCTGTAATTCCAAGAAGAGTTTCTGCAACTCCAAGTGAATCTGTTAGACTCCCAAAGTTGTGTCCTGAATAGGTGTCTCATGCAATCTCATCATGATTTTTAGGGCTTCCACCCGAGTTCCTATCTTCTGTTGTGACAAAGAAATCCTTAGGTGGGGCATTAACGAAGCTATAAATCACTAGCGGTATTGGCCATCCATGGGCTGCATATTAGCTTCACGGATAACACACTTCAACCTTTGATCTAAATCCCAAGGTGTTTCACCAGCCTTCATTGTGTTTTCCTTAAATCCAATGACTAAGTGTGAGTCAGACTTGGGCTTACTAAACTCCTTATTTAAACCATCCTTAGTTTTCTAGTGTTGCTAAAGGATGATCAACACAGTACTTAATATACGATGTCAACGTGTGGTCCTACACGACAGTAACTAAATGTGACTTCTTTATGCTATCGTTAATGATATGTTGCGCGATCCACACAACATTCACAACAAACCAGAATTGATTTGTATCCTCGCTTCCTATACCCTTGAAAATTGGAAACTTTATCAAGTTCGACATGTTGAAAGGCAGTGGCAGAGGTGGAGGTGAGGGTGGAGTTGCAGTGGATGGATGAGGTATTCACAGAAAGCCTTACCTTATCAATTAGACATCACTATGTGGTGAGGTTTGTACAGCTCCCTTGTCGTCGCTTGAAATATTTCCAATCAATGGGCTATATTTAGGACCTTCTTTCTCTTGATTTCTAAAGATTCGTTCACTTCGCGTAGACCCAAATATCGAGGTAGTGGCATAATCCTATTATCACACAAGAGCATCTTAATCTAGGTATTCAAACACTTCGACTACTTACCTCGTGATCCCTTGAAGAAGTGTCGCTCTAATTTGTTGTAACTGACTGAGGTATCAACCGCGAACTCCGTAACAAATCCTCCTCTGATACGATCGAGCTAGTGATCGACAACACATGTGATCTTGTCTTAAGAGGCTTCCAACCTTCGCACTATCTCTGGAGGCCACACTATTGGACTATCAAGTCTCCACCTTCCTTGGTCATCTGCCAATTTAGCTCTCCCACTCGTATAGTTTGATCGGGAAGGTGTAGACAATTTTTTTTTGTATTTCTATATACAAATATCTATCCAACCAATTCTCTTTTGTTAGATGTAGAATTTTGTTTTCTTGTCCCACGAATTCATTGATCTTCCTATCCAACCACTTCTGAATTTCCTTCTTGGTTAGATTCCAATAATGCGACATCACACATCTCCTTATGCAGATCCTGATCCTGACATGTTCCAGGTGGATGTTGGTGGCCACCCACCTATCTCACTTGGAACCCCACAACTGTCTCTTTTAGTTTTTCAGTTTCCTTAATTGTAGCACAATTTACTATTTTTAGCAGTTTTTTGGGTCCTGAACTTCCGGAGCCATTTTGAGGCCCTAAACGACATTTTTTAGGAAAACTGGGAGCAACATGGTTCCGTGGACAATTCTTTCTCTTCCAAAAGTTGTAGTCCTTGGATAGATCTTTCTAACAACATATTGTACGTGTTAAACATAGATCATATGCAAAAGTTATGACCTCAGGAAGTTGATGTACCAATTTACCCAAAACGGGGCCCACAATTTGGTGGTTCATCTCTTGGGGTTAGGTTTTTGGATGTTTATGGTTTTCCATTGTTTCTAAACAATAAATAGGCCTTTGAGCCTCATTGTAATACATTCGAGAGGCATGTAGCTACCAAATCTCTTCTTAGAGATAAGCTACCATCGCCCTAGCTAGTTTATTTCCATTTCTGTTTGTGATCATGTTTCAGTACTTTACAGTAATGAAATGAAGGACTATTTCTCTTGAATTTTTGTATTTATTGTTATTTTTGTAATTTGTTGCATTCTTGTTTAAATCCAGATCAGTGGTATCATAGCGGTCTGCCCTTTCTCTGTTTTTATTCGCATGTCCCCAATGAGGTCGGGATATAAGGAGTTAGGGCTTGAACTCATTGAGCCTCTGCAAGACCAGCCTCGCAAATCCCGACCGCCTCCCATGGTGGATGAAAATAAGGACAAGGGAGAAAGATATCTAATCAAAATCTTGCTCGAAGAAGCCCTCGAGCGACAAAAGAATGTGATGATGGAAAAAATTTTCCAGATCTTTCAGCAGCTAGCTAGAGCAACGCACTGACTTCCAACAACTACTCTGGAAATGCCACACCCTTTAAGGTACAAGTTAGTTTGCAAATCCCCATATTCAAGTGTCATATAGATGTAGATGCCCTAGATAAATGGTTAAATCTGCTGGAAGGGTATTTTTTTGTTCATGATTTTTCTAGTTGGGAAAAGATTAGTTTCTCTCTTCTCAAAGCAGCCCCCCACGTCAATGACTGGTGGGAAACCTACTATGAGGAGAGGGATGAAAGTACGGGCTCACTATTTTCTGTACAGCCACTTGGAATTCATTTTGGGATGCCATCAAGGAGCAGTACTACCCTATCAAAATCTATGAGGACAAATAGATAAAGTGGACCATGCTATGGCGGCAAAGGGACCAAGATGTGTCAGAGTTCACAAACATTTTTCATATCCTTTGCACACAGTTGGGTATCAAGGATTATGAGCTGCATTTGGTGCTTAAATACCACAACTACATACACAGATACATCCAGGATGAGATGAAGTTCCTGAATATCTCCTCGCTCGTCACAGCATACAGATACGCTGTCAAGACCAAGCAAACGTTTAAATAGAAGAAGTGAGACTTTGGATCTATGAATCTGAAGCAAGGGAAAGGCTTCCCCAAATCACAAAACCAAGAACAAAGCCAAGATGGGGCAACCCAAGACAACCCATTGAAGCGACAAGAAAATAACAACACCAAGAAGTCAAAGAAGGACATAGGAAAGTGGTGTGAGTTTCATAAGAGCCCCACTCCCAATACAAGTGAGTGTCAGACCACGCAGTAGTTGGTGGCCAAGTTGAAGCCTTCAAAATCAGTTGCATGTTTCAAACCTGAGTCAAAACTCGATAAGGGGAATGGAAAAGGGAGTGCCATTATTGCCACTGTGAAGGTCCAGAAGATTGAGTTTGAATATGTAGAAGAGGGGGAGCGTCTTTTCCACCCACAAATGTGGGTGAAGGGTTCACCGTTGCAATTCATTGTTGATAGTGGCAGCCAAAAGAGCCTTATTTCAGCATAAGTCATGAAGTGGTTGGGCCTACTGACTACACCACACCCATAACCATAGAGTATTGGGTGGCTTCACCAAGGATGAGATCTTCGAGTCCGCCAGCAGTGCCATCTTCCCTACAACATCAAGCCCTTCATAGATGAGGTGTTATGTGATGTTTCACCTCTTAATGTTTGTGATGTACTATTACGCCAACCATACTTATGGAGGTGACATGCTGTGTATGAGTCAAGGCCTTTTGCTATTGTTATTTCTTTAGGTGATTCATTATACAGGATAGTGGAGGTAGCCCCACCTACCACCACCTCTTTGATCACTGCTAAGAAATGCAGTAAGCTCATCTCCTAGACCAGGAAATTGATTTTATCTCTGGTTCACTCCCAAAGTAAGGGGAAGATCGTCAGCACATCCATAACCCCTACGAAGGGTCCCTCCACAGAGCAACAACTGCAGATGGATACGGTCATCAAAGAACATAGGAACGTCTTCTCCTCACCTACAAGGGTATTGTTGCACTATCAGGTCAATCATTCGTCTGATCTGACTTCTAGAGCACCTCTACCCAACAGGTCGATATATCGCCGCTCCAATATGGAAAATGCCAAGTACAAGTAGCGACATGATTAGGATCATGTATCACACAAGTTTCAGGTGGGCAACAAAGTCTGGTTTCATCTACAGAAAGAATGCCTTACAAGAGCCCATCAGAAGCTTAGACCACTTCGACATGGTCCTTAAGCCAATACCAAGTTTGTGGGAAACAATGCTTCAGAGCACAACATTCTCTCATTCCTTCACTTGCACCAAGTGGTCAATGTGGACTACCCTCTACCATGCTTCCCACCATTACTGGACACATCAGAGATTGCAAAAGAACTCACCAGGGACCATGTTCAGCAGAAGTTTCCTCATCTCATGGAGGAATTCAACGCAATGGGGACCATTGCTTCATAAGCGGGGGGGGGGGGGGAATGGTCCAGGTGGATGTTGTTGGCCACCCACCTATCCCACTTGGACACCCACAACTATGTATTTCAGTTTTTTAGTTTCCTTAATTGTAGCACAATTTACTATTTCTAGTAGTTTTTCGAGTCCTGAACGTCCAGAGCTGTTTTGAGGCCCTAATGACATTTATTGGAAAAATTAGGAGCATCATGGGTACTTGGAGCTGTTTTTTTCTTCCTATAATTGTAGTCCTCAGATAAGTATTTCTAACGAGGTAATTTACGCTGAAAACAAAGATCGTATGCCAAAGTTACGACCCCGAGAAGTTGATGTACCAATTTACCCAAAACAGAGCCCATAATTTGGTGTTTCATCTCCTAGAGTTAGGTTTTTGGATTTTTAGGGTTTTCCATTGTTTCTCAACAATAAATAGGCCTTCAAGTCTCATTGTAAGACAATTCAGGGGCATATAACTGCCACATCTCTTCTCAGAGATAAGCTAATATCGCCCTAACTAGTTTATTTCCATTTCTGTTTGTAAGCATATTTCAGTATTTTAGAGTAATGAAATGAAGTACTATTTCCACTGCATCTTTGTATTTATGGTTATATCTATAGTTTTTTGTGTTCCTGTTTAAATCTGGATCACGACAACGGAACCATTTGTTTGCTTAGAGGGTCCTGACTCAAGTTCAATGTTAATTATGCCAAACAAAACCTTACACTACTAGCCCTTTCAGCATCAACCCACGTAGTGTGCACTGAAGTCTCACCCGAGGCAGTATGGGGGGATGTTGGAAACAAGTTTCTTCATCCAGAGATTAGTGTGATGTCCTTTTATGCTCTGCATATGCCTTCACATAGATCTATAAGTCCTTAGGGCTTGATATTGTAACTTCCTTCAAACAACCTCTAGACCTCCGCGCATATGAGTTATCTACTTATGCACACCATAAAGTAACCTTATGTCTATGCTCACGCAGATATGCTTCAGTGCTTAATAAACATAACATAATTCATTTTAATCTTCGTGCAAATACTTAACATGTATTACGTTCAAATAATAATATTATCCAATAGAGTCATGAATCAATACACCATTATTGCATAAATACATCATTTCATCCGACCATATATCGCAAACATAATTAACAGAAGTAAACAAATAAAACACATGAATTCTCCAAATAGTCTTCAGTATGAGGTTACAGACTCAAAACTACCCTATGTACTCAACTGCAGGGGTCTGCGCAGTCAGCTGTAGACTCTACTCTAGGCCTCTGCACACTCAGCTACAGAGCCTTAGCCACCTCTAAGACTCACTTATCTACACTATTTTCTATTGACCCATTACATCCATCATTATTTGGTTATTGATTAATGCCTTGGACTCTCTAAGATATGCCTATTTATTGGTTTTCTTCATACAAACCTGTGGTCCGCAGACCACGAGTGGATCTCAAAACTGACTCAAACTTACATAGACAAGGGGCTAAACATCTTTTGACTTCTAACTATGTATGTGCTTCGCATCCACAAATTGTAGAGACTTTATGTCTTTTTACCAAAATTTACATCAAAGCATGGGTTTTTAATCGCCAAAACTGACCCAGGGGACCCTATCTGAACAACTCTTCCTCCACACCTATCTCCCCTACCAGAGAACAATGAAAGATTAGAATTTTCCGTTATAAAATAAAAAGATAAAGAAAATATGTTCCTTTTATTTCGTAATTAGCACATGCATGCATCAATTAATATTCCCTAGATCAGATTCCATGCTTAGTTAGTTTAAATAGGGTTGAGTTAAGTTTATTTTACATTTAGTTCATGATATTTATGCAATTATAATATGTTTCTTTGCTTGTGATTCATTTCTTGCAATAGGTTACGGTTTCCATTTTGAGCAGTTGAATTTTTGCAATTAGTTTAGGATTTGATTTTAGTACATGCACTCCATTACATCATGACAACAAATGAAGGACAGATTGTATGCTTCACATATAGTGTCGATACCTCTTAATTTTGTACGAACACCAGGTTGATAATTAAATTCGGTAACCTTGAGAGTTGCAAAATTCTTGTTGCAATACCAATGATCATCAATCATGAATCTGATATTTTATTTCCACATTTTCCTAGACTGATTCTCTATACATTGGGCCATTAGGTAAAGGATCATTATGTATGAATTCAATTGACTCTTTCACTTAACAATGTAGAGGCACCCCAAAAAGTGGATAAAATATATTTATGAATGTCTCTACAATGTTGTCCACTTCACTTTGTTGTGTAAATATACCTTGTGTTCATGTCTTGTTCATTAAATGACCTTCCTTTCCCTTTTTATTGAACCATGAAGAGGACAAATTTTGCAGTTTAAGAGAGCACCTTTTCAGGTAAAAAGAAATTGAGATCAATAAAATTGTAGTAGTTGGGGCTAGCTTTGGTACCCTATAGAGTAAAAGTATAAGTGAAAAAATGACACAATGGGGGTGATACCCATAAAGAACATGAATTTTCCACGTATAAGGTTTTCTTCAAATAATGTCACAAAATTTGAGTAGGGAAATCTCACACAATAACCCATCATTGAAAAACTTGGCATCATAGCACAAGAAGCAATATTGGTTGACATATATGTCTTTTCCTTGGCTTAATCAAAAAATGGTTTAGGGTTTAGGGTATGTTGCTATCAACATATTTAATATATAAATGACATGAGATGATATCAAGCTCTTTTGGCTCTTGTAACCAATGATTAATCATAGTCGGGTCCCCTTCACCCATATTTGTGAATACAAGAGGCGTACCCCATATTCAAGCTCCATTGGCTCTTTTTGTTAGATAGTTTTGGCCATGATAATATCATTTAGTTAAACATCAATGATTTACTTTGCATTATCTAGCTCTAAATCATAATTATATCCAAAATCTATTTCCTTTTCTTTAAGCTCCACTAACAATGATTCTTTTGTGCAACATTCATTTGTGTTGTTCTAGAGGATTTTGTGAAACTCACACCACTTTATGATATCATACTTTTACTTCCCAATACCCTTATTTTTCTTTGACTCGGGTTAATTTTCATAATTTTTCATCTCCTATCTCTATCCCATGTTTTGCGAGTTTGGGCCACCTTTTCTTGGTTTCTTTTAAAGTGGATTTGTCAGCTTGGACTCCCACTTATTCTTCTACTTCAATTTCTATGCAATTTTGATAGTATATTGAAAAAAAATCCCAATGAATGGATATCCAAGAAATACACATCAATCTAGATGTACACATGAGGAACTCTACAACACACTAGAACTAGGTGCCACTCAAAGTCTCTGATACCCAACTTTCAACACAAGGCATGTAAAATATTGGTATACTATGGCATCATCTTGTTTCTTTTGTGTCACAAGGTTTTCCATCTCACATATTGGTCCTCATAGTTCTCTACAAGGTAAAATTTCACCTTAAAGGAATAGAAAAATATCACCAAGTGAGTCATACCTTGGATATCATAGACTTATCTTCATTTTTATCTTTTGTAGTAATCTTTCCACCAACCTCTCACATTGGGAAGGGATTTTAGGAATACAAAAGCTGATATTTTCAATGTAGAAATTATTTTAGAGAGAGTAATATCCTATAACTGATTTGTGAATTTCCCCAAAGAATATACATCTATGTGGCCTTCAAAATATGAGCATATCAAAGTTTAATTGTACCTATAACACTATCTCAATAGTTATCAATCTTCATGGTAATTTTTCTATGTTTTTTGTGTCCAAAATTTGCAAGACTATTATGAGGCCTTAACGATGATTATTGGAAATTTAAGGGGGCATGGGTTTCCATGGAATCCCATGGCCCTAATGGAAAGTTGTAATCCTACAATAGTTCTTTCTAATGAAATATTATGCAACCGAAATGGATATTTTATGGAAAATAGGTGGCTTAGGGAAGTTGATACACCAACTAAGCACCTCAAAGCCCAAAAACCTTTTTTCATTTCATCTTATAGGGTTATGATTTTGACATCTATGGTTATGTATTCATGTTAAAAGGTCATTTTTGTAGTAACTTTTGGAAATGCATGTAACCAACATCCTTCTCTATTTAGAGATAACTACGACCATTCCAACAAGTTTATGTTATACAATTTTATCAATAGAAGGTGGGTTTGCACCATATCAAAATGTATTTTATTTTATTTTATTTTATTTTTTTCATTTCCCTTCCATCCTTTCATTTCATTCCTTGTACAACCCAAATAATTTATATTTGAGCAATCTATTGCTTTTCATTTCTTGATGCATATCCCCAATAAGGTTACATTAGAGAAGGTTGGGTATGGAGCTTATTTCACTTGGGAATAGCCACTCTCACCAACCCAAGGGTCCTCTAATGGTGGAATAAAAGAGAGATACTGAATTGGGATAACCTACAAATTTATTTCTCAAGGAAGCACAAGATGAGATGATGGAAAATTTTCTCGATATCCTTCAATCACATTCATAGCAGTTGAAGCACCTTCAAATATTAGGAATTTTGGTGATGTGAAACTATTAGAGATATAATTTATCTTCAATATTCCCATAGTTTAAGGCCAAATGGGTTCATATGCCTTGAAAAAATGGTTAAAGTATACTAGAGTGCTATTACACTATTAAAAAAAATTATGATAATGAAAGGATGCACTTTTCACTCTTAAAATCTCTTCCCCGTATTAAGTATTGGTGGGATGGTTATGAGGAGAAAAAATCAAATATGAGTTTGCGATATTCATGGAAGAAATCAATTAGAAAGCTTTTGTTGACATACCCAAGGAGCAGTTCTACCATGTAGGGAACTATCATGACTAACACATGACATGGAAAATCGTCTGATAGGAGAGTGAGCATACAATGTTGGAGTACACCAATATTTTCCATACCTCCCACTAAAATTTGGGTATCAAATACTCTATGTGGAACTTCATTCTAAAGTAGCACAATAGTATACACAAGTACATAAAAAATGAAATGGATTTCATAGACCTCTCCCCTCTAGGATACACTTATCCATATGATGTCAAATTGAGAAAAAATTGAAGTAGACAAATAAGCAATATTTTGGGAAAAAAAATCCACTGCAACAAAAACCTGGAAATTTCATTATAAACTTGAAAGCAAGGAATAGAGAAAGGAAAGAAACCTCAACATCACCAGTCCAAGTCACATAAAAAAATGGTAATGATTGATCAAAAAATGACACTAGAAAATGGTGTAATCTCCATAAAAACCCCTAGCACAACACTAATCACAGATGCTTAAAGCATTCATTTTTAGTAAAGGATAAGGAAAAGGAAATAGGTGCTAAATATATTTTTTGTTTAAATGATGATAAGGGAAAGTGGATCATCATCGTGTAACCTAGTGCTACCATTGAGACTAAAAATATTCAAGTTGAAGAGATATAGGAGTGTGAAGGGGTGAAGTGCCTCCTCCATTCACAAATGTGGGTGAAGGGGACCCCATTACATTTAATCATTGATAGTAGAGCTAAGATAACTTGATATTATTTAAGGCCATATGTAACCAACCCACCCATACCTACCCACTTTCATGGGCCTGCCATAGTAAACATGAGTTGAAGGCTACTTTGACATGACCTGACCTCATAGATTACCTTAAGGAATGGATTTGACAAAATGAAACCTTATTGACCTTCCTCAAGAGCTACATGACCCCAAAAATCTAACCCACTCTTCTAGGTGCCCAAACCTTGACTCAAACTTCTTGCCCAGTGAGGTGGACTCGAAAACACTGGCACAACACTCCCTAAACTCCACTATAACCCTCCAGTCGCATGCATAAGCCTACAAGGGAGCGAATCCAGTCTTTTTTTACCCAATTCTCTGCTTACAACCGTGAAATATAATCCACTTTTTCAATGTTGGTCTCTAAGTCCCTACCCAAAACTTGATGAGAAATGAGGAAAAATACATTAACACAAAACTTAGACAAGAACTTCACCTAACAAGGCCAAACCATGACTCTAATTCTGTCAAACACATTGCAAACATGAAATCTATAAGTCATGAATTCATATTAGAATATAGACATCTAAAGCTTATCTTAGAATCCTCAAGAAGGTCTAACACCCTCTCACAATAAGTGCAATAACATTTATTAGGTCATGAGTTGAATAACCATTAATTTATAGATGAAAACATGATAAGAGTCATAACTTGAATCTATCATAAAAATCATGCTTATAACCAACATATAACCAGATAACTAACAATGATAGAACAACCATTAAAGCCACATGAGTTACAATGGAAAAGATACCTTATCGAGTACGCAAAACTCAACTAAGTCAGGGACTTCGACATACCGCTCGATCGTAGATTAGGCTAAACCAAATCTCTCTTTCATCCAATTACCCCCATGCCATATTCCAAGCATGAATGTGGGATATCATGAATCCATAGGTTAAACCACCTCCACCCACACATTACCCTGATCTCACCTAAACTGGTCCCGAGATCACAAAACCAAACCAAGCTTGGATGTCTCATAAATCCTTCACCATCTGTTGAGGAATTTTCCTATCTCCACCTACTTGTTTAGTGCTTTAGGGAGAAAACCATCTCCACCCCCAACCATTGGGATCTTCCTGAGACGACCTCACCTAAATCCAAAACCTTCCGATAGTCCATTTCTCAACCAAGAATGATTCCCATCATACCATGACTATCCAAAAATGTTAAGGCAAGGTTAAAACTATTGTCAAATAAGGAAAAAACCATGCCAAATTTAGCAATGAAAAAAATACACATGTGCATATTCCAGACATGCCAAAACTAGTTAGGAAATCATACATGCAACTTCTTACGTATAATTATTCTCGTTGAAGCCACTTGATCCAAATTTCCTTGCTTGATCCTTGTTTCCCTTCACTTTCATTTGAATTCCTTTATTTTCTGTGTCCTTCCTTCGCTTACTTGCTTTATTTATCCTCCTGGTGCTCTTCAACTTTCTGAAACCAATTCCAAATCTCAACTGACAAAAGGCCCCAAACTGATGCTTTGATGCATTTTTATTATTGATCCCTCTAATTTCTTTATTTTCCCTCTATTTTCCTTCATTTTCTTCCTCACATACGACATACGACCTTTCACCTTCCTCTTCTCCTAATTTCATTTATTTTCGTAAATAAAATGACAATAATTCCTTTTTTCCTTCCCAAAGACTTTTCCATTTCATTTTCAAATTTATTTAGCCATAATAAACAACAAGTGCCACCCACTAGGATTATTTTATAAACATTCAACTTGGAATAGATGTTTGATGACCCTTGTCTTGTTTTACCTTTATGACATGAAATTTCAACACAAAGTTGTTATAGACCCCTCTCCCTTAGGGGCAAATTGTCCTCAGTGTTCTATGACATCTACAACTAGCAAGGCCGTTGAAAACCAAAACATAATACCTATGGAGCTTTATAACCCAACTAATTGCAATATTTACAATGAACAATGTTGGGTTGTGTTATATTCTTTACACGATTAGCCTAGGTAGTTAACCAGGGGGTTAGAGGGGAGGCGGAGCCCCCCCTTCGTTGCACCGATTGTGCAGCAGGGAGCCAATACGCCCCCCTATCCAGGGGGTTTAAGGGGGGCAGGTAGTCCCCTCTACAGGGTCCGGGGCAGCACCCTAGGGAAATTGTTTTGGACCCTATATTAGGTTGGGCAGACCTACCTATGGTTTTTTGCATGGTTTTCGCACATGGTTTTGGATGCGATGGTTTTCAGTCCATGGTTTTGGACGCGATGGTATTAGGTCCATGGTATTGGATGCTTCGACATGTATTAAATATGTTCTGTAAATTTGAAAGGAACATAATGAAAAATCAAGATAATAGTCCTAATTTTGGGATCTAGGGGAAAATATCTGTGTATATGTGTTTTTTGTCTTATGTTGTCGCATTGTTTATGTTTTGTGTTTTAGAATTCATATGCAAGTAATTTTTGTATGGGGTTAAAAGCTACATTTGGTATCAGATTTGTTTTGAATTCAAGGGGACGCCTTTGTTGCTGAGGGGTTTCGCTCAGCCCTGTGGTAGACCCTGTTTAGTGGGAGAACTACGAGATCAATTCTCGTGGTGAAGGAAGATGGCGAGCTGTGGAAAGATAGAGAATGAGAAATTTAATGGTTAGAGTTTTTAGTTATGCAAACTCAAGATGGAGGATGTGTTGGTAGATAAATATCAGTGGATCACGCTAGACCTAGGTAATAAACCAGTGGGAGTGTCCGATGAAAGATGAAAGAAGTTGGATAGAAAGGCAAAGAGCATAATACGATTCTGTCTCCGATTCAGTATTGTTGAATGTATCAGGGGAAGCTACGACTAAGTCTTTGTGGGACAAGTTAGTGACTGTGTACCAATCTAGGTCTCTGGTGAATAAACTGTTCCTATGGAAAAAGTTATATAACCTAAGGATGAGAGATGGAGACTCAGTGACAGAGCATCTAAATGCATTTAATACTATGGTAATTCAGTTATTATCTGTTGATATTAAAATTTCTGATGAAGATAAGTGCATTAGTTTGTTGTGTTCTCTTCCAGATTCGTGGGATAGTCTTGTTATTGCAATAGGTAGCAATGCAATTGCCTTGCAGTTTGATGAAATAGTCTCATCCTTGCTAACGGAGGAGATGAGACAGGAAAATATGGTGAGCCAGAATTTTGATGCCTTGTATGTATGAGGATGGTCGCAGAAAATAAACAAAAATAAATCATCGAGTGGGAGATCTAAATCTAGAGGGAGATTTAAATATCCAGGAAAACCTGTATAGGTAGTTTGCTGGAGATGTAGAAAGGAAGGGCACTACAAGATACCAGCAAGATGATTCGGGGAGCACTGGTATTGATGCAGGGAGTTAGAATTGGAACTCTGTACAAGCTTCAAGGTATCATTGTTGTTGATGGATGCAATAGTTCTGTGGTTCTTGAAAGTGGAGCAGAAAATCTAATGGTCTTTGGAGAGAAGACCATGTTGTGGCATCAAAGGCTTGGACATATTCAAGAGAAGGGCCTTCAAAAACTTCATGGTAAAGGTATGGTAGAAAGTGTGAGTAATATCTCTCTAGATTGTGATTTCTATGAAAATTGTGGATATGGGAAGAAACATCGAGTGAGTTTCCCCTCTGGTGGTAAGAGGGCGAAACATATATTAGAGCTTCTGCACAGTGATGTCTTTGGACCTGTGAAGGTTCCATCACTAAGTAATTCTGTGTACTACGTATCATTTATAGATGACTTCTCAAGGAATACATGGATATATTTCCTTAAGAAGAAATCTAACGTCATTGACAGGTATAAAGAATTTAAGGCTCTGGTGGAAAACCAAACAGAGGAGAAGATAAAGGTGCTGAGGTCAGATAATGGTGGAGAGTTTTACAGCAAGGAATTTGAAGAATTCTGTAAGAAATGTGGTATAGCATGACAAAATACTACTCCATACACACCTCAACAAAATGGACTTGCAGAAAGAATGAACAAGACATTAATGGAAAGGGAAAGAAGCATGCTTAGTGGTGCCAAGTTAGGATAGGAATTCTGGGCAGAGGCAGTGGAGACAACATGTTACCTGGTCAACAGATTACCTTCATCATCATTGGAGGATAAGAATCCACAAGAGGTATGGACTGGTAAGAAACCCTCTCTTTCACATTTTGTGGTATTTGGATGTGATGCATATGTACATGTTCCAAAGGAGAAAAGAAGAAAGTTGGATAGTAAATCTTAAAAGTGCATTTTTATTGGGTATAAAGATGGTTTAAAGGGTTATAAACTTTCGAAACCAGTAACAAGGAAGGTTGTGTATAGCCGAGATGTGGTGTTTAGGGAGGTGAAAGATGTTATTAAAAATGAATTCCAACGAAAGGAACCTGAGAAGATAGAGTTTGAGCTAAAGGAGGAAGAATTAGACTCTACAATAGAGGAGGAATCAGAAGATGAAGAGCCACAAACTCCGGGTGTGAGAAGATCAGTTCAAGAAAGAAGGTAGCCAGAAAGGTACAGTCCATCTGGTTTTTTTTCAAATTTTTCTTTATCTACTACTGATGATGATCCCAGAACTGTGAAGGAAGCAGTAGATTCAGAGGATGGAAAACTCTGGAAAGAGGCCATGGTTGATGAAATGGAACCTTTGCACAAAAATGAGGCATGGGATCTGGTGGAGTTTCTAGCTGGAAGGAAAACCATTGGTATCAAATGGGTGTTCAAGAAGAAGACAAATTTAGAAGGAAATGTGGAGAAATACAAGCTCAGTTGATAGCAAAAGGTTATTCCTAGGTGCCAAGAATTGATTTTGGTGATATTTTTTCTCCTGTTGCCGAGGTAGCTTCTATTATATTACTTTTATCTATTGTTGATGCTTTTGATTTTGAGGTAGAACAAATGGATGTGAAGACAACATTTCTTCGTGGGGATTTGGAAGAGGAGATCTACATGAAGCAACCTCGGGGCTTTGAGGTGAAGGGTAAGAAAGAAATGGTATGAAAGTTAAAGAAGTTTTTGTATGGGTTAAAACAGTAACCAAGGATGTAGTATCATAAATTTTATACATTTATACTGGGACTTAGCTTCACCAGAAGAAAAGCAGATCATTGCGTGTATTTTAAATTAATTGGTGACCGTGTCATTTATCTAGTCTTGTATGTGGATGCTATGTTGCTAGTCGGGAATGACAAAGAAATTATCTAGGATTTGAAGACCCAATTGTCCTCCAAATTTGACATGAAAGATCTTGGTGCTGCAAACTATATTTTGGACTTGGATTTTAAAAGAGATCGAGCAAAGAGGAAGCTCTGGTTAAACCAGAGGAAGTATGTTGAGACAATACTGCAGAGGATTAATATGCATGATAGTAAACTGGTGAAGGTTCCTATTCCTATATGTGTAAAGTTATCTACTGAACAATGTCCTAAGGCACGGGAAGAGGAAGAGGATATGTCCAATGTTCCATATGCAAGTCCATTCGATAGCCTGATGTATGCAATGGTTTGTACTAGACCATACCTTGCACATGCAGTGGGACTAATGAGCAGGTTTATGTCAAAACCTGGCAAGGAGCACTGGACAACAATTAAGTTAGTTTTCAGGTATTTAAGTGGCACTAGTGATTATGGTTTGTGTTACCAAGGAAGACTAGGATTGGAAAGAGTTTTGGATATCCATGGCTTTGTTGATGCTGAACGGGTTGAAGATGTGGATTTGAGGAGATATACAAGTGGGTATGTGTTTAACCTATTTGGAGGTACAATCATCTCGATGAGTAAGAAAAAATTTGTACTGGCATTATCAACTATAGAGGCAGAATACATGACAACCACTCATGCAAGCAAGGAAGTAGTTTGGTTACAAATATTGTGTTCAAGTATGGGCTTAGTATAGGGAGCTATAAGGATAGACAGTGACAGCCAAAGTGCAGATAGTAGACGAAAAGGTGTTGCTGGTAAAGGTGGACACTTTCAAGAATTCTACAGATGCGTTGACAAAATTTGTGAGCTCTGAGAAGTTGTCTTAGTGTAGAGAAAAAAATGGGTGTTTCAAGGCTGGATAAATGACTAAGCTCTCTTGCGGCCCCTTGCGGAAAGAAAACAAAAAGTGGGAGAATGTTGGGATGTGTTATATTATTTCCAAAAGTAACCAACGTAGTTAACTGGGGGGTTTGAGGGGGGGCGGAGCCCCCCCCCCTTAGTTGCACAACAAGGGGGTAAAAGGGGGGACAACAGGCCCCCTTGTTGAAGGGTTTGAGGGGGGCAGGTAGCCCTCGTCTATAGGGTCTAGGGCAGTGACCCGAGGAATTTTTTTTTGGACCCTATATTAGGTTGGGCAGACCTACCTATGGTTTTCTACATGATTTTCACATATAGTTTTGGATGTGATGGTTTTCGGTCCATGGTTTTGGACACGATGGTTTTCGATCGATGGTATTGGATTCTTTGTCATGTATAAATATGTTTTGTAACATTGAAAGAATATAATGAAAAATCAAGTTGGTAATCTTAGTTTTGGGATCCAGGGGAAAATCTATGTGTATATGTGTTTTATGTGTTATGCTCTCGCATTGTTTATTTTTTGTGTTTTAGAATTCGTATGCAGGTAATTTATGTATGGGGTTAAAAACTAGAAACAACCTTATCAAAAGAAACACCATCATGACAAACATGACAACATGAAAACCACACTTCTTATTAGAGCTTTATAACATAGCTCATTGCAATATTTCCAATAACAACCATACATGAATAAGTACATGTACCCAAACTCATTTTCCTTCACCAACAAACAATGAAGGACACATAGCCTACATCTGATCAACCATCTCCCATGTAGCTTCATCAGGTCAAAAGTTCTTCAACAGCACTTTCACTTGATCGATTGTTCAGTTATAGAGCATGAGTTGTTTTCATTGCAATATGCACTGAGGTTTTAGCTAGAATTCTCCTTCTTGCTCCACCTACAATACGGACGAATCAATCACATGATCAACATATTTTACATATATTTTAAGAGATTTCCTTGTCGAAGGCATTGCAAGTCTGTAGGCCACTGGTTCAATCCTCTCAACAATCTCAAAAGGCCTACAATATCCAAATGTTAGCTTGGGATATGAACCAATCATCAAGGAGATCTTCTTCGGCTTGATGTGCAAGTACACATGCTCCCCAACCTGAAACTCCTTAAACAATCTCTGTTGATTTTCACAACTCTTATGTCTATCATGTGTTTCCTCTAGATTCTTCTTGAATCAACATGTCCAGCCCAATTAGTATCTTGTTCAGTAGATCACTCTAACTGATGGGAGTGTTACAACAATACCCATAGAGTGCCTTAAACAGACTCCCTCTTAGTGACTACTGATAACCATTGTTGTAAGAAAAATCCATCAGTGGAAACTACTCCTCCAACCTCCGTCGTCGATGCATAAAATACAACCTTAGCATATATTCCAGTATCATGTTGACCCTCTCTATCTATTCATATGTCTACGAATAATAAGCTATATTCAAGGATAATTTTGTACCCAAGCTTACAAACAATGGCTTCCAAAACCTGTAAGTGAACTTAGCATATTTATCTGACACAATCTTCTTTGGAACACCATGAAACCTCACTATATCTCTGAAGAATACTAGTGCTACCTCACTAGCTGAATAAGTAGAATTAACCACTATGAAGTGAACTACCTTGGTCAACCTATCAACCACAACCATTATGGAATCATGATGCTTCCATTTCCTTGACAAACCTATAATAAAATCCATCGAAGTGACCCACCATTTCCACTCTGGAATCAGAATAGGATGTAACAAACCAACTAGGTGCTTGTAATCAAATTTCACTTGCTAACACTCTAGACATCTAGCAAAAAAAATTCCCACTCCCTTCTTCAAATTTTGCCAATACTAGAACTTCTTCACAACTATTAATGTCTTCTGATATCTTGGGTGACCTGAATATGGCTTGAAATGAAACTCCCTCAAAATAAACTTCTTGAAATCATTGTCATCTGTCACCTAAATCCTATCCCTAAACCTCACCAAGCCATCTATCGTGAGATGATAATCCATATCCTATTTACATGTGCCCTGCTGTAACATGTGTTTAAGATGTTGATACTTGTCATCCTGACATCCTTCCTACAACATCCAATCCTGTAAACCTATACCATAAGACCTCACAAGTACAACATGGTTTAATTGCACTCTTCTTCCTAGAGCATCTGCAACCCTATTCTCCTTTCCTTTAATGCACCTGATCTCAAAGTAAAACTCACTAAGGGTAGCAAACCATCTATCTTTGCTAACATTTAGGTTAGGTTGTTCAATAAAGTGCCTCAGCCCACTATGATCGCTCATCAACACAAACCTCCTTCCAAGAAGATAGTGCCTCCACATATTCGATGTATGAATATGGCTTCGAACTCCACATCATGAGTCACATAGTTTTTCTCATGTTCATTCAATTTCCTGGACTCATAGTGCACTACCTATCCCTCCTAGATGAGGACTCCACCAAGTCCTCTCTTGAAACCATCTGTGCACACCACAAACTCTTTATTTGGATTTGCAATCTTTATATCTAGAGCATTTGTAATCAGCTGCTTCAACTACTCAAAACATGTTGCACATTCCTATGTCCATTCAAGTTTCTCTCCTTTTCTTGACAATTATGTCATAGGACAGGAAATATGTGAGAAGGTCCTAATCAAAAACTTGTAGTAACCTGTTATCCTCACGAATGATTTGGTCTAGTCCACATTCTTAAGAGTTTCCACTCCATGATATCCCTTATCTTTTCTAGATCCATTGTTATGCCTTCCTTGAGAAAACATGTCTTGATTAATGTACCTCTATGTGAAAGAAGTTACATTTACTAAGCTTGGCATAAAACTGATTCTCTCTCAGAAATCTCAATATTGTTGCTAAGTGTTCGACATGCTCTTCCTCATTCTTAGAATATATCAATATATCATCAATGAATATAATAACAAACTAGTCAGTATACGAATGCAACACACCATTCATTAAGCACATTAAAGTAGCTAGTGCATTAATCAAACTAAAAGGAAATACAACAAAATCATAACGCCCATACCTAGTCTGAAAAGAAGACTTATAGATTTCCTCCTCTTTGATGCTTACCTGATGATATCCCGATCTCAAATCAATCTTGGAGAACATGACTACTCCCTTCAACTAGTCAAACAAGTCATTGATCCTCGGTAATGGGTATCTATTCTTGATTTTCACCTTATTCAACTATGTGTAATTAATCTGCAATATGAGAGTATCATCTTTATTCTTTGTAAAAAAAAAATAGTGCACCCCAAGGTGATACAATTGGCCTATTGTATCCCTTGTCAAGCATTTCCTTCAACTGCAGCTCCATTTCCACTAGCTCTGGAGTGCTCATCCTATAAGGTGTATTTGATGTTGGTGTCTATCCTTGTACTGACTCAATAAAAAATTCCACTTCTCTATGAGGAGGCAATTCCAGAATCTCTCCTGGGAATACATCCTAAAACTACTACAAGATAGGGTACCTATTGAGGACTTCCACATTGGCAATAACCTTACCCTTGTTACTGGAAATATGAACCATAAACAATACACACCCCTTCCTTCAACTACGATCTTACATAACTATGACCATCCTTACCTATGTAGGCTTCTTCTTTCCCTCCAAGGTTCTCTTTTCCCCAATATCATCCAGGCACTCAATAGCCTTCTCATAATAATCTACTCTAGTTTTGTGGAGGTGTTACACAATATTTTGTCAAACCTCCTGCACTTCCATGTTTCATACCCTAGAGTTCCAAAACCTCGACAACTATGGAGTGTACCCATTCTCATATGCAGTCCAAATCTTGCTTGAAGAACTAATGAAATGTTACCTTGAGCCTTTCCTAAGGAAAATGAGCTCAAAACCCTAATTTCTAGGTCAATGCAACTGTGACACTACCCTCTTGTGTTGATGGCAAGTTACAGAATATGAGCCTCATGTTGCCAGCACGATGTTTACCTAGATACTCACGTTGAACCCTAAAAGGTAGGTTTTCCCAAAGTGGAGGAGAAGCTTCATGATCTAGAGGCTTCCAGAATGACGATAGGGATGATCTTCGTTGTGGATGTGGTCAAATTATCCTAGTATTACCCTTTGAACTTATCCTTATTAGCTTCCTCCTTCAGCTAAGGACCTTCCCCTATCTTTGGTGAGATCCTAACTCCCTCTCCCTGCCTATAAATTCATCTCCCTCCATTCCCAAATGGTTGGTCTCTGATTATTTGCACCCTTATTCTTAGATAGTTTCTACATGCTATTCAGTTTGGCTTGGAGAGATTGAGCTTGGAATTAGACATTCACTCAAGGAGGGCTACTAAAATCAAGGCCTAGGCTGAATGCTTCCTCTTTTTTTTATTAATATATACAACTACTGGTTCACTTTCCATAGATGTTTGTGTTGATACTTCATTTATATTAATTCTCCTTGATCCGTTAAGTGGATTACATTTTAATTATGTTGGTTCCACTTTTATGCTTTATTGTGTTCATGGCCCCTTGTGCGAGAATTCAAATGCCATGAGTAGCAAGGACTAAGCCTGAGGAGCAGGTGACCAAGATCTCCAATAAAGGAGTGCATTATAGCATCATAGTGAGATATGTCTCCTCCCTTTTCTCCTATTTCGATTGTAACCTAGGAAAGTGTCTTGTAGATTTCTCATTTGTTGCTAGACCCGCTCATTGGGCTAGAGGGATCGTATCTATCTGTAGCGATGATTTACCTACTCAACAAAATGGTGGCTTTACTCGTCTATGAAACTAGGCTGAATCCTTGTTGTTCATGGCATTTGAATACTTGCACAAGAGAATGGTGACTAAACTGGGGAGCAAGCGATTAATATCTTCAACAAAGGAGTGCATTATAGCATCCGAGCGAGGTAGGTCTCCTTCTTCTTCTTTGTTTTGATTTTAATATAGGAAAGTGTCTTGTAGATTTTCAAATTTGTTGCTAGGCCCACTCATTGGGCTAGAGGGATGATCTATGTTCAGAGAGAGGATTTACCTACACAACAAGAGGTACAACTAATCCATACCGAAAGTCATACTATATGATTTCAATGGAAGCACATTTAGACGTGATGATGTAGTCATATTATTCAACTCAAATGCATAATATCCTACCCAATGATGAACTATCTTCTTAGTACGTAGAGCTAACTACACCAACCAAGTGTTAAGATTAGGTATGTTCTATGCTAGAGCAATTTATTTAAATTTTCACAGTTAGCAATCACATCACCATTACAATAAACTACAGATAGAACATAAATATAAAATCGCAGAAGACGAGCCAAGGCAAGAGGACACAAGATATCGCGCGAGCCAGGGACAAATCCCACAATGTGTGGGGAAACCCTTTGATCAAATCTTATTTTATCTTCAAAGTTCAGCAAAGAAAGAGAGAGAGAGAGTACATTTACAATAGAAGTCAATACATTGACTTTTGATATCGCTTGAGATCAGTTGAAGACATATTGCTTCAACTGATTCTCTTAAGTGACTCCTTCACCTATCTTAGTGCAGCATTTCCTCCATTTGATGCACCTAGCCATGTGGCACCATGTTGTATCATGCTACATCACGCTGCCCATATCATTGTGCTGCCCATCATGTTGCTGCCCATGCTCCATGTATCATTGTGCTACCCATCCATAATATCTCATAAATCATGTTGCTACCCAAGACTGCGTTATATATATGTGTCCAGAGCACGCAACGCTCTTATCTATATGCCACAGAAGTTTATATATCCAGGCAATCACTTTGTGAACACTGTATATAATCCCTAATGATCCATTATCTGTCTATATACAGCTGTTGTCCAATAGCATATATATATGCATTCCAATATCTATCTGCATACAACTGCATTCATATATGATTGTGTTCCAATAGCGTCATGACTGCGTTTCTGAACATCGTATATATATACCTGCAGGTTGCTATGTTGCTACGTGCCATGCTGTGTTCCATTGACAGTGAATATATTTCTTATGAACAACGTACATATATATAGCATGTATAACATGAACAACGTTGAATGACATTCCAATCATCACGTTGATTTTCCATGAACAACGAGTAATCCATGTGACAACGGATCCAGGGTTATGGCATGATCAGCATTTCACATATAATACAAACTGAGGGCTTCATACCTTGGCTGTAGCGTTCCATATATAACTGCGATTCAAACTGTGGGTTCCGTATATGAGATCCACATACATCGAGAGTGTCAACAGTTCTGCGTGCGATGTCTACACCATACCCTGCGTATGAGTCTTTTATATATTTCCACCTGCTTGTATATATATCCACGAGTAGCGTATTAATACCTCCAGCGTATCATGACTACATTGATGCGTCTAAATGCCTCCATGAGTAGTGTTATTATGATTGCGTTGAGGTGAGTATAAGCCTCCATGGGTAGCGCATATATAAATGCCTGTGTCTTGATTATGAATAGCGAATGTGTGTATAGTCGCAGCGAATATTGCCTGTGTATTATATCGCTGCCTGCGTCTTGATTATGAACAGTGTCCATGCCATGTTTAGATATCTTCATAACTACGTATAACTGTCTTCATGTATCCGAGTCTAGATTTCCTCATAAGCCTGCGGGTTACTGCAGCTAGGGTTTGACAACATTTGAGCCTCCATCTTGAGCATATAATGTCTTCCATTCTAGCGTATGAGATATATCCATTTGACAACGTGTAGGTGTCTCTGTTTGCTACATAGATCGACCTGCGGCTAGGGCATCACCATAAGGCCAGCATATCTTTTGGTTCTCTCCTTCCAAAAACCCAGACATGGAGAGGAGATCACCTCAAAGATACATATTCAAAATGGCATCAAATACTCATTTATTTATACTAAAATCAGGATGATGAATAGACACGTCGGTTGGGCTTCTAGATCCTACATAAGAGCTAGTCGGCTTGATAATAATTACATAAACAAAATAAATTCATATCTCCATAACTACTTATCGGAATCGGATGATCTTTGGATCAATCCTACACCTCTCGACGAGAGGGATCCAATAAAAATATCAGCTGCCATAAATAAGCTTACCCACATGGAGTTTGGCCCTAGTTTCCAATTTAACACTCCCTCTCAACTTGGGAGAACTCCATTCGTTGATCCATATGTACGACTGTACTATCTCTGCCATTAGTGCCTTGCTCTACGCTACCTAGCTCTGCTGGCTCGGCTCTGCTCTGCTCAGCGCTACTGGCTCTGCTGGCTCTGCTTAGCTCAGCTCTACTGGCTCTGCTCTGCTCAACTCAGCTCTGCTAGCTTTGCTCTGCTCTGGTCATCTCCGCTGAACTATGAAGAAGAAGAATTGATCGAGAATGAGTCATATCATTCTCCACTGACCTGAAGTCAGTCTCAGAGTGCATACCACTAGTCCCAGACCAGTCTCAACTGACCCGAAGTCAGCTTCATAGTAAGTACCACACCTACCACTGGTCCCAGACCAGTATCACAGTCTCAGAGAGTGTACCGCTAGTCCCAGACCAGTCTCAACCGACCTGAAGTTAGCATCATAGTATGTACCACTCTCACTGGTCCCAGAATAGTACTGCACTGACACGAAGTCAGTCTCAGAGTATGTACCACTAGTCCCCGACCAGTCTCAGCCGACCCGAAGTTAGCGTCATAACATGTACAACTCCTACCACTGGTCCCAGACCAGTATCATTGATCCCAGATCAATGGAGGACATCCTAGCGTAGGGAGTGCGGTAGATACAATGATGCGTCCATCGGTACTACTATGGTCCCTAACTTCATTTCCTTGCTCATTGATCAGATGAGAGGTACTTCCCATGAGTCCCAGACTGCATGGGTAGGATGCCTCGACAGGAGAACTTAATCAATCCTATCCTCACAGGAGAACACATCAATCCTGCTACAATCGCCATGGAGAACACATCAATCCAGGTTGCCATGGAGAACACATCAATCCAGGCCTCACAGGAGAACACATCAATCCTGCTACAATCACCATTGAGAACACATCAATCCAGGCCTCACAGGAGAACACATCAATCCTACTACAATCGCCATGGAGAACACATCAATCCAGGCCTCACAGGAGAACACATCAATCCCGCTACAATCGCCATGGAGAACACATCAATCCAGGCGTCACAGGAGAACTAATCATCCTGCTACACAAGAGAGCGAATCATCTTGTCCCACAAGAGAGCGAATCATCTTGTTTTAGTGCGCACCACCAGGGGAGGGTGAGTCACCCTGTGGTCGTATGTTGTTCCAATAGAACTACAAGCCCCCCAAAGCTCCTAGAGCTCAATGTATGCAGCATGCAGGACCCTTTTACAAAGGTCTCTCGACGACTCCAAGTCGTTCGGGAAAATCACAAATTTGATATTTCCTCAGGGCTCTGTCCTGTACATCATCTCAGTGTGATGGAGCCTCCTTGATCATCGACTTACCATATCCCAGATGATGTCTATCTGCTGGAGCAATCGATGAATACGGGATTCCTCAATAATTGAATCCCACCTCTGGTTGTTATAGAGAATCACAGTGGTATCCAATGTAAATCCAAACAACTCACTGAAGAGCTTTCGCAACCAGACTACCTCACACAAGGTTATACTAGCAACAAGATATCCTGCTTTGGTGGTGCTCAAAGCCACCAACTTCTGCTTCCTTCTCATCCAGGATATCGAAGCAGATCCCAAGGTGAAACAACACCCATATGTGCTCTTACGGTCCACCACACTACTTGCCCAATCAACATCAGTATATCCATGTAGTCTCACATCTCCGGCAGTGTATCTTAATCCATTAGAGATTGTGTCCTGAAGACATCTCAGAAGATTCCTGGCATCAATCCAGTGAGGCTCAACCAAATATGAGCTCACAATGCTAACTGCAAAAAATATGTTCGGACGGAGGTTCACCAAGAACATCAATGGGAATGAGTTTATGAAACTCAGAGGCATTTCCCAAATCTAGTCCAACATCATTACCATATAACTTCTGAAAGTTAAGATCCTCGAGGCAGTCACAAGCTTGCATCTTATCTTCCCACTTTCAGAATCCAACTCCCTCTGTCTCCTATAAATGAGAGGGTTTGCACCTATCAGACATAGGTGCCAGTACGAGAGGTTTATCGTCCACAACCTTCGAGTAATGGTTTGGATCAGTTTCACTCCTAGTGAATCTCAGTTGCATTAGACAACTATCAATCCTCTCATATTATGCCTGAGGTGTTTTTCTTCAAGCCATAGAGGGCTTTCTTCCACGTGTATACATGAGATTCCTTGATCATGATTCTCAAACTCCTCGGGTTGTTCCAAACCTGTGAACCTGCTACATGAGGGGAATGGTACCCTTATAATATTTTCCTTTGGTACATTTCAAACATTTACCTTCATGCTTCCTTTTGAATTCAGGCATTCTAGTCACCATTTGACTTACAGACCTCCAGAGCTGAGTCAATGGACATGGTCCCCAGTGGACTTCCTGCAACTTGATACAACCCTGAACTCAAAAACATCTTTAAAAGATCTATTTTCAAACACGTACCTTTCCATCGATAAACGCCACCCTACAACCTTTGACTTCCATTTCCGAGATGGACATCCGGTTCGATCAGGTACATAAAAGAGATTTTGGGGTTCCTTGCTTTCGTGGAAGAGTCAACCATTTCCTTGATGACCGGCATTACTAGTCATTCTTTTGATCATTGAAGATTTCCCAAGAATGATTGTTATCTTCATCAAGAGATGTGTCTCTGCCATTCGAACACTCCTTCACATAACGACCGAACTTATTTCAACAAGGCATCTGCCTTTCCTTCCACCCTGAGATCCGAACTTCCCAATGAAGTGATCTTAAGATGGACCATCAAAATCTTCCGCTGCGCCATTCTGATAACATTCTTTGCTTTGAATTCACCCTCGGTGAATTATGAGGAACCCATTGATCCTTCTGTCTTGTCCCAATTGTCTTCGGTGATTGCTATTTCACTCTTGCTTGGGCATTATCTTCACCTCAGCTCTGATACCATGTTAAGATTAGGTATGTTCTATGCTAGAGCAATTTATTTAAATTTTCACAGTTAGCAATCACATCACCATTACAATAAACTGCAGATAGAACATAAATATAAAATCGCAGAAAACAAGCCAAGGCAAGAGGACACAAGATATGGCGCGAGCCAGGGACAAACCCCACAATGTGTGGGGAAACCCTTTGATCAAATCTTATTTTATCTTCAAAGTTCAGCAGAGAAAGAGAGAGAGAGAGAGTAGATTTACAATAGAAGTCAATATGTTGACTTTTGATATCGCATGAGATCAGTTGAAGACATATTGCTTCAGCTGATTCTCTTAAGTGACTCCTTCACCTATCTTAGTGCAGCATCTCGTCCATTTGATGCACCTAGCCATGTGACACCATGTTGTATTATGCTACATCACGTTGCCCATATCATTGTGCTGCCCATCATGCTGCTGCCCATGCTCCATGTAACATTGTGTTGCCCATCAACAATATCTCATAATTCATGTTGCTACCCAAGACTGCGTTATATATATGTGTCCAGATCACACAACGCTCTTATCTCTATGCCACAGAAGTTTATATATCTAGGAAATCACTTTATGAACACTGTATATAATCCCTAGTGATCCATTATCTGTCTATATACAGCTGCTGTCCAATAGCATATATATATGCATTCCAATATCTGTCTGCATCCAACTCCGTTCATAAATGATTGCGTTCCAATAGCATCATGACTGCGTTTCTGAACATCGTATATATATACCTACAGGTTGCTATGTTGATAAGTGCCATGCTACGTTCCATTGACAATGAATATATTTCTTATGAACAACGTACATATATATAGCATGTATAACATGAACAACATTGAATGGTGTTCCAGTGATCACGTTGACTGTCCATGAGCAGCAAGTAATCCATGTGGCAACGGATCCACGGTTATGGCATGATCAGCGTTTCACATATAATACAAACTGAGGTGTTCATACCTTGCCTGTAGCGTTCCATATATAACTGCGATTCAAACTGTGGGTTCCGTATATGAGATCCGCATACATCGAGAGTGTCAACAGTTCTGCGTGCGATGTCTGCACCATACCCTGCGTATGAGTCTTTTATATATTTCCACCTGCTTGTATATATATCCACGAGTAGCGTATTAATACCTCTAGGGTATCATGACTGCATTGATGCGTCTAAATGCCTCCATGAGTAGTGTTATTATGACCACGTTGATGTGAGTATAAGCCTCCACGGGCAACGTATATATAAATGCCTGTGTCTTGATTATGAACAGCGAATGTGTGTATAGTTGCAGCGAATATTGCCTATGTATTATATCACTGCCTGCGTCTTGATTATGAACAGTGTCCATGCCATGTTTAGATATCTTCATAACTGCGTATAACTGTCTTCATGTATCCGAGTCTAAATTTCCTCATAAGCCTGTGGGTTACTGCAGCTAGGGTTTGACAGCGTTTGGGCCTCCATCTTTAGCGTATAATGTCTTCCATTCTAGCGTATGAGATATGTCCATTTGGCAATGTGTAGGTGTCTCTGTTTGCTACATAGATCGACCTGCGGCTAGGGCATCACCATAAGGCCAGCGTATCTTTTGGTTCTCTCCTTCCAAAAACCCAGACGTGGAGAGGAGATCACCTCAAAGATACATATTCAAAATGACATCAAATACACATCTATTTATACTAAAATGAGGATGATGAATAGACACGTTGGTTGGGCTTCTAGATCCTACATAAGAGCTGGTCGGCTTGATAATAATTACATAAACAAAATAAATTCATATCTCCATAACTACTTATCGGAATCAGATGATCTTTGGATCAATCCTACACCTCTCGACGAGGGGGATCCAATAAAAATATCAGCTACCATAAATAAGCCTACCCACATAGAGTTTGGCCCTAGTTTCCAGTTTAACAGTAAGACTCTACATGCACTTATTTTCTAAAACCACACTTATCCACCAAGTTAGGATTAACATAGCTATAATTAGATCTAGGATCAATTAAAATACAAACAACTCGACAAAAGATCTTACCTTCCATTTCTATAATGGATGCCTAGTTATTTTCCTTCTTGTTTTCCATAGTCGCATAAACCCGAGGAATGGTACGGCCAACATCCGCAATTGTCTATGCCTCTTGAGCACTATAGACTTGATGCTTTCCTCCCTAGTATAATGGACAATCCTTATTGTGATGATCTTCACCACAAATCCAACACTGCGACGATCCCCTACCATCACGTCTATTCTACTACTCTCTACGATGTGACCCATGTCCCTTCTCAACTACATTAAACCTCTTGTAAGGAACAACTTTCTCTTTCTCACATACATCTTGAGGTCTTCCCCTCTTTGGTGGCCACTTCCCTTAAATATTCTCATTCCATTTCAAATCATTCTTAGGCTTATATTTATGCTTTGGCTACTCATAACAATGTTTCAATTTCCTAATGGCTTGCTCCAATGACCAAGGCTCATCAAACTCA
Organism: Pinus tabuliformis; assembly: GCA_031772625.1. Taxonomy (NCBI): domain Eukaryota; kingdom Viridiplantae; phylum Streptophyta; class Pinopsida; order Pinales; family Pinaceae; genus Pinus; species Pinus tabuliformis. The sequence goes on along the minus strand of CM062814.1, from coordinate 265,558,318 downwards.
GTTCAGTCTCTATATTATGTTGGGAACCCATAAATGAGCCTTTAAATATTTTCTTTCTCATCCTTGAGGTAAGGGACATACCTCAACAACTCTACAAACATGATATTAAACAAATCATCTATCATAGAACCCATCTGTAGCTCATAAAAATCCTTAGCTCTGTCATCATAATATCTTTCAAATACATACTTCTTCCTAAAGAGTCTTTCGAACTCATCCAAAATCAACTCTTCTTGTTGAACTCCCTTGAAATTATTCACATCTTCCCACCACATATCTACTTTCCATTTAATATTGAAGGTATTTATTTTGGATTTCATGTTCTCTGAGTAGTTATGCAATCTGAAGAATTTCTACATCCCAAGAAACCATGCCTCTGCATCTTCTAATGTATTCATCTCTCCATCAAATGTAGGAGGCTTTACTTTATTAAAATCTTGTGGCAAGTTACCTCTCCTCCTATAAAAATGACAATGGTGATGATGATGATTTCTCCTAGATGAGGAATTGGAATGAAACACATACATACCTATCCTCTTGTCAGGTGTATCAATGATATGCCGCCTTTCACTGTGTCTCCACTATCCAACTTGTATCCTGACCAAGACCTACTACCATATGTACCATTAATGTTTTCTTCATGTTCTTTGCTAACCCTTAGTTGTCCCTGTCTTTGCAAGTCTAACAAGATCTGAAGGATCACTTTATTGACCTATGCTTTATTTTTCTAAGGCCTTGCAAGTATTTCTTAAGCATCAACTAACCTGTCATTTTATTCCTTACAAATTCTGATCTCTTCTCTCAAACTCCTCAATAGAATACTCATCTCCTTGGTGCCCAACTGATTTGTAGGGAGAGTCATGTGAATTGTAGTATACAATTTTTATTGTCATCCCTAATTCTCTTCTTCCTACAAACATGCCATGTCAGATAACCAAATAGATACCATAACCAAAATCATACCTCAGTGATGTTCAAGAGAGGCTTATGTTATTTGCAAAATCGGTCCAAAATATCACGATACATGTATATACATAACCATATACATATTCGAACATCATGCATGACAATACCAACTTCATACCATGACCTAATGCATGAAAACCATTACCATGAAAATGAAATCATAAGAACATGCATCTAACCCATCTGGTCCAAGCGTTTGAACCACGCTCTAATACTAATTTGTAACCACCCCTCCCATATCTACCCACTTTTAATGACCTGCCCGGGTAAACATGAATCAAGGGCTACTATGGCATTACCCGACCTCCTATATCACCTTAAGGAAACGCAGTCGGCAAAATGAAACCTTACTAGCCTTCGCTAGGATCTACAATACCCCTAAGAGCTAACCCACCCTTTGATGTTCCCAAACTCTGAGTTAAGCTTCTTTCCTAGTGATATGGACTCCTAGACACTGGCACAACACTGCCTAAAATTGACTATAACCCTCTAGTTGCATGCATAAGCCTGAAAAGGAGCGACTACAGTCTTCTGTTACCCAGTTTTGTGCATGCAACCACGAAATTGTAGCCACTTTTTCAAGGCTAGTCTCCAAACCCCTAACCAGAACTTGATGAAACTTTCCAGAACAATGAATAACACCAGGACAAATCCATTAGCAAAAAACTTAGATAATAATGTTACCTAACGAGGCCTAACCATGATATTCATTCCGTTGAACACATGGTGAACATGAAATCTACATGTCATGCATATTAGAATATAAAGATACGAAAAATTATCTGAGAATCATAAAGAAGGTATAATTCCCTCTCACAATATTTGAAATAACATCTATTAGGTCTTGCATTCAATAACCATTAATTTATAGATGAAAACATGATAAGAGAAATAAGTTGAATATACCATAAAACCATGCTTTTAACCAACATATAACTAGATAACTAACAGAGATAGAACAACCATTAAAGCTAGATAATAACAAGTCACTCATAAGTTTAGAGTTTGGAGATTTCTGAGGCGAATATTTTGATTCTGTGAAAGGCATCTTATTAACCTATTATATATCTTATTAACTATTACAATAATACATTAAGAATATTAATATAAAGATTAGCTCTAGGTATTTTTATGTCATAAGATGTCTAATTAAAATATGGATTGTAAAATTATTATATTCATTACTTATATAGGTAGGAGTGTCATAGTAACTATATAAATTAATTAAAGCACTCCTCCCTATTCATATTAATATTATTGATAGCATTAAATAATTATCTAGTATGTTTGGTCATTAAATTATAAAAGTGATATTGAATTTACTATTAAATTATAATAAAAATAGTTAGGTTAAGGTTAATAAATAATTTACTTTATAAAAAAATTTATCATTATTAAATTATAAATACAAATAAAATATTTTAAACATTCAATAAATAACTTGTTTCACCATGTTGGTCAACTTTTTTCTCTTTTCCACATCATTCTCCTATTTATCTGTCCATTTCTCTTTTCTTCTCTCTAACCTTTTTCGTGATGATGGGTCATGATATTGACTCAAAACGTCAAAAACTCAAAATGAAAACTATGGAAGTTCAAAATTATCATAATCAAAATGATCATAAGTTACAAGGGAAAAGAGCTCCTATCAACAATATGCAAAAGCCAACCAAGTCAGGGACTTCAACGTATCACTCGATGATATATTAGTTTGAACCAAATCTCTATTTCTCGAATCACCCCAATGTCATATTCCAAGAATGAATGTGGGTTCTAATGGGATAAACCAATCCATAAACATCCAAGGGAATCGAGAGGTTAAACCACCTCCACCCTCACAGTACCGTGTTATCACCTAAACTAGTCTGGAGATCACAAAACTAAACCAACCTTCAATGCCTTAGAATTCCTTCACCATCCCTTGAGGAATTTTTCTATTCGCACCCTCCTACTCAAGGATTCGAGAGAAAACCATCCCCAACCCCAGCCCTTGGAATTTTCTTGGAACCATCTCAGCCAAATCCAAAACCTTATGGTAATACAAAGCTCAAGCAAGAATGAACGCCATCACGTTGTGGCTATCCAAAAATAGCAAGGCAAGGATGAAACCATTATCAAACCAAGAAAAACACAATCCAAATAAACTAATGAACCAAATATGCACATACATATATGATGCAAGCGAGAACTAGTTACGAAATTATACATGTAGCTTGTTACCTGCAAGTATTTCCTCTCAAGCTTCTTGATCCAAATTTCCTTGCTTGATACTTGCTTTCCTTCGCTTTCCTTTTTTGATTTCCTTTGATTTCATTTTCTTTCCTTATCCTTCCATTTCTTACTTTGTTTCTTTCTCCTCTTGTTTCTCTTTTCCTTTATGAAACTAATTCCAAAACTCAATTGACAAAAGACCCCAAACTGATGCTTTGATGACTTTTTACTATTAATCTCTCTAACTTCTTCATTTTCCCTCTACTTTCCTTCGTTTTCCTCCTCACATGCAACCTGTGACCTTTAACCTTCCCTTTCTCCTAATTTCATTTTATTTCATAAATAAATTGCCAATAATCCTTTTTCCCTTTTGAAAGCCTTTTCCATTTATTTTTCAAATTTCCATGGCCATAATAAAAAACAAGTGATGCCCACTAGGATTCTTCGCAAAACATTCATCTTGGAATATATGTCCCATGACCTTGGTCTTCTTTTTCCTTTATCAACTCTACTACAAGAACATTTATCCCGAGGTTGTTACAGGTTTTTTATCATGGTAAGGGAAATTGGATCATCATTGTGGAACCTAGTGCTACCATTGTGACTAAAAACTTCCAAATAGAAGAGATAGAGGAGCTTGAATGGGGAAAGTTCCCATTGCCTCCTCCATTCATAAATATGGGTGAGTGGGACCCAACTACATTTCATCATTAATATGAGAGATAAAATAACCTGATATTATTTGAGGCCATCAACATGTTGGAGCTATCAATTACATAACATCGTCGACCATACATCATTAGTTTCTTGAGCCATGGAGAAGATTTTTGTGCTAGACAATAAAATTTCCTATCATACAACATTAATCCCTTCAAATAATAGGTATTATGTTATGTTTCCCCACTCGAAATTTGTGATTTTATTTTACAAGAACCGTATATGTGGAAAAATCAGAACATTTATGAGTCTCACCCCCATACTGTCATTTTCATTCTTGGAGGGTAGCTCTACATGGCACTAGAGGTAGTTCTAACTACTACACTTTCATTGATATTGACAAAAGTCTTCCACAAGATATCTCAGAATAAAAAACAAATTCCTCCTCATCATACATTTAGAAGGTGAAACAAAGTTACTATGACAATAAAAACCTTAAGACAAGGCATTTCTACCAAAAAAACCAAGTGGAAAATATTTTAGAGACATATAGAGATATGTTTGCTCCGCTTATGGGGGTGTGTCTACACTACCAATCCAAATAATCAATTGAATTGATACTTGGTGTTTCTTTATGTAATGAACTAAAACATAGATTCTTTGTCATCGATAATGAGGAAATAAAACATCATATTCATGAGCTCATCAAAAAGGGCTACATTAGATGGATCTCCTCTCCTTCGAGGAGTCTAATTATGTTGGTGTAAAAGAAGGATGTGACATGGAGACTCTATTTTAATTATAGAGCCTTCGACAAAATCATTGTGTAGAAAAAATGCCATATCCCTAGGATTGACAATCTTCTTGGAAATATTAACGGTGGGTAGTTATTTAGTAAGATTGATTTGATGTCATGCAACCATTAGACTTAAATTGAATAAATTGATGCATGGAAGATAACCTTCAATTTTAAAGAAGGTGTTGATGAGTGGTTTCTCATTCCCTTTGGCTTGAATAATGTTACAATAACCTTTGTGAGAAAGATGGACGAAATCTCACACTTTCTCACAAACTATTTTTCATTTTTATATTTGGATGGCATCCATGTCCTTGTAGATGAACCACATTTAATATATCTTGAGGACCTTGTAGCAACACAAGTTCTATTCCAATATCAATAAATCCTCATTTTTCATGCATAGAATTCAATATTTATGGCACATTTTGGATGAACATGGGGTTCCTATGGATCCATCCAAGGTCCAACTCATTTGGGATTAGATAGCCTTAATAAATATAATAGAGCTTTGTAGCCTCCTAGGACTTTCTAATATCTACTGAAGGTGAGCATTATGGTTCTCTCATATCACCTACCCCTTAAGTCACATTATGAACGATGGAGAAAAATGAAATTCTTCCTAGTATTCATTACAAAAGAAAGTATTGGAGAATCTAAAGCATTGTTTGTGCTCTTCACTAATACTCACCCTGCCAAACCTACAACAATGATTTGAGATGCAAACATATGCCTTTGGCTTTGTTATCTATGAAATCCTTACTCAATGGGGACATTGAACAAGATATCACAGTGAAACACTCTAATACTTTTGGAACATAGCCCACCTATGACTTTTTCACATATTCCACTATGTTTCATCATAACTACATTAGAAATTACCATTTCAAAAAAATTCACTAAGTTTACAAAAAAAATTGTTTCTTTTGGCACTCTCTTATGAATGAAATTTTGAGTAGTACCACTATCAAATAGGATTCTAAATTTTGTGTTCTTTATATAACATGTGATTTTTATATTTTTTGGAGTCAAATTTCATAATAATGTATGTAGGTATATTACAGGTTCTTCATGACGAAATTAGGGTTAGACAAATTGATGGGTTTGAAATTTGGTGCCTTCAATTTGTAACTCTGATGGCTCTTTGGTAGTTACATCTTAAATTAGGTGCTACATGGTCATAGCAATTTGGACAAAATTCCATCCTTTACATCTATAACCTAAAGCATATTTTTCATCATAATTATAACAAAGTTTGTGCCTTCAAGGTTTTCAAATTTTGTTTGAGATAACCTTTATAATTTCAAGAAACAAATAGGATTTGTTCTTGGGGAATTACCATTGTAAAGACAAGTGCAGGGAATAAACATAAGTTTCTTAATTTTTTCATTGATCATTGTATTAGCTTCTAGTGCCCTTTTAATTTCCTACAACTATGTAGTAGGCTTTTGTATTGTGACATGTTCTTGAATATTTTCCTTGATGTCACTACTGAGTTATTCTTTATGGAAGAAACATATTAACTTCTCTAAATTAGGGTCTAATTTCTCAACGGTTTTCTGAAATATGGGTAGTAAGCCTAGTTCACATAACTTGTTAAAATTCCAAAATCATGAGTATATCTTTCTAAGCATGCCTCGATATATTTAAAAAACTCACTCTAAGAGATGTACCCCTAGATATATTTTTCATATGGCATTCCTACCATTAAAACATTTCTAGATATAAACAAAAAATCCTTATGTTAATTTTCATCATGTCATTAATAATTACTATGAGAGAGATGTAACATTCCATGTAGGTGACCCATCCTAGTGGCTTACAACCATCAAACTTATTGAAGTCCACCTTAGGAGAATAGTACCATGTGTTGTTACCAATCAATCTCTTACTATGTGTACCTAAAGAAGTTTGAGAGGGCCAACATATCCTTGAGTTAGAAGTTTCGCCTTGATATCGGTCAATGTCATATGTATTTCAGTGTTTTTCTTCTAATTCCCTTAGCTAGCACACTTAGAAACGTCTTAATAAAGATATTTTCAATGTCACTAGTGTTTCCTGATTTTTTTTGCTCCTTATCCGGCTTATATAATTGATCATTAAACTTGGTTAGTCCCTACTAATTATTATTTTTATTGTCACCCAACAACTTAAATAGGTTTACTAGCTTTCATTCCTATTTGAATTAGAGTGGATGTTCATGTTTTCGAGGCAAGTAGGAGGTGTCTTATATTTAGTACATCTATCATGGTTTAGCTCACTAGAAAAGGTTACTAGGTATTAAGAGAAATGGAGTGCTAGGTTCTATGGTCCTTTAATATACTTGTATGGTCCAAAAGTATTACTTAATCCAATATCTCAACAAACAACTAAGAAGCCTTATCTCTTACCTTAGCCATATTACTTGACTACGTGGGCACTAGGGAGTGGCCTCCTAAAGAAATTTTCTTGACATACTATAGCAAAAACATGGGAAACTTATCTAAAGTTATTTTTTAGTATACCTAGTGTTACACAAAATATTGTCACCATGACATTTTGCAATCAGTGTGAGTCTATCACCACTCATACTTTCCTCCTTTGCAAGTCTTAAACCTTAGCTCTTCATGTCAAGCATTGAAAAATGAGAGAAAGCCCTTAAAAATATCTAAAACTCTGGTTCCACACTTTCTCTTGGCATTACCTGCGGTCCCGAACCCACTAGTCATGTCCCCTATAGAATTGCCCGCTCTGTTTCTATGTAATGGGTGCAGACCACTGTAAAAGTCAAAAAGGCATAAGTACATTCTTAAAAACTCACTTTGGGTTATTTCTGGAAGCTTCTAGAGGGAATATTGAGGTGGCAAGTTCGCTCCTTTCAGGTTCATGCATCCCATAACTAAAGGATCCACATCTAGTTATACCGGAGGTGTGTGGACCATGTCAAAATTTTGAAAAACCTAAAATCTTTTCATCCAGTTAAGCTTAAGATTTGTTTACGTTTTTTAGCCTCTGCCCAGATCTGCATGGGTCTTGTCAAAAACTTCTTGTGAGTGAGTTCCATTGGCATTCTAGTTTTAGGTGATTTTCTAGAAGTTTTGCATGCCTGGTTTAATTTTCGCTTGGTCTTCGTAGTAACTCAGAGATTAGAAGCCTGAGAAACGTCATATTACCCTGGTCTTTTTGGTCTTCTTTATGATTTTGACTGATTTCTGAAATATGCCCTTGGTGAGAAATAGATCTTGTCTTCTCTTTGCAAAACTTTGAAAGAACTTGTTTGAAAGTTTTGAATTTCATTTAAAAAAAAAGAAAACACAGCTGGGTGTTTTTTGATTAATTTGTTATTCTAAACGAATTCGTCCTTAGTTTGTTGAATAACTAAGTAAAATGTGCTCGAAAAGAAATTTTCTAAGATTTTACTTCAATTAGGTTTTTAGAAGTTGTAGATCTCAAGATTAGATTTTTCATAGTTTTGAGTGCTTTCTAGAAATTTTAGAATCTCTTTTGAAAAAAATTGTTTTTGTAGTTTTTGAGTGTGGAAAAAGAAAAAGGATTTTTTTCATGAGCATAATTAGTAGTCTCGTTGTGAGTTTATTGAAAAAGAAAAAAAATATTTTCTTTTCATTTATATGTTGAAGAAAGATTTGTTTTCCAAAGATTGCATTCTCAACTCTTTCTTTAGCTAGAAATTGATTGAAGAAAAAGAATTGTTTATCATCTTAGCTGCATTTTTAGTGTTTTGGAGTCGAGTCTTCACACCATAAAGTTTCATATCCATACCTTTTGACATAAGGAACAACCATAAAAATAACGCTTAAAGTAAAATTGATCTAGCAATCTTTTTATTTCTAGGGCTCTTTATCACCACATAGCTTAGGCTAGTATCTTGGAGTAAGGAGTAATTAACTCTCCAAGATAGTTAAAACAAACAAGTAGCTATATCTTGTGGTAGGAAATAAATTCCAATTGTTACAGCTATGCTCTGGGAATCTCCTCTTAAAGGATTCAAGCACAAGATCATAACTGAACCAGTAGGGTAATCAATCCTTCGTCATTGGGAACGATAGAAGATATACACGTATTAAAAATGGTAAACCTCACATTCACCATTGTCGAGGAGCCTGGGGTCACTTGTTGGTAAACCTTGGATTATGTCAAGGAGGCTTCAAGGGGACTGAGCTTTGTTACTCTACCCTTGGGTGTGCATCGGATCATAGATTGCTCCCCCAGGTATATTTTTTTCTATTGGTAACCATAGTGACCATAATCTTTAGGATTCTTTCCTAAGGTGACGGTGGAGGGAAGATCCACTGTACCTAGAGCAGATGTCGACTAGACTCACTTGGACTCTCTCGGGGGTTCTCTTCACTTGAGACGGTTTAGTGAAGGAACTTGTGCCAGTCTGTTTCATTAAGCAGGTTTTCAGGGTAATTGTTCCAACCACCCTTTCTGTATTGAATTCTGCGACGTTGGATTTCATCACCAACTAGTGTTGTCGGTATGGAAAGTTACTGTTTGTGTGTGGTTTGAGCTCCCAGATTTTTTAGGCATGTGATTCAATTGTTTGGTTCTTTAGAGACTTTAGGTGGTTTTATTAAGATTTTCTTTGTTTGTGTGTGAAGTAATTAAAGTATTTAATCGTGGTTGAATTACCGAGACAATCCCGTAGACTTCGAGGGCAACCTCTTGAGTATTCACCAAGCTAGCTTGAAGGGCTATGAGCTCTTGTGACTCCTAGTGATAGTAGAGTTGTGTCACCGAAAGAAAGAGAATATTATTTAGTTGTTCATCATGATTATCAAGCTCAAGCAATAGAGTATATTTCCGAACCAATTTCATTTTCCGAAGTTACTGGTAGCATTTCTTCTACTAGTGAATTAACTGAATAACCTAAAATTTCTAAGCCTGAAACTGAACCTGCTGCTACTCCATCTTCATGATTTGCTTCTCCATCTTATAGTGGTCCTCGTTCACCCAAGGTAGGAAGGATCATTACCCAAAATATTCCTTTTGGACTCATTGCTGTTGAAGAACTCATTAGTCCAGAAGAAGGTATAACAATCCCTAAAAATCAACCAACTTTAGAACTTAGGGAGCATGAATAAATTTTCTACAGTCCACCTAGGAGGGACACTTGGTATCTTTCATTGACCAACCTTTTGGAAAGTCCAGGTCTTAGTTTTTCACCAGCTCAATTTCCTTTTCATCCAACACCTAGAGGTTATTATCCTCCTTTGAATATGTTGAGACAGTCATCCATGTTTTCCCAATCACCGGAAACATTTTTATATGGTGGTCCTTCTGTTCCTTCTAGGTATCAGTCACTCACTAGTACTCTTTCAGGAGCATCTCCTCAACCCATTTTTGTGGGGAAAAATGCCTATGCAGGACGATCCTATCCACCTAAGGTCTGACAGTGCCTTAGCAACAAACAGAGACAACTATTCTAGTATTCTTCCTTTATGAATTAAGAATGAAGAGAGAGATGGATGGACTAACCGGTGTCTTCCGTTTGTCCCTTGATCCGGCTTCTCTTCTCTTGGAGAGTTCCCAGCTACTTGCCTTCTCGCTCGCCCAGCTTCAAGAGGTTTCTGCAAGATCACAAGAAGAGAACACTACACAAGACATTGATTCATATTCATAACTAGTTCAGGATTAGAAATAAACTAAACATACTAATGCAATCATACATCAAAAATACATCAGTATATAGGAGAAACCAAGATAGCTTTATTGATGAATAACAAGGTTCAGGAAGAGATACAACCCAGAGGGCTCCAATCCAGCATCTCCTTCCCAGCAAATGGAATTCCTATCTTCACCCCCTTCAAAGCATTAAGCACCCAATGATTCCAATCTCAAACCAACAGCAATTCTTTGCAATAACAAAATTCCAGCCTCTAGATCTCATGGAGGAGAGATCCATATATAGATGTTTGGAGAGAGGATGAGTCAGCTTGAGATCTGACTAGTGTCCTCTCCCTTTGTCAGTTCTTGATTCCACTTGGAGGTTCTTGCTTCCACTTGGAGATTTGGAACCTCTTACTCATCACCAGTCGAATTCCCTGAGGCAAGTGTCATTTTGGAAGCTTCCTGGGTTTTGACACCTTGAGAAATGAACTTGCCACATGTCCACTCTCGCTCAGCGCAGGTAGCCAGTGTTGCCTTTGACATTCAGCGCAGGTAGCCAGTGTTGGCTTTGACATTCAGCGCAGACAGCTAGTGTAGCCACTGAAATGATCCTGAATTGACTTGTTTTTGAGCAGTTTCTGGTGGAAAACTTTTGGTGAATTGTTGTGGTTTGTTAGCCTTGTTCCTCTAGGGTAGGAACAACATGTCTAGGGACTTTGGATCCCTTAGATTATGGACATTTCATGCTCAATGGTGTAAGGCACAAAAATGTCTATAACAGTTGCCCCCTAAAGTATGAGGCTGTTTATCGGGTGAAATGCTTTATCAGGGGGATACGAAGTTCATCCAATGCTGGGAGGAGACCTGTAATAAGATACAATACAATACATTATTTTTCATACTGCTTTCATGATCTAGCTGAGGCGGGCATTCCCATGCTCAGCTTTATAATTTCATTTTTCTGTACATAGAACAGACAATCGTCTGATGGTAGACTGATAATTTTGATGAAATTATCATCCTTTGAGTAGGATGATTATCTGCTGCAATGATGTACATGTCAATGTCTTTATTTTTCCTGAATATATATCGCAGCCCGGATGGATGAAACTAGATCCGGGGTCTTCAAACGCGTTCAATCTTCACTCTAAGTACAAGTCGATCCATGTGAGAAATGTTCTGAAGTCGAACATGGAAAGACATCGCTTGATTACCGGTCAATGAGGTAAACCGTTAACAAGCGCGAGAGGAATCACCGATAATGATAATGACCCTCAAAGTACTGCATTACAATTCACGTGGTGTGAATAAAGGACTTGGTGTCGAACACCACGCAAAATCTTTCGGTCGAAGGTCATTGATGTATACCTGTCGCCGGAAGTGAGAAACTTGCCATTGAGGCATGCAAGCTTCAAAGTACTAAAGGGGTTGTTCCTAGATCAACTTCTTGGATAATGAGCTGATGTCAACAAGAAGTGATCCGTCAAAGGAGGGCCTTAATGAATCCCACATCAGTGACATGGAACGGAGCTAATGATTTTGATGGAGGTGAAAACGATCTGTGACATATGATTCAGGGTGGCGGTCATGAAAGGATGAAGGATAATGTACGGCAGTGGATGGGACACGGTTGAATTTTCTGAACGACTTCTCTTGAACATATGGCGACACTGATGCGATGGATCGGTAGCATTACCCCAAATATGGATGGTATGGCGAGACCATGGATGTGACCGGTGAATGAAATAACCCAACCCGATTGTGGTACGGAGGAAAAGTGTCATGTTCAAGAGCGACTTGCTACCATCAAAGTTTTCTTGAGTTTCTCCCAATTTTTCCCCAGTCATTGCTGACCAGTACCTCTTTATTTTTGTCAAGCTTGAGGAGGATAACATATTCTTGTTCTATAACCTGCCCTTCGGGCAAGCCCATCGCTATGTTTTAACGAGCCTAGCGATAGTGAAACTCGTTCTCGTCTAAAGACAAGTTTGTCGCTATTTAATGATTTTAACGAGTCTAACGACAAGGATAACTCGGTCCTTTTCATTTTTAGAGAGTCTGAAAAGGTACATAAAGTTAACTCCAAAAGTCCTTTTTCGTCATCTAATCCCTTAGGTCCAAAAAAGTATAAAACAATACAGAAGGGATGAGTTTTCGATAGTTTTAACGAGCCGACCTAAACAAGCGCTCGATCGTTTTGTGCAATAATCCCTCAGGTCCAAAAAGATTAAAATCTAGAGGAGGGATAGCTCTTCCGGTCGCTTTAACGAGCTGGAAGGCCAAAACTCGGCAATCTTTTCATATTCTACGAGTCAGATGAAAAGAGCTTAAAGAAGACTCGTCTTTTGAGGAACGAGTGATAAACAGGGTTAGCAGCTGATTCCAGGTACAGGTTGGAATTTTCCAATCACGGTAGTGTCACAAGGATGGCTAGGTGAAATCACTCTTCGCAGCTGTTCCTCAAAATGGGTAAACAATCATATGGAGGTGAACGATCGGCCAAATGAAAACTGGAGGTGACGGTGCAAACACGACCAAGGCTTTAATGGCTGATAAGGTTACATTCACAGTGGTTATTTACCGGGTAGTTCATTTTTTAACGAGCTTAAACGCGGATTGAAACACTTGCTCGATCTTATGTTTATTTTTTAACGAGCATGAACTATGCGCTAAAACTGCTCGGATCTTGCGTTTATTTTTTAACGAGCATGAATCGTGTGCTAAAACTGCTCGATTAACCCAGTCATATGATAAGAATGTCTCATTAAGATTCTATTTTTTATGGAGCTTCATCTTAAAAATCTATGCCCCGCATCCTTTCTTTATGCAAGTTAGGAAATGGCTAACCCAAAAAACAGAAAAATAACCGCTCTTTGCTTGCACTCCAAAAGGTTTGCATGCCCCCAGGTATAAAGTACGATTTCAAGGTTACCTCTACTTCTTTTCCGTCAAAACAATTGTTTTAACGAGAGAGGCTTACCTCTTTCAGGTTACCCAAAGATTGTCGCGTTAATCTTTCAAACAAAACACTTCCTCGGCAATGTCTACCGAAATAGACAAAGGTGAGCGACGATGCCCGCCAACTCACATAACTTTGACAAAAGAATCTTATTCTAGAATAACCCTCTTCCAGCATGGGCGGGTACAGACTAGTCATATTCTCCCGCGGAAACCTACCCTATACCCAAAGTTTTCCTGCCGAAGCAGACCAGGACGCATGCCCCCTGGGTTCCAGCCATATCCTCCCGGATTACTCGCGCTCATCAGGAGGACGGACCGTGGGTTGAGACATTTCTTACGTGAAGAGACCATTTAGGGATGGTATATGACTATTTGCGATGCGTGATCCGGGAAATGAAAGTTGGTCCACGAGCTTGACCACTCTTCCTTCATGCGGAAAACACATTACTCTAAAGAGTGAGGAGACAATGGCTCCCATGCAATATATATAGTCTCGTCCAAGGAGTAGGTTATAATCCAAGGGTCCTTGAACAACCATCACGTTCATTTGAACAGTCTTCCCTTTCAATGTTATGGGCACATTGGGGAGGATCCCTAAAGGTCGACTGGTTCCTTTATCAAAGACTGATAGATTTCTCATTTCAGGCAAAAGCGCTGGCGAACCAAGCGCTTTCCAAGCAATAGAGGAAAGGATACTCACAGATGCCCCCTCATCAATGATAGTGCCAGCCATTACCATTCTGTATATTTGAACGATAATTCTGAATGGTATGCTTGCTGGCAACCGGGGTCTGCCTAGTTGGTTCCAGTGGAACGAGATAACTAGGTTGCTTGGTGGTGGGACCGAATAGACGGTCGGGTATGACTCTGACGAAGTTCCTTCCTGCGATAAAGGAATGGGCAAATTTCCCCCTTGTTCGTCGGAGTCTGTGTTGATGAAGAGAATTTGGACGGTGTCGTCTTTATTCTCCTCTGTGATGGTATCATTCGAAGATAGAGCCTCTGAAGGCAAAACCGGGTCAACTGCCGCCTCAACCTTTTGACTTTCGTCAGGCATGGATCCAGACGGTTCATCTTCAATGATAGGTGCTTCGGCTGACCACCTGGGCGGGCTAGCCGGGTTCTCAACTAGTGAAGGACTTGGCAGGAGTTTTTGATATCCAGGAGGAAGTTGCGCTCGTAAAATCGGGCGATCTTCCAGAACTCTTTTAGCCTCGTCTAAGAAGGGACAACGGTGGATGGCGTGGTCGCCTTCACACAGTTTGCAGGGAAATCTAGCTTTCCCTCTTTGTCCTGTGACTTCACTTTCACTAGTTGACGGTGAGCTGTCAACATGGCTATCAGAGGTTGACGCTACCGAATTGTGCAAACGGGGAGACCAGTCCCTTAGTATCCGAGGGATGCATGGACAATCTCTGTGGAAGTGGCCTCCCTTGCATATGACACATGGCGATTTAGGCCCGGTCAGTGCTGTGTGTGGATTTTTGTCAGACGACACTTGTTTGCCCCCAGTCGGTTTTGGCTCCTTCTCCTTCTTCTCTTTCTTCTTCTTTTCCTTCTTCTCCTTAGGAACTTGGTTTTTTGTTTTACCAGTTCTGTCAAGCGAAGAGGAAGGAGGAGAGGAAGAATTAGATGAAGTAGAAGGCTGGTGGGCAACTCTGGTCTGGTCTAACTGTTGATTCGACTGTTCAGGAATGGTGGTGTTCTGAACGACATTGGTTGAAAAGAGCCAGACCAGTAGGCCAATTGTCAGTCCTGGAAGCGACAATGTGGCCATATGGGGAATTCCTTGGTTGGTGTGCTCCATTTTTTCAACCTAAAGATCAACGCAGGAATAAAGGGTGATTGTTCCGTTTAAAATAAATTTTAACGACGCTTTAGACACAACTTGCTTTTTCACTTTTAAAGAGTCGAGAAAAAGCTAAAGATGACTCTAGTCTCCTTCGATGTTTTAACAGGCACGAAGTGAAAAATGCTCGGATGGACTTTTTCCGTTATAGAGTCTGAAAAAGGCCAAAAGGAACTGCTCTGGAGTTCTAGGCAGAGGGTGTGCCAAACTTTTCGCAAAACCGCAGAATACTTTTTAGGGTACGGGCGGTCGATCTTCCTGAATGCTGTGTTCAGTGCATTGCGATCAGTAGGGCGGCCGACACGGCTTCCTAAGGATAAAGGTTTTATGCCTATAGGGGTCTCCCAATATATACGCGACGGTACGTGGGAGCACAATCCGTACTGGCGCTATCGTCCCTCAGGAGGAATCACCCACCATCCACGTGATCGACAGTCACCAGGCTTTATGACGCCGGAACACGTCTCTAGCCTAGACCTCTATGTTGTGCGTTATGTTGCAAAGCGTTGTTAAGTTCATTCAATTTATTTTAGGTTGATCTTTTTAGAAGTTTGCCTTTCAAGGTTCACCACGAGATGTATGATACAATTCCTAAATGTAGTCTAAAGATGATAAGCAAGCTTTATATCTTTTCAACTTTGAAAATCCTAGCTACTAAGGGAAAAGAAAGACACCATCTTTTCTCAAAGAGCAATCAGCACAGTCTAATGCACTTTTCCTAAATCATACATGCAAACTATCAAGATGCAAATGCACAATGCAGGTGTTTGTTTTCCGCTTCCTTAGTATTGATGCCTACAAAGAAAGCTTTTTGTACAACCTTGAATTTGCTTTTAAATGACAAATACAAACAAGTTTACTTTTCGAAATCAGAGAGGGTAGAAGAGATTACAACACTTAACGATTTTCGAAATGAATACTTGTTTCGACACTTAAAAGAGACAAACTCAAACCAATAAGCAAGAGTAAATGTATAACCAACTACAAACAGCCAATGAACTCTCTTCTAAGATCACAATCAACAGATCTGAATCAAGGGCTACAGGATGACTATTTCACTCATGCAAAGGAAAACTGTAAATGATGCCACAAACACATAAAAACACTCACAGTCTTTTTGTACAAAAGGAGGCGGAATTTAAGCAGAGAAAAGGAGTTATCAGACTGGTACCTATGCTGGTTATAGGCTGCAAAAATCAGAGATCAAAACAAGGCAAAACAGAGCAGAGAACCCCAGCTGCACAAGGGCAAACTGGTTCAGCGCAACCTCAACACAGGGGTTTTGACATTCAGCACAAGTAGCCTTCACGGGACCTGCGTTGAAATGCAGAATCCCTTCACTGGGTCTGCGCTGAAGGAGAAACTCTCGTTTCTCACTGGTTCTGGGTCACAGATTGCTATTTAATCCATTGTTTTAGGCCAAATAAAAGCAACAAGCAAGGTGCAATCAAAGGGATGCTTCGAGGGGGTACTAAGATCTATCACAAAGGATCATCAAATCATTTGTGAGTCCATTGTTCAGATCATAGACAAATCTAGTGGTTGGATCAAAGCAGCAACTGTCTACTTTGCATCTGAGAATAGCATATGCAGTTCGATTGTTGCTGTTGAGTCTATGAAACAAACAATGATAGAAACACAAATAAAATGACTAAACAAATTTCCCCAGCGGAGTCGCCAATTTGTTGTGGGGAAAAATGCCTATGCAGGACGATCCTATCCACCTAAGGTGTGACAGTGCCTTAGCAACAAACAGAGACAGCTATTCTAGTATTCTTCCTTTATGAATTAAGAATGAAGAGAGAGATGGATGGACTAACCGGTGTCTTCCGTTTGTCCCTCGATTCAGCTTCTCTTCTCTTGGCGAGTTCCCAGCTACTTGCCTTCTCGCTCGCCCAACTTCAAGAGGTTTCTGCAAGATCACAAGAAGAGAACACTACACAAGACATGGATTCATATTCATAACTAGTTCAGGATTAGAAATCAACTAAACATACTAATGCAATCATACATCAAAAATACATCAGTATATAGGAGAAACCAAGATAGCTTTATTGATGAATAACAAGGTTCAGGAAGAGATACAACCCAGAGGGCTCCAATCCAGCATCTCCTTCCCAACAAATGGAATTCCTATCTTCACCCCCTTCAAAGCATTAAGCACCCAATGATTCAATCTCAAACCAACAACAATTCTTTTCAATAACAAAATTCCAGCCTCTAGATCTCATGGAGGAGAGATCCATATATAGATGTTTGGAGAGAGGATGAGTCAGCTTGAGATCTGACTAGTGTCCTCTCCCTCTGTCAGTTCTTGATTCCACTTGGAGGTTCTTGCTTCCACTTGGAGATTTGGAACCTCTTACTCATCACCAGTCGAATTCCCTGAGGCAAGTGTCATTTTGGAAGCTTCCTGGGTTTTGACACCTTGAGAAATGAACTTGCCACATGTCCACTCTCGCTCAGCGCAGGTAGCCAGTGTTTCCTTTGACATTCAGCGCAGGTAGCCAGTGTTGGCTTTGACATTCAGCGCAGACAGCTAGTGTAGCCACTGAAATGATCCTGAATTGACTTGTTTTTGAGCAGTTTTTGGTGGAGAACTTTTGGTGAATTGCTATGGTTTGTTAGCCTTGTTCCTCTAGGGTAGGAACAACATGTTTAGGGACTTTGGATCCCTTATATTATGGACATTTCATGCTCAATGCTGTAAGGCACAAAAATGTCTATAACACCATTGAACATGGGCTATCACCCGGTCATAACAGAACTAAACCATTGAGTGTAGAAGAAATTCTTATGATGTCTGGTACTATTCCAAATCCACAACCTCGGGGTAGTTAGTTACTGCCTGGGGGAAACCTCAAGGTACTCAATTACCACTTGGGGGGCAACCTCAAGGTACTCAGTTACTGCCTGTGGGGCAACCTCAAGGACAGTATATATCTTCGGGATAGTAGGGTTAACCCCAGACTCAATACGTACCTCAAGGTCAACTCTAGTATCAATATATGCCTGAAGGTTAACCCCAGTTTCAGTACATGCCTTAAGGTTATCAACCTCAAGGTTAGTACCCAACCCAAGGTTTCCAACCACCTTTAGGTCAATCATTTGTCCAAGGAGCTGGAAATGTACCTTTGAATTATCAATCCTACCCTCAACCCAGTTATGGTCCTCAATATGCTCAACCTTCTATGGGTCCATACCCCAGAATGAACATGGCGTGGGATCCATCTCAATCTCAATGGATCTTGCAACCTAATGTGCAGTTTTCATCTCAATCTGGGAAACTTTTGGTTTCTGGTTCAACCCAGCAACCTGCCCAACCTACTATTCAAACTTTTGCATCTGGTGTAGCTCATTAGTCTGGGCCTATTTCGCCTAAAACTCTGCCTCAAATGACTGTTGCAAATACTGCAGATTCTGTTCAATCTACCCCACCTACTTCTGCAGTATCGAAAACTCTGGTTTCTACTGTTCCTGCATCAACTCCTCAAGCATATTTACCTCAGTCTAGACCTACAATTCAGACTTCAGTTCAGATGCTTGTAGGAAAAACTGGTCCAAGTACGGTTGTAACAAGTCAACCTCAATTTACTTATCAAATGTACCAAGGACAGTACCAATTCGGTCCTGCTATTCAAAGCCCAGTTTACCAGTATCAACCATACCCTTGATACACTTATCAGCAACCTCAACAACCCCAGTACGTTCTAGTTAATCCTCATTTTTGGGAGGATATAATATCCCAAATGTAATTCCAATTCCAAGTTATCCTAGATATCCTCCTCTAGGGCTAGTCTTATGACCTAGGGTTTTCGAGATCCTAACTGTCAGTTATCGTTCATTGCAACTATGGACTTGCCTGATTTGTTGTGCCTTACGAACGATCCAATTAATTATCTTTCATTTTGGCTGCCAATGCCAAATAAGTTGCCGCGTGATATCCCAAAGTTTGAACGTAAATCAGGAGAGGATCTGTCAAACCATGTGATGAATTATCACCTCTAGTGTGCATCTAACTCCATTATAGATGACTCAATTCATTTACGTCTTTTCCAAGACACTCTGATTGGTCTTGCGGCCAAGTGGTACATTGAGTTACCGTGAGCCTCTTTTTATAATTTTAGTCAATTAGCCACTTCGTTCTTAACCCATTTTCAGTTACCTATCAAATATGACAATGGTATGGAATTATTAACTTCATTAAAACAGTCAACATCCACATATATTTCAGATCATATTCTTGAATGGCGACGTCGATGACATTTAGTGAAATTTTTTATTCTGGATCAAATCTTAGCAGAATGGTTTGTTAAATCATTATTACCTAAAATCACTGAGGATGTAGCTAAGGTAGGAGCTGTTACTGAAGAGCAAGTAATTTCTCAAGCTCAGTACCTTGACCTCATTTATATGCAGTCGGGTACTTTACACAAAAAAATCCCCGACCTTCCGAAAGAAAATCAAATAATTGCAGCTCCTTCAGGGCCTCATGCCACTAATGGTATGATTGGTTCAGTTAACACCAAAAGTAAGAAGAAATCTTCAAAGAATTCTTCTCCTATCATAACTTTACCAGATTCCCCGACAGGAGACTCTTCTGCTGAAATTCCTGCCGATATTCATGTCGTAGAATCATCTACGGCCAAATCAAAATACGACGGTAAAAAGAAGGGGAAGAAGAAAAATAAACAAAATTCGAAAGAGAAATGAGATAAAACTGAATCTACCAACGAGAAATGTAAACCTTGCTATCTTGTCTCATTTGTGATGAAGAGCATTTTACAAGAGACTAGCACCATCGCACTGAGGTTGCGAAAATCGTCAAAGGTTCTCAAATGCATGTTGTCTTGAAGGATCCTCTTCCTAGTCAAGATAGTAAGATTATTGGTTCTTCCTCAAATGCCTTTGAAGAAGCCATAATGATGATGTCCCATGTTAGGATTGTGACAAGATCGCAAGATTATTGAAGTAAAATTCATTTTGGTAGTAAGGAAGCATAATCTTCTAATTCAAATCCATGAACTTCAACTCCTGGTTCTGAGCTGCTACAGATCATGAAACCTAACCTAGACTTAGTAATCAAACCGCATGCTAAAGGTATACTTCAGAAGTCAGGTTTCAATCTGCATGCAAGAGCTGCTCAGAACTATAACATTTTTGAAGACTTAGCTATTTCCCCTTTAGCAATGTCGGCTTTGGAACTGCTGCAATCATGTCCAGCATAGCATAAATTGCTATTATCGGCTATAAGAGATGTTGATATTCAGGACTCGAACCTTACAATCTTCGATTTAGAAAATAGTACACCTTGCTTACCTCATCAAATGGCTTTCCAGATTCTAGTGTTAGTAAAAAACAGACCTTGCTTTAGGACTGTAATTGATGAGGGAGCTTCTACGTGTATTATGTTGATTCAGTGTTGGAGATCGCTTGGTTCTCCTACACTCTATCAATCCCTGATGATTCTAAAGGATTTTGATGGCTGTGGGTTCCATATTTTTGGCATTCTATAGGATTTACCTATAGGGGTTGAAGGAAAAAATGTTAATCTAGATGTGGAAGTGGTTGATGCCCCTCTAGATTACAACCTTCTCTTGGGTCGTAGTTGGTCTTATGCTATGAATGTTGTTGTTTCATCAGTCTTTCGGCTTATAAAGTTTCCTCATAATGGAAAACTCGTAACCATAGACCCGCTAACTTACTTTTCATCCAACCCAGCCTCTTCTGAAAGTATCCAACATGTCGGAAAAACAACTATCCCTTATAAGGATGTTGGGTTAGGATCGGTTAAAGATTCTAGTTTACTAGGAACTTTTTCCTTTCATCCTCCTAACGTATCACCTTCTACTCCAACCATTCATATGATTTCATCAAACACTATTGTTTTGGATGATCATTGGATCGTACCTTCCAAATCTGAGGTGGATTAATTTGGTGATGCAATGCCTTTGAGTCCCTATGAAATTGCTTATCAGGCTATAAAGTAGATTTTCGACCCTTGTTCAACCGAAATTTATCCAATGAATGTGGTCCATGGAGAATCACTTTGAATATCAAACTAAGATTCAACAACTTTTTCCGAGCTTGTTCATACTGATGAGCAGATTCGTGAAAATTTATTTGTTGATGATTTACCATGGGAAGATCTTCACCATAGATCTTCTTTCTTACGTGACATTCATGATTTTGAAAATGATTTTTCATCTATTTTTACTAATGATTATGTCAAAGAACCATAGAATCCATTGCAAAATCCTGATTCAGAATTAAATTTTGGAAATATTTCTCGAACGGTTCTTATTGACATTTCAGTTAAACCCTGAATTGTTGAAAACATTCATATAGGTGTGTCCTGTACGGATAATGAACTCCAAACTTATAAAGCCCTATTTCAAGAATTTCGTGACGTGTTTGCCTGGTCATATGAAGAAATGCTAGGAATCGATCCAGCAATTGTTGTGCATGAAATCAAAACTTACCCATATGCTAAACCCATCCGGCAACGTTTGTGTCAAATCCATCTGCGAAAAGCTGCTTCTATTAAAGCAGAAGTTGAGAAATTACCTAAAGAAGGTTTCATTTATCCAATTCCCTTAACGGATTGGGTATCGAATATTGTTCCTATTAACAAAAAGCAAGGAACGATAAGAATATGTATCGATTATAGGGATATTAATCGAGCTTGTCCCAAAGACAATTACCCAACTCCCTATATCAATCAAGTCATTTATGATTAGAAATTTTCTCCGTTATGGATGGTTTTTCTGGTTACAATCAAATCAACATTCTCCCTACTGATCAACCAAAAACAGCTTTCATTCGTCCATGGGGGACATTTTGTTATTGCAAATTACCTTTTGGACTAAAGAACGCCGGAGAAACTTTTCAAAGAGCTATGTCTTACACATTTCATGACATCAAGCACATTGTGGAACCTTATCTCGATGATTTACCTACCCATTCATTACGCAGAGCCGATCATCTCTCTCATTTACGAGAAATCTTTATGAGATGTAGGAATTATCGAATTAGGTTGAATCCACACAAATGTGTTTTCTGTATAGAAACAGGTCGTTTACTGGGATTCATTGTTTTAAAAGTCGGCATTCATGTTGATCCCTTGAAGGTTGAAGCTATTGTCAAATTTCCTCCTTCTTCGACTCTTCGCCAACTCCAAAGTTTGCAAGGGAAAGCAAACTTTTTACATTGATTCATTCCTAATTACGTTGAGATAACAAAGGGTTTTACCAGGTTGTTGAAACAGAATACTACATTCTTTTGGGATGAGATAGCTGACAAATCTTTTGATGCACTTAAACACACATTGACCCATGCACCGTTATTGCATCCTCCCAACTACAACCAGGATTACTTCTTCTACCTTGCCGCTTCTCATTCCACCATCGGGATGGTTTTAGTTTAGGAAGATGAATTCGGTAGTGAACATGTGATTTACTATCTTAGTCGAACTTTGAATCCAACTGAGTTAAAATATTCACATGTGAAGAAATTGGCCTTGGCAGTTGTTCAAGATGTCCAAATATTTTATCATTACATCTTACTACGCAAAACAACCGTAATTTCTGACTGTAACCCTATGATCTATATTTTGACCAAAAAATTGCTAGGGGAAAGTATTCGAAATGGATTATTATCCTGCAAGAATTTGACTTGGAATTTGAAAAATCCAAGTCAAAGAAATCTTTAGTTTTTGCGGAGTTGATGTGTCACTTCCCGCGTGCTGATATTGAATATATGGTGGAAGAGCCCATTGCAAATGAATCCTTATTTCTTATCAGTACTCTTGATCCATGGTATGGAGATATCATTGTTTATCTCCAAACCCAATCTTTACGGCGTGAAATTTCACAATCTCAGCGCCGAAAAATACGTTTCCAATCCCAACAATATAAAATCATTGGAGATACACTCTATCATCGTGGGGCAAACTCTGTTTTCTGATGTTGTTTAACAAATGAAGAAGATGAAAAGGTTCTAAATGATTGTCACTCTGGAGCATGTGGCAGACATATGTCTAGGTATGCCACAGCCCAAAAGATATTGCGCACTGGCTATTTCTAGTTGTCCTTGTTTAAAGATTGTATCTACGTGGTCCGAAAATGCCACAATTGTCAAATTTTTGATCGAAAGATGTGTGCTCCACCTGCTGCTCTCCACCCTATAATTGTCGTCGGTCCTTTTGCAAAATGGGGTATCAAATTTATTACATGTAACCCTCACTCGGCTTGAGGGCCTGCATATATCATCCTTGCGGTAGATTATTTTACCAAGTGGGCTGAGGCGATGGCTACATTTTTGGCAGAAAACAAACTGCTGCAATTTCAATCGTATAATTAATAGATTCGATGTTCCTCAAGCAATTATTAATGATCATGGGAGTCATTTTTGAAACATCGTGATGACTGAACTAACAGATCAACTTGGCCTGCGTCAGGATAGTTCTACTCCATATTACCCACAGGCTAATGGTCTGGTTGAAGCCATCAACAAAGTTCTATTCATTCTGATCCGATGAATCATTGGTATTCATAGGTCGAATTGGCATAACATGTTATTTTCAGTGCTTTGAGCATATCGAACCTCAGTAAAAACATCAACTGGTTTCACTCCTTTTCAACAAGTTTACGGTTTGGAAGCTATGTTACCCATTGAATGCGAAAGTCCGTCATTGCAAATAGCCATAGAGTTACTCCCAGCCACTTCCGAAGAGGAGAAACATTTGTTGTACT
Organism: Pinus tabuliformis; assembly: GCA_031772625.1. Classification (NCBI taxonomy): domain Eukaryota; kingdom Viridiplantae; phylum Streptophyta; class Pinopsida; order Pinales; family Pinaceae; genus Pinus; species Pinus tabuliformis. The sequence goes on along the minus strand of CM062814.1, from coordinate 265,534,515 downwards.
TAGCTCAACTAGATGGGAATCGACGTGATGCTTCATTAGCAATCGAAACTCATGCCAAACGAATTAAAGCTCAGTATGATCGAAATGTTACACCTCGTAATTTTTCAGAAGGAGATCTAATCTTACTATACGATCAAGAAAACGATAAGCTAGGCGCTGGAAAATCTGTACCTACGTGGCATGGTCCTTTTATTGTTAAGCGAAAGTTGGCAAAAGGGGCCTATGAATTAGTAGATTTTGACGGTGTCTCTTTGGGTAAACCCGGAAATGGTCTTTATCTTAAGAGATATTATCCTTATATCCAGGTGTGGAGATTTTATTTAGATTAGTTTTCTTTCTAGCTGGTGTGTTTTAGATTAGAAAAGTGTGCTTAGTTTAGAGAGTGTTTTTGTCATTATTCCTGCTTATCTTGATTTTACTCTTCATATTGCATATGTCGACATCTCTTCAAACATACATTGGTTTTGCTAATGGTGCTTGTCGTAATACACGAAATATTTCTTCCACCGCTTGGGTTATCTATTCACCCTCTGATGAGTTAGTATCTATGCATGGGGTAACCCTCAGTCAAATAATGAACAACATTGCAGAGTATAGTGATTGAGTTATTATCTCAGTCCATCTCATTTGGGATTCAGAGTTTGATTATGAGGTTAGATTTTGAACTCGTTGTATTGCAACTTAATATATTTTATGCCATTAGAAATCCAGTGTTGTTAAGATTATTTTTGAGAGTTCGTCTCTTGGAACGTGAATTTGACTACATTGAATATCAACATATTCCAAGATATTTAAATACATTAGAAGATGCAATTGCTTCTCGAATGTTAAGTAGACATTTGCAATAATCAAATAGTAAATTTAAAAAGATTCCAAAACATGTTTTACAAGATAACCAGTAATAGTGATATAGCATAGCATAGAAGTGTGTCAAATATACATCGTCTTCGATCATAGGTTGAAGAACACCTTATGATCGACAAAAATGATAGTACAAAAAAAAAAAAAGTCATATTAATCTACAAAGGCGATCATCCTATCACTGGTGATGATCACGATAGGAAACCACTGCTCGTGCCACCCTACAATGGAACCTCCTGAAAGGTCCTGGGACCCCAATCGCATAGCGTTGTAACCTTAGAGGAATGTCATCTATGCTAGTCTCTGGAATATCTGCTATCAAACGCTCTAGATGGTTTTCCAATTCGGTCAGGGTCTCTGTAGATTCATCTCGTCGGGCTGGTAATACTACAACTGGGTGTCTCCTCTCATAGGGCTAGAGAGTGGCTAGTCGTCGTGGACCCACATCTGCATTTAAAACTTTTTACTATCATTTTTGGACGATTTAAAAAAAAAAATTAAAACTTAGAAAATGTTGAGAATGATTTTACCTGAGTCATCCCACTGCTCTCCTGGTGGAAGAGTCATGTCTGGGTCACCACGATAATCCATTCCAGCGCAAGGAAAATACTGAATCGTGAAAAGTTGGTTCTCCAACGAGCAAAAATACTCAGGAGGAAATCAAACAACCTTTGAACCCTCCTCAGGATGATGGGCCATAACTGCAACCCAACGCATCATCTTAGGATCTCGGGGAAGTCCAACTCCAACGGAAAGCTACTGTGGGACCAACATCGAGACCTCTCTAGACTAAAGCTCACAACTAAGAAACCATATCCGAAGTATTTTAGTTTTCCGTTCTTTGCTCTACTCAGTTAGCCTTTTACATTCACCAACATAGCTTCGCACCAGTTGAAGATGGTGCCACGATAACAGTTTACTGTCGTTCGCATTTGGGATCCAGTAGCTACATGTAGTGATGTGCTTCCGTAGAGTCTGGTGACAGTAAATGAAATCAGTTTGAGTTCAAGATGATAAATGGTTTTGATATCAATCCCTTTGTCCTTTGTTTGGTCATTACAAAACTCTAGCCGGAGACTATCGATAGACTAGCTACTTGGCCTAGTCCCAAATAGAGTCAATCGTTCACCTCTCTTGGGAAAACCAGGCAAAAAGTAAATGTCCTCTCCCTCCATTTCAAGTCGGTGGTGACCATTAATGAAACACTGGTCCTGTATATTCCACCTACCCACTAGCCACTGCAAAAAGTCTGCTTGGGCCCTCATGCCAAGTATGGCCCAAAATTTAAATAGCCTGCATGCCCTCAATGTATCTATTGGGGTTGATGATTAACTGTGGCAAGATCCACATCTTCATGCTCATGTTCCCACCAACTGAGCATTGTTTATATCCTACATTGTAAAAAGGCAGATTAGAACATTTTATTTCAAACTTTTTGGTCGGAAAATGAAAAATTGAAGTTTCAAAACCTATGTCACGGGGTCCGCACTCTCTAGTTAGGGATAGTTCGTAGGTCCACACTCTGCTCAAGAAGCAGGTGCGGGCCCCTGTCTCTTTCCTTTGTAGGAAAAAGTTTGGGTCCGCAAGTTTTGCATGTTACACTTGCGAACCCCCACAAGCGGTCTTTTAAACTAATTTTTTTCTAAAAAATCAAAATGGAAGCCTAAAAACAAAATTCAAACAGTTGAAATGCAAGATTAATGTGATGTGGATTACCTGGAGGTGATGGTTTTCGATTCCAATGGACGGATTTTCCGCAATCTTCACAGGAAGTTTCTTACCCAAAATCTCTCTTTTCTCACTCTGAATTCAAATGGTAAAAATGAATTTACAAAAGCCCTTTTTATAAGATTTTTTGAATAAAAGGATTTTTAACTTGTTTATTTTTCACTTTAAAAAGGTAACTTTTTGATGCATTTTTATTTATTTTAAACAGGTATGAGTAATGTTTGATTTTTTGTGCAGAATATTGGATTCTTCAGGCAAAACTGATCATTTACCACAAAAAACGTTTGAGTCCTCTTTAAGCTCTTTTCCGACTCGTAAAATATGAAAAGACTGCTGAGTTTTTCTTTTTAAGCTCGTTAAAATGGAATTAAAAGGACGGTATACTTACAACTCTTTTCTGACCATATAAACATGAAAATATTGCCAGAATTTTGTCGTTTCAAGTTCGATATTGATTATAAAATTATGTGTCCTTGGTCACTTTTCTACTCTTTCGGATCAAAGACACTAATTATGAAAAGTACTCCTTGATCGTAATGGTCTAGCGGTTCTCTCAAGTATTATTTTACACTTTTTCCAGCTTGGGAGACACAAAATTTATGAAAAAGGACAACCATGGAGTTTTCCTAAGTTTTTCTTCTAACTCCCTAAAATTGAAAAACGCTGAGTTTCTCCTATACTGGACTTGTTAAAATTTAATAGTAAAGGACCTCTTCAATTACAAACAGTAATGGGCCGCTCCTTATTAGGGTTCAAATTTTAAACTAAGTTGGACTCATCCAAAGGATGAGCTTATAACCAAGCAAATGTCATCCTCCTCAAGCTTGTCAAAAATAAAGAGGTACTTGCGAGAAATGGTGGGGGAAAGGAGAGAAAAATGAACCTGTTTGTTATACTTCTTGTCCTAGAAAAGTATTCAACCACTCTTGAACGCGACACTTTTTGTTCACCTGGGTTGGGAAATCCTTTGCCTAACAGTTAATCAAACCATATTGAAAGTCTTCATCCGGTTTCTGGGTATTAACTTTGGGTCAATTGTCACCAAACCATCTGCAGTGTCATTATGTGTTCAAGAGGTCAGTGTAAACAAACCATTCATCTGCAAAATATCTGTCATCCATCGTGACCATCCCTGAGTTAGTCCTTGTAAATATATTTCTTCAAACTTGATCTATGATTTCGTGTTGTGGGCTTGCCTATGATGGATCTCTTTCTATCAACTTCAGCTCATTATCTAGAAAGATGATCTAGAAATTGTTAGTACCTTGGAATCTGCATGCTTCAATGGCAGGTTTCTTGCCTTTGACGACAGGTTGCATCATTGACCTTCGATCAAAGGATTCCATGACATGTTCGACATCAACTCATCTATTCACATTTCATGGATTGTACTGAGTACTTTGAGAGCCATTGACATTATTGGTGGTTTCTCTCACACTTGTTAACCATTTACATCATTGACTAGTAATCAAGTGGTTTCTACCATGTTCGACTTCGACACATTCATTCACATGTATAAAATCGTACTAGCTCGGAAAGAAGAAATCAAGACCCTGGATCTAGTTTCCACTATCTAGGCTGCGAGGAATTTTGTTATTCACTATACAGTGGACTATTCATAAACAGATGGTTGCACCCATACTGTGTCTACATATGTCTATACTTGTGATGTATTACAAGATCATTCCTATATCATAGCAGTTTAGTTAGTTTTCTAGTCAGTTTTGATTTGAGTATGGGAATGCCTACCTCTGCGATGATATGATCACACACACACACACACACACACACACATATATATATATTGTATTGAATGTTTTTAGAGGTTCCAACCAGGCTCTCCACAGGATGATCCTCGAAATGATAAAGTACTTCGTTCTTCTTAGATGACAAATATTATCCTCATCTATTACAAACTTCGCACTTTAGCTGGCAATCTGTTACACAAAATATTGTCACCATGACATTCTGCAATCAGTGTGAGTCTATCACCACTCATACTTTCCTCCTTTGCAAGTCTTAAACCTCAACTCTTCATGTCAAACCTTGAAAAATGAGAGAAAGCCCTTAAAAATCTCTAAAACTCTAGTTCCACACTTTCTCCTAGCATTACCTGCGGTCCTGCACCCACTGGTCATGTCCCCTGCGGACTTTCTTGCTCTGTTTCTGTGTAATGGGTGCGGACCCCTTTGAAAGTCAAAAAGGCGCAAGTATGTTCTTATAAACTCACTTTGGGTTATTTCTGTAAGCTTTTAGAGGGAATCTTGAGGTGGCAAGTTCACTCCTTTGACGTTCATGCATCCCATAACTAAAGGAGCTAACCCCGTGATGTGAGGAGCTTATCCCTTTGAAGGAGGAATCTCTCCCTTCATAGGTGGAACTGTAACTTCCTTCCTCTGCACTATAAAATAAGGCATTGGGCTGGTTACTAGGGAGGTTGAAAGCTGAATATTTTTTAGGGTAAATGTTGTTGGAATTTAGACTTCCTAATTAAGCTTGAGAGGAGAGATTACATACCTTTTGATCTTATTGGGAAGTGTGTGGGGCTTGTCAAAGTAGAGGAGATTCTTGCTTGGACCCTGGGAGGAGCTTGTAGTACATCAAGGCACCAATTTTGTAAAGTTCTTCTTTGTTTAAAGTTAACACAATCAAGTTTATTTTTCTCAATAAGCTGTCTCTTATGGTTTATTTCATGGATTCCTTGATCACCATGATGAATATGATTTATTATATTGGTTATGCAAGTGTTATTTGATGTGTGCTTGTTTGTGTTTGCAGGTTCTTAAAAGGAAACTCTTCGGACGGTCGAAGTGTGGCTGCCACAAACTAGCATTGGACTTAAGTTAGGGTCTAAAACACCTCTTGGTTTTTATTTATAAATTGCAATGTTTAGAGAAAGATAGATTTGCCTGTTCTCCTTGTCGCTAGATATCAGTTGGTACTAGGGAGATCGGTCTTGTCTGCAAGAACAATTTATCTGGCCGACACCTAGGGGAATAATCAATGATACAAGCATTTGCAGCAACTTGATACTACTTGTATTCTCCCTATGTACGCTTTCGCTTCCATAGTTTTACATGTTCAATAAAACATAAATATGATATTTGAAGGCTTAAAAAACATCATATATATATATATATATAAGAGTTTTCTAACCCAAGAAAAAACTCTTAAAATCAATAGAAAATAACTTGTACAAGGTAGAGTTTGGAGTGGAAAATGTAAAATGATCACAAATTTTGCTATATTTATCGAATTGGCTTCTAGGTTCTCAATTATAAAATACCATAACTTCTTTGGATGTATTGGTACTTTCTTGATTGAAATGTATTATCTTTATAAAAATATATCCAATATGGGAAATTCATTACCGTGACCCAATAAAATGTTGAGGTTTTCCATTACACCAAAACGAAACCATTAATAAACTTCCAAATCCTTAACATTACGTTGAGTGCATAGTTAGTCTCATGTTACCGGGTGGTGTTCAGTCAACATGGTTGATTCCTAGAGGTGTGTAAGTTAGTCCAACACCCCACTTCCTAATGTAACTTGGGAGAATCAAACATGGGGCAAGCTTTTGATAATATGTTGAGGTTTTATAGTACACCAAAATCTACATGCATTAGTAAATAACCAAACGATTACCATTTCATCAAGTAGAAGGTTAGTCCCATGTTTCTAGGTTTTTGCTTAGTCCCTGTGATTGATTTCCAAATGTGTGACAATTAGTTTACCAACAAAAACCTTAAAAATTTCTAATTTTAAAATATGGATAACATTGTTTCTATGCTTCATTTTGTTTTTTGAAACTGGGGATTTTTTCAAGGGGAAATAAATTCTCAATGTGGATTCTCTAAATTATACACAAAATGTTTAATAAATTTACCTAAATGCTACCACCCACTTCTTTTCCAAAGATCAACAAAAAGGGTAAAAACATATCTTATTTTGTACGAAAACATTCTCATAGTTGATGCTAAAAAATGTGATATGATAACACTTTTAGTGTAATTTACATAATATATAGTGAAAAAACCAAGAACATATGACAAAAGTGAGATAGACCTTAATAAATATCTCTTTCATAATGAAATGAAAGAGTTATGTCCACATACCTCTTCAAGTGGAAAAACTCAAAACGTTGTGTTTCAAATAAAAACAAAATTCATTGGTAAAACATTACATAAACTTACACTGTATATACAACTATTCACAGAGAATGTTAACCACATGTGACATCTTTATTGCATGGGCTGACAAACTAAATCAAATTGTGTTAATAAAAGATACCCTTTTTATAATGAATAACAACTAACTATTTGATCTCCCTTATTCAATGAAGATGGCCTTGTACATTGGTAAATTATCTAACTAAGAAGGTTATGGTAGGAGCTTAGCAAGATATATGTTTCTCTTATTTATTTTATTGGATTAAATAAAAAATTTTACCACCGACCACCCTTATAAAAATTCCAACCAGTGTCGATGATTAATCTTGATAAATCACCTAATAGTAGACATCATATTCAATGTAGAACATTAGACATTAATAAAACCTCTTGGGTGATGTTATATATATTGCATTATCGCTTAGAGAAAAACATGGAGGCTCGGAGAAAAATCTAAGGAAACCTCCAACTACTTTGCGATTGGAGTTTCTCCCTCAATCCAGAGGGGGATATGTCCTCAAACTCAACTACCCTAGGTCACAACAGTAGTAGTTATGTTAAATGCTCTATGTCCAGGTTAATGTAAAAGTTATTTGTTTTGGTTGAAATATGGGAAAAAAGAAACACCATGGGGAAATGGAGTCTATTTTGGCTTAATGTAAGATCATACTAAATCAATCAAGAAATACAAGGTAGATGAGTCATTATGGATCACTATTTATTTTGTAATCGAAGGAATAATATGAGAGGAACAATCCACTGAGAAGGACAATCAAATAGATGAATTCCAATACCAACTTTAGAAACAAGTATGAAAACAATTGAGTCTATAAATAGAGAATTTCAATGAATGAATTTTTTTTATGTTCTTTCATTCAATCATTAGAAGATGATACATTATGGAAAGAAGATACACATCAAACTAGATAAAACAAATTCAGAGCAACCAACACGTGAGTCTTTGCTATAGCTTCAGACTTTCTTCATTAAAATATTACAAAATATATAAATCATAATAACTTTTTCAACAAAAACCAAACCGTCATTCATTCTAAAGACTTTTTCTATATAGGAAATTTACAAACTAAAATGAGATTCCTTGTATGTACTTAACTACAAATTTCGAAAAACAAATAGTCCATATCTAATAAATGTATATAATACATAGTCTCAATAATATATGTATCTAAATATATAACAGTCTATTGGAATCTCGATTGGAAAATAAGGTCTAAATTGTTGACTAATATCCTACCTAGCTTTGCTAGAACTTGTGCCTCACCATCATGCTAAATATTATATCCGTTATGTAATTCCTCCTTTTGATACTATCGGATTTGTTAGGGCTAACCAATCAAATGATACTCTTTCAAATCAAGATAAGGACGAGCAACTCTAACAAGATGGCTATCAGTGGTTTACAAAAATTGATACAAAATCACGCTAACAGTGAAACAATGAGCACTCATCAAAATTTTATCAATGAAAATAACAAACAATCTATTTATCGACATCTATTCAAAACTCCATCGGAACTGTTGGTGATCAAAATTGTCTTGTTAAAACAAGTAGCTGAGTGTGCTAGCTACATCCAGTAGGATGTCAACATTATGTTTTCTCTGTTTCTTAGTTCTTTGGGCCTTTGTAGCAACCTTTTTCCTTGGGCCTTCTACTTTCTTAGGCTTCCTTCAACTTGTGAACTCCTCCTTGTTTATAATTAAGTCTTTTTGAGGGGTTTTATCTACATCAATGACTTCTTTCACGAACATAGGATTTTTCTTGAGCTTGATGTTTAATCTCAGTTTATTCCATGGTATTGTATGTAGCACCTATTTGCCTCTAAAAATTTGGGCTAAGGGGGGTTCTTTGTGAGGTTTATCTGCTCTTTTTTACAATCAATGGATTTTCCCCTTGACCTTTTCAGTTGGTTTAATCACCTTTGATTCTGTAGGGAGAGGTACACTAGGAGAAGGGGCATCATTTTCCTTTCTCGACCTCAGAATCTTCCTTGTACGAACTTCTCATAACTCAAGAACTAAAGGAGGAACATGCTCTATTTTTTTCAGACTCCTAATTTTCATGAATGATGTCAACTATTCTAGGCTTTGGGATTGTTTAATTTTCTTTTGCTTCCTTTCTTCTATGCCTTTTCGATTTCACAGTTTCTACAAACCCTCCCAAAAACAGAAAGTTCTCTCAAGTCCTATTGACCTTTTTGAAGTGGTTTTCAATCAATAGCTTAATTAAACCCTTATGATATATACAATGAGAAGAAACATTGGATCTTTCCCTAACGCTTGTAGACATGTGCTTAAGACTGATTAACAGAAAATAAGGAGTGTTCATCTTGACATGTCTTATGATGTGGGCAAGGAACCTGAAATGGTACAAATTTACCCTATTAAAGCCTCCCTCGCACGTGAAGTAGGATTGTGTGATATGCAAGAGATAATGTCGCTCATCCTTTAACTAGGATCTTTGGATCTCTAAATGTCAACATATATCCTCATAATCATCCCTCAAGAAAAACGACACATTGATTCTGGACAAAACACGACTCTTAAAACTTCATTCTTTGTCTGTAGGGAGGCTTGTGGCTTTTGTGATTACCTTCTTAGTAATAGGAAAAGAAATACCCCCGAAATTAACTTGTTGGCCATCAAAACCTTCAACAAAGGCCCTCAGAGCTCCATCATGGTAATGTGTCCAATGGAAGAAAAATTGTTCCCACCCTACTTCTCAAAAATATTGATGAATTTTTCGATAGTCTTCAGGAAGGTTAGGTCCTTTGGGCTCTCCTCTATGCAACTTTCCACTCCTTTTCATAATTGTTACCATCAAATGCCTGCACCAAAAATAGGAGTGGGATTCAATCTAGGGTTTTAGGATAACTAATAATTTTTTCTTTTTGCATAAAACATATAACATGCTAACCATGCATTATATGGGGTTTTACCATTTGAAGGAAATGATTTCAAAGTGTGGCGGCCAGTAAATCATATAATAATCCTAACTTGTGACTACATAAAAAATTTCCGTCAAATAATGATTTTTTAGCTGAAGATTACCTCTTGGCAATGAAACCGAAAACCCATTCATGTCATATCACCAACTTCTTAATTAGTGCTCGCTTGATAGATTATCATTACTTTGTTGACTTGTGCTCCATCAACACTTTGATTTGGACATAAAAATTTTGAATTTTACATTTGGCATTGATACTCTGCGTTTAATTGGATGTTTTTACAAATTTGTGTTGTTACTTTGGTTGTCAACACATTTTTGTTTTACAAACCTACAATAACCTTGAAATTCTATGTGTCAACGCTTTTACGCTATTTTTACAAATTGTCGCTCACACTACTGTGAGCGCATCAAAACCATTAACTAAAATTGTGATAACATATTGGATCAAGTAATGAGGCACATTAGAAGATTTCCTTCTCCATCTCCTTCACCTATGATGTTCTGAAGTCCCAGAAAAACTTGTTTGAATCATCACACATGTCTATATTGATTACAACACATAAACTTAACCATGCTTAGTAAACGAAATTTTCAATATCATAAAACATATTTATTTCTGAAAACTATAAATATCTTATTACTAAATTTATAAAAACAATAATTTTCCATAATTAATAATAATCTAATAAGATATCTCTATACCATAATCATAAATACTATATAATAAATACTATTTCTAAAAACTATAAGTATCTTATTACTAAGTTTATAAAAACAATCGTTTTCCATAGTTCATAATAATCTAATAAAATATCCTTCTACCATAATCGTAAATACTATATAATAACTACTATATAATGAAATACGAAATGGAACAACAACCTTCATGCCACAATGAAGCAATTACGGCCGCATAACTTAATCGCAATTACCATAACCATTCCCCTCTTATTATTTCAAAATTTAATCCGTGAAGAACTTCAACTTAGTTTTGCTATTTTCAAAAAAACCTAAAATGTGAAAAAAAAAATCAAACATTTACACTTTAAAATATAACTCAATTTCCCATTCTGCATTATACTTTCATTTATCTCTTATTACTTCAAAAAAAAAATCTAAATTTATTATTAAAGTGAAATTAAATGTAAAACAAAATCCAGATCATTTACACATAAAATATAAATCAATCTCTTAAAATGTAAGTTAATCTGCATCACCCCGTTTTTTCTAAACATAATCAACAACTTCTCACTGTTTCCATCATGAAACCTTGCACTAATCAACATAATTAAAAAATAAATAAAAACTTAAAAAATAAATAAGTTTATCTATCACGTAACCGTATTGATTGATATAGAAGGGGATAGAAGGGGAGTGCAATATTCCTAATATTTATTTATTATGTTATATCTCCGCCAAAATCCATACTAACCCTTCATAAATGCGAAAAATTTACTCGGAAAGACGAAAAGGAAAATGAAACATTCGAGAGAGGGCTTGGATTGACAATGTCAATCACGGGCGGTTCGTCTACTTGTCTATGAGATCATAAAATGATTATTTAAAATCTGAACAGTCGCAATCTTGTGACAAGTTCCAATCCTGGGAGATATTAAGAAAATACCTTGACCAAGACAACATGGTAAAGAGCACCTGGTCGACAGTTTGTCCTCACAAATACGAGGAGCTGCCGTCATTCTAGTTCATGGGACCACCAATTTCATATCTGAACCAGTAGTGATAAAGCTAGCTTCTACATGAACGAATCAATGGTATCACTGTTTACTCCGTACCAGACTCGCTGGTATGATAAATTCAAACCATGACAAAATATACGGAGAAGAGAGGCGAAAAAAGTCAGCTAATTTCGGTTCTTATAATTGAACAATTCAGAGCGCTTAAAGCTGACCTCTTCCACCAAGGCCTTCCAGTTCACTCTTCCACCAGCTGGAAGCTGGTTCAACAACTTGAAGCTTCAATGGTGCTCAGTCATAAAGTCCATGTAAAAGTCCGAATTGGATACAACGTGTCAGAAGGACAACGTCCAGATTCTAATACGACGAAGTTCTCAAAGTTAAAGGTTCAACCTGAGCTGTTAAGTGAGTTGAAACGGTATGGTTTTTCAGTCACGGGAAATTCCTCAATTTGAAGCTATATATGGAATATTTTTTCGGACAGAAAAAGATGAATATTGTTGGGATAAACATATGATTTCGTTATTTCTAATGCTCAATTCAGAGAATGAATTGCTGTCGTTGAAAGTCATCCGCGCCTCTCAGATTTGATCTTCAGATTAACAGGAAAACTTCATGCCCGTAGTGAATTTGATTGTGAAGGTGGGAGCAATCTGTCAGGCCTTAATCCAAAGGAGGAAATATTTGCCTACGCTAGCACCAAGAGGAAATTAAACCCTTATGGTCACAGTTGCATAAGGAGGGATTAATTATCCCTGACCAGGGAGAAAATAAAACAGTTGTAGGGTTATGGAACATTCGAAGATGTCAGAAGTTTCACCGAAGTCTGGTTCAGAATCTCACACCATGTTGGCTGCCAATGAATTCTCTAATGTAATTTCCAGCTCTTATTCTGCTGCCAAGGATGAGGGATGTTCAAGCAAATATTCACGGGTCAACAATATCATCGCCCCAAAGGTACGTGTTGTGCATGTTTATGAACCCAAGATTATCAAAACTGAGCCGGAAAATTTTCGGACTTTGGTTCAGAGACTAACAGGGAAATCTAGCCATAAATCAAACGAGAAGAAGAGACAAGCGAATCACAGGAGTTCATTCCCTGAGGTAAGCGCAGCAAAAGTAGGCTCAGAAAATCTCGAATATAAGAATCCCCCTTTTTATAGCAGTGATCAGCTTTCTATCATGGGAAGCGAAACCATAAAATTTTCAACCGAAGATTGCTCTGACGTGATTTTCTCCAGTCAAATGAGCCAGGATTTTTTCGATGATATCCCCCTAGTTATTCCAGGTGCAGTGGATCGGGCATTATCCTCTGAGGTAATTACTGCTGAACTCGCAACAGAAAATCGCCAATATACTTTTTATTGCAACAATGAACCAGCCATCACGAAAAACAATACTGCAAATTTAACTGAAGATTGCTCTGGCATCTCTAAAGGATTCGCTGACAAGGATCAGGAAACAGTTGATGAGATTCCTCTGGTTTGGAACAATTCGCCATTTTGTAATATGGATGATCACATCGGACTTTAAAACTGGACCTAAGATTCAAAATGCCCTTGTGGAAGAAAAAATTTCCCCGCTGTTCTATCATGGTGCTTTCATATTCATTTTCATATATGGTTGTCGATCAATATCATTCGTCTATGATGCGACGCTCTCCATATATTAATATCTATGAAAATTAAATTCTAAGGCCTCCTCTCTCACAGTGTCAATTTCATCTTTTTGCGGTTAAATTTCGGGATAACTATTGAAACAACATGGTCATTATTTAAGTTTTAACCCAAAAAAAAAGTCAGGAGAAAAAAACTACTTGTTATATTAGGAGAAAATATACTAGTACACATACTACATATGGTTTGATCATGAGAAATTGGGATTTATTCTTAGCAAGCAGAAATTTCATCCAAATTCCCCTTTACACAATGTGCACTATCCAGTCAGCCATAGAAAGGAGGCTATAAAAATAAGCCCGGATATTCTAACTCACGATAAACTAGGAGAAAATATTCTCATCAAACTATAGTTACAAAGTTCTAGTTTGAATTCGAAATTCGATTTTATAAAGAAATAATTAGATGGAAAAAAATGGACAAACAGGGAGAGATGTATCTGTATGATCCATTTGTGGATGTAATAAATTTCAACTGAAGTGAATTGCCGGTAAGGAATCCTGCAATTTACAAAGGCGAAATTCAGGACTGATGATCAATGGGTAATTTCTAACAACTTACAATGGAGAAATCTGTAGGAGTAACGTGTTGTTGTCAATTTACAGCATGACATATTGCATGGTCATTATTGTTTTCACTTTCTTCATGAGTTAATGAGAAGTAAATAAATTTTAGTTCATTTGTAATTAGAAATTGGATGGAAAACGTTGATTTGACGCTTCGCGTTCATTACCGAGCCGAGAAAGTAATAGGAATAATGTGTAGCACTATGCATACGTAACATCTCTCAACTTCTACATGGAGATTCATATCAATTTACTATAAGGAATATGTAATTTGAAATGAATAAAATGTGTATTCGCGTCTAATTACAAAATGACTAGTGAAATTTTCCCTTAGTGGATACATTGGTATATATAATTCCTCAATCAAATTACATTATTCTTTGTTGCACCAGTGGCATTATATTTCCTTGCATTTAGTTTTGGTCTAACAACGAACTTTTATTAATAATGTTTTTCCATACTTTTTCTTTTCGGTCTTACATCCAACATCTATTAATAATGGTGGGCCATATCTATCTATATTTCCTTATTGTACAATTTATGTTTATATTATAGTGAATCAAGTTGCTTTGCACCCATCATCACCCTATCAAAAGGTTGGATTATCTTTGGTATGTTTATGTGTAACAATGTATAGTTTCTTTATATATTTTTATTTCTTTAACTCCATCCATTAAAGAAAAGGCGCTTAAACATTGTTGTGGTAATAATTCTACTTGTTGAGATATTAATCTTACTCTCAATGAGTTGTTGGTCAGGTGTCATTATATTATATTATATTTTCTTTTAAGTGTTATAGGCAGTTTAGTTTTACTTGAGCTTTACTCCATTTTATTTAATCATTTGTTATTGATGTTTACAATATATTTAGTCATTTTGAATAATGAGAAGAGATTATTTGATTATATTGTTTTCTAAGTGTTATCTTCAGTTTTACTTAATCATTTATTATTGATGTCTACAACTTAATATATTTAGTCATTTTGAATATTGAGAAGAGTAATCTCTGCTCCACTTTTTGTTTCATTCTTTTTCATGGTATAGTTTACAAAGGGTGAGACTACTTGAGAACACTAGAAGAGAAGATACCCAGTTTGCATAAAATGTGAAAAAGCAACAACTCGAGCTAAATGAAAAAAGAAAAAAACAAGAGACTAACCTGCATAAGACTCTTTGAGAGAGCACCAAAAATTTGAAAAAACATGCGAAAAAACCGCAAAAGAACATAGAAGCCAACTACATCTAAGCCACAGAAGGCCATTGCAAAAAGTTCAGCTCAAAATCGAATTAAAAAAATTGCTATGATGACGCTCTGTATTATTTGGATCAATTGCCTTATAGCGTTACTAACGCTGAGTGGTTAGACAAGAGCTCACGTTAATCGAGTTTCCTTACACTGATTTGCAATTGATGTGGGATAGTGGTACCGGTCGCTGCGTTATAGCTCTAGAGTAACACGAGCCACCGAAAATCTTTGTCAAAGAGTCAAGTCGTTTAATGTACCAGAAAAAACAGCCGTGTTTTGGTTCTTGATTCAAAAGTCAAACTTCACGAGTTCTAAGAAAGGTGCTCGTGACTCATTTCAAAATACTTTTGTATGTTTAATGGTTTCTTTTAAAGCCATATGATTTAGAAAACGAAGGTGGCTTTGTTATATTTGAAAAAGGAGTATCAAAAAGAGGTTTGATATAGTGAAGTGAAGCGAGTGAAATTACATATATTGAGATGAGAGTTTGAAACCCTAAATATCAGTGACACAGAAAATGTGGATAAGTGCACGACTAGAGTAGTGGGAATAGTCAATCAGATTAAACTCATAGGTGAAACCTTTTGAGATGAGAAAATTGTTCAGAAAGTCCTTCGAAGTCTCCCCAAGAAATGTGACATGATTGTAACAGTGATTTTACAATCCAACGTTTTTTCAACTTTTTCAGTAGAACAATTGACTAGATTGCTTCTAGTACACGAAACACGACTCAACGTGATAGAAGATTCCATGGAACAAGCTTTCAAAGCACAACTTTCTTTTGGCAGAGAAAAAGGAAGAGGATATAGAGGCAACAACAAGCGAGGTGGAGGCTGACCAAAGGCAGATGAGAACATCATCATGCAAGAGAGAAGTGGAGACCTCCACAAAACCAAAGTCAAAGAAGCAGACCATGGAGAAAATATAATGTCCACTGTTAATAGTGAATGAAATTTGGGAATTATGAAAATGAATGCAAAAAGAAACAGTTAGATTACCATAGAGGCAATGTCCATCTCCCCAAAAATGAAGGAGAATCCTCTGAAACAGTGTTTCTTTCATGCAATTTTTCTGAACACACTCACAATAAGGATTTTTGGTTGTTGGACAGTGGTTGCAACAATCATATGATAAGTAATAAAAATATGCTTTCTTATATTGATGCTTCTATAACATCAGAAATTACTCTTGGAGATCATTCTTGCATTAAAGCTTAAGGAAAATGTATTGTTCGTATCTTTACTAACCAAAACCAACATAAATACATTCTTAATTTTTATTATGTTCAAATCTGACGCATAACCTCATTAGTGTAGTACAACTCATGGAACATGGTTATGATGTAATATTTCAAGGGAACACATGTTATATCTGTTTTACAAACGCCCCAATAGAAGACTCATAGCAAAGGTTAAAAGACCAAGAATAGGATGTTTCCCGTGACTCTTACAAGTTGAAATCTCTCACATTCTTTTGTCCACAATGTGTCAAGAATAGATGAGTCTCAGATATTGAATTCTAGATATGGCCACATACCATTCAAGAGTCTAAGTCAACTTCAGAAACAGTCAATCATCATTGGTTTCCCTACTATGAATGAAAAATATTGTAATTGTGAAATTTGTGTTCTGTCCAAGCATAGAAGAGACAACTTTCCCACATCTTCTGCTAGAGAAAAAGAGCCTTTAGAGCTTGTCCATACAAATATATGTGACCCAATTTAGACATAATCTATTGGTGGTACTCTTTATTTTCTAACATTCATTTATGATTATAGCAGGAAGACATGGGTGTATTTTCTCATAAAAAAATAAGGTACATTCTCAAAATTCAAATAATTCAAAGAAGCAGAAAATAAGAGTAGAAAGCCTTTGAAAGTACTCAGATCTGACAGAGGAGAAGAGTACAACTCCGATCACTTCAAAGCTTTTTCCCAACAATAAGGAATTATAATGTAGAACACAAAAAGATATACTCTGCGGTGGAATCGAGTAGCACAAAGGAAAAATCAGTCAATCATGAACATGGCAAAATGTATACTTCATGAGAAGAAGTTGTCAAACAATTATTGGGTTGAAGAAGTTTCGATAGTTGTTGGCTTGTTGAGGCTTCACCGAGGTTCAGAGTTAATTAGCCAAACAAATCGCTGTACTACTAGCCCTTTCGGAAATAGTCCGCAGAGCGTGGAATGAGGTCTCACCCGAAGTAGTATGCGGGGGTGCTGGAATGAAGTTTCCACACTCTTGAGATGTCTGAGGGTTTGATCAGGTCCAGCTATTAGTCCCTTCCCGCAGGTTACTTCGCACACTTCCCTAGCCTTCATGCCCTGATATGCTCGCCTTCGCGCAACCGTAACTCTTCTATTTGATGGTTCAGCTCCAACTGAACCTTGGTCATTTCTTCTCGTGCCTTGTGTACCCCTGTGGCTAATCTGTGGATGCGCACCTTTGCTAGTGTGTCTGCTGGGATGGCCAGCGCAGGGACCATCTGGTAGGTTTCCTCGAGTACCTGTATCATCTACCTATTATGTGACACCACCTCGTCGCACTGCAAGCTTAGTTGTTCCATGTTGATCTTTTGCTCATTGAGTGCTTGCAATGTGCGCCTCTCCCTAGCTTGCAGTTCTATAGTAATCCCATCCTGCAGCACATAGAGCATCTCCCATGGGGGTGCAGCCATGTTGATCTCAATACCTTTCAGTGCACTAAACATAGGCCTGTTGGCCTCATTTGGTGTAACCAATGCCCCTTCTGGTAGCACTGTTGTGTTTGCTGTCTGAGCGTGCAGCATCTGCTTGGTTGCAGTTGTCCCTATTGCAAGGCTGGTCAAAAGGGTACCAGCATTAGGAGTGCGCACCTGCAACTCCTAAAGCTGCACTCAGAGGGCCCCTAGCACAATCTGATTCTCCTGCGCGAAGTTCTAGAGGGCCTCGGAGGTGACGTTGTGCACCTTTTCACCTATGTTGTGCAGATCCACCTATGTAAAGATGATTAGGTCGATAGACAACTTCAATGCTTTGACCTTCTTGCATGGCCCTGTCCACTCACTCACGTGTTTATGCTTCAGTTGTGTTGACGTTGTTTGTGGGTCCGCACCGCCCTCCTCTTCCTTTTTTTCCATTTCTTTCTCCTGCCCATGCAAAGGTGACTTTTGGCCCTCGCGCACCTTCTTGGCTGCCTCGTGTGCTACTGCTGCTGATGTGGCCTTTTTCTATTCTACAACTTTCTATGTAGTGTTTCGCGCCTACTTTAATTTTGCTGCCGCTATTTCTTTCCTTCTCTTCTCTCCCAACTGCACCATCCGTAGTTTGGCGTCCTCTTTCTTCTTCTACGTTGTAGATTTCTCCACTGTCGTGATGTCCTGGGTGCGCCACTCCAGTGGCATGTCTCAAGTACATCGAAAATTACATCATCTATGGTCATGAAGGGTAGCTCACTCCATTTCTTGGCCAGGTCCTTGCGCGCTCTGATATATATGTTATGGAAGTCTGCTTTAAATTTTGCAAAACATTATAGGTTGTAGTAGTCTATGGGTGATAACGAGGGCTTGCGGTTAATCCCCATTCCGATGTTCATTTCCATGAACACCCAAAATATCTTGTTGTCGCGGATCTATTTTGTGTCTTTCATGGCCCACAACAAAGCATACTTCGCGGCCTCTGGTAGATCCCTGTCAATTGTGGGGAACTGGGTGTCCTCCAGCAATTCCCCTGCCACCACCACTATGGACAGTAGAAGCCATGCATAGTGGAACATTTTTCCTTGTTCTTGGGCCTTCCAGAAATTTTCCAGGAACTATTTGCATAAGAACTCAAACTAGTTAAACTGGACCCCCTTCGTGCACTGCTCATCAAGTACCACCATTGGTGCAGGCACTTCGTCTGCAGGACACTTCCGCATGAGCTTTCCTGCCAGTATATGGGTCGCCACTTTAACTGCTTTTTTATTGATGTTGGATATGGCATAACACCTTTTCTTCTTATCCAGCTTGTATTTCTTCTTCATGGCCTATGCGATGGCCAAGTCACTACTCTTCCCCTCCGAGATGTTTGTGGGGTCCTCTCCTTTGCATGGGAGTCAAGTAATGTGGTGGATTAAGTGGTCTGTGATGGGGATGGGCTCCTCCAACCACAAATGCGCACCATGCACTAGGCAGAGCAACTTCTTGATGATGAATATCGTTATTGGGGCATGGTGGAAATGCGACACACATAGAAGGTTTAATAACCCTGCTTTTTCTACTCCGCATAACAAGTTTCATGGTTGCAATTCGATAACCCCCACTATAGTGTTCTGCTTGGGCTTCATGAGCTGCACAGTCTCTAGATGAGGGAATTTCTCGTGGTTGACAAAATGCCAATATTCAAACTTCAAGTTAGGCACCTACCCCAGGTGTGTGCCTTCAAAGATGATGTCGTCAAAGAGGAGCGAAATTTAGAGAGAGCTCTTGCTCTCATCGAGGTTGTTGGGCACTTTTTCCTTCCCCATCGACGAGGGGATATATGTGGGCAACATTGTTGGAGGGTGCACAGGTTTAGTTTCTTCCTCCATGCCCTCATCCTTATCTTTTCCAATTATGAGGTCCTCTAGGTCTTCCTCCTCCTCATCAGTTTCTAAGCTAACTTCTTTTCCTTTCTCCTCCATCGTTAACCTGGTGCACAGGGGGTTTTGAGCGGACACACGCACAAGAATCATCGGTTGTTTGTCTTTCTTCATCCGCGGCGTGCATGGTGATTTATGCATTTCCAATGAAATCATGGCGCCTTTGGGGGCATCTTCTATGGTCAGGACCTGTGCAGCCTCTTTGGTGGTCATCTCTGTAAGTTCCCTAGCTTTCTCTGATGCTGCCATCTTGCTCGCCTAGAAATCTCTCAATCGCTCAATCAGGGGCTCAATCAATGCTCTGCATAGGTCAAACAGGTCTCTGCTCAAAATACGCGGGGGCATACAATAACTCAATTCGCAAATGACCAAGTGTTTTTTGTTGGGTAGCCCTTTGTAACTTATAGTGTCTTTTGAATTTGAATTCGACTGTTTCCCCCAAATCTGCTTCATTAATGCTCCATTCGTGGTAGATTTTAGCAAATATAACCCATAAAGAACGTCTTAAATGCCTACCACCCGCTCCATTTGGTCTCAAGTCGAGCACCACATAGTGAATAGTGACTCCAATGGTCACTTTCTTGCCAACCCGCGTGGCAGTGCATCCCCCCTTACCGGGTTGTGGAATTTTACTCCTACCCACAGTTCCGACATTGTGCAGCTCCCAGGTAGAGTAGTTTAGAGTCTCACACCTCCTTTCAACTTCCTAGAGTGCTAAGAATATACTTTCAATGGTTAGTCAGGTGGTCGTGCCACCTTATAGTGTTTCACTTGTCATCCATCATTTTTCTTGAAAAACATCCACCTATGATTGTTACTAGCTACGTCGTGTACCTTACCATCGGCATCACGCTATCATGGGTGATCCCTTTCATAATATGAAGTTTAATCCAAGGCATCAGGCTAATCAACTCTCGACGGTAGTCCCCAAGTTTGTCGATGTCATCGTGTGCACCTTGTTTTATCACCCTGGTTTCTTTATCGAGAAAATCCTTCTTGACCCCATCCTCAAGCTTCATGGCTTCCGCTTCCAGCACAGCACTTTTCTCCCTTAATTGCACCCTTTTGTTGATAATTTCTTGGAGCCTAAGATCACCCTTTCACATCTTTTCCTCAGGTCCTATGCGTTTTGCTTCACTCAGCTACACGATCCCTTCTTCCAAGGCTCTCTGAGCCGTGATATCTATTGGCACTGATATGCGCAGACTAGGGATTTTATACTCGATGGGGATTACAGTGTTCGCTTCATACTCTAGCCTTGGAGGTGCCTACTCCAACAGTTTCTTGCATGTTGTCCTATAAGGCTACAAAACTGTTGGTACATGTATGTCCCAATTAGTCCGTTGTGCATTGTGTACCTTGTTCAGCGCTTCGCATCTTCGTCAAATGCTTCTGCATGGATAACTTTCTGCCCACCCACTCTTTCCATACTTTGTTGTTCCAACCTGAGAGGTCATTCACGCAATTTCCTCACCCACACATGCTTACTCGCCATGTTTCTTAATGCGAATTTTGTCTGCATCCATGCAGGTTTTGTAACATATGCCTGGACCCATTTAGAAAGGTGCACGCACAGATTGCTCCTTCCATCCTTGTTTTCTATGAATCACATTTGAGGCTTCCAACACTATATGCACATCATTCTCCTGCATTTGTGCCAATCTTGAAAGCTTCCTTGGTGTGTACCCAACCACCTCGTAGGCGTAGCGCACAGTACCCACTTCAAAGCCTCGAAGTGTTTTTGTTCTGATGCCTCTCTTTCAAATCTATTCAGGAATTCAACTACCTCGCTTAACCCATCATACGTAGGTAGATCCCTTACCTTCGTTGATATGCAGTGCAACGATGTCGTCATCATGTTGCAATTCAGTGTGTATACCTCGTGTAACTGGCTCTGCCATCGCTCTATCTCTTCATCAGAATATGATGTACAAGAGCTTTCGTGCTCCCATGAGATTCATCCATCCATGGTTAGATTTTCCCAATCTTTCTCTCGCATGATTATCTTGTAGATGCAGTCCATGTCATTGTCGCTTTCATAGTCACACACTGGCTCCGTCTAGCGTGATCATTTTGCAAGGTCCAAAGGTACAACTACACGCAGATACTTTTTCTCAAAAATCATCTTGCGCTTCTTTAGATTTGTCACCCCATTCATGTCAGTGGCCCAATCTATCCCTAATAGCACGAGGTAGGGATTGCTATCATCAACAATCTCTATCACTTCAATATTTTCTAGTGCGCTCGCTCCTTCGATATCCATGGTGATCCCCTGCAATCTTCCCATCGATAGGATCTTTTGCTAGTTTTCCATTCGCAGTTTGATAGGAGACCATTGCAGCATAGGGCTTCACATGCGCTCACATGTTTTATTTTGCAGAACGTTGACGTCTGATCCTAGGTCCGGAATCACTTGGTCTCTCTCATATTCCCCAATCTGCGTGGTCAATATCATCTCTCTTCACATCCTCGTTACATGCTTTCCAACCTTCCGGACTATGTGCAGTTCTCCTGGCGCAATCCCAGCACATCTATTAATGAGTTCCTACAGTGCCTTTATAGCCTTTCTATCGTGCAACAACTTCATGTATGTTTCCAGGAATGTTGTAAGCATCGATGGGTCCATTTTTGACTACGGTCTGTCTTTGCTTCCTAAAGTGGAGGCATCGGCAAAGCTCTTCCTAGCTTCCATGAAGGTTTCCTTAGTGCGCTCCAAATCAAACTTTGGCTCTTTCGTCGGAGCCTTGCGAACACAAGTAATATATTTAGGCTACTTGCCTTTATCATCCCTTATTGTAATTCCACTTCGGAGCACAATGTTCACATTAGGGTCTTCCTCGCGCGGCACAAACCTCATCATTCGCAGGTTCTAAGGCGGGGGCTGTTGGAGCGCTCCTTTATCGTGCAGCCTTGCTATTAGTGTGGGAAATCCTCCGTCTCATGATCAAACAATGTACAATACAAGCATGAAGGACGCGTCGAATTCATATAATCGCATGCATAATTTCCTGGCCCTTTGCAATTGTAACATATCAGCTGTCTACGACCTCTTCTAGGTCCTCCTCCACCTCGGCCTCATCTGCACCCCTGAAATTTGGTTCACGCCATCATTGCATTCTAGTCAAGGGGCCATGTTTCAGCCTAAACTATGTAGGTGGGAGTCCTATCCATCATTAGTTGATAACTCCTCTAGGTGCGCGCATCATGTTCCACTGATATACATAAATTATAGAACATTTGTTGTGAATTATGCGTGTACTTCTGCAACAGATGGCAGTTGTTTGTAGCATGCTTTCCCCATATTTGACAAATCATGCACCATAATGTAGGCATCACACTAGATCCTGCTTGTGCCTCTGGTCTCAATGACATTGGTCCTCCTCTTGCGAGGTAATTTGCGAACACCGAACAATGGTCCTTATCATGTCCCTGACCCTTGCACTTTACGCACCATACCTTGTCGCGCACTTCTAAGCGAGTTGTCCTGTCTTGTTTCAGACTCTGCATCTCAAGGCAAAGTTTTCCAACTGTGCATGGATCTACTAAAATCCTACGCTAGTATTTTGTATCAGGGTTTCATGTAGTCTCATCGCAATCTCCAAGGCCTCAGCCTGAGTCGTTAGCCTCTGTTATGACAACACTTTCGTGAAATACGGTGTTAATAAAGCTACAAACCATTTGCGGTGTTGTCCATCCATCAAAGTCATGTTAGCTTCTCGAATTGTGCACTTCAGTCTCTAATCCAACTTCCAAGGAGTCTCGCCTGGTAGCATCATGATTTCATTGAACCCAATGATCTACTGTGCCTCTGACTTCGAACTTCTAAATTCATTCTTTAGCGCAGTTTGGATATTCGTGATCCCCTCATTCGGATTGTCATTGGAATGCTTAATTTACCAAGTCAGCGCACTATCCTACAGAGCACTGACCAACATTGATTTCTTTATAGTGTCCTCTATAACTCCCTATGCTTCCCATACAACTTTTATCACGAACCAAAACTGGTCTGGATCTTCATTTCCTACTCCGTTGAACAATGGGAACTTTATTGCACTTTCCATATTGACTCACGGTAGTAGCGGAAATGGTATGGGCGAAGATGGGGGTCAAGACGGTGAAACTGGAGATGGTGTGGGTGGGGGTAGTATGTGCAGAATCCTTTGTCTTATCAAATTGATCACACTTCTTGGTGAGACCTTTATGAGCTCTTCCCTGTCCCCTCATGGAGGTGAAATCAAGGGGTTATTTTCTAGTTCTGCACTACCTTCACTTCTGTAAATTCTCCCACTTTGCGTAGCCCCAAACATCAATTATTCAGATAACCCTCTTTTCACACAATAGCATTTTAATCCAAGTTTTCAAAGACTTAACGTACTTACCTCCTGGTCCTTTGAGGAAGCCTCGTTCTACCTCGCTATAGTTGACTGAAGCGTTTACCGTGAACTCAGTGATGAATCCTCCTATAATTCGATCAAGTCAGTGATCAACATGATGTGCGACCTTATCTTCTGATGCTTCCAATTTGCTCACTAATTCTGCGGTCCAAACAATAGGTATGTCGAGCTTTCACCTTCCTTGGCTATTTGCTAGCTTCGCGATCCACTCGTATAGCTTAGTAGGGAAAGATGCAAAGAAAATTTTGTGGATCTCTGTGTAAAAGTAGCAGTCTAACCACTCTTATTTTGATAGTCATGGATTCTTGTTCGCCTATGCCACGAACTCGTGAATATTCCTACCCAAAAAATATTCAATTCCTTTCATAGTTGGATTCTAGTGATATGACATTGGATATCTCTATGCATATCCCGATCCCGACAATGCTACCATTTGTTGGCTGGTTGGGGCCTAGCCTAGGTTCAGAGTTAATTAGCCAAACAAATCCCTCTACTATTGGCCCTTTTGGCAAAAGTCCGTAGAGCACGGACTATGGTCTTACCCAAAGTAGTATGGTGGGATGCTCGAACTATGTTTTCACACCCTTGAGATGTCTGAGGATTTGATCGGGTCCAACTGTTAGTCTCTTCTCGCAGGTTACTTCACGCACTTCCCTAGCCTTCACTCCCTAATATACTCGCCTTCGCACAACCCTAACCAGGGGTTGTGGGGCTTCCAAGCTGCTGCAGCACCACTTTGTACTAAGTCCCTAAGTTACACCCGAGATCTTACTTATCTTCTTAGACCAGTTAGTTATTTTCACATAAATGGATGCCTTATGTTATATTTATTTATACAACACATTCATATGAGTTCACACAACAAATAAATAGTAAAATTGCTATTCATACTAAATAATACATCAAACAGGAAAAGATACACAAAAATATGATAAAGATTCTCTTTTTTAATGTTCCTAATGGTTACTGGCCTGACATGCCTTGCGCACTTAGTTGCAAGGGTCTGTGCACTCAGCTGCAGAGCTTTCTCCTACTCTATGACCCAAAGGACACAACTTACACCTTGACCCAATCAATTCCTTAAACTCATCATCTTTTCATCTATCTTCTTTCTACACTTAGAGCCTCGCTCTATTTATACAATCCCATGGTCTGCGGACCTTGGGTAGATCTTTCAAACCGACATTACATTACATAAACAAGGGCAGAAAACCATGTGACTCTATTATGACTTCGCGCTCTGTGCCCACAAATCGCAGATTCTTTACAATGGACTTGGTCAAAACTTGGGGGGATTCCACGCCCAACAACAGTAGTGTATGGTCTCAATAGATCTCCAACAACCACTCTTCAAGATACAATATCTGAAGAAGCATGGTATGGTAAAATGGTAATATCACACTTTAGAATTTTTGGATCATTAGCTTTTTCACATGTTCCTAAGAAGCTAATAAAGAAGCTTGATGATGGGAGTGAAAAATGTATTTTCGTAGGTTATAGTGAGTAGTCAAAGGCCTATAGACTCTATAATCCATGTACAAAGAAGTTCATTTTAAGGAGAGATGTACTATTTTTTGAAAATAAATCTTGGTCTGATCATGTTGATGAAGTTTCAAGTCAGTCTTTTTATCCACCTCAACCACCAAGATTGCAGGCGGAAGAAGAACCATACCATTCTGGAAATGGTACATCTTCAAGTAGTGAATCGAACAGTAATTCAACATCCTCAGAAGACAATCAGAAAACAAGAAGCATCATAGAAATATATGTGCAGGACGATGAGTTTGACCAACAAAATATGTTTGCATTTCTTTCATATCAGCCAAGTCATTTTGAATAATCAGTTAAATAAAAGCATTCGGTAACTGCAATGAACCAAGAAATGGCTACCATAGAGAAGAATCAGAGTTGGGAATTAACTGATCTCCCAAGAGACAAAACTACAATTGGTGTGAAATGGGTATACAAGACCAAGTTGAATGAAAATGGAGAAATTGAGAAACATAAGTTAAGGTTGGTTGCGAAAGGATTCTCACAATAGTTTGGTGTCGACTATGGTGAAACCTTTGCTCTAGTAGTAACGTAACACATTGTCAAAACCATTTTTTCTACAATAGCTCAACACAAATGGAAAGTCTATTATCTCGATGTCAAATCTGCTTTCCTAAATCGTATATTGCAGGAATAAGTTTATGTAGAACAACCTCATAGTTTAGAAGTTCCAATACATGAGCATAAGGTTTACATATTGAAGAAAGCCTTGTATGGCTTGAAACAATCTTCAAGAGCTTGATATAGTTACATTGAAACCTATCTCATCAAAAGTGGTTTTGACAGAAGAAACCGTGAGCCAAATTTGTATACCAAAATGCATAAAGATAAAATTCTTATTGTATTCCTCTATGTAGATGATGTTGTTTATACAAGAAATATGATTTTATAAGATTTCAAAGCAAAAATGCAAACAAAGTTTGATATGACAGATCTAGGAATCATGAAATAATTCTTAGGCATTGAAATTGAGCAATCTTCTAATGGAATTTTTGGCAGTTAGAGAAAATATGCCACTGATATCATCAAAAAAATTAGAATGGCCAATTGCAAACCTCCAGATACACCAATTACTCAAGGCACAAAATTGAGCAAAGAAGATGCAGCACCACCAGTTGATTCCAAACTATATAAAAGTCTAGTTGGTAGCTTGTTATATCGCACTTCAAGTAGACCTGATATTATGTTGCAACAAGTTTTGTCTCCAGGTTTATTCAGTCACCTAAGATTTCACATTGGAAGGTTGCAAAAAGGATCTTAAGGTATATTGCAGGGACAATAGATTATGGTTCATTCTATACACATTCCGAAAATTGTTCACTTTCTGGTTATACAAAAATCGATTATGCAAGGAGTTTAGAGGATCGCAAAAACACCTCAGGGTATGCTTTTCATCTTGGAACCAATCTGATTTTATGGGCATCCAAGAAACAATCAATCATTTCAATATCTTCTGCAGAAGCAGAATATGTAGCAGCAAATTCAACAGCTTATCAAGCTGTGTGGTTGAGAAGATTATTAAAAGATATTTCAAATATTCAGAAGGAGCCAACTCCAATCTACTGTGATAACAGTTCAACGATTTCTTTATCAAAAAATCATGTTTTCCACAAAAAGAGCAAGCACATTGACACCTGTTTTCATTTCATTTGTGAGCTTGTGAATGATGGGGACATAGTACTTGCTTTTTGTGGTTCCAAAGATCAAATAACAAATATTTTCATAAATCCATTGGGAAAAATTGTATTTGAATTTCAAAAAGAACAACTAGGCACTGTAAGTGTCTCTACATGTAACAATTGATATTAGGGGGGATGTTGAGATATTAATCTCAATGTGAGTTATTTGCTAATTAGGTGTCATCACATTTGATTCTATTGTCTACTAGGTGTCATAGGCAGTTCAATTTTACTTGAGTTCTACTCCATAGGTGTCGAGTTTTACTTCAATCATTTATTATTGATGTTTACAATGTAATCTATTTAGTCATTTTGAATATTGAGAAAAGTAACCTCTGCTCCTATTATCAGTTTAATTATTTGCGAGTATTTGAACCTTAGACTTCTAATATTATATGGCTTAATTATTTGTTTATCTTCCTTGATCGTACGGCTGTGTTTGTGTTTTCTGTCCTTCACCACAATTACTTCACATATTGAGCCACACCTATTTGAATAGAACTCCTCGTGACTTCATGGAAGGTCTTCCTTGATGTGATAATTATGTGTGGATAGGAGGGCCTTCACCCTAGCTGTGCCCGAGTGTTGATCTGGCTCAAAGGTGGAGATTTGTCATGGATTAATCAATGATCATTAGTCTTTGGGTTCGATTAGGGTAACCACCAACCCTTGGCTCCAAAGCATTAGTCTCATTTGTCAATGTTAGAGTTGAGAGCCGAGCTGTGCCACTCTAGTGTACCTAGCTACTTAAAGGAAGGGTTTTTCGTATTGTAATTTATGAAAGTGTTTTGAATGACTCGATTTTTCATCATATAAATTCAACTTGAGCAACATGGGCACAAACGGAGACCCATGGTGCATTTAAGGTTTCAATTTTGACATGGATCTCTAGTTTTTCCATACTCCTTCAAGGAATTTGATCTATATTTCCCCTCTCTACACCATCCTGCTTGAATTCTAACTTATTCATAGCCAATTTATTTGTTGCACATGAAATCCTAACTGTTCCTTGAGGGGTTCGACATGGCGACACACTAATTTGTCTTTTGACCCTTTTTCAGGCTTTACTAACGTGACTTTGGCAATAATTATTTGAGGGCAGTGTGACATGAGTATATTCGGGACGTCATTCCATTCCATTCAATCATGGGTATTAGTTCAAATGTCAAATTTATTCCCCTTTCTATTTATTCCTGTCTCTATGAACTCGATTTTGACCTGAGTATTTATTCTCCCTGTAGGTTAGTTTTCGATGAATCTTGGGGTTATGATCGGCTCTCTTTGCAAGTAACTTCTCTACCGTCACTGTTAGAGGTGCTTATTTATACCGTAATTTATTCTGCCAATGTCATCCATGTGGCCTGGATGGACATATCCTTAAGTTGGGTTTATTTATGAGGCCTTGTGATAGTCATGTTTACATACTCATTTGAGTTATATGAATTGGGACTTTCAATATCATTCTTGGTCACGACCAAATTGGTACTAAATTTGTATTTTATCTATACACGTGTATGTGTATATTATTGGATGGCTCGCCAAAACTACGTGGCTGACACTATAACCTTCTATTTTTCTTTCTAACAAAGATTAAAAGTTGCGCTATTAAGAGCCTTTACGCATGTTAACTGAAAAAGTTTCTTTATAGGGTTTTCCTTGCACTAATATGTTTAATGAAGTTGTTCCTTGTATAAATACTAGTTTAAAATTGCCATTCTCTTTATGAACGAACGACATAACTGAAGGGTTTTCTTTTCGTAAAAGAACTTGAATTCTTCATTATTATTTCTACATGGCCTTCGTACCCTTTATATTAAAACTTTCATCTTTTATTTTTTTGTGAGTGTTTGCAATACATCGTTTATTATTTAGATTATGAGTGGTCAGATTTCCTTCTTTTACATTGTACACCTATAGTGTATTACACGTTTTCTCTCATTCATATATATTTAATATTTTAAATGGGTAAGTGTTAACGGGAAAAGTGTCTACTCAGAACGCCCCTATCCCACTAAGGTGTGAGAGTACCTTAGAAACAAACAGAGAAAAATACTTTCGTATTCTTCTTTATGAACTATAAACGAAGAGGAATAGGATGAACCAACCTGTGTCTTGCGCTAGTCCTTTGATCCAATCTCTCTCCTCTTTGACGGCTTCCAGCTACCTGCTCCCTTACTTGCCCAGCTTCACCAAGTTCCTGCAAGATCACAGAAGAGGAAAACTACACAAAGATATGGATTTATATTCATAAATAGCTTAGGATCAGATTTAAGCTAGACATGCAAATATAACAAAACATCATTGGTACACAAGCATGTAGGAGAAACTCAAATAGTTTTATTGATATAACAAGAAAGTCCAGGAGGAGTTACAACCGATGATTCCTGATCCAGCATCAACCCCCCAGCAAAGGAATCCCCTCTTCACCTCCAACAAAGCATAAATCACCCAATACTCTGATCTCTATCTCAAAACCAACGACAATTCTCTGCAATATACAAAATTCCAGCCTCTGGATCTCTGGGATGAGGGATCCATATATAGATGTATGCAAAGAGGATGAGTTAGCTTATGATTTGACTTGTGGCTTATCTCTGTCAGTTCTTACTTCCACTTGGAGACTGAGAGCCTCTTACTCATCCTTGGTCGAACTCAGTGAGGCAAGTGTCATTGGGGAAGATTCTGGAAGCTTCCATTGTCTGTCCACCTTGCGGAATGAAACTACCATTTGTCATTTCCCGCTCAGCACACCCTGGTAGTGCATTTAGGTGCGTTGTAACGCACCTAGCTAGTGTACTTGGGTGCTATGCAATGCAGCTAGCTAGTGGAGCAGCTGAAATGATCCTGATTTGATTGATTCTGAGCAGTTTCTGGTGGAGAACTTCTGGGAGAAGCTGTAATTTGTTGACCTTGTTCCTCTAGGGGTCAGAACAACACTTTTAGGGACTTAGGATCCCTTGG
Source organism: Pinus tabuliformis (assembly GCA_031772625.1). Lineage (NCBI taxonomy): Eukaryota > Viridiplantae > Streptophyta > Pinopsida > Pinales > Pinaceae > Pinus > Pinus tabuliformis. The sequence continues at coordinate 265,504,419 of CM062814.1, read as the reverse complement.
TTTATGGACATTTCATGCTTAGATCTGTAAGGCACAAAAATGTCTATAACAGTTGCCCCCTAAAGTATGAGGTCGTTTATCAGGTGAAATGCTTTATTAGGAGGATCCGAAGTTCTTTCAATGCTGGGAGGAGACCTGTAATAAGATACAATATAATACATTATCTTCATACTGTTTCCATGATCTAGCTGAGGCGGGCATTCCCATGCTCAGCTTTATAAATTCATTTTCATGTACATAGGACAGACAATCGTCTGATGGTAGACTGATGATTCTGATAGAGCCATCATCCTTTTGGTAGGATGATTATCTGTTCTGCAACGCTGTACATTTCAATGTCTTTATTCTCCTGAATATATATCACAGCCCGGATGGATGAAACTAGATCCGGGGTCTTCAATCTTGTCCGATCTTCACTCGAAGTACAAGTCGATCCATGTGAGAAATGTTTTGAAGTCGAACATGGAAATACATTGCTTGATTATCAGTCAATGATGTAAACTATTAACAAGCGCGAGAGGAATCACCTATAATGATGATGACCCTCAAGGTACTGTAGTACAATTCACGTGGTGTGAATAAAGGACTTGGCGTCGAACACCACGCAAAATCTTTCGGTCAAAGGTCATTGATGTATACCTATCGCCAGAAGTGAGAAACTTGCCATTGAGGCATGCAAGCTTCAAAGTACTGAATGGGGTGTTCCTAGATCAACTTCTTGGATAATGAGCTGATGTCGACAAGAAGCGATCTGTCAAAGGAGGGCCTTGATGAATCCCACATCAATGACATGGAACGGAGCAAATGATTTTGATGGAGGTGAAAACGATCTAATGATATATGGTTCAGGATGGCGGTCATGAAAGAATGAAGTATAATGTATGGTAGTGGATGGGACATGGATGACTTCTCTGGATGACTTCTCTTGAACATGTCAGCGACACTTATGTGATGGATTGGTAGCATTTACCCCAAATGTGGATGGTATGGCGTGACCATGGTGATGTGACCGGTGAATGAAACAACCCAACCCGACTCAGGCACGGAGTGGAAGTGTCATGTTCAAGAGCGACTTGCTACCAATAAATATTCTTTGAGTTTCTTCCCAATTTTTCCCCAGTCGTTGCTGACCAGTACCTCTTTATTTTTGTCAAGCTTGAGGAGGATAACATATGCTTGTTCTATAATTTTCCCTTCGGGCAAGCCCATCGCTATGTTTTAACAAGCCTAGCGATAGTGAAACTTGTTCTCGTCTAAAGACAAGTTTATCGCTATTAATATTTTTAACGAGTTTAACAACAAAGATAACTCGGTCCTTTTCATTTTTAGAGAGTCTGAAAAGGTACGTAAAGGTAACTCCGAAATTCCTTTTTCATCATCTAATCCCTTAAGTCCGAAAAAATATAAAACAATACAGAAGGGATGAATTTTTGATAGTTTTAACGAGCCGAACAAAACAAGCGCTCGATCTTTTTGTGCAATAATCCCTCAGGCCCAAAAAGATTAAAATCTAGAGGAGGGATAGCACTTCCGGTCGCTTTAACGATCTGGAAGGCCAAAACTCGGCAATCTTTTCATATTTTACGAGTCAGTTGAAAAGAGCTTAAAGAAGACTCGTCTTTTGAGGAACGAGTGATAAAATGGGTAGCAACTGATTCCAGGTAAGGGTTGGAATTTTCCAATCACGGCAGTGTTACAAGGATGGCTAGTGAAATCACTCTTCGCAGTTGTTCCTCAAAATGGGTAAACAATCAAATCGAGGTGAATGATCGGCCAATGGAAAAGTGGAGGTGACGGTGCAAACACGACCAAGGCTTTAATGGCTGAAATGCTTCATTCACGGTGGTTATTTATCAGGGAATAGTTCATTTTTTAACGAGCTTAAACCCGGGTGGAAACATTTTCTCATGTCTTATGTTTATTTTTTAACGAGCTTGAACTATGTGCTAAAACGACTCGATTAATCCAGTCATATGATAAGAATGTCTCATATAAAACGGCAAATTTTGATTTTTGCCCCACATCCTTTCTTTATGCAAATTAGGTGATGACTAATCCTACGAGTTTAAAGGGTTAGAGGTCCTAAAAATTTAAAAATAAATAGTCGCCACTTGCTTGCACTCCAAAAGGTTTGGATGCCCCCAGGTATAAAACAGAGTTTCGAGGTCTCCCTCTATTCGAGCTGATAAAACATTCATTTTATCAGGAAGGGTCACCCTTTATTCGAGCTGACAAGACATTCGTTTTATCAGGAAGGGTACCACCTCTTACGTGTTAACCAAAGATTGTTCTATTTACGGCGTAAACAAAACACTTCTCTGGCGATGTCTACCAAGATAAACAAAGGTGAGCGATGATGCCCGCTACTCACATAACTTTGACAAGAGAATCTTATTCTAGAATAACCCCTCTTCCAATCACGGACGAGGTAAAGACTAGTCATATTCTTCCACGGAAGCCTACCATATGCCCGAAGTTTTCCTGCCGACGCAGACCAGGACGCATGCCCCCTGGGTTTCAGTCATATCCCTCCGAATTACTCGCGCTCATCGGGAGGACGGACTGGGGATTGAGACATTTATTGTGTGAAGAGACCATTTAGGGATAGTATATGACTATTTGCTATGCGTGATCTGAGAAATGAAAGCTGGTCCACGAGCTTGACCACTCTTCCTTCGTGCGGAAAACACATTACTCTAAAGAGTGAGGAGACGATGGCTCTCATGCAATAAATATAGTCTCATCCAAGGAGTAGGTTATAATCCAAGGGTCCTTGAACAACCATTAAGTTAATTTGAACAGTCTTCCTTCTCAATGTTATGGGCACATTGGGAAGGATCCCTAAAGGTCGACTGGTTCCTTTACCAAAGCCTATCAGATTACTCATCTCAGGCAACAGCGATGGCGAACCAAGCGCTTTCCAAGCAATAGAGGAAAGGATACTCACAGAAGCACCCTCATCTATGATGGTACCAGCCATGACCATTCTATATATTTGAACGATAATTCGAAATGGTATGCTTGCTGGTAAACGTGTTCTGCCTAGTTGATTCCAGTCAAAGGAGACAACTAGGTTGCTTGGAGGTGGGATCGAGTAGAAGGCCGGATATGGCTCTGAAGAACTTCCCTCCTGTGGTAAGTGAATGGGTAGATTTCCCCCATGTTCGTCGGAGTCTGTGTTGATGAAGAGAATTTGGACGGTGTCATCCTTGTTCTCTTCAGTGACTGTATCATCCGAAGATAAAACCTCTGAAGCCAAGACCGGGTCAACTGCCGCCTCGACCTTTTGACTTTCGTCTGGTATGGATTCAGATGGTTTATCTTCGATGATAGGCGCTTCAGCCGACCACTTGAGCGGGCCAGCTGGATTCTCAACTAGCGACGGACTCGGCAAGAGTTTTTTATATCCAGGAGGAAGTCGTAACGATGAAACCGGACGATCATCCAAAACTCTTTTTGCTTCGTCTAAGAAGGGACAATGATGGACGGCATGATTGCCTTCGCACAGTTTACAGGGAAATCTAGCTTTCCCTTTTTGTCCTGGGGCTTCACTTTCGCTAGTTGACGGTGTGCTTTCAACATGATCATCAGAGGTTGATGACACCGGATTGTGCAAACGAGGAGACTAGTCCCTTAGTATCCAAGGGATGCAAGGACAATCTCTGTGAAAGTGGTCTCCTTTGCAAATGACACATGGCGATTTAGGCCTGGTTAGTGCAGTGTGTGGATTTTCGTTAGACGACACTCGTTTTTCCCCATTCGCCTTTGGCTCCTTCTTCTTCTTCTCTTTCTTCTTCTTCTCCTTCTTCTCCTTAGGAACTTGACTTTTGGCTTTGCCAGCCCCATCAAGCGAAGAGGAAGGAGGAGAGGAAGAATTAGAGGAAGTAGAAGGTTGGTGGGCAACTCTGGACTCGTCTAATTGCTGATTCGATTGTTCAGGAATAGTGGTGTTCTGAACGACATTGGTTGAGAAGAGCCATATTGGCAAGCCAATTGTCAGTCCTGGAAGCGACAATGTGGCCATATGGGGTGCACCAACATCTCCCCAAGAGGAGAAGGGACTAGGATTTCCACCAAGGGGAATTCCTTGGTTGGTAGACTCCATTTTCTCAACCTAAGATCAACGTAGGAAAAGGGTATGAATATTCTGTTTAAAATAAATTTTTAGACACTTGGACACAACTTGTTTTTTCAATTTTAAAGAGTCAAGAAAAAAACAAAAGATGACTCTAGTCTCCTTCGATTTTTAATGAGCCTGAAGTGACAAGTGCTCAGATGGACCTTTTCCGTTAAGGAGTCTGAAAAGGAACTAAAGGGACTGCTCTGGAGATCTAGGTAGAGGGAGTACCAAACCAATTGCAAAACTACAAAATACTTTTTACGGTACGAAAGTCAATCTTCCCGAATGTTGTGTTCGGTGCATTGCGATCAGTAGGGCGGCCGACATGGCTTCCTATGGATAAAAGGTTTTAAGCCTATAGGGGTCTCCCAATATATACTCGACGGTACGTGGGAGCACAAGTCCGTACTGGCACTTATCGTCTCAAAGTGGAGGAATCACCCAACCATCAATGAGGACAACAATTACCAGGCTTTACGATGCCGGAATACGTCTCTAGGCTAGACCTCTAAATGTTGTGCGTTAAGTTCCAAAGCATTATTAGATTCATTCAATTTATTTTAAGTTGATCTTTCTTAGAAGTTTGCCTTTTGGGATCACCACGAGATGTAGATGTAATTCCTAAAATGCAATCTAAAGATGATAAGCACACTTTTATCTCTTTTCGACAATGAAAATCCTAGCTACAAGGGGAAAAGAAAGACACAATCTTTTCTCAAAGAGCAAAGAGCACACTGTAAATGCACTTTTCCTAAATCAAGCCAAACAGACTATCAATATGCAAATGCACATATGCATGTATTTGTTTTCACTTTCTTAATATTGATGCCTAAAAAGAAAGTTGATGTACAAATCTGAATTTGCTTTCAAGTGACAAACACAAACAAGCTTCTTTTCGAAATCAAAAGGTAGAGAAGATTACGACACTTTATGATTTTGAAATAAACACTCGTTTCGACACTAGAAAGTCACAAATTCAAGCCAAAGGCAAAAGTAAAATCATAATCAACTGTCAACAACAAATAAACTTTCTCCTAAAATCAAAATCGACACTTACGACAGATCTAAATCCAAGGACGACAGTATGACTATTCTACTCTTTCAATGGAAAACTGTAAATGATGTAACAAACACACAAATAACATCTACAGTCTTTTTGTATAAAGGAGGCGGAATTAAGGCAAAGAAAAGGGGTTTTTAAATAGACACACTGATCACAAGCTGCAAAATCAGAGACAAAACTGAAAAAATGAAGCAAAGAACCTCAGTTGTACAGGGCTAGGCTGATCAGCGCACCTGTTACATAGAGAAACTAAATTGCAGCCCAGGTAGCCCTCTCGGGAAATGCGTTGAAATGCAGAATCTCTTCATAGAGCCTGCGCTGGGGCAGAAACGAGAATTCTATCCAGGTTCTGGGTCACGGTTTGCAGTTTAATCTATGGTTTTTGGCCGAGTGAAAGCAATCAGTAATGCACAATCAGATGGTGGATTTAAAGGAGGTCTAAGAGCTATCACAAAGGGTAATCAGACCATTTGTGAATCAGCTGTTCAAATCATAAACAAACCCAGTGAATGGATTGAAGTAGCAGGTGTCGACTTTGCATTTGATAATGGCAAATGTAGTTCGATTGCTACTTTTGCGTTTATGAAACAAACAACAAGAGAAACACAAACAAACTAACTAGACACGATCCCTAGTGGAGTCGCCATTTTGTTAACGGGAAAAGTGTCTACTTAGAACACCCCTATCCCACTAAGGTGTGACAGTACCTTAGAAACAAACAGAGAAAACTACTTTCGTATTCTTCTTTATGAACTATAAACGAAGAGGAATAGGATGAACCAGCCTATGTCTTGCGCTAGTCCTTTGATCCAATCTCTCTCCTCTTTGACGGCTTCTAGCTACCTGCTCCCTTACTTGCCCAACTTCACCAAGTTCCTGCAAGTTCACAGAAGAGGAAAACTACACAAAGACATGGATTTATATTCATAAATAGCTTAGGATCAGATTTAAGCTAGACATGCAAATATAACAAAACATCATTGATACACAAGCATGTAGGAGAAACTCAAATAGTTTTATTGATATAACAAGAAAGTCCAGGAGGAGTTACAACCGATGATTCCTGATCCAGCATCAACCCCCCAGCAAAGGAATCCCCTCTTCACCTCCAACAAAGCATAAATCACCCAATACTCTGATCTCTATCTCAAAACCAACAGAAATTCTCTGCAATGTACAAAATTCCAGCCTCTGGATCTCTGGGATGAAGGATCCATATATAGATGTATACAAAGAGGATGAGTCAGCTTATGATTTGACTTGTGGCTTCTCTCTGTCAGTTCTTGCTTCCACTTGGAGACTGAGAGCCTCTTACTCATCCTTGGTCGAACTCAGTGAGGCAAGTGTCATTGGGGAAGATTCTGGAAGCTTCCATTGTCTGTCCACCTCGCGGAATGACACTGCCATTTGTCATTTCCCACTCAGCACACCCTAGTAGTGCATTTATGTGCGTTGCAACACACCTAGCTAGTGTACTTGGGTGCTATGCAATGCAGCTAGCTAGTGGAGTAGCTGAAGTGATCTTGATTTTACTGATTCTGAGTAGTTTCTGGTGGAGAACTTCTGGGAGAAGCTGTAATTTGTTGACCTTGTTCCTCTAGGGGTCAGAACAACACTTTTAGGGACTTAGGATCCCTTGGTTTATGGACATTTCATGCTTAGAGCTGTAAGGCACAAAAATGTCTATAACAGTAAGTATTGTCTAGGCCATAGACATAGTGAATTTCTATCATCGGAAATCATTGCAGGTATTTTTCCTTGGGCCCTACCAACCCATTTTCCCAGGATTGATTTCCTTAACTTAATAATCAGGTCCCATCTCTATTGTGGCCTACGACTTATAACCTAGGTATACTCTCCCTTTTGTTCCCACCTTAATAATAAGGTTATAAATATTCATTGAGTATAAGGTTATCATTTAGTTAGAATAAGTGATTCTCACATTGCTCTCACTGTCTATTATCATTTTATCTATGATAGTCTCCTCTAATTTTCCTTCTTCATTATTTCAACCCTCCTAAAAATATTAGGATGAAATTTTGGTTTGAACTTCTTATGACCTTGTATATAGAGGAAAATGATGTTCTGAACTTGAAATTTTCTATTAAGATGTAATAAAAAACACATACATACACACATCCATATGCACATGAATACATATCCATTAATTCATTTACAAAATGTTAGAACACCCTTTCCATGACACTTTTGCAATAGCGAAACAATTTTAAATTCATAATAAAACTTCAGTCAATTGCCGTAAACCAAAAGAGTCATTGCACAAAATTAATTAAATTCCCACATACTTATATAGAGCCTTCTAGGAAATAGGTTAAAATCTCCCACATTTCTCCAAACCAAGAAACAAATTTCCTAGTTAGCTTCCCTCGATCTCCACTCCTTTCTGTGAAGAAAAAAAGAGAAAAATCCCTTTTAAATTCACCTCCTAAACCTTTTAGTAGCATCATATTTATTCTATGGGTTCAAAAATAGTGTTTTTCTTCCACTGGTCCTTTTTCCAAAAGGAATTAACTTTATCTCCCATTGTTTTCTTGTACAGGTTCGACATCATGACAATTATCTTCGGTCATGAAAATTCTTGGTGGTTTATCTCTACCAATTATTCTCCTAAATAATGGACGAGGGAATATTTTTTTATTTTTTTGGGTCTTGCTCCTTTTGGGCATAAATGATTTCAGTTGTTTTTGTGATAGTTAGGATTTTAGTCTCAGATGACATCTTTAAATATTGCAAGAATAATGAAATACGAGAAATAATTTCTTATTTTATTTAAAAATAAATTTTACAACAATAACTCATGTCTCTTATCCGTCTTCAATCTTAGCCATATTTTTAATGTAAAATTCACAAGGTAAATTTCTAGTGTTATTATAACATATAAAGACACATATTATAATGTGCCCATGGCCTTTTCCCGTAGTTAAATAAGTGTTCATTTTTAATGTAGGAGTTTGTCTTTGGTAATTCTTCATTCACATATACTCCACTCTACATTTTAGCCATGGATATTCCATTGCATATTTCATGATAAGTGACATGATTAAATAAGTAAATGTGGATTTTCGCAGTCCCTCGTGTTGTTAAGATTCCTAAATCTGTATTATGAGAGTTATTTTCCATGGACTTTGGGATTTACTAGGTTACTATTTTTATGTGTGTAATATAAAAAATGTAGAAATAATAAAAGAAAATATAATCACTCTCAACCATAATAACACAAAGTACCCTTCTCACAAAAAACACACTTGGAAAGTGCAATGGATACAAGTGCAAAGAAGAGAAACTTATGGCAATTAGGCCACTATAATGCACAAGCCTCTCTATTTATGCTACCTATATCTACTCTTGTTTATTGTTCTAATCTATGGAATAAAATGCAGTTTAATATAATGGAACCCCTCTTCCTCCTAGAGGTCGTGTTATAAAACAATTCGATACCCCACAAGTAGTTAAGATTCCCTCCCTCAACTACTAACTAGAGTTACAGTATCAACTCTTTTAGATTGTTCTTCATCATGATCACATGACTATCCCTTTTTCCATGAATTATGGGGTTTGACCTATCAAGCTCTCAAATCATGGTGGTCAAAGTAGGAAGGTTAACTTGTAGGTGGCATAACGTTTTCATGTGGATTCCAATTAAGGTGCTTATTAAACCATTGGAAAGGTATTTATCTTATGATAGTGCTAGTGATATTTGTGTTATAATGGTGCTATGAAAAAAGTTAGCGTTGAAAAATTATGCTTGATGGCTCAAACTGTTTCTGTGAGGTTTCGAACTTTAATTTTCTAATCTAGTATCCACCAAGACAAATAATTTTTTAGGTTGATTCCTCCACCTTTTTTATTGTTAAAGCTTCAATATTGATGAAAAATAATACAATGATCCAATCTGAATCAAAACTCCCCATTTTGGAAGTCTTTTAGTCCGTAATAACTTCTATTGAATGTGATGAGGAAATTTTTCCTTCACCGTTTTTTATATTTACCATTTAGTTTTGCATGGAAGGTATATTTTCAACCCAATTTTGCAAAAGTCATGCTTTCTTTGCCTTGGTTGACCTTTGTTGACTTTGGTTAACCATGGTTGACTATAATTAAATATAGTAAAGGTATGTTGACTAAGAATGGCTATGAATGAACAAGGTTGACTAATTTTTACTGTAGTAAACATACGCCTAACCAAGTGATATCATAGTAAACTATTAATAATATGTTCAAACATAGTAATAATAATAATAATAATAATATAAACCTTAGTATTAATATTAATATTATTTGTAGTCATTGTAAAATTTAAGAATTTTAACACTATTAAACATTATAAAAAATTAAACCTTATTGAAAAAACCTAACATTATTATTAGTATTAGGTTTGTGAATAAGGTTAGTCAACCTTACAATAATATTATTATAAGAAAAAATTTGATCATGGTAAAATATTAATAACATATTTGATCGTATAATAATAATAATAATAGTCAAATGATATAGTTGTTGCTGTTGTTGTTGTTGTTAAATATTCATTATGACTCACAAAGGCTCATTTTGGTTGACTAAATTTCCCTTTATTGACTTTGGTCAACCATGGTTTCCTATAGCTCTATATGGCCGAATTACATTGACTAAGGATGACCATGAGTGAACAAGTTTAAGTATTGTTAACTATGGTAAACATAGAGTTGACCAAGTTTTAACATGGTCAACTGTTACTAATATATTAAATAAAAAGAATATAATAATACTATAGTCAACGTTAATAATAATAATATTATTATTATTTTTCTTTTTCGAAAAAAAATCATACTTTTCACTAAAAGAAATAAAAATTACATTTTGTATGTGCTTATATCACACCAAAAACTAGCAAGAGACTAATCATGCAACTCATATATACCTACCTATCTAGAAGAGCGAAAACAAGACCATATTGAAAAGAAATAGTATATAATTAGGATATAAGCCATGAAATATACATAAACTATACATAATTCGATTCAACTTCCAGAAAAAATACATATCATAAATATGTCTGCTAAAAAGACATGTTGTTCTAAACTATTGTTAGACAGAAATCATGATTATGGGATGTCAATATGAATCACTTTAATCAAGGTCTATGATAGTATTCTGTGGTAACTCCATTTACGAGTTCAAAGACTTTCTATATTCTTAGAACCTGTGTAGCACCTGCCTTAGAGAGTGCATTTGTGTCCTGAATTTTCTCCCTATAAATGTGGCAACAAGAAACAATCTCAAAAGCATGTTTTCGCTATAGTAATTCCATAAGAATAGGATTGTTTGTTAATGTGGCAATGTTAGAGCTCATTAGACCGATTTATAATGACCATATAATCATTGAAGATCTAAACAGAGGCATTCTTTATCAATTTCAAAGAGAAGAAGAAGTTTGAGGTTGACAAGTTTTGCATAATTATTAAATCCCCTCGCTCGACCACTATGAATTTATATATATGGTTCTCCTATAAGTATAGAACTACCCTTACCCCACGTACAACATTTATAGATGAAGCTCCATAAAAGAATGTACATGACTGGAATCTATCCACTCCCTTAGCAACTATATGTTGTCGAGCATGAGAAACTTCTTCATCTGGAATCATATTGAAATCAATAATCACTTTTGTTACCACTCATTTAGGAAAACACATTTTATCTTGAAAGACAACTCTATTCCTGATATTCCAAATACCCCAAAAAATTAAAGAAAGAGGATTTCTAAACGTTTAGGTGATACCTTCTCCCAACATTATTTCCATACATCTTAGAGTGATATGCCTTGCCATCTGTAAGGCTCCCCGAGATGATTTTGTAGCACATTACATACAACTTCAAAAAAAAATAAAAAATGAGTGAATAAGTTGTTGGGTGTGGAGCATGATTATCATCCTAATTTAGAGGTCTTTGTTTCAGCCAGATGTATAGAGCTAATGCTTTTTGGGCTTCTTCGTTTTACACTGCTTCCGGAAGGACTCACATCTGAGTAAAGCTCATAGATGGAAGTATTCTTTCGGGTCTCGACAGTGAAGTGAAACCATGAGCTTATCATCCCAGGTCGGAACAAGTTGATAGAATCCCACCCAAGAAGATTGTACACCCCTCAATGTGGGGGGGTGCAGGGGGGACTTGTGCTAAAAACATATGTAAAATTTCCTTGTAAAAGTATGGTAATTTCGGATCAATCTCAGTTGTTCATTAGGTGGATGATCTGACAGTAGAATCTATGTTTATTTTATGGCTTTTTTCCATAAAAGGCAACAACTCTCTTTGTATGAGGGTATTCTATTGAGGCTGTGGGATTGATGTGTATTCTTAGAGCGAGAAACAGTTAGGTGAGACTGTGATAGAAAACAGAGGATATTACAATGGATCTGTTGTAGGTTGTGTCTCTTCATTTTGTTGGATAATAAAAAGGAAGGACTAGCTATTTGGGGTGAACGTAGCCTAAACTGGGTGAACCACGTATATCTGTGTCTCTATTGTTTTATGTGTTTTCTGTGTTTATATTTCTGCAATATTTTATGTGTTCCATTGCTCTGTAATATATAATTTTCTAACATAAGTGTGCAATTGATTCAACATCTTTGTTGCATAGAGCACACCATCTAGTGCCATTAAAACTACGTTGTTGTAGGTTACCCCAAGTTGGGGGTTTATTTTCTAGTAGGCATGAGATGAAGAGACACATTTTAAAGGATGGTTTTAAGTTTCAAGAGCTTTTTCCACCACCATACAATAGCCTTTGGTTTCCTATCACTATTGATAACATCATATCTGACCTTAGGAGTGTATCACCCCCATAGAGAATGTTACACCCATCAGAGTATGTCATATCCCTCTATGATTCACATATGTCCTATGTTTGGAGCCACTATATAATAATAATAATAATAATATTATTATTATTATTATTATTATTATTATTATTATTATTATTATTATTAGTCAACTTTATTCATATTAATAATAATGTTATAAGATATACCAATTTGATCATTGTGAACTATTCATATTAGATTCAATCATATAATTGTAATAATAATAATATATTCATCGTTAATATTATATTAATATTAATATTATTGTGATTATTAAACATTTATAAATATTAATTATGGATGACCAAGGATGACCTTAGTTGACTAAGGTTGGGAATGTTTGACTTTGGCCAAGTTAGGTTGACGTATGACTATAATTGAATATGGTCAAGTTATGTTGATGGAGGATGATTATGAGTGAACAAGGTTGAGTTTTATTAAATCTGGTAATAGGGTTCACCAAGTTTGATCATGGTTAAATATTTAAATATGGCCTATAAAGGTTGATGTTTGTTAAATGGGGTAAATATAAGGCTGGCCAAGTTTAATCATGGTAAACTATTTAAATATGGACTATAAATGTTGACTTTGTTTGAGTATGTTTGACTAATGTGGCTGACTATGTTTGACTATTAATATTACTCAATAATATTAATAGGTGATTATTTTTGGCCGAAGTTGAAGAGTCTTGACTATGAAACATTGTCAAAAATAGTCAACCGAATTACTAAATGTGGTTGATTAATTTTTTAATGTCATATTGGGACATTGGATAAATTGCAATGTAATGTAATAATGCAGTAATGTTTGTCATATTGACACAATATTTGTCAAACTGTGACAATTTTTGTCACATCGCGACGTTAGATAAAGTTTTGTACCATTGCGACGTCACATGTTTGTTACAATGTGAGGTTGGCTTGTTTGTGACATTAGTTCATTTGTCACATGTGATGCTAAATTTTTTCATCACATTGTTTTAATATACATTCATAACAATTTCACAGGCTTTTTCTACATAACCAAATTAAAATGATATTATTGTGTGGCACAATCATTCATAGTGAAGGTTTCAAGTTGTTTAATAGCAATATTATTAGTATCAATAAAGTTAACAATTAATAATATTAATATTAAGGTTAACTATATTATTCATAATATTATTAATATTACTATTAAGAATGGGTGAACATGGTTTAACGTATTCAACCATTGTTGACTATGGTTTGTTATGGCTGACTATGGTTATCGATGTTTACCTTATGTTTTGACTGTGAAGGATTATGGTCAATTTTTTTTTTACCATGCTTGGTCATCATCGACTATATTTGTCCATGTTGACCATGTTTAAACATTGTTGACTATGCTTTGACTATGAATGACCATGGTTAATGATTTTATGTCTATGATTGACTATGGTTTGACTATGTTCAACCATAAGTGTGTTGTGGAAACAACCACCACCCTACAAAACCTACTCTAGGGGCAAATTTGAATGGGTCCCTTGAGAAGTTTGATCTTTCTTCTCTCTAAATGATAACCATAGTTGTGAGAAGGAATTATGTCCTCAAAGTTGGATGGTTCAATGGTTTATTAATTGTGTTGCAATCCATTTCTAATCATCAGTCCCAAAAAAATGATCATGTCCTCTCGAGATTTAGAGCCGGAAGGACTCACATAACCCCCAGTTGCAGAGTCTGTCTCTTTATGAAAGTTTTTATGAAGGTAAGGTTTGTTTTAGGTGTTTCTGTCATATCTCTCATAATCATAGCTAATGTTGATCATTCGTAAAGGCAAGGACCAAAAGAATAAAAGTGAGGTTGGCGAGCTAATGCATAAGCATCATGAAGGGCTACAACGAAATATGAAAAGGGATCGTGAGGTGGTAAAAAAATTTGAGAAGGTAATGCAACTTTTGAATGATCATTGCAGGAATAGTATGCCTAGTCCACATGGTACCTCTACCAGCTGGATTTTTGTTGCCATGTGTCATGGCTTTTGGATAAAATAGGGTAGGATGTCTTAAAATTCTGAGAAGACGGGAAGTAGAACAGATGTTGGCATAAGGGTTCTTGTGTTGCTCTTGGGAGTCTATATGACACCTCTACACCACCGATGTCGATATTTCAAAAACACATTCCAGAAGAAAGGGATATGGAACCACCACAATGCATAATGGAGACACACTGTATGTTAAGCGGAGGTACTCCTGACAGCGTAGATCCATCAAGCTATTGTTACTTCCAGATACCCCTCAAATCATGCTAGATGTTCGATGATGAGCGCAGTGTCTTCATTTGCCTTTAGGAAATAATAGGGAATAATGTTCAATCAATACAAGTGCGAAGAGATGTCTTGCAGTCATTCTTCTTTCCATTGGCATCTATTCATTTCCTCCAGGAAATAAAACACTCCAAAAAATGTGGCTTCGACGTGTCAGTGGCTTTATTGACCATTCTAAGTTTGTATATTTTAGTTTGTATATTGAAAAGAATTGGAAGGTGGAAAGTCATGGAAGACTGAGGGTCAGTTGTCTTGCTGCATAAGTATTAACTCTAGATATGCATAAAGGGCTTTTTCTATAGAGGTGGGGTCAATTTTACTATGCTAATAAAGAAGATTGTTTTAGTCAAGAAGAAGCATTTCGCAGTTTTAGTTCTTATGTTAAGAATGAGAGTATTTTGGTAGCATGAGGATATATGTTTTGTTTTGTGCACAATAATGACAGAGAGTTTATGACTAGTCTTGGTTATCCAAATATAATTCGCTATCATGGCTAACTCATAAGCAGACTCCTATTCGAAAGAATATTAAACATCAATTGCAAGTTTGATTTGTTGGAAAAGGAATGTGTATTCCTTTACGAGTGGTTAGATTGCAATTAAGCTTAAATATAGCCTTGTTCATCAATGAACCTAGTAATTGATTCATTGGGACCTGGAATCCGTATATGATGTTTAATCTCTTTTAATTAGGCTCTTGCAAGATAGGTTAGAATAGTTAACATTAACATAAGTAGGTAGAATAAGTATAGGTAGAGCATGGTGCATATAGGTTAGCTATTTCTTTTGTTGATTTAATTGAAGTCTTCTTCTGGGAAGCAATCTTTCAACACCTACAATAGTTCATAGGATCCTTTAAAACCCATTGGAACTAGCCACGCAAAACTAAAGCAGATCTAATTGGGGTCTGTTATTGAGTTGGTTCCCTTCGTTAGCATAGTGGAAAATTTTCATGTCTACAAATTTCACATTAAAAGCAGGGCCTGACCTCCATTCACAGCTTTCTAGGTTTTCATCTATAAATGTTGTGCATGGAATCGGAAAGATTAATGTATGGATCGTAAAGGTCAAAAATATCCTTCCACCCTTTTGGAAGAGCCTCATTTTGAAGAAACGGATGTCACTCTAAGTCTTGAGTTTGTGTTACCCAAGGAAGAGAGACTTTCAAAGTATCCTATCACTCAGGAACAGCCAGTTAAAGCACTTACTCATCCCTACCCTCATTCCCTCTCTCACCTCCCCACCTTTCATTCCTTACCTCTGACTACTAAAAGAAAGCCATGGATCTTTCCCATAAACAAAGAGACATCTATAGCCCTTTCTCTTGAAGTAAAAGCTACAACCCCCTTAGCTTTTGTACTAGCCGATCCATTATCTAGTACGTAGGTGCCTGCCTACTGAATGCTCCAATCTTCACTCGTTCTTCAGCTGCTACTATAAGGAAACTACTACCCCCTTATCTCTTGTACTAGCTGATGTACTAGTACGTAGGCGGCAACCTACAATCTCCTTTCATCCTCCAGGGACCACATTTCATACATTTTCAGACTAGATACTCCTGAAGCACAACACTATAATATGAAGGCCAGCATCATCAATCTCTGAATCACTTCTTGAACCTTTTTCTTCTTGATATGTCCTTCTATCTTGAGAGTTTTAGGAGTGGTAATTCTTGCCAATGCTTTACAAGATATGGTCAGATTCATTTCTTCTTTCTCTGGGGTTGGTTCTTGGTGTGTATACTCTTCTTTGATGTTTCTTAATCCTTTTCTTCCTCCTCTTCATAATCTATGTAAAGTAATTTCTTCTCAGCACACTTATGACCTTTAGTGCATTTGCTATCACAATTGTAACAAAGCCCTTTTTCTCCTTTTTCTTCCAATATTGTGCTAGAATCCCTAGAAATTATCAACACTCCTTGGAAGAAAATTCGTAAGGATCCCCTCCATAGACGTGACTCATTCTTGAAATATCAAGCAAACAGGCATCCCTGGCTTGATTTGGAAAATCCTAACAAAGAACACCTAGAGGAGACCCTCAAACAAAACTTCTCAAAGAAATTCATCATTCAAATAAATCCACTCCCAAGGCTCCTGTTGAGAAGAATAAACCTAGTGGTAATTCCAAGAGTACTCTAGTCGTGAGCTATCCAGAGAAGGATAATACATCACCAAATGCAATGAAGGCAACTCAAAATGGTAAATTCCCACCTAAGAGTGGCAAGACCAGTATGTTTACTCTACCATATCCTATTTATAACATTGATTACAACATTGTGGATGATCTTAAGAAATCTCGAGCTAATATCACGTACTTCTATTTATCAAAGTTAACACAGCAGAGAGAATTTCTTTTGAAAGCTATGAATGAATGGAATTGTAAACATCTCACCAATTTGAGTAGTCAAACCAAAACTTCAGTGTCTAGACCCATTAGTACCTCCAGTACATCACAAACCCCATCAGCCATGGAGGCAACTCTGTCAAAAATGAATCGAATGCCCCAAGATGTTAGTGTAGCCATGATAGGAAGGAAATAAAAATCCATGACTCCACCTTTCCTTATCACTTTGAAATCTTCAACATGAACATACACAATTTCCTGGTAGATTTCGATGCGTTGTCCACTGTTATGCCTTACATTGTTGCTAAAAGACTTCATGCAATGCCCAAGAAAGCTGGAACTCGAATTATGCAACTAGAAGGAACGAATGTAAACGTAATTGGAGAATTGAAATATTTATTGATTCAAATGACTACCAAACCACAGTACACGCAAGTCATTGACATAGTGGTAGTCAACATACCTGAGGCATATGGAGTGCTTCTTAGTAGGGACTGGTGAGAAAATTTGAATGGATATTTCTCAACTGATTTGTCCCATCTTTTGTTGCCTCAGGAACGAAAAGGTGATATGCAAAGAGTTGAACAATAAAGATACATGAAGTATTTAGTGACAGAACTAAACAACCCCAACAAACTTGTAATGTTTACCAACTCTATCCTTGGGAATTATAGTTTCATCATTTGTGCCATGGAAACTTATTTTGGATAATTCCATGCAGAGACAGTTGAAGAAACCACAACGAACACACAGTTGGAAGCTCTCCCCTGTAGTCCAACTG
Source organism: Pinus tabuliformis (assembly GCA_031772625.1). Classification (NCBI taxonomy): domain Eukaryota; kingdom Viridiplantae; phylum Streptophyta; class Pinopsida; order Pinales; family Pinaceae; genus Pinus; species Pinus tabuliformis. Next base: position 265,486,970 of record CM062814.1, on the reverse strand, counting down.
ATGAACTATCTTTTATTATAATAGATGATAGGACTAATTTCATAGAAAGCAGTTCAATTTATGTAACATTAGATTCTATATTTTGGACACTCTACTTTGATGGCTCTAATTTCATAGAGGGCGCATGTGTTGGGAGCATTCTCATTGACCCACAAGGGAACCAACATGTGATGGCCAGCCAGTTGGCGGTCATGTGCAACAACAACATGGCAGAGTATGAAGGCTTGTTGCAGGGCCTAAAGAAAGCCATTTATATGAAGGTGAAAAATCTTAAAGTTTTTGGTGTCTCACAGATAATTGTCGACCAGGTAAGGAAAAGGATACATTGCAATTCACCACACCTGGTAAGATACCAACATGAGGTATGGAGGTTAATTGATAGTTTTGATTCTTTTAATATCACATACATACCTTGAGGGAAAAGGCATGATGCTAATCTCATGGCTGGTATGGCTTCAAAACTTTTCCCTGATCTTATATTAAACAAGAATAAATATAATGTTGAATTTCTTTTCAAACCATCCGTACCTGATAACATCTCAAATTTGTAGGTATTCGAAGGTGATGAGGAAATACTTGAGTTCCTGCATTGCGAAAAGACATTCAAAAATGCACTCATTGATGAAGAATCATGACAAGCTTATGAATGAGAGTAAGGATGAGGAAAAAGATCAGTCCAATATAATTCCCAAGTTAGTTGTCAAGATGGAGCACTTTTATGACCTACATGATAAATTTAAAAAGTTGACTAACTACAAAATGCATTGCTCATCCATGAAGTATGAGTCGGTCAACCTTGGAACCGAAAAAGACCCAAAAAATGTTAATCTGGGCTTAGGATGCTCTACACAACAAAATGTTGCACTTGTTAAGTTGTTTAAAGAGTACAAGGATGTCTTTGCATGGACATATGGGGACATAAAAACCTTCGATATAGGCATCATGTAGCATGTAATTCCTTTGGAAAAGGATGTTAAGCCCTACCAACAAAAGCTTCGTAAGGTGCATCAAAGCATGAAACCATTGGTGAAGAAAGAATTAAACAAAATGCTGGATGATAAAATCATTTTTTCGGTCCAGCACACCTGCTGGATAGCCAATCTCATGCCAGTAAGAAAAAAATTGGAGACATCAGATTATGTATCGATTTCAGAAACCTGAAAAAATCATCGCAGAAGGATAACTATCCTATCCCTTCTATGGAACACATTCTTCAATGCATTTCTGGGTTTGAAATGTTGTCACTGTTGGATGGTTTTTTGGGGTATAATCAAGTGTTGGTGTTGAATGGAGATCAACTTAAGACAACCTTCAACACTAAATGGGGCACCTACGCATATTGCAAAATTCCATTTGGACTTATTAATGTACGCGCCACATTTCAGAGAGCTATGGACATAGATTTCCGAGGATTGATTAAGAGATCAATAGTGATTTACACGGATGACATTACTGTGTATTCTTATCGCAAAAGGGGTCATAGTTATCACCTGAAACAAATTTTCGAAAGATTCCAAAGGTACGAAATATCGTGGAATCCCAAAAAGAGCATTTTCGTAGTTACAAAACGGAATATACTAGGTCATATCCTCTCCAAGGAAGGAATTATTATCAATCCTGAAAGAATAGAGACCATCATGAGAATACAACCTCCTGCAAATAAAAGAGAAATGCAATCCTTTTTTGGGAAGATTAATTTTGTGAGGAAATTTGTTTGACGCATCGTGGAAATAGTGCATCCCATTCAGCTGATGATGAAGAAATACATCATGTATAGGTGGAGCGATGAAGCTAAGAGATCATTTCAGTGAATTAAGGAGGCCATTGTAGAAGCTCTTACATTGGTTAGCCCTAATTTTGACAAGGAATTCCTCCAATACACTTTCACTTTTGATGTTTCATATGTTGCAATGTTCACCCAAAAGAATGATAACGACAATGAAGTCCCCATTTCTTGTATGAGCTCTAATCTTCATGGGGCAGAACTGAATTACCCTGATGTGGAGAAACAAAGCTTTCTAGTTTTTAAAGCTGTGAAATGTTTCTGCCCTTATTTACCAAAGACCAGGACCAAGGTGGTCGTTCCCCACTCTGCTGTAAGGACCCTCTTCATTCAGAGGGAAATGGGAGAACGAGGAGGGAACTAAATAATGGCTCTTCAAGAATACAATCTTGAGAATAAACCAGCAAACATAGTTCGAGGGTAGGGGTAATGTAAGCTTGTAGCAAAAGCCATGGAAGGTAAATAAGGGATGTCAAAGGAACCAGAAACTCAGTACGCGCAAAATGCTCAAGTAGCATTTAGGGAAGAGCCCAGATGGGACAACGTGATGTTAATATATGAGCCCGAAATATTGGAAGTCCCATTGAACTCTAATTCGTGGTATTATGACACACACTTTTATGTAACACAGTATTCATGTCCTAAGCACATGGGTGCATCACGAAGAAGAACGCTCATATTAAAATCTAATCAGTATCACTTGGAAAATGACACATTATACAGGAAAAATTATGATGGAGTTTGGTTGAGGTGTTTGGAAAAGGATGACACTGATCATGTCTTGAAATAAATTCATGATGGCCCAACAAGTGGTCACTATGGAGGAGAGACCACTGCTTACAAAATATTAAGAGCTAGGTATTATTTGTCCATAGTGTTCATAGACTCACATGCCTATGCTCAGAAGTGCAAGGTATGTAAAACTGTCGTAGGGCGAGAAAGAAAGCTAGCCATTCCCCTCAAGCTCATTATGATTTATCACCCGTTCCAGTAATGGGGCCTGGATGTCATAGGGGAGATCACTCTGAACTCTTCACAATAGCATAATTATATACTCACGACAACCAATTATTTCACCAGGCGGACCGAAGCCATCCCGCTTCAGAGGGTTAATGAAGACGAGGTAATATGTTTTATTGAGAAATTTATTGTCAATAGGTTTGGTATTCCTGATGCTCTCATATTCGATAATGCTTCTTACTTTTCATCACTAAAATTTACTAAATTTGTTATTGATAATCAATTCGCATAAGGTATGCAACAAACTATTACCCCCAAGGAAACAAAGTTGCAGAGTCCTCAAATAAAATCTCATCTAAATAATCCATAAATTTGTCACCGACAACCAGACAAATTGGCACAAAACTCTAAAAAACACCCTTTTGGATGATAGAGTCACCCCAAAAGTAGCATTAGGGAATTCCCCATACTTCCTCAGCTATGGATAGGAAGTGATTTTACCTCCCAATGTTACCCTTCCCTCTTTATAGCTCTCCCAAGCCTTGAGAGGGACCCTTTCAGCCTTACTTCAAAAAAGAATCAACCAACTCATGAGGTTGGAAGAATTGAGAGAAAATGCCAGAAATATGTTCAGGAATCACCAAATGATTGTGAAGAGATGGTTTGATGACCATCATGTGGGAAACAAATATTATCAATTCAGAGAGCTAGTCTTGGAATGGGATAAGCTGAGTGAGCCGAAGGTTAAGCACATGAAATTTTAACATTTATGGTTGGGTCCGCTCCAAGTTGAGGAAAAAAATCGTCAAGGAACCTACAGATTAAAAACTTTACAGGGAGAAACCGAAAAACTCCATGTTAATGGCCAGCATTTTATGAAATATTTCTAGTAGCCCCGACATGGTGGTTACATCCTAAATAGGTTAGGATTTATTTTATTGTGTTGTTATCTTAGTTATATTTTTTGTTTTTTTTCTTGTTTTTGTTTTTATGCAAAGTTTATCTTCCTCTTGTTTTTGAACTTCAGTCCTTTTCAGCCATTTAACTTCAGTCTTTTAGTTTTGTTTTCACCTTTTGTAACTTTCTTTTGATTACCCTCATTCGTTACCTTCAACATTTTTTCTTCCCTCACTAACTTGTTGATGAGTCTGCAGATCCTAAATTCATTATTACTTTGCAATTCAAATGGACCTTTGATAAGCCTCTGAGAACTGGAAAATCACGAGTGAAATTCGAATCGAACCCACTCACTGGCATCTATTGGGAACTAGGTAGGCCCTGTTGATAACCTGGATACCCTGAGCATGTAAGGACATCTTTATAAAACGAAAAATGTGTAACCACAACTGGACTTGCATTGTGGAACGCTGCATTTCTGAAAGTCCTACCTAGACCTAGCCTATACTTGTCTATAAGGTTTGCAGTTATTTTCCATTGGTTGCACCTACCACACTAATATTACCATCATCTATCAGCTACAAGTAAATATAATTTCATGGGCTAAGCTCATTATCATATATCATGTGGCAAATTTAATTGTTCTCTAGTCCTTGTGCCTGAAACTAGAAGGACTTATTTAAAAGAAAATAAAATGTCGAGTCCTTGTGCCAATCTGGAAGGACATGTTGTTTGGGATGCTGGTTGGAGTAGGGACTGTTGCTGCACTTAGAGTACCGGTTGACATAGCAAGCCCCAACCTTGCTTAAGTGGTCTAAAAATATGGTATGATCCATGACTGATCCCCATTAGATAATACGAAAGTATAGCACTAAAATTTCTTGCATAAAGTGTGGATGACCATATTTGCATATATTTATCAAGCTTGATGTGTGATAAAGCGCTGAGATACACATCTAAATAGTTATTGATAAACCAGTGATGGCCCCAAAAGGATTTTCAAAGTAGAAAATAGGTGAAGGACGGTCAATGAATCCCGTAATGTGACCATTGGAGAATGCCTATCAAAACCCTATTAGTAAGTAGACCTATTTGTCTTTATCCTACGTAAGGCGAACAATGCTAAAGTGGAACCCATGCCGATCTGTCTATACAATTTACATTTCAAGTTTATCTTAACACCCTAATGCTCTACCAGCCCAAGGTATATTTGGTAATAGAGGTAACTAGTTCGCCCAACGGTTCGCCATTTGTTGTGGCCACAACCACCACCTTATTAAAACATGCTCTGGGAGAAATTTGAATGGGTCCCTTGAGAATTTTTATCTTTCATCCCTCCGAATGGTAACTGTAGTTTTCAGAAGGAATTATTGTTCTCAAAGCTGAACAATTCAATGGTTTATTAATTATGGTTGTAATCCATTTTTAATCATCAATCCCGAAAAAATCGTTTTTTCCTCTTGAGATTTAGAGTTAGAAGAACTCATATAACCCCCAGTTGCAGACTCTGTCTCTTTACGAAAGTTTTTATGAAGGTAAGGTTTATTTTAGGTGTTTCTATCATATCTCTCATAATCATAGCTAATGTTGATCATTCATTCACAAAGGGACCAAGAGAAGAAAAGTGAGGTCAGCGTGCTGATGCATAACCATCGTGAAGGGCTGCAACGAAAGATGCAAATGGATCGTGAGGTGGTAATAAAATTCAAGAAAGTAACACAACCTTTGGATGATCATCATAGGAACAACATGCCTAGTGCACATGGTACCTCTACCATTTGAATTTTCGTTGCCATGTGTCAAGGCTTTTGGATAGAGTGGGGTGGGATGTCTTAAAATTCCGAGAAGATGGGAAGTAGAATAGATGTTTGTATAAGGGTTCTTGTGTTGATTTGGGGACTCTAGATGACACCTCTGCACCACCGATGTCGATATTGCAAAGAAAAACTCCACAAGAAAGGCATATGGAACCACCACAATGCATAATGGGGGCACTCTCTATGTGAAGCGGAGGTACTCCTATCAGTGTAGATCCATCAAGTTGTTGTTACCTACAGATACACCTTAAATCATGGCAGATGTTCGCCGATGAGCTCAGTGTATTTATTTTCCTTCAGGAAATAATACAGAATAACGTTCAGTCGACACAGATGTGAAGATATGGCTTCCAGCCATTCTTCTTTCCATCGACATCCATTCATTTCCTCCAGGAAATAAAGCACTCTAGAAAATGTGGCCTTGATGTGTTAGCGGCTTGATTGACCATTCTATGTTTGTATATTTTAATTTGTATATTGAAAAGAATCGGAAGGTGGAAAGTCATGGAATACCAAGGGTCAGTTGTCTTGTTGCATAAGTATTACCTCTGGATATGGGTAAAGGACTTTTTCTAGCAGAAGAGGGGTTAATTTTGTTATGCTAATAAAGAAGATTGTTTCAGTCAAGAAGAAGCCTTTTGCAGTTTCAGTTTTTATGTTAAGAATGAGAGTATTGTCACTGACATGAGGATATATGTTTTTTTTTTTGCACAGTAATGATAGATAGTTTATGACTAGTCTTGGTTATCTGAAAATAATTCGTTATCATGGTTAGCTCTTGAGCAGACTCCTATTCGAAACCATATTAAACATCAGTTCCGAGTCTGATTTGTAGGAAAAGGAATGTGTATTTCTTTACGAGTGGTTAGACTGCAATTAAGCTTAAATACATCCTTGTTCATCGATGAACGTAGTAATTGATTCACCAGGACCTGGAATCCATATATGATGTTTAATCTCTTTTAATTAGGCTCCTGCACGATAGGTTAGAATAGTTAAGATTAACACAAGTAGGTATAATTAGTATAGGTAGAGCATGGTTCATATAGGTTAGCTATTTCTTTTGTTGATTTAATGAAGTCTTCTTTCGGAAAGCAATATTTCAACACCTATAATAGTTCACGGGATCCTTTGAAACCCATTGTAAGTAGCCACCCAAGACGAAAGTGGATCTAATTTGGGTCTGCGATCGGGTTGGATCCCTTCATTGGCATAGCGAAAATTCGTCATGTCAACAAAGTGATATGGTTAGCTGTAGCTAAGGATTGTTTGAATATGAATTGACAATGGTTGAGCATATTTTAAAAATGGGTTCTCTATAGGTTTCAATGGTTTGGCTATGGTTACAATTGTGATGGTGGTTGTTCACGATTGAACATGGTTTCATTATTGTTAATCGTGGCCATATAGTATAAGCTCCCATGGTCAACAATCACGATAAACAATGGTTCACTACAAGTAACCTACAGATATACCATGATGCCTATGGTAATTGTGGTTCAGCATGGTTGTCATGTTGACTATTGATGATTATGATGCCCATGTTGACTATGGTTAACCATGTCAACAATAGTCTACCATAAGTAACTTTTGTAAATGTGGTTGTCAATATTTATCTGTAGATCAATATGATTCTTCATGTTCACTATGATTGAGCATGTCAACAATGGATTACCATGGCGACCATGGTTGACCCTAGTTGATATATTTTGACGATGGTTAATTATGCTTGCAATGTTGAAAAAAGAGGTTATACTAAAAATTAAGTATTGGAAAAACTTAAATATTAAATAAACTATGATTGAATATGTACACTATAGGATGATGTTGACTAAGGTTGAATATGGTTTCGTTGTTTAAAAATCTCATAAAAATTATATTAAAAACTAAATGTTAAGAAAGACTTAATATAAAATAATATTAAAGTCATATTAAATTTACTATTTTATGTTATTGAAATCAAATTTATTAGTTGTAAGTACTATATTAATGGCTATACCTAGATGTTAAATATGGGCATGATGCCTAACGCTTGACCATAGGTATGTTGGGCATGATGTCTATTATTAATGATAGACATGTTGAACATGATGGTTACAACTAATAATGAGTGAACATAATGTCATGTTTTAATGTATATATAACCGTATAATTATTAATTTAGTATAATTAAAGGTTAAATAATATTATAAGGATATTAATATTAGAAATAAAATCTAGTTAAATATTAATAACAAATTCTAATATAATATTACTATTGTCTTAATATAATCTTACAAATCATACCTTATCTTATAAATCTTAAAATAATATTATATTTTCTCTACATAAAAATTACACGTTAATTTATTTCTCAAAGAAGAAAAAAAAAAAATTTCTCATATGTGCAAGCACATTCCATAGAACATTCACCATCCAAGGCTACGAACAGTTATTTATATTCAAATAAATTAATGAAAGCCCTAAGGACTACAAAGCTACGCCACAAATTATGAAAAACCAAGAAATGAGACATGTTGGTCCACCAAAGAACCTCAAAGGGAGTACCTTAAAATCCCAACAATGGGAAACCTATCATTATAATGGAGGTCGACAAACCCTAATATAAAATTTTAAAGAAGGATGGGTCCATGCCCCACAAAGAAATCCCAATGGGATGTTACCATTCCACGTTCAAAACCTTGAAAGGAGTTGTGGAGAGACAATGATGACAATGAAGCCCAACAAAGAGCAAGAAACAACCTTGAAGTAAGATCCAATGAAAATTGAACATTGCTCACACTAGAAAGTGGAGAACTCACCAAGAAAAAATGAAACAGGGTTGCAAGTCCCGTGACATATCATGGCATTTTCAACACTGATGATGCCAATTTTTCCTATAGGAGGGGCCAACTCATGGTGCTAGGAGGAAAACTAGGTGGCAACACACCCCAAATAGACTATCGCTAGAGAAAAATCTAAGTAGTTGAGAAGGAAATCGACAAAGCCCAAGCCTCACCATGCTATATTTAGGGAGAACTTATGAACCAACATTGTCCCTATGACGAGAAAAGGAATATGATGTGATAAAGAATCAAAGGCATCCATGAACCAGGGGTAGGGGCAACTAGGTTCTTAGCATCCCCACCCATTGCTCCCTTGACTCTCCTAATAAACTACTACAACCCACACAAAACTATATAAAATAGAAAATAGTGGAAAATATAATTACACACAACTATAATAACACAAGACACTCTTTCGAGAAAAAAACCACTTAGAAGTGAGTCTGCTCTACTCTTTTTTTTCTTGATGGAAATGGATGAAAGTACAAAGAAGTGAAAATTGTGGCTAGTGGGTTACTACAGTGTAAAAGGCCCCTTTATTTTCTCTCTCTCTATCCTCTCTTGGCTATTTTTCTCATCCATGGAATATAATACACTCAAATATAATAAAATCTATCCTCCTCCTAGTGGCCTAATTATAACATCGCTGAATGCCTACTATTACTTAAGTTTTCCTCCTTTAGATCATAACTAAAGTTTAAATATTAGCTCTTTTACAGTATTATTCATTAATATTTCATTGTTATCCCTTTTTCTATGAAATATGGGAGTTGATGTGGCATCCTCTCAAATCATGATGGTCAAAATTGGATGGCCAACTTCAAGATGGCATAAATTTTGGATATGGACTCCAATTGAGGAAATTATTGAACTAATGGAAATGTATTTGTGTGTAGAACAATGATATGGGGTGTTTCATTTTGGAAACAAATCTCAATGCCTAAAAACTCATGTTTTATACCCTAGATTATTTCCATAATGTTTCACACCAATTTCCCAATATGGTACCTACTAGTAAAAATAGTCTCAAAACCTAAAATGGTGTTAGGTTTTATATTTATTTAATAACAAATTTACTGATTTAATGAGAATTGAAACCTAAAAATAAGATCTCTAGTAAAAAAACCCCCCAAAAATATGAAAAATAACTCGAAAACTTAAAGTGTTGATGTTGAAATAATGTTTTTTAAGGTCAGTTTTTAACTTTTTAAAAAAATTGTAGCAAAACAATTTTTTTTTGTGCAAAAGACATGAAAAACACCCTATAATGAAAAGCATTGATACAAATTGTTTTTGCATCAACATTTCTTTTGGTTAAAATTTTAGTTTTTTTAATAATGACAATAAAAGCTAAAATCTTTGTGCAATAAAAATGAAAAAACACCCCAAAAATAAAAAAGTGTTGATGTTGCATCAACATTTTTTTGGGGCTAAAATTCCAACACTTTTTTAGTAATGACATTAAAAATAAAATATCATGACTCAAAAAATTAGTAAAATTGTAATATTTTTCAAAAATGTGTTAAAGATAAAATATCTTGACTCTAAAAAGCCTTAACATTTTGGCATTTTTCAACCATGATGTTAAACGTAAATATCATGACTTTAGAAAATATTAAAATTTGAATATTTTTTAGCCATCGAATTAAAAACAAATAGCATGATTGTAAAAAACCTTAGATTTTAGATATTTCGAGACCAAATGTCATAACTAAAAGGACTTTAAATATAATGCCTAAACCAAAGAGTCATTATACCAATTGCTAGAAATATATTTCTCTTATAGTCTTAGTCTCAGATAAATGGCACATTGCAATGAAAAATTAAAAGCAAACCATCAAATTGACACACAGTGGGTGTTATAGACATTTTTGTTCCTTACAGCTATAAGCATGAAATGTCCATAATTCAAGGGATCCAAAGTCCCTAAAGATGTTGTTACAGATCCTAAATGAACAAGGTCAACCAATGACAGCTTCTCCCAGAAGTTCTCCACCAAAAACCACTCAAAAATAGTCAATTCAGGATCAATTCAGAGGCTCCACTAGCTGCTTGCATTGAAATGCAGAGACTACACTGGCTAGGTACACTGCAACGCAGGTGGAAGCACTACCAGGGTGCGTTGAGCGGGAAATGACAAATGGCAAGCTCATTCAATGAGGTGGAAAGACCCTGGAAGCTTCCAGAATCTTCTCCAATGACACTTGCCTCAATGAATTCGACTGGTGATGAGTAAGAGGTTCACAACCTCCAAGTTGAGGCAAGAACTGACAGAGAGAAGCCGCAAGTCAAAACATAAGCTGACTCATCCTCTCTGCTTACATATATATATGGATCTCTCACCCAGAGGTTCAGGGGGCTGGAATTTTGTACTTTGTAGAGAATTGATGTTGGTTTGAGATTGAGATTAGTACATTGGGTGATTTATGCTTTGTTGGAGGAGAGGAATGGATTCCTTTGCTGGGAGGTAGATGCTGGATCGGAACTCACTTGGTTGTATCTCCTCTTGGACTTTATTATCATATCAATAAGCTATTTGAGTTTCTCCTACATGCTGTGTACCAATTATGTTTTGTTATGCTTACATGTTTAGCTTAATCTGATCTTGAGCTTTTTATGAATGTATATCTGTATCTTCGTGTAGTTTATCTCTCTTGTGATCTTGCAGGAATTCGGTGAAGCTGGGCCGGTGAAGGAGCAGGAAGCTGGGAGCTACTGAAGAGAGGAGTGATTTGGATCGACAAACTAGCAAAAGACACAAGTTAGTTAGATCCTCCTTCCTCATTTACTAGTCGGTGATTGTGGTTGAGTCACAGGGTCAAGGGGCTGTTGCATTACAACCTGAGAGATCTGAGGTTGACATACAACAGGAAATGTTTGAACTTGCGACACTGTCACAATAGCTGGTTGGTGGGGCGACACAGGTCCAAACAGGTACAATTACCCCACACGTTGGTCCAACGGTTAGTATAGTGCAACAGAACATGGCTTCGCAACCGTGGTTGGTGCAATATCAACAACCACAATTCCAACAGGTATACCAAGGTTCTAAGCAACAGATCTTTGCGAACAGTGTACAACCGTACATTCAAAACGGTCAAAATCAACCACTTTCGGTGGTCATGTTCACCAACCGTATCAGTCATACCAGCATCAATTACATTATGCTGGTTTGCAAAGGCCAACTGCTCAGGCAATTCCATCGTATCCTGGGTATGCTTCACCTAACCTGAATCAAAAGTTACCATTCGTGGCAAGTTTAGAGTTACCCGATTTACACTGGTTAACAAATGATCCAATTGCTTACGCCCCTTGGTGGCCAGCGATTCCTCACAAACTTCCTTCAGATATTCCTAAATTCAATGGAAATCTAGGAGAAGACCCATCGAATCACGTGATGACATTTCATCTATGGTGTTCATCAAACACCCTAAACGATGATTCGATAAGGCTTCACCTTTTTTAGAGGACGTTAACTGGTCCAGCAGCAAAATGGTATATTGAATTTCCTAGAGCTTCGTTCGACAATTTTAACACCTTAGCCACGACTTTCTTAACCCATTTTCAATTACCGATAAGGTATGAAACGGAAACGGAAATCTTAACCAACTTCAAACAGAATATGGCCACTCACATATCTGATCATATACATGAGTGGCGACATCGTCGTAGGATGGTAAAAACGTACGTTCGCGATCACCTATTAGCCGAATGCTTTATCAAGTCGTTACTTCCCGCTATAACGGAAGATGTAGCAAAGGGGGGAGTCGTAACAGAAGAGAAAGTTATCGCTCGTGCGCAATATCTAGACTTGGTCTATACTCAGTCTGGCACGCTCTACGACAAAATACCTAATGCCCCTAGACCGAAATTCTGAATTCCTCCTCCTCCTAAATCAAACAATGACTCTCGTGCCAGTGATGGCGTGATTGGCACGACAAACGCGAAATTGACAAAGGCCAACTCCAAGAAGGCCTGTAAGATTTCAGATCAAAATGAAAAGGACAAAATTCTTGCTTGGGAAGTAAATGCCGTATCAGCAGATAAAGGCAAAGAAACCAAACAACCAGGAAGCAAGAAGAAACAAAACAAAGGGAAGAAGAAGAAACAGGGTGAATCATCTCCTGAAAAAACTTCTTCAAACCCTCCTGGAAATAGGAAACCACCCACCTCAGGGTGTCAGATATGTGATGAGGATCATTGGACCTCACAATATCCATACCAAGCTGAGCTTAAAATATTCTTTAAAAGTTCGCAAACCTCATCTGTGTTAACTGATCCGTTTCCAAATCCAGGAACAAATCTGGTTCAAAGTGGAAATGCTTCCCCGTCGCAAGTGCTAATGTTCTTGATTTCCAAGCAACAAAATGATGCTTTGATTTCAGCAAGGAACAAAGATTACGGGAATCCACAGCTGTCGAACGACAAAGGTAAAGATCAACTGAGTAGTTCGACAACAACTTCGACAGAAGTTGTACCACCCATCATTCCTGAATTAACAATAAAACTGCCAAAGGGAGTAGTACACAAGTCGACATTTAATCCTCGCGCCAGAGCAGCACAACATTATAACATAGTGGAAGATATGGCCCAATCGCCATCCGCTATGTCGACCCTTGAAGTACTACAAAATTGCCCATCCCAAAGGCAGGCTTTGTTATCAGCCATTGGTGGGGTTGATCCTAAGGATTCCAATCTTGTATCCTTTGACCACAAAGGATACGATCCTCAGTTACCAGCTCAACTAGCTTTCCTTATGCAAGTGAAAGCCCTCAACAAAACTGTTCATCGAACAATTATTGATGAGGGGGCATCTACATGTATTATGTCAATGAGTTGCTAGAAAACTTTAGGATCTCCAACCTTGTCGCGATCCACAACAACATTAAAAGCATTCGACGGAAGGACATATACCCCATATGGCATCCTAAATAACTTGAAGATTGAACTAGGGGGAAAAACAGTAGAAATAGATGTTGAAGTCATTGATGGGAATCTTGATTACAACATCCTACTAGGAAGACCGTGGATCTATGCCATGGCAGCTATTGTGTCGACCTATTTTAGAAAGATTGCATTCCCCTTTCAAGGGGGGATTACGATCGTCGACCAACAAAACTTCCTCCCTAATGGTTCACAAGTTACAGGAAGCATTCCCATGATCCATGGAAGCCCCCATTCGCTTCAGAATATCGGAGTAGGCCTACTAAAAGATCCTATACTAATGGGAACTTTCGCTCTTCCACCTCCAATCGACTTGGCGGAAGTAGCGTCGATAGGTACCTGCAATATGATATCTTCCACGAAGATCTCAGAAGACGATATCAATATGGATCATGCAATGGTTTTGCCCCCAAGCCCAATAGAAATATTGTAGCAATAAATGTTTCTGGCATGGGAGGCGAACCCAAATCAACACTCATCAAGCGTTTGGGTAGATAGGTCTAGAGAATATGGTACCCCTTTAGATCCTTGGTCAAGAGTGCATGGAACCGACGAAGGAATTCTACAATCAATGTTGATTGAAGGGATACCGTGGAATGATTGCCACCATCGTCCCCTTCTTCCAGAATATGAAGAAGATACTCAAGATGACCTTTATCACCCTACAGTTTTTGAATTCCTATCAAATACTGTAAATACGGTGGATTTTGAGCGAAACTTATCCAATATTGAAGAGACTATAGCCATAAATATCTCGACTAAAAAAAATGTTGTAGAGAATATTTATGTCGGCAAAGGTTGTTCTCCTTCAGAACTGGAAATATATAACGCTCTTTTCTACGAGTTCAGAGATGTCTTTGCTTGGTCATATGATGAAATGCCAGGCATCGACTCGAGTATCGTTGAACACGAAATTAAGATGTATCCAGATGTCAAACCGGTACGACAATGGACCAGGCAGGTGCACCCCAAAAAAGCCGCTGCCATTAAGGCAGAAGTTGAAAAGCTTCTCCATGCTGGTTTCATCTACCCGGTTCCTCTAACCGATTGGGTATCGAATATTGTCCGTGTTATGAAGAAACAAGGGACAATTAGAGTGTGTGCCAATTATAGGGATGTAAACCAAGCTTGTCCAAAAGACAACTACCCTACACCCTTCATCGACCAGATAATTGATGAATGCGCCGGATGTGAAATCTTTTCATTCAGGGATGGATTTTCCGGGTATAATCAAATAAATATCCGCCCACAGGACCAGTCAAAGACTGCATTCATTTGTCCGTGGGGCACATTCGCATATCAAAAATTACCCTTTGGTTTAAAGAACGCAGGGGCGACGTTTCAAAGGGCAATGAATTATGCCTTCCATGACATCAAGGAAATCGTTCAACCATACCTCGACGACCTTCCGGCTCATTCGCGAAAGCGGACTGGTCATCCGCAGCATTTAAGAGCGATATTTCTATGTTGCCGACACTACAAGATACGACTCAATCCGCACAAATGTGTATTTTGCGTCAGTTCTGGTCGTTTACTTGGATTTTTATTCTCAAAGGATGGGATTCGTCTCGACCCTTGCAAGGTCCAGGCAATCATCAATTTGCCTCCACCTTTGAATTTGCTTCAGATTCAGAAACTCCAAGGGAAAGCAAACTTTCTGAGGACGTTCATTCCAAATTACACCGAACTTGCAGAAGGTTATACATGTCTTTTGAAAAAGGAGGTACCCTTCCTCTGGGATCAGGTTGTGCAAGCTTCCTTTGATGCTTTAAAGGATTCCTTAATAAAAGCATCATTAATGTACGCACCCGATTATCAAAGAGATTTTAAATTGTATCTGGCTGCAGCAGATACAACCATCACAATGGTTTTAGTTCAAGAAGTCGATGGAATTGAACACCCTATATATTATTTAAGTAGAAACTTAAGTGATACAGAAATTAAATATTCTTATGTTGAAAAACTAGCGCTTGCAGCTGTTCAAGCGATACAAAGGTTTCGACAATATGTCCTCTTTCGGAAAACTACCATTTTTCCTGATTGCAACCCCATGACTTAAATATTGTCGCGACAGTTGCTGGGGGCCAAATATTCAAAATCGATAGCAATCCTTCAAGAGGTTGATCTGGAATTTGTAAAATCCAAATCAAAGAAAGCTCTAGTTTTCGGAGAATTATTGTGTGATCTCCACATCGTCGTCCAACGATGAAACATCCGAAGAATCAATCGTGGACGAGAATTTGTTTCTTATATCCACAAGCAATGAGTGGTACGGAGATATATTAATTTATCTCCAAACCCAAAAGTTTAGGCCTAACACCTCTCACTCAGAACAGAAACGTATACGATACCAAGCAAAAGACTACATGATCGTCGGTGATACGCTTTACCTTCGTGGTATCGATACAGTTCTGAGAAGGTGCCTCACCCATGAGGAGGGCGAAAAAGCCCTGAATGTGTGTCATTCAGGCGCGTGTGGGGGGCATCAATCTGGATATGCTACAACACAAAAAATCTTACGAGCAGGATACTTCTGGCCAACCATGTTCAAAGATTCCATAACCACAGTCAGAAGTTGCCATGCTTGTCAAATTTTTGATAGCAAAACCAGAGGACCACCCGCACCTTTACAGCCAATAGTTGTTGTTGGGCCTTTCGCCAAATGGGGCATCGATTTCATGACATGTAACCCCACCTCGAGCGGGCGGCATGGTATATTATAGTCGCCGTTGACTATTTTACCAAATGGGCCGAGGCGATGCCTACATTAGATAACACTGGTGAAACAGTTGCCCTTTTCTTTTTCAATCATGTAGTCGCAAGATTCGTCGTACCACAGGCTATAGTTACGGATCATGGATCACATTTTCGCAATCACATGATGGTTGAATTAGCTGCCAAGCTAGGGCTATCTCACGACAGCTCTACCCCGTATTATCCGCAAGCCAACGGACAAGTTGAAGCGATCAACAAAGTCCTGAAGCGTATGTTGCAAAGGATGATCAGAGTTCACAAAAGAAGGTGGGACCTAATCATGTACTCAGCCTTGTGGGCTTACCGAACATCGGTAAGGAATGTGATCGGGTTAACGCCTTTCCAACTTGTATATGGCCTAGCAGCAGTCTTACCAGTCGAGTGTGAAATCTCGTTTCTTAAACTCGCAATTGATCTCCTCCCCAGAACTTCTGAAGAAGAGGCCCGTTTCTTGGAATTAATCCAATTGGATGAAACCCGTCGTGATGTCGCTTTGGCAAATCAAGCCCATAAGAAACGAGTCAAGGCACAGTTCGACAAAAATGTCAAACCCTGTGTCTTCTCAAAAGGTGACTTGGTCTTGCTTTACGACCAAGAATCCGATAAATTGGGAGCAGGTAAATTTAATTCTTTATGGATGGGCCCCTATATTGTTAAATGAGTATTAGTGAAAGGAGCCTTCGAGTTAATGGATTATGACGGAATTCCACTGGCGCAACCCCGTAATGGGTTGTACCTCAAGCGTTACTATGCTTAAATAGTAACCAGTATGCTTTTGTTGTATTTTATTTTCGCTAAAGTGTTTGTTTTGGTTGAGTAATCCACCTTTTTACATTTATTGCAGATGTCAAACCTTTTGGAGACATGTGTTGGATATGCCGACGGAGCGAGTCGTAGTTCGCGGAAACTGTCCTCTGTAGCCTGGGCCATTTTTGATCCAAGCGGCGAGTTAGTAAGTTTCAGAGGTGTATGTATTGGGCAATCAACTAATAACATCGCTGAGTATAGCGCGCTGATAGAACTGCTCTCTGATGCCATCACCCATGGTATACGCCAACTAATCGTCAGGCTAGACTCACAACTCGTAATACTACAACTCAATGGTATATATTCCGTCCGAAATCCAGCCATTTATCGCATGTTCCTAAGGATTAGGATTTTGGAAAGACAATTCGATTTAATTCAATACCAACATATTTCTAGAAACTTAAACACATTAACCAACTCATTAGCGAACTATGTGTTAGATAGACATTTGCGACATTTATAAAAAGAAACACATCATCAATGTTTTACATGTGGATCACATAACCCAACCAGAATAAAACCCCGAAAATCATATATATATATATATATATATATATATATATATATATATATATATATAAGTTGTTTATAGTTTACATATAATGTTCTGTAACCAAGACAAAATCGGTCACATGACCCAAAAACTCAAAATGCTAGGGGGCACCCTAGTCTAGTGATGCTCATGATAGCACATCACGGCCTGTGCGATCATGCGTAAGAGATGAGTCCATCGTCTAGGCACACCAGTAGTATGCCGCTGCAACTGTAAAGGTAACTCATCGATCCTCACGTCTGGAATGCCGAGAGTAAGGCTCTCAACCTGCTCCTGCACAGCTGTGAGGGTCTCGGCCACATCAAGGTCACGAAGAATAACCCTCCAGGCAGCCTCTCCTGCTGGGGCAGCGGCTGGCGCTCTCGGGCGAACTGCTGGACGAACAGGACCAACATCTGCACGCACACATGAGTTTGATTAAAGTCTTGATAGAATAAATCACAAGGATATTATGAATAAAAACAGTAAACAGTGATATGGTCAAAGATTTTACCAATAGCGCCCCACTGCTCGTCGTCCGGCAGTACTAAATCCGGATCACCCCGGAAGTCCATGCCAACATATGGATACTCGGAGTAGACCATCTCCTGACGCTCAAACCACCTGAAGAAGGTATCAGAAAAAGAAATCTGAGATTGACCAGCATGCCTAGGCATGTGGTCAACCCATCTGTGCATGCGTGGTTCAGTTGGAGAAGGCAAGTCGAGTGCAATGTGCTGTGGCTGCATCAGTGGTATCTTATCCAAAGCAAAGGCGGTCAAAATAGAACCGAACCCAAAGTTCTTCAGCCTCCCGTCATTTACCTTGGTCAACTGACTTTTCATCTGAAGAAGTACTGCATCACACGAGTTGAATATTTTCGGTTGGAGGCACTCCAAGGCATGCTGCATATAAGATCTGTTGGCCACATGAAGAGACGCACTACCATCCATCCTACCAATAGTGTACAGGATAGACCTAAGGGACCTGTCAGCAACCTCACGGATAACGATCTTGCCATCTTTACTCGGCTGAGATCCTTCCCTGCAATATTGGCAGACATAATCTCTCACAGAGTCACTCCCTCGGGCCGAACTTGACAAAGAGATAGGGGCACCCCGCCTCGACAAGCCAGTCAAGAAGTAAATGCTTACTATGCTCAAGGGGATAGATTTTCCCCTAATCTAGAAAACTTGGTTGATATAATACCAAGCATCGAGCAAATACTGCAGTAGGTTGATCTACTGTCTCATGCTAGAGATGCGGAAGAACTTCAGCAGACCACAGTTCCGCAGCGCGTTCACCGTAACCGGATCATGTAGGGCAATCATGTCCTCTTCTTCATGTTCTCATTCTCGCCATGTAAGGGTCATTTTGATCCAATATCTCTGAAAAACAAACATGAGATGAGTTAGATCCTGGTTTTGATGAGAAACAGGCAAAAATTTTCATCAAAAACTGTGCAATAAAATCCTTTTCTGCGCCCAGTGCACCTACACAGTGTTCCACCTGCGTTGAGGTCAAACTGCCTACATGCTACTTGACATTCAGCGCAGGTTTCGAGTGCACAAGGTGCGCTGATGGCAGAGAGACCCCATCAAACCCCAGGGGCTCAGAAAAACAGGAAATCAAGCACAGAATGCAAAAGGAAACCATGAAATGAAAGAGGTCAGGTTTAGCTCCTACCTGGTCCATACGGTGCCGAGAATCGTCCGCAGAATCTCCCGAAATCAGCTGATGAAAATCAAGGGGGAAGAGGCACCTCCAAAGCTCCAACAAACCAAGTTCAAATGAAATGGTAAAATGAGGGGTAAAAACAACTTTTAATAGATTTTTACGTAGTTCAAAGTGAAATATTAGTGTTTTAATCTCATTTTCAAGCAAATGTTATTCATTTCTAACTAGTTTGATGCAGAAATTGGGGGTACAGTACTATCGTTGATAAGGCAAAGCTATTTACGGTAAAAATCAAAACTAGACCATGAATTATCGAGCAGTTTTAGCACATAGTTCATGCTCGTTAAAAAAAAAAACATAAGACTGAGCAGTGCTTTTCCGCGTTTAAGCTCGTTAAAAAATGAACTACCCTCCGGTAAATAACCACCGTGAACGTAACATTATCAGCCATTAAAGCCTTGGTCGTGTTTGCACTGTCACCTCCACTTTTCCATTGGCCGATTGTTCACCTCCATATGATTGTTTACCCATTTTGAGGAACAACTACGAACAGTGATTTCACTAGCCATCCTTGTGACACTGCCGTGATTGGAAAATTCCAACACTTACCTGGAATCAGCTGCTACCTGTTTTATCACTCGTTCCTCAAAAGACGAGTCTTCTTTAAGCTCTTTTCATCTGACTCGTAAAATATGAAAAGATTGCCGAGTTTTGGCCTTCCAGCTCGTTAAAGCGACCGGAAGTGCTATCCCTCCTCTAGATTTTAATCTTTCTGGACCTGAGGGATTATTGCACAAAAAGGTCGAGCGCTTGTTTTGTTTGGCTCGTAAAAACTAACGAAAATTCATCCCTTCTGTATTGTTTTATACTTTTTCGGACTTAAGGGATTAGATGACGAAAAAGGAATTTCGGAGTTGACTTTACGTACCTTTTCAGACTCTCTAAAAATGAAAAGGACCGAGTTATCTTTGTCGTTAGACTCGTTAAAAACATTAAATAGCGACAAACTTGTCTTTAGACGAGAACGAGTTTCACTATTTCTAGGCTCGTTAAAACATAGCGATGGGTTTTCCCGAAGGGAAAATTATAGAACAAGCATATGTTATCCTCCTCAAGCTTGACAAAAATAAAGAGGTACTGGTCAGCAATGACTGCGGAAAAATTTGGAAGAAACTCAAAGAACTTTATTTGTAGCAAGTCGCTCTTGAACATGACACTTCCACTCCATGCCTGAGTTGGGTTGGGTTGTTTCATTCACCGGTCACATCGCCATGGTCTCGCCATACCATCCACCTTTGGGGAAGATGCTACCAATCCATCACACAAGTGTCGCCGATATGTTCAAGAGAAGTCATCCAGAGAAGTCAACCGTGTCCCATCCACTACCATACATTATCCTTCATTCTTTCATGACCGCCACCCTGAACCATATATCATCAGATCGTTTTCACCTCCATCAAAATCATTTGCTCCGTTCCGTGTCACTGGTGTGGGATACATTAAGGCCCTCCTTTGACGGATTGCTTCTTGTCGACATCAGCTCATTATCCAAGAAGTTGATCTAGGGACACCCCCTTCAGTACTTTGAAGCTTGCATGCCTCAATGGCAAGTTTCTCACTTCCGGCGACAGGTATACATCAATGACCTTCGACCGAAAGATTTTGCGTGGTGTTCGATGCTAAGTCCTTTATTCACACCACATGAATTTTACTGCAGTACCTTTAGGGTAATTATCATTATCGGTGATTCCTCTCGTGCTTGTTAACGGTTTACATCATTGACCGGTAATCAAGCGATGTCTTTCCATGTTCGACTTCAGAACATTTCTCACATGGATCGACTTGTACTTAGAGTGAAGATCGAAAGAGTTTGAAGACCCCGGATCTAGTTTCATCCATCCGGGCTGCGATATATATTCAGGAAAAATAAAGACATTGACATGTACAGCATTGCAGCAAAGACAATCATCCTACCAAAGGATGATGATTTCAGCAGGATGATCAGTCTATCAGACAATTGTCTCTCCTATGTACACAAAAATGAATTTCTAAAGCTGAGCATGGGAATGCCCGCCTCAGCTAGATCATGAAAACAATATGAAAAATAATGTATTGTATTGTATCTTATTACACGTCTCCTCCCAGCATTGAATGAACTTTGGATCCTCCTAATAAAGCATTTCACCCGATAAATGGCCTCATACTTTAGGGGGCAACTGTTATAGACATTTTTGTGCCTTACAACTATAAGCATGAAATGTCCATAATTCAAGGGATCCAAAGTCCCTAAAGATGTTGTTACAGGTCCTAAAGGAACAAGGTCAACCAATGACAGCTTCTCCCAGAAGTTCTCCACCAAAAACCACTCAGAAATAGTCAATTCAGGATCAATTAAGAGGCTCCACTAGCTGCCTGCGTTGAAATGTAGAGACTACACTGGCTAGGTGCACTGCAACGTAGGTGGAAGCACTACCAAGGTGCACTGAGCAGGAAATGACAAATGGCAAGCTCATTCAACGAGTTGGAAACACCCTGGAAGCTTCTAGAATCTTCTCCAATGACACTTGCCTCAATGAATTCGACTGGTGATGAGTAATAGGTTCTCAACCACCAAGTGGAAGCAAGAACTGACAGAGAGAAGCCACAAGTCAAAACATAAGCTGACTCATCCTCTCTGCTTACATCTATATATGGATCTCTCACCCAGAGGTTCAGGAGGCTGGAATTTTGTACTTTGCAGAGAATTGTTGTTGGTTTGAGATGGAGATTAGTACATTGGGTGATTTATGCTTTGTTGGAGGAGAGGAAGGGATTCCTTTGCTGGGAGGTAGATGCTGGATCGGAACTCACTTGGTTGTATCTCCTCTTGGACTTTATTATCATATCAATAAACTATTTGAGTTTCTCCTACATGCTGTGTACCAATGATGTTTTGTTATGCTTACATGTTTAGCTTAATCTGATCTTGAGCTTTTTATGAATGTATATATGTATCTTCCTGTAGTTTCTCTCTCTTATGATTTTGCAGGAATTCGGTGAAGCTGGGCTGGTGAAGGAGCAGGAAGCTGGGAGTTACTGAAGAGAGGAGTGATTTGGATCGACAAACTAGCGAAAGACACAAGTTAGTTAGATCCTTCTTCCTCATTTACATTTCATAAAGAAGAATACTCAATTAGTTTACCTCGTTTGTTGCTAAGGCACTATCACACCTTAGAGTGCGATACGGGCATTCCGAATTGGATACTTTTGCCAACAACAAATTGGCGACTCCGCTGGGGATCGTATCTTGTTAGTTTATTTGTGTTTCTATTGTTGTTCTTCTCATAAACTCAGGAGTGCCGAATCGAAATGCATTTGCCATTTTCAAATGCAAAGTAGAGATCTATTACTCTAGTCCATTCACTGGGAATGTTTTTATGATCTGAACAAATTGATCCACAAGTGCTCTAACAGCCCTTTGTGATAGATCTTAGTCCTCCTTTAAATCATCCTCCTAATTGTACCTAATTGATAGCTTTTATCCGGCCAAAAACTGTAGATTAAATTGCAAACCGTGACCCAGAACCCAGAGACAATTCTCGTTTCTGCTTCAGCCCAGACTCTGTGAAGAGGTTCTGCATTTCAACGCAGGTCCCGTGAAGGATACCTGTGCTGAAGTTCAGTGTCTCTGTGCTAAGGGCGCGCTGATCAGCCCTTGCCTTGTGCAGCTGTGGTTCCCTGCTTCCTTTTGCTCAGTTTTATCTCTATTTTTTGCAGCCTATTATCAGTCAGTGTACCTATCTGAAACCCCTTTTCTTTTCCTCAATTCCGCCTCAATTGTATAAAGAAACTGTATTTGTTCTTTGTGTATTTGTTACATCATTTGCAGTTTCCCATTACAAAAGTAAACTAGTCATACTGTCGCCCTTAGATCTAGACCTGTCGTAAGTGTCGTTTTGATCTTAGGAGTGAGTTTGTTTTCTGTTCACAGTTGATTATGCTTTTACTTTTGTCTTTTGGTTTGAATTTATGCATTTCTAGTGTCGAAACAAGTGTTTACTTCAAAATCATAAAGTGTCGTAATCGTCGTTTTGTTTTCAAAAAGAAACTTGTTTATGTTTTCACTTGAAATCGAATTCAAATTTGTACAACAGCTTTCTTTTTAGTCATCAATATTAAGAAAGCGAAAACAAATACATGCATATGTGCATTTTCATTTTGATAGTTTGCATGCTTTGATTTAGGAAAAGTGCATTTACAGTGTGCTCTATGCTCTTTGAGAAAAGATTGTGTCTTTCTTTTCCCCTTGTAGCTAGGATTTTCATTGTTGAAAAGATATAAAAGCTTGCTTATCATCTTTAGACTGCATTTAGAAATTGTATCATACATCTCGTGGTGATCCAAAAAGGCAAACTTCTAAGAAAGATCAACCTAAAATAAATTGAATGAACTTAACAACGCTTTGTAACTTAACGCACAACATAGAGGTCTAGGCTAGAGACGTGTTCCGGCGTCGTAAAACCTGGTGACTGTCGATCTCGCTGATGGTTGGGTGATTCCTCCTGAGAGACGATAGCGCCAGTACGGATTGTGCTCCCACGTACCGTCGAGTATATATTGGGAGACCCCTATAGGAATAAAACCTTTATCCATAGGAAGCCGTGTCGGCCGCCCTACTGATCGCAATGCACTGAACAGAGCATTCGGGAAGATTGACCGCCCGTACCTTAAAAAGTATTCTGCGGTTTTGCAAAACGTTTGGCACACCCTCTACCTAGAACTCTAGAGCAGTTCCTTTTGGCCTTTTTCAGACTCTATAATGGAAAAAGTCCATCTGAGTATTTGTCACTTCGGGCTCGTTAAAACATCGAAGGAGACTAGAGTCATCTTTTTCTTTTTCTCGACTCTTTAAAATTGAAAAAGTAAGTTGTGTCTAAAGCGTCTAAAAATTCATTTAATTCAGAAACACACTTTCCCCTTTTTGTATTTTGGTTGATCGAGTAATCCGCAATCGTGGAAGAAAGTCAATTAAAACCCCGTCGTTCGCGGAGGCTTACGAGTCAACCGTCTTTGTCTCCGGAATCAGAAACAGTATGGACAAAGCGGACTCGTTTAACCGGTTCGAAATCTCCTATCAAAGTTAGAACAAGTGTTCCAACAACATTTGAGATTCCAGTTACTCCAAACATTTCTGGAAACCCTGCCTCTACAGAAGAAGTTCAACAGCCACAGAGGGACAGTGATACTGATCCTAGTCTGAGAGCAAACACTTGTGTTACTGAACCAGTTCCATCTGTAACCAGCTCAGAGAGTCTTGTTCCTCAAACATCTGTCGCTGTTGATTCGACCCCTTCTTCGGCACCAGAAATATTCTACGGACCTGACGGTCTTCCCCTTCCACCTTGTTTGATTGCGATAGAGGAAATTATAGAATATCTGCAAGCAAGTACTCCAACACATTTTGGAGTCGGGGTCACTCTATTTCCTTCGACATCAGAAGTTAGTCTACAACCAGTGGAAGTTCCTGTAGAATCGCTAGGTAATCTTTTGGATAGACTCAAAATTTCTGAACAACCGTCAACATCTAGGACTATGTCGAATGACACAACGATAGCAGAACTCCCTGCCGTCACTCCGACAATGTTTGCCGGCATACCATCTGTCCTGACTAGCTCACAACCGCTAAAAGGAGTCCACCCAGGGAGTATTTTGATAGCATGGTCCGTTCCTGTTTGTTCCTCCGGAATAATATCCGACAACTCTTATGTCGAGACTCGCCAAATTGATCCATTTGGAGGTCAATTTGGGCAATCCAGTCCCCAAGGGCAGACAATCCCCTTGAGTTCCGGATTGCCACCGTATGGGGGGCAGTATGCCCTTTCATTACACCCTCCGGGAGGATATCCATATGGGATTTCACAACAGTATTCAGGTTATACTGGAGTTACATCAAGTGGTTGGGTACCTATACTACCCCAACAACCAAGGGTTGTGTATTCTATGCAATAATGTGTACCTATGTCAAACATCCCGACTACACCAGCTATTGTGACCGTGTCGCAAGTTCAAATGTTGCCTGTTGTATGTCAACCTCAGATTTCTCAGGTTGTAATGCAACAGCCCCTTGACTCTGTGGCTCAACCACAATCGCCTACTGGTGGGGCGACACAGGTCCAAAAGGGTACAATTACCCCACACCTTGGTCCAACGGTTAGTATAGCGCAACAGAACATGGCTTCGCAACCGTGGTTGGTGCAATATCAACAACCACAATTCCAACAAGTATACCAAGGTTCTGAGCAGCAGATCTTTGCGAACAGTGGACAACCGTACATTCAAAATGGTTAAAATCAACCACTTTACGGTGGTCATGGCCACCAACCGTATCAGTCATACCAGCATCAATTACATTATGCTGGTATGCAAAGGCCAACTGCTCAGGCAATTCCATCGTATCCTGGGTATGCTTCACCTAACCTGAATCAACAATTACCATTCGTGGCCACTTTAGAGTTACCCGATTTACACCGGTTAACAAACGATCCAATTGCTTACGCCCCTTGGTGGCCAGCGATTCCTCACAAACTTCCTTCAGATATTCCTAAATTTAATGGAAATCCAAGTGAGGACCCATCGAATCACGTGATGACATTTCATCTATGGTGTTCATCAAACACCCTAAACGATGATTCGATAAGGCTTCGTCTTTTTCAGAGGACGTTAACGGGTCCAACGACAAAATGGTATATTGAATTGCCTAGAGCTTCGTTCCACAATTTCAGCACCTTAGCCACGACTTTCTTAACCCATTTTCAATTACCGATAAGGTATGAAACAGGAACGGAAACCTTAACCAACTTCAAACAGACAACGACCACTCACATATCTGATCATATACATGAGTGGTGACGTCGTCGTAGGATGGTAAAAACGTACGTTCCCGATCAGCTATTAGCTGAATGGTTTATCAAGTCGTTACTTCCTGCTATAACGGAAGATGTGGAAAAGGGGGGAGTTGTAACGGAAGAGCAAGTTATCGCTCGTGCGCAATATCTAGACATGGTCTATACTCAGTCTGGCATGCTCTACGACAAAATACCTGATGCCCCTAGACCGGAATTCTCAATTCCTCCTCCTCCTAAATCAAACAATGACTCTCACACCGGCGATGGCGTGATTGGCACGACAAACGCGAAATCGACAAGGGCTGCAACCAAGAAAGCCGGTAAGATTTTAGATCAAAATGCAAAGGACGAAATTCTTGCTTCGGAAGTAAATGTCGTATCAGCAGATAAAGGCAAAGAAACCAAACAACCAGGAAGCAAGAAGAAACAAAACAAAGGGAAGAAGAAGAAACAGGGTGGGTCATCTCCTGAAAAAACTTCTTCAAACCCTCCTGGAAATAGGAAACTAAAATATCCATGTCAAATATGTGATGAGGATCATCAGACAGGAGATTGTCCATACAAAAGATGAGCTTAAAAGATTCTTTAAAAGTTCGCAAACCTCAGCTGTGTTAACTGATCCGTTTCCAAATCCAGGAACAAATCTGGTTTAAAGTGGAAATGCTTCCCCGTCACAAGTGCTAATGTTGTCGATTTCCAAGCAGCAAAATTATGCTTTGATTTCGACAAGGAACAAAGATTACGGGAATCCGTAACTGTCGAATGGAAAGGAAAAAGATCAACTAAGCAATTCGACAACAACTTCGACAGAAGTTGTACCACCCATCATTCCTGAATTAAAAATAAAACCGCCAAAGGGAGTAGTACACAAGTCGACATTTAATCCTCGCGCCAGAGCAGCACAGCATTATAACATAGTGGAAGATTTGGCCCAATTGCCATCCGCTATGTCGACTCTTGAAGTACTACAAAATTACCCATCCCAAAGGCAGGCTTTGTTATCAGCCATTGGTGGGATTGATCCTAAGGATTCCAATCTTGTATCCTTTGAACACAAAGGATACGATCCTCAGTTACCAGCTCAACTAGCTTTCCTTATCCAAGTGAAAGCCCTCAACAAAACTGTTCATCGAACAATTATTGATGAGGGGGCATCTACATGTATTATGTCGATGAGTTGCTGGAAAAATTTAGGATCTCCAACCTTGTCGCGATCCTCGACAACATTAAAAGCATTCGATGGAAGGACATATACCCCATATGGTATCCTAAATAACTTGAAGGTTGAACTAGGGGGAAAAACAGTAGAAATAGATGTTGAAGTCATCGATGGGAATCTTGATTACAACATCCTACTAGGAAGACCATGGATCTATGCCATGGCAGTTGTTGTGTCGACCTATTTTAGAAATATTGCATTCCCCTTTCAAGGGGGGATTACGATCGTCGACCAACAAAACTTCCTCCCTAATGGTTCACAAGTTACAGGAAGCATTCCCATGATCCATGGAAGCCCCCATTCGCTTCAGAATATCGGAGTAGGCCTACTAAAAAATCATATACTAATGGGAACTTTCGCTCTTCCACCTCCAATCGGCTTGGCGGAAGTAGCGTCGATAGGTACCTGCAATATGATATCTTCCAGGAAGATCCAAAAAGACGATATCAACATGGATCATTTAATGGTTTTTCCCCCAAGCCCAATAGAAATATTGTAGCAATCAATGTTTCTGGCATGGGAGGCGAACCCAAGTCAACGCTCATCGGTAGATAGATCTAGAGAATATGGTACCCGTTTAGATCCTTGGTCGAGAGTGCATGGAACCGACGAAGGAATTCTACAATCAATGTCGATTGAAGGGACACCATGGAATGATTACCACCATCGTGCCCTTCTTCCAGAATATGAAGAAGATACTCAAGATGACCTTTATCACCCTACAGTTTTTGAATTCCTATCAAATACTGTAAATACAGTGGATTCCGAGCGAAACTTATCCAATATTGAAGAGACTATAGCCATAAATATCTCGACTAAAACAAATGTTGTAGAGAATATTTATGTCGGCAAAGGTTGTTCTCCTTCAGAACTGGAAATATATAACGCTCTTTTTCGTGAGTTCAGAGATATCTTTGCTTGGTCATATGATGAAATGCCAGGCATTGACTCGAGTATCATTGAACACGAAATTAAGATGTATCCAGATGTCAAACTGATACGACAATGACTTAGGCAGGTGCACCCCAAGAAAGCCGCTGCCATTAAGGTAGAAGTTGAAAAACTTCTCCATTCTGGTTTTATCTACCTGGTTCCTCTAACCGATTGGGTATCGAACATTGTCCCTGTTATGAAGTAACAAGGGACAATTAGAGTGTGTGTCAATTATAGGGATGTAAACCAAGCTTGTACGAAAGACAACTACCCTACACCCTTCATCGACCAGATAATTGATGAATGCACGGGATGTGAAATCTTTTCATTCATGGATGGATTTTCCGGGTATAATCAAATAAATATCCGCCCACAGGACCAGTCAAAGACTGCATTCATTTGTCCGTGGGGCACATTCGCATATCGAAAATTACCCTTTGGTTTAACGAACGCAGGGGCGACGTTTCAGAGGGCAATGAATTATGCCTTCCATGACATCAAGAACATCGTTCAACCATACCTCGACGACCTCCCGGCTCATTCGCGAAAGCGGACTGATCATCCGCAGCATTTAAGAGCGATATTTCTACGTTGCCGATACTACAAGATACGACTCAATCCGCACAAATGTGTATTTTGCGTCAGTTCTGGTCGTTTACATGGCTTTGTAGTCTCAAAGGATGGGATTCGTCTCGACCCTTGCAAGGTCCAGGCAATCATCAATTTGCCTCCACCTTCGAATTTGCTTTAGATTCAGAAACTCCAAGGGAAACCAAACTTTCTGAGGAAGTTCATTCCAAATTACGTCGAACTTGCTAAAGGTTATACACGTCTTTTGAGAAAGGAGGTACCCTTCGTTTGGGATCAGGTTGCGCAAGATTCCTTTGATGCTTTAAAGGATTCCTTAATAAAAGCATCATTAATGTACACACCCAATTATCAAAGAGACTTTAACATGTATCTGGCTGCAGCAGATACAACCATCGCAATGGTTTTAGTTCAAGAAGTCAATGGAATTGAACACCCTATATATTATTTAAGTATAAACTTAAATGATACAGAAAGTAAATATTCTTATGTTGAAAAACTAGCGCTTGCAGCTGTTCAAGCGATACAAAGGTTTCGACACTATGTCCTCTTTCGGAAAACTACCATTTTGTCTGATTGCAACCCCATGACTTCTATATTGTCGCGACAGTTGCTGGGGGGAAAATATTCAAAATGGATAGCAATCCTTCAAGAGTTTCATCTGGAATTTGTAAAATCCAAATCAAAGAAAGCTCTAGTTTTCGCAGAATTATTGTGCGACCTCCCATCGTCATCCAACGATGAAACATCCGAAGAATTAATCATGGATGAGAATTTGTTTCTGATATCTACAAGTAATGAGTGGTATGGAGATATAATAATTTATCTCCAGACCCAAAAATTCAGGCCAAATACCTCTCACTCTGAACAAAAACGTATACGATACCAAGCAAAAGACTACATGATCGTCGGTGATACGCTTTACCGTCATGGTATCGATACAGTTCTGAGAAGGTGCCTCACCCATGAGGAGGCCGAAAAAGCCCTGAATGAGTGTCATTCAAGCACGTCTGGGGGGCATCAATCTGCATACGCTACAGCACAAAAAATCTTACGAGCAGGATACTTCTGGCCAACCATGTTCAAAGATTGCATAACCGCAGTCAAAAGTTGCCATGCTTGTGAAATGTTTGATAGCAAAACCAGAATACCACCAGCACGTTTACAGCCAATAGTTTCTGTTGGGCCTTTCACCAAATGGGGCATCGATTTCATGACATGTAACCCCACCTCGACCGGGGGGCATGGGTATATTATAGTCGCCATTGACTATTTTACCAAATGGGCCGAGGCGATGCCTACATTAGATAACACTGGTGAAACAACTACCATTTTATTTTTCAATCATGTAGTCGCCAGATTCGGCGTACCGCAGGCTATAGTTACGGATCATGGATCACATTTTCGCAATCACATGATGGTTGAATTAGCTGCCAAGCTAGGGCTATCTCACGACAGCTCTACCCCGTATTATCCGCAAGCCAACGGACAAGTTGAAGCAATCAACAAGGTCCTGAAGTGTATGTTGCAAAGGATGATCGGAGTTCACAAAAGAAGGTGGCACCTAATCCTGTTCTCAGCCTTGTGGGCTTACCGAACATCGGTAAGGAATGCGATCGGGTTCACACCTTTCCAACTGGTGTATGGCCTAGAAGCAGTCTTACCAGTCCAGTGCGAAATCTCGTCTCTTAAACTCGCAATCAATCTCCTCCTCGGAACTTCAGGAGAAGAGGCTCATTTCATGGAATTAATCCAATTGGATGAAACTCGTCGTGATGCCGCTTTGGATAATGAAGCCCATAAGAAATGAGTCAAGGCGCAGTTCGACAAAAATGTCAAACCCCGTGTCTTCTCAGAAGGTGACTTGGTCTTGCTTTATGACCAAGAATCCGATAAATTGGGAGCAGGTAAATTTAACTCTTTATGGATGGGCCCCTATATTGTTAAATGAGTGTTAGCAAAAGGAGCCTACGAGTTAATGGATTATGACGGAATTCCACTGGCGCAACCCCGTAATGGGTTGTACCTCAAGCGTTACTATGCTTAAATAGTAACCAATATGCTTTTGTTGTATTTTCTTTTCGCTAAAGTGGTCATTTGGTCGAGTAATCCACCTTTTTACATTTATTGCAGATGTCAAACCTTTTGGAGACATGTGTTGGATATGCCGACGGAGTGAGTCGTAGTTCGCGGAACCTGTCCTCTGCAGCCTGGGCCATTTTTGATCCAAGCGGTGAGTTAGTAAGTTTCAGAGGTGTATGTATTGGGCAATCAACGAATAACATCGCTGAGTATAGCGCGTTGATGTAATTGCTCTCTGATGCCATCAACCATGGTATACGCCGACTAATCGTCAGGCTAGACTCACAACTCGTAATACTACAAGTCAACGGTATATATTCCGTCTGAAATCCAACCATTTATCACATGTTTCTAAGGGTTAAGATTTTGGAAAGACAGTTTGATTTAATTCAATACCAGCATATTTCCAGAAACTTAAACACATTAACCGACTCATTAGCAAACTATGTGTTAGATAGACATTTGTGACATTTATAAAAGAAACACATCATCAATGCTGTACACGTGGATCACATAAGTCAACCAGAATAAAACCCCAAAAATCAAAATATATATATATATATATATATATATATAGATATATATATATAAGCTGTTTATGGTTTACATATAATGTTCTGTAACCAAGACAAAATCGGTCACATGACCCAAAAACTCAAAATGCTAGGGGGCACCCTAGTCTAGTGATGCTCGTGATAGCACATCACAGCCTGTGCGATCATGTGTAAGAGACGAGTCCATCGTCTAGGCACACCAGTAGTATGTCGCTGTAACTGTAAAGGTAAGTCGTCAATCCTCACATCTGGAATACCGAGAGTAAGGCTCTCAACCTGCTCCTGCATAGTTTTAAGGGTCTCGGCCACATCAAGGTCACGAAGGATAACCCTCCCGGTGGCCTCTCCTGCTGGGGCAGCGGCTGGCACTCTCAGGCGAACTACTGGACGAACAGGACCAACATCTGCATGCACACATGAGTTTGATTAAAGTCTTGATAGAATAAAGCACAACAACATTATAAATAAAAACAGTAAACAGTGATATGGTCGAAGATTTTACCAATAGCGCCCCACTGTTCACCGTCCGGCAGTACTAAATCCGGATCACCCCGGAAGTCCATGCCAACATATGGATACTCGGAATAGACCATCTCCTGAAGCTCAAACCACCTAAAGAAGGTATCAGAAAAAGAAATTTGAGATTGACCAGCATGCCTAAACATGTGGTCAACCCATCTCTACATGCGTGGCTCGGTAGGAGAAGGCAAGTCGAGTGCAATGTACTGTGGCTGCATCAGGGGTATCTTCTCCAAATCAAAGGCGGTCAAAATAGAACCGAACCCAAAGTTCTTGAGCCTCCCGTCCTTTACCTTGGTCAACTGACTTTTCATCTGAAGAAGTACTGCATCACACCAGTTGAATATTTTCGGTTGGAGGCACTCCAAGGCATGATGCATATAAGATCTGTTAGCTACATGAAGAGACGCACTACCGACCATCCTGCCAATAGTGTACACGATAGACCTAAGGGACCTGTCAGCAACCTCACAGATAACGATCTTGCCGTCTTTACTCGGCTGAGATCCTTCCCTGTAATACTGGAGGACATAATCTCTCACAGAGTCACTCCCTCGGGCCGAAGCTGACAAAGAGATAGGGGCACCCCGCCTCGACAAGCCAGTAAAGAAGTAAATGTCTACTGCGGTCAAGAGGATAGATTTTCCCCTAATCTGGAAAACTTGGTTTATAGGATCCCAAGCATAAAGCAAATACTGCAGTAGGTTGATCTACTGTCTCATGATAGAGATGCACAAGAACTTCAGCAGACCACAGTTCCGCAGCGCGTTCACTGTAACTGGATCATGTAGGGCAATCATGTCCTCTTCTTCATGTTCTCGTTCTTGCCATGTAAGGGTCATTTTGCTCCAATATCTCTGAAAAACAAACATGAGATGAGTTAGATCCTGGTTTTGATGAGAAACAAGAAAAAAATTTCATCAAGAACTGTGCAATAAAATCCTTTTCTGCGCTCAGCGCACCTACATAGTGTTCCACCTGCATTGAATGTCAAACTGCCTTCATGCTACTTGACATTCAGCGTAGGTTTCGAGTGCACAAGGTGCGCTGCTGGCATAGTGACCCCATCAAACCCTAGGGGCTCAAAAAAACAGGAAATCAAGCACAGAATGCAAAAAGGAAACCATGAAATGAAAGAGCTCAGGTTTACCTCCTACCTGGTCCAGACGGCGCCGAGAATCTTCCACAGAATCTCCCGAAATCAGTTGATGAAAATCAAGGGGGAAGAGGCACCTCCAAAGCTCCAACAAACCAAGTTCAAATGAAATGGTAAAATGAGAGGTAAAAACACCTTTTAATAGCTTTTTACGTAGTTCAAAGTGAAATATTAGTGTTTTAATCTCATTTTCAAGAAAATGTTATTCATTTCTAACTAGTTTGATGCAGAAATTGAGGGTACAGTACTATCGTTGAAAAGGCAAAGCTATTTATGGTAAAAAAATCAAAACTAGACCATGAATTATAGAGCAGTTTTAGCACATAGTTCATGCTCGTTAAAAAATAAACATAAGACTGAGCAGTGTTTTTCCGTGTTTAAGCTCGTTAAAAAATGAACTACCCTCCAGTAAATAACCACCGTGAACGTAACATTATCAGCCATTAAAGCGTTGGTCGTGTTTGCACCGTCACCTCCACTTTTCCATTGGCCGATCGTTCACCTCCATATTATTGTTTACCCATTTTGAGGAACAGCTGCGAAGAGTGACTTCACTAGCCATCCTTGTGACACTGCTGTGATTGGAAAATTTCAACCCTTACCTGGAATCAGCTGCTACCCGTTTTATCACTCGTTCCTCAAAAGACGAGTCTTCTTTAAGCTCTTTTCATCTGACTCGTAAAATATGAAAAGATTTCCCGAGTTTTGGCCTTCCAGCTCGTTAAAGCGACCGGAAGTGCTATCCCTCCTCTAGGTTTTAATCTTTCTGGACCTGAGGGATTATTGCACAAAAAGATCGAGCGCTTGTTTTGTTCGGCTCATAAAAACTAACGAAAATTCATCCCTTCTGTATTGTTTTATACTTTTTCGGACTTAAGGGATTAGATGATGAAAAAGGAATTTAAGAGTTGACTTTACGTACCTTTTCAGACTCTCTAAAAATGAAAAGGACCGAGTTATCTTTGTCGTTAGACTCGTTAAAAACATTAAATAGCGACAAACTTGTCTTTAGACGAGAACGAGTTTCACTATTTCTAGGCTCGTTAAAACATAGCGATGGGTTTGCCCGAAGGGAAAATTATAGAACAAGCATATGTTATCCTCCTCAAGCTTGACAAAAATAAAGAGGTACTGGTCAGCAATGACTGGGGAAAAATTGGGAAGAAACTCAAAGAACTTTATTGGTAGCAAGTCGCTCTTGAACATGACACTTCCACTCCGTGCCTGAGTCGGGTTGGGTTGTTTCATTCATCAGTCACATCGCCATGGTCTCACCACACCATCCACCTTTGGGGTAAATGCTACCAATCCATCACACAAGTGTCGCCGATATGTTCAACAGAAGTCATCCAGAGAAGTCAACCGTGTCCCATCCACTACCATACATTATCCTTCATTCTTTCATGATCGCCACCCTGAACCATATATCATCAGATCGTTTTCACCTCCATCAAAATCATTTTCTCTGTTCCGTGTCATTGATGTCGGATACATTAAGGCCCTCCTTTGACGGATCACTTCTTGTCGACATCAACTCATTATCCAAGAAGTTGATCTAGGGACACCCCCTTCAATACTTTGAAGCTTGCATGCCTCAATGGCAAGTTTCTCACTTCCGGCGACAGGTATACATCAATGACCTTCGACCGAAAGATTTTGCGTGGTGTTCGACGCCAAGTCCTTTATTCACACCACGTGAATTGTACTGCAGTACCTTGAGGGTCATTATCATTGTCGGTGATTCCTCTTGCGCTTGTTAACGGTTTACATCATTGACCAGTAATCAAGTGATGTCTTTCCATGTTCGACTTCAGAACAGTTCTCACATGGATCGACTTGTACTTAGAGTGAAGATCGAACGGGTTTGAAGACCCCAGATCTAGTTTCATCCATCTGGGCTGCGATATATATTCAGGAAAAATAAAGACATTGACATGTACAACATTGCAGCACAGATAATCATCCTACCAAAGGATGATGATTTCAGCAGGATCATCAGTCTCTCAGACAATTGTCTGTCCTATGTACATAAAAATGAATTTATAAAGCTAAGCATGGGAATGCCCGCCTCACCTAGATCATGAAAATAATATGAAAAATAATGTATTGTATTGTATCTTATTACAGGTCTCCTCCCAGCATTGAATGAACTTCGGATCCTCCTAATAAAGCATTTCACCCGATAAACAGCCTCATACTTTAGGGGGCAACTGTTATAGACATTTCTGTGCCTTACAGCTATAAGCATGAAATGTCCATAATTCAAGGGATCCAAAGTCCCTAAAGATGTTGTTAAAGCTCCTAAAGGAACAAGGTCAACCAATGACAACTTCTCCCAGAAGTTCTCCACCAAAAACCACTCAGAAATAGTCAATTCAGGATCAATTAAGAGGCTCCACTAGCTGCCTGCGTTGAAATGCAGAGACTACACTGGCTAGGTGCACTGTAACGCAGGTGGAAGCACTACCAGGGTGCGCTGAGCGGGAAATGACAAATGGCAAGCTCATTCAATGAGGTGGAAAGACCCTGGAAGCTTCCAGAATCTTCTCCAATGACACTTGCCTCAATGAATTGGACTGGTGATGAGTAAGAGGTTCTCAACCTCCAAGTGGAAGCAAGAACTGATAGAGAGAAGCCACAAGTCAAAACATAAGCTGACTCATCCTCTCTACTTACATCTATATATGGATCTCTCACCCAGAGGTTCAGGGGGCTGGAATTTTGTACTTTGCAGAGAATTGTTGTTGGTTTGAGATTCAGATTAGTACATTGGGTGATTTATGCTTTGTTGGAGGAGAGGAAGGGATTCCTTTGCTGGGAGGTAGATGCTGGATCGGAACTCACTTGGTTGTATCTCCTCTTGGACTTTATTATCATATCAATAACCTATTTGAGTTTCTCCTACATGCTGTGTACCAATGATGTTTTGTTATGCTTACATCTTTAGCTTAATCTGATCTTGAGCTTTTTATGAATGTATATCTGTATCTTCGTGTAGTTTCTGTCTCTTGTGATCTTGCAGTAATTCTATGAAGCTGGGCCGGTGAAGGAGTAGGAAGCTGGGAGCTACTGAAGCGAGGAGTGATTTGGATTGACAAACTAGCGAAAGACACATGTTAGTTAGATCCTCCTTCCTCATTTACATTTCATAAAGAATAATACCCAATTAGTTTACCTCGTTTGTTGCTAAGGCACTATCACACCTTAGAGTGGGATAGGGGCATTCCGAATTGGATACTTTTCCCAACAACAGTGGGGGTAGGCTTAATCCATTGCAATGAAAACCTCAAAATTAACCATCAAATTAACACATAGTGGAGACAAACTTGATTTATTGTAACGAAAACTAAAATATCAACTATCAAAATGACATGTATTGGGGTTAATTGCTAATTCAAATATTGACACAACCCTTACAACAACAAAAATAGAGAAAAAAGAAAAAAGAAAAAAAAAAGAGAGGTTTAAAACATAATAAGAAGGAAAATAACACTTTGAAAAAAATAGATTTAAAATGAAACATGACCTAAAAATAAAAAACAAAATCAAACATAAAAAATACTTTAGATATATGTCTTCTGGATTAATCAAATTATTAGGATTCTATTGACGTTTCGAACCAACTAATGTGGTTCATCCTCAGGACAAGGTAAGAAATCAATCGATCTAGAGGAACAAATAGTATGGATGCATCATTGTCGGGGGTTAGCCGTTAAGAGTATGTTGTTGGAAAATTAGTTAATAATGTATTAAGGAGCTATATACTAAAATATTAATTAATTAGTTAAAAACTAGTTGTTACCAAAAAGAAATATATATATATATATATATATATATATATATATATATATATATATATATATATATATATTATATATAGCTACAAACTAGTTGTTAGGTATAAATGAATGTAAAATATTTTAAATAATTATTTATAATATTATTTGTTAGCGGTTGCCCCATTCCCCTAAAAATAAAAATAAAAATAAAAATAAATATAGCTATCTTCACACATACAAAACCCGAAAGGTATTAAAATATTAATAATTTATCAAAAAGGGGGGAAGGACTGAACAACTATAATGAATTGTCAAGACGAGAATAATAATAATAATAATAAATTTAATTAATTAATTAATTAAAATAAATAAATCAATAAATAAATATAAAAATTAAAATAAGAAATTATTATTATTATTATTTATTTAATCATTTATTATAACTATGAATGAGGAATAATTGAAGAGGGTAAAGGAGGGGAGAAAGAATCATTAGGTGAGAGTCGACATCCAACTCTTACTCAATTTCCAACCATCATCCCTACTAAGATTTTTAGCATGCCTTTCGATTTCAATTGCTTCTCTAAGCTTCCGGTGGTGGAAATGATCAGCCCTAGTAATCACTTTGGATTCTTCAATGCAGTCATGGTGTTTCAC
The DNA here is from genome assembly GCA_031772625.1 of Pinus tabuliformis. Classification (NCBI taxonomy): domain Eukaryota; kingdom Viridiplantae; phylum Streptophyta; class Pinopsida; order Pinales; family Pinaceae; genus Pinus; species Pinus tabuliformis. Next base: position 265,449,603 of record CM062814.1, on the reverse strand, counting down.
TCTATCTACATGTTCTCCTAGCACTGATGAATGGGAGCGATTGTGTCTAATGTCAACAACATGCTCTTGGATTCTCTTCTTTATAGACCTACATGTTTCTCCAATATATGGAATATCACAAGAGCAAGGAATAAGGTATACCCTATCGTATTTTGTAACTGGATTTCTATTTACTTTTAATTTAATGAGAATGAGTCAATCCCTAAGAAATAATTATTAAAATATTTTACATTCATTTATACCTAACAACTAGTTTGTGTGTCTATCTATATCTATATATATAGATATATATATATATATATATATATATATATATATATATATATATATATATATATATATATATATATATATATATATATATATATATATATATATATATATATATATATTTGTTATATATTTTTTTTGAGGGTTTTCTTTGTTTAAATATATATATTTTATTATAATTATGTTATGTTCTATTTTATTTTTTTAGTCAATTTATTTTTATTATTTTGAACCCTGAATTTGTTTTTTTTGTTTCTCAAGTGGTTTTATTTCATAAGAGATTACGTCACAGTTCACCTATGGTTTGAGAAAAGCAAGTCAATGTCTTTTAAGTTGTCAAAATCACCTCCAGATCACGCACGGATTAGGCCACAACAACCATTAACATGACTAGATTTTTTCCCATAGAGTTTCATATTGGTGACCTTCACATCACAGAGTGTCTTAACAGTACACCCCATCACCATCTATGCTACCCCATGTGGGCCCTTGAATTTGTATTTTGAATAATTATTTCATTCTTTTTATTTTAGTAATTTTTTATTTTTTTTTATTTTTAAATATTTTTTAATAATTTCTTTCTCTTTCTCTCTCTCTCACACATACATATATTTCAATTTTGTTTTCCTTTTGGGTTAAATTATGTTTTTCACTAATTTAACTTGTTTCGTCTTTTTTATTTTCTTTCTATTTCTTTAATAATGCTTTATTTTTGTTTTATTTTTATTTTTTATTTTTTTGTTTTCGTGTTTTTCTTAATACATTTTTTTCTTTTTAATATTTTTCAAAATTTTCAATTTTTCCATTTGTTTAAAATATTGATTTTAATTAAATTATATTGTTTTCATTTATTTACTTCTTTTTTTTTAGACTATTTTTCAAATTAATCATATCATTATTCATGATCAATGGTTTGAACCATCGAATGTGGTTCATGAGAAAAATCGCATAAACCAATATATCAACCTGTTTAAATAGTAGAGTTGCATCTACATCCAAAGATAATTGTTAGAATATTTATCTTTTTAATTAAATATAACATTAGGTTAGAGAATTGACCAACATATTATTACATTATAAGGAATCAATAAATTATTTGAAAGGTGGATTTATTATATTATAAATTATGAAAGAAACCAGTAAGTTACTTATGTAAAATAATTTTAAAAAATGTAAATAAATAAATAACTACAAAATATTAAATAAATAAATAACGGTACTAGTTAAATGGGAAAGAAAAATGAAAGAAAAAACAGTAAAATGAATTAAATTAAAATTCTTTTATTTTATTATAAAATAAATTTATTATATATTTATGTAAAAATGTTAAGAAGTAAAATAAAAGGTCAGTAAATAAATAAATAAATGATTATGATAATAAATGGACTAAACATATGTTAAAATACAATATTACAATAATTAAATGAAATAGGGAACAAGAGATACTCAAAGAGAGAGGGCAGGAATCTAACTCCTACTTAGTTTCCAACTATCATCCTTATTGAGATTCACCACATGATTTTTAATTTTGATGGCCTCTCTTAACTTCCAATGATGGAAGCGATCAATCCTCACAATGACTAGGAAATCCTCAATGTAGACATGATATTTAGTTTTCTCGACATGTTCAACAATAGTTGAGGAGTGAGAACAATCATGCCTAAAGTATGGTGCATGTTATTGAATTCTTTTATTAATCGAGGGATCGGTTTTCCAGCATAGGCAATTCCATAGGAGCAAGGAATTGAGTAAACGCCTTTGATGTCTTTAGGGTTAACTAGGTCCTTAACAGATCTAAGGGAATTTCTAATTTTTTGTTTGTTTTTGGTAGACCTTTCAAACCAGTAAATATAGTTCATCTTCAAAAGAATAATGAAAAAATTCACTCTATTAATAAATTTAAATAGCCTACATACATGAAATTTCAAATATAAATATTGGAGAAGGTAAAAAAAAGAATGATAAGTCATGAAAGTCAACCATGTAATTTGGAAAACAATCTACTACAGGGTGCAGAGGTTGCAAGTGTCGGCTAATCGCTTAAGGCTCTGAAGAACAAAGGTGAAGTTGAGGGAGGTGAGGTCTTTCAAGATGCTTGTGATGCAGAAGAGGTACAAAGAAGTTGCAAGTTATTTTTCATGCTTTTGGAGGACCTGTTAGCTTCATTGACAAAAGCCCTAAAATTGGATCCATATATGTCCTAAAGGTCTACAACTTTTCTTAGAAGCATGTCAATGGATTCATTAATGCACTTGAAATTTTCAATTTTGGCTCAAAGATCATCTAATGATCAAAATTTCCACAAAAGGAAAGCTCTGGGAAGGGTAGAAATGCACTATCGGGACGCTCAAAACACTCTAAAACCATGAAGAAGCATTATCGTAGGCTTAAACAAGTAATTGCACAGCAGCTGCTAGATTTGGCCGATCAACGGCCCAGATCTAAGCGGAAAATCACATATCGGTCGGGCAGAGGGAACAGTTTAAGCGCAGGCTCATGACACCGTCGATCAGTGATCATTGACGATCGGATCAGTAGGTCGCATCGGCGGGGAACAATGCTTGATTATATATACAAAAAGGGGCCCGAGCATTGAGCAATCAACGATTGGAATCAGATAGCATCGTTGTATTACATCGGCTATATACTAAGGGACGGGGCCTATGTACATACATGTAGGTGACCCGAAGAGCCGGACCCAACAGCATTATAGCTGGAAATTTATATATTTTGAGATCCGCACGTAAGCCATTTTAAATGCATTTTGGTATATTTTCATTATATAATGAAAATTACAAAGGGAGCTTGGCACCGCCATAGTGATAAAGCCCACACCCAAAAGAGTGCGTGAAGTGAAATATATGAAATCTGAGATCTGCAAGAGGGTTTTTTTCAATGTATTTCATGTATTTCCATGGTTCAACGAAATACACAAGATAGGGCTGAGCGCGACTTGCGATAACCCTGAGGGTAGACCCGATGGGTAAATAAACCATGTTGAAGATCTTTGAAGTCCAAAAAGGACAGGGAACAACGGGATTTCACAATATGGTTGTGCTTCCTGTTGATAACAAAAACAGTCATAGTTCGCAATTGAAAGAGAAAACGAAGGCATGTAGGCCCTCTCCACTACCCAACAGAGGCCGAGGGACATGGACACAGGCCGGGAAGCATCAATAGATAGCGCAACACATCCATAGAACAAAGAGAATGATTGTGGAGCTCTCTGGCACAGGAGAACTTCCATATAGCGCAACAAACAACTACCACAACAAACATTATGGAACATCTCTGGCACAGGATAACTCCCAGACAACGTAGCAGACTATCAAAAATATCTAAAGGCTGTTATTCCTCGATCAGAAGGAGGAAAAATTGCCATGCCATGCTTGCCTAGAGGGCATCAAATCAGTTAAACAAAGCATATCAGGCAGATTTAGACTCCGAGCCTTTTAGAGAGCTCAGGAACATTGTAAACAGGCTATAACTAGCTGTTAGTGAGATGTAATAAGGGTTCATCTTCTGGAGATTATTGCTCCTCAGTCCTCTCGAAGCTCCTCATTGTATTCTAGAAATAAGATATTCTTTTGCCATAATATTTTTAACACCCATTCTCTTTGTTGTTCTATGCTTACACTTGAACAATTTTTTCATGTTTCCTTTGTGTTTAAGGCCAGATAATTGTCATCTTATCTCTGCTTTAATAACTTAGAATTGCAAGCTTCTTTGCTGCTTGTAGCTAACCATTCATATGTGGTCATATGTGTATCTACCAGTATAGTCAGTATTCTCTTTGCTGCCTATGGCTAGTCATTCATTTATGTTTATATATGCAATCTGCTAATATACTTAGTATTCTCCATCTATCCATTAAATATATAAAATATTGAGAATTAGTGGTTTAAAGCCTTGTGTTGTTAAGAGTGTTCATGCATGCGTTGAGTGGGAATAGAGCTGAAATGGTCATCTAACTTGATCCAAACCATCATCCATTCCAATAATTCTAAGAACAATATTGAATATTATATGTTACCAGGCATCTCCGAGCTGCGACCTAGGGGAGTTTCCTGGAGTGCTAACATAATTGGTGCCATTTCCGGGGATAGGAAACTGAAGCTCAACTTCCCTAGGAGATGACACAAATCCAACTTTCATGATAGAAAAAGTCTGGACACTTTTTCTGGTTGTAATCATCTATTTGGTGACTCTATTAGAGGCCAAACCTTTTTGGCGACTCCTCTTCATAGTTCTGGCTTAGTTTGTGAGGCATACTCAGAGAAATCCTTAGAAGTCACATGCCGATCCAGTGCCTGACCCTGAAAAAATCATCAAATAAAGAAAGGCATTACAGAAAGGAGCATCACATTCAGGTAAACCTAAACAATCTTCTATATCTCTTCAATAAAATCCTGCAATAGAACAAATACGTGTTGAGAGTATAGTTTCTAATACTAGTAGCGAAGAAAATATCTTAGAGATTCATAAAGCTCCTTATTCTTTAGATTCTCCTTTTGTTGTAAGCCCGAAGAAAACCTCAACTCCTATCCATCATACTCCTTTGGCCCTATCAATCACTCCTCAACCCTCTGTCATTCGTAATTTCAGTACCCATATAGCCACCATAACTATGGCAGGTCCACAAGCACCTACCAAAATGGACAGAATCATAGATGCTAGGTATGGGCCTCTCGTACTACCCACTCCTTTGAATTCCATGACCACTGGAGAATATCAAAAGTATATGCCTAAGTTCACTAGGATTGAAGGAGTTGTTGTTGAAGAACATCTTGAGTCATTCTATAGCTATGCTGATAACCTGGACATTACTGAAGATGATGTCTAGATGAGAGTCTTTGTCCAAAGCCTGGATGGAGAGGCTAGAAAATGGTTCATACAACTGAACCCAAGATCTACAGTAGATATTGAGGCTTTAGATGATGCATTCCTAAAGCATTGGGGGGATAAGAAGTGTTACACAAAATATTCTAACCATGACATTCTGCAGTCAGTGTGAGTCTATCACCACTCATACTTTCCTCCCATGCAAGTCTTAAACCTCATCTCTTCATGTCAAGCCTCGAAAAATGAGAGAAAGTCCTTAAAAATCTCTAAAACTCTGGTTCTGCACTTTCTCTTAGCATTACCTGTCGTCCCGCACCTCCTGATCATGTCCCCTGTGGACCTGCCCGCTCTGTTTCTGTGTAATGGGTGCAGACCCCTGTAAAAGTAAAAAAGGTGCAAGTACATTCTTAAAGACTCACTTTGGGTTATTTCCAGAAGCTTCTAGAGGGAATCTTGGGGTGGCAAGTTCGCTCCTTTGATGTTCATGCATCCCATAACTAAAGGAGCTAACTCCTTTATGTGAGGAGCTTATCCCTTTGAAGGAGGACTCTATCCCTTCATAGGTGGACCTGTAACTTCTTTCCTCTGCACTATAAAATGAGGCATTGAGCTGGTTGCTAGGGAGGTTGAAATCTGAATATTTTTTAGGGTAAATGTCGTTGGAATTTAGACTTCCTAATTGAGCTTGAGAGGAGAGATTACATACCATTTGATTTTGTTGAGAAGAGTGTGAAGTTTTTCAAAGTAGAGGAGATTCTTGCTTGGACCCTGGGAGGAGCTAGTACAAAATCAAGGCACCAAGGTTGTAAAGTTATTCTTTGTTTAAAGTTAATACAATCAAGTTTTTCTTTCTCAATAAGCTGTATTCTATGGTTTATTTCATGAATTCCTCGATCATCATGATGAATATGATTTATTATATTGGTTATGCAGGTATTATTTGATGAGTGCTTGTTTGTGTTTGCAGGTTCTCAAAAGGAAACTCATTTGGATGGTCGAAGCGTGGCTGCCACAAACTAGCGTTGGACTTAAGGTAGGGTCTAAAACACCTCTTGGCTTTTATTTATAAATTGCAATATTTAGAGAAAGGTAGAATTTGCTTGTTTTGATTGTTGCAAGATATCTGTAGATATTAGGGAGATCGGTCTTGTCCGCAAGAATGATTTATCTGGTCGACAAAATGGTGACTCCACGGGGGATCGAACCTAGAATCTTTGGCTTCGCAGACCAGAGTCAGTTACCGATGTAAGTGATCCTCTCATTGTTTGCTCATCTTCCTTTGATTTAGATATGGTAATTGGCATGGAAAACTCTATGGGTTTACTTGAATGCGATGTTCTTATCTGTTTTGAGTCCCTTGACATGTGTTCCTTCCAGAGAACTATTCTTCCTTCTGATGAAGACCTCTTGGGAGCCATAATCAAGGTATTTCCTTTGACATGTCTTTCTTCCAGTTGGAAGCCATGATCAGTGATATGAGGACAGTTCTTTTCCTTTTTCAACCTCATTAAAAAATGAATCAGTTGGCTGAGGACAGTTCCTTTTGATGTGTCGACCTTGTTAAAAAATGAATCAGTGAGTTTGAGGACAGTTCTTTTCCCGTGTCAACCTCTTTAAAAAACAAATCAGTTGGTTCGAGGAAAGTTCCTTTTACTGTGTCGACCTCGTTAAAAAATGAATCAGTGAGTTTAAGGACAATTATTTTCCTGTGTCAACCTCATTAAAAAATGAATCAGTTCATCAGAGGATAGTTCCTGTTACTGAGTCAACCTCGCTAAAAAATGAATCAGGTATGAGGACAGTTCTTTTCCTGTGTCAACCTCATTAAAAAATGAATCAGTTGGTCAAAGGATATTTCCTGTTACTGAGTCAACCTTGTTAAAAAATGAATCAGGTATGAGGACAGTTATGTTCCTATCTCAACCTCGCTTAAAAAAGATGAAACAAGGAACCATGAGCATAGTTCCTTGTCTTGTGTCAAGCTCGTTAAAAAATGAATCAAGGATTTTAGAGCATAGTTCCTTGTCTTATGTCAAGCTCGTTAAAAAATGAATCAAGGATTTTAGATCATAGTTCCTTGTTAGGTAGATTGTAGAGAGTAGACACGAGGATAGTTTGTTCCTGTCTCAAACTCGTTAAAAAAAATGAAACAAGGAATCATGAGCACAGTTCCTTCTCTTGTGTCAAGCTCGTTAAAAAATGAATCAAGGATTTTAGAGCATAGTTCCTTGTCTTGTGTCAAGCTCGTTAAAAAATGAATCAAGGATTTTAGAGCATAGTTGATTTTCTTGTGTCAAGCTCGTTAAAAAATGAATCAAGGATTTTAGAGCATAGTTCCTTGTTAGGTAGAGTGTAGAGAGTATACTTGAGCATAGTTCCTTGTCTTGTGTCAAGCTCATTAAAAAAATGAATCAAGGATCTTATGAGCATAGTTCTTTGTCTTGTGTCAAGCTCGTTAAAAAATGAAAAAAGGAGTCATGAGCATAGTTCCTTATCTTTTGTCATGCTCGTTTAAAAAATGAAACAAGGGTTTTGAGGATACTTCTTTTCCTGTGTCAACCTCACTAAAAAATGAAACAACTCCCTCGACTCTTTCCAAGACCTTGAAAGTAAACCTTCATTTCATCCACCTGGTTGAATGCAATGAAGCTTGGGGGCATGTACCTCATTTTGCGTCATTATGCTGGGGGCATGCGAACTTATAACAAGCATAGTTTTTCATTTCAAGCTTGTGTAAACATGAAACCAAATCCAAGCAGAGTTCCCTATGGTTCAAGCTTGTGTAAAAATGAACTCATACCCATTTTACATCTCGTGATTGCCTTTTTTATCCACTAAATTTTGTTAGATGAGACTTGGTTGTTTTGATTCCATCACCACCATCTCTTTGGCTGATCATATGCATTCATTTGATTGTTTACCCTTCTTGAGGGACCACATCTATGAGTGGTTTTGTTAGCCAGCCTCTTAACCATTACATGTTTTTAGCATTTCCTCCATTACCCGAACCAGTTGCTTCCCTTTATACCACTCGTTCCTCTAGGACGAGTCCTCTTTAAGCTCTTTTCTGACTCCTAAAATATGAAAAAAATGTTGCATTTTTATATTTAAGATCGTTAAAATAGAATTAGAAAGACGGTCCACTTATAGCTTTTTTCTTACCGTATAAACATGAAAAGATTGCCGGATTTTTGTTGTTTCAAATTCGATATTGGTTATAAAACGACGTGTTGTTGATCACTTTTTTACCTTTTTCAGATCAGAGACACTAATTATGAAAAGTACTCCTTGATCGTAATGGTCAAGTGGTTCTTTCAAGTATTATTTTATACTTTTTCGGGCTTGGGAGACACAAATTTATGGAAAAGGACAACCATTGAGTTTTCTTAAGTTTTTCTTCTGACTCCCTAAAATTGAAAAACACCGAGTTTCTCCTATACTGGACTCATTAAAATTTAACAGTAAAGGACCTGTTCAGTTACAAATAGGAACGAACCACTCCTTCTTAGGGTTCAAATTTTAAACTAAGTTGGACTCATCCGAAGGATGAGCTTATAACCAAGAAAATGTTATCCTCGTCAATCTTGTCAAAAATAAAGAGGTACTTGCCAGAAATGGTTGGGGAAAAAGAGAGAAAAATGAATCTGTTTGTTATACCTTGTGTCTCGTAAAAGCATTTAACCACTCTTGAACACGAATTTTTTTTTGTTCACCTGGGTTGGGAAATCCTTTGCCTAATAGTTAATCAAACCATATTGAGAGTCTTCAACGGGTTTCTAGGTATTAGGTTTGGGTCAGTTGTCACCAAACCATCTGCAGTGTCGTTATGTGTTCAAGAGGCCAGTGCAAATAAACCATTCATCTGCAAAATATCTATCATCCATCTTGACCATCCCTGAGTTAGTCCTTGCAAATATATTTCTTCAAACTTGATCTATGATTTTGTGTTGTGGGCTTGCCTATGACGGATCGCTTTCTATCGACTTCAGCTCATTATCTAGAAAGATGATCTAGAAATCGTCAGTACCTTGGGATTTGCATGCCTCAATGGCAGGTTTCTTGCCTTCGATGATAGGTTGCATCATTGACCTTCGATCAAAGGATTTCGTGACATGTTCGACATCAACACATCTATTCACATTTCATGGATTGTACTGAGTACTTTGAGAGCCATCGAAATTACTGGTGGTTTCTCTCACACTTGTTAACAGTTTACATCAATGACTGGTAATCAAGTGGTTTATAGCATGTTCGACTTCGACACATTCATTCACATGGATAAAATCATACCATTTTGGGAAGTAGAAATCAAGACCCTAGATCTAGTTTCCACCATGCAGGCTGCGAGGAATTTTGTTGTTCATTATATAGTGGACTATTCATAAACAGATGGCGCACCCATATTGTGTCTACATATGTCTATACTTGTGATGTATTGCGAGATCATTCCTATATCAGAGCAGTTTAGTTAGTTTCCTAGTCAGTTTGATCTGAGTATGGGAATGCCTACTTTAGTGATGATATGATCTCATATATATATTTTGTATTGAATGTTTTTATAGGTTCCAACCAGGCTCTCCACAGGATGATCCTCGAAATGATAAAGTAATTCACTCTTCTTAGATGACAAATACTCTCTATTACAGACTTCGCAATTTAGGGGGAAATTTGTTACACAAAATCTTGTCACCATGACATTCTACAGTTAGTGTGAGTCTATCACCACTCATACCTTCCTCTTATGCATGTCTTAAACCTTAGCTCTTCATGTCAAGCCTTGAAAAATGAGAGAAAGTCCTTAAAAATCTTTAAAACTCTGGTTCCACACTTTCTTTTAGCATTACCTACAGTCCCGCACCTCCTGGTCATGTCCCTTTTGGACCTGCCCGCTCTGTTTCTATGTAATGGGTGCGGACCCCTGTAAAAGTAAAAAAGGTGCAAGTACATTCTTAAAAACTAACTTTGGCTTATTTCTGGAAGCTTCTAGAGGGAATCTTGAGGTGGCAAGTTCACTCCTTTGATGTTCATGCATCCCATAACTAAAGGAGCTAACCCATTTATGTGAGGAGCTTATCCCTTTGAAGGAGGACTCTATCCCTTCATAGGTGGACCTGTAACTTCCTTCCTCTACACTATAAAATGAAGCATCCGGCTAGTTGCTAGGGAGGTTGAAAGCTGAATATTTTTGAGGGTAAATGTTGTTGGAATTTAGACTTCCTAATTGAGCTTGAGAGGTGAGTTTACATACCTTTTGATCTCATTGGGAAGAGTGTGAAGCTTGTCAAAGTAGAGGAGATTATTGCTTGGACCCAGGAGGATCTTGTACAACATCAAGGCACCAAGGTTGTAAAGTTCTTATTTGTTTGAAGTTAATACAATCAAGTTTATTTTTCTCAATAAGCTGTCTTCTATGGTTTATTTCATGAATGCCTTGATCATCATGATGAATATGATTTATTATATTGGCTATACAGGTAGTATTTGATGTGTGCTTATTTGCGTGTGCAGGTTCTCAAAAGGAAACTCATTTGGACAGTCAAAGCGTGGCTGCCATAAACTAGCGTTGGAATTAAGGTAGCGTCTAAAACACCTCTTAGCTTTTATTTATAAATCTAAATATTTAGAGAAAGGTAGAATTTGCTTGTTTTGCTTGTCGCTAGATATCTGTAGATACTAGGGAGATCGGTCTTGTCCACAAGAACGATTTATCCGGCCAACAAGAAGGATCTACTCTACTACCACAATGACTTTGGAAACTTAAAGAGGGAAAATGTTAGCTTCCTGTCTGATTTCAATAAGAGGTTTAACCTCATGTACAACAAGATACTAGCTGAAGTAAAACCCACCACTACCTTTGCTAGACTCACCTATGCCAGTGATTTTGATTCTGACTTCTGCCTACTGTTGAGGGAGAGGTGATGTGCTACTTTGGCTAATATGCAAGATGCACCCTTGGAAGTAGAATCAAACATCATTGCTACAGAAAAGCTCAAAGGTAATACTGATGGGAGAAGACAGAGGGGTGAGCCTTCATCATCCTTAGATCCAAAGATCAATAAAATCACTAAGCTGATAGAGTCATTAGCCTCTTAAATCTCTAAATTAATGGTTGATCAACACCCGAGAAAAGGGAGAGCCCCTAACACCTTTGCTCCTAGAAATCCAAATGCAAATCCATATAGAAGAACTAATGAGCAGCTGCAGATTTTGCAAAGAAACAAAGATGATAATGAAGACCAAATAGTGAGGGCTCCTTTCCAAAAAGTAGTCATGGAAGAAGAGCAGTTTGAAGAAGAGGATGAAATCCATTGTCTGGAAGACAACGACAAAGCTTCCTTTTTGACCTCAGCTGCTTATGAAAAGTCATTATGCAATGACAAGATTGGGCAAGAATGGGATGGTAAAGCTATTATTCAAACTAAAGATCAGCAAAGATATAATTTGAGGTCAAATACCAATGAAACTCCTACACAAAGAGTTGATGTCTCTATAGTACAACAAGCTAATAAGAAAAAACAATCGGCAGTTGATCCCATCGTCCTCAAAGGTCAAACTCATGAGGTAAGAGGCCTCGACAAGTCTACTTCTCCTTCCAGGTTTCAATCTGAGATATAGAAGCTAAGAATACATATGCCTCTGATTGAACTATTGGAGAATGAGTCCTTTAAAAGATCCATCTTTGAGGCCCTCGAGCCTAAAGCCATTGAATCCTCCACAGACCATGTAAATCTGCAAGATGACAAGGCAGCTGTTATTCTCAGCCCAAGGATTGAAAATTGTGAAGACAACTCGCCATCATTCTATGTCTCTCTAACCATTCATGATAAAATCCTTCACAACTACATTTTGGACACTGGAGCCAGCCATCATCTAATGCCCAAGGCTATCATGGTTGAGCTAGGTCTGGACATCACCAAGATTTATCATGACCTATCCTCTTTTGACACTAGAAAACTGAAATGTCTGGGATTAATTAAAGACCTAGCCATCACTTTGTCTCAGCTGCCCATGAAAAGTATGATGATGGATATTGTGGTAGCAGATGTAACCCCCAAGTTTAGCATGTTACTTTCTAGAGGTTGGATCAAGAGACTAGGTGGATCATTACAAAATGACCTATCTTATGCTACTGTTCCAGTTTTTAGAGGTGAGACAAAGAGATTATACAAAGAGGCACAGTTGGCTTATGTAATCAGTGATGAAAAGAATCCCACCAATCATCCAATAGATGCTATCAACACTGATTTTGGAGCTTGTATTCTTCATATTGAAGAATTTCAGTTGGCCTCCACACAGTCAAGAAACTAGTTTGCCAGATCGTAGAGGAAGAAATCCCATAGATTTGGGATATGTTTTTTGATGGGGCTTGCTCTAAAGAAGCTGCAGAGGCAGGTGTTGTCCTTGTGTCCCCAACACAGGAATACATTCATTTATCCCTCAAATTAACCTTTCAGGTCACAAACAACATCGCAAAGTATGAAGCATTGATTCTAGGCTTGAGCGTTGCTAAAGAAATGGGTATCAAAGGCTTGAAAGTGTTTGGGGATACAGATCTCATTATTTAGTAGGTAAATAAAACTTTCCAAGCTAAGAATCCAAGGCTGAAGGTGTAAAAATATGAGATGTGGAAGCTTAAGGACTCTTTCAATAATTTCAGTATTTCTTATATTCCAAGAATGAAGAACTAGCTTGCCGACTCCCTTGTTCTCTTTGCTAGCATGTTTATTCCTCCTTTTCCCCCTAAATTGACATATCAAGTTTAGGTCAAATACAGGCCATCTCTGCCTAACAATGTAAAATATTTGAGGGTTTTTGAAGACGATGAGGAAATTAATAGGTTTCTAGAAGTCATTGTGGAATTTTCTGAAACACGCATCAATCAGGAAAACGAAACCATGGAAGAATGCGACCAGTCCAAGCTGAAAAGTGAAATCAGCCAAAGAAGCATCATCTAGCTTCCTAGAAATCACATACCAAAAGGATTGGTACATCTAGAGGTGCTTTTCGATCATAATGACGTGCCCTATAATGTGGCCAAAACAAAGAATAAGTCTGTTGTCTGTAAATATAATATAGGCAACCCAATCCATCCAAAAAACATAAATCTATCCACGCATTTGTCCTCTACCTATAATTTTGAGTATTGAACCCTCATGAAGCAATTCACTGACATTTTTTCCTGGGAATACATTGATATTAAGACCCATGATGCAGACATCATTTAGCATAAGATCCCACTAAAAAGGAACACCATACCTTTTAAGCAAAAATTAAGACATATTAGCCCTCCCTTGTTGCCTTTCATTGAGTGAGAAAAAAAGAAGTTGTTGGGTGCCAAAATCATAGTCCCCCTAAGGTATTCGAAGTGGATAGCTAACCTTCTGGTGGTAAGAAAGAAAAATGGAGAAATCAGGCTCTGTGTCGACTTAAGAAATATGAACAAGTGCTCTAAAAAAGATAACTATCCCTTGCCCAAGATGGAACACTTGTTGCAAAGAGTTTCAGGGGCTAGAGTCATGTCTTCTTTGATGGATTTCCAGGTTACAATTAGATAGATGTACACCCTGAAGATTAGGAAATGACCACCTTCACTACTCCTTGTGGCACTTTCATGTACTCAAAGATACCTTTCGGACTGATGAATGTTGGGGCTACTTTTCAGAGGGCCATGGACATAGCCTTTGAGGGAGAGAAGGAGAAGTTTTTCCTTATTTATCTTCATGACATAACAGTATTTTCTAGCAGCTACAAAGACCATTTACAACATTTAAAGAAGGTCTCCCTAAACAACAAACAATTTGGAATCTCAGTGAACCCAAAGAAGTCACAGTTTTCTCTAGAAGAAGGAAAACTTATGGGACATATTGCTTCTGCTGAAGGTGTGAAGATTGATCCAGCAAGGGTCCTAACCATTCAGACATTGTCCATCCCAAGGTCGAAAAAGGACATCCAATATCTCCTGGGTAAGATTAAATTTGTAAGGAGTTTCATTCCAAACTTTGCAGAGCTAGTAAAGAATATCACTTCCATGCTGAAGAAAGGATCAGAAATAAAATGGACAGCTGCTTCAAGAAGCCCTTTTGAAGCCATCATGCAAGCTATCATGGAAGCTCCCACTCTAAACAGCCCAGATTACACTAAGGGGTTTTTCATCTTCTCTTTTGCATTTTATGATACGCTTGTAGCAGTTTTGTCCCAGAAAAATGATGAAGGCACTGAGCACTCCATGGCCTTTTTCAGCAAAACTCTAAGGGATGATGAATTAAGGTATGAACTTATTGAAAAATAAGCTTATGCTGTCATTAAATATTTTTAAGCATTCAGAATTTATATTTTGCATTCCAAAGTAATTTCATATGTACCTTTAGCATCAGTAAAGGATATCTTAACTTAGCTAGATATTAATCAAAATAGGGCAAAATGGATTTCAAAACTCATATAATTTGACATAGACGTGAAGCTAAATTGCAGCTTGATAGATATAAATTGCATAGGTCTAAATCTAGATAATGAACAAACCAAGGGAATAGCAGAAGAGAAAAAGAAGAATCAGTCTTTGACTAAAAATCTAGCCACATGTGAATGGTATTACAACATAGTTTCATTTTTTGCAAAAGCTAGAAGTCTCTCCAGGGATTAGCTCAAGTCAAGTTCGTGCCATTAAACTCAGATCAACAAAATTATCCATTAATAAAAATCTACTTTATTGGAAAGAACCATCAGGAATCCTCCTGAGGTGTGTAGATAAAGAACAATCTGTAGAGGTCATACACCAGTTCCATTCTAGCATCTGTGGAGAACATCATTATTGGAAAACTACAACTCACAAAATCTTGAGGGCTGAATATTATTGGCCTACTTTGTTCTCTGATGTGTTTTCTTCTGCGAAAGCTTGTGTCAAGTGTCAGAGTTTTGTAGGAAGACAACAGCAAAAATATCTACCCCTAAAGCCAGTACATGTCAATGGTCCCTTCCAGCAGTGGGGTTTAGACTTTATAGGTGAGATCAACCCACATTCCAGTGGCTAGCACAAATTGATTTTAGTAGCCATTGATTATTTCACCAAGTGGATTGAGGCTATACCCACTAAGAATGCCAATCATCAGGTTGTCATAAACTTATTGACTAAGAATATTTTCACTACATTTGGTTGCCCAACCATACTAGTCACTGATAATGCAGTATCTTTTGAGGCAAAAAAAATGATGGACTTGACTGAATCCATCAGAATTCAAGTAGTGCATTCTACCTCTTATTATCCTCAAGGAAATGGCCTAGCAAACTCATCTAACAAAAGTTTGGTAAAGGTAATAAAAATGTTGTTAGAGGACAAATAAAAGAGCGGGATTCCAGGTTAAAGTTTGCACTATGGGCTAATAGAGTTACCATCAAAAATTCCATAGGTAATTCTCCATTCAAACTGGTTTTATGGTGTTGATGTTATTTTCCCCATATAGCTCATTCTCCCTATGACTAAGTTCTTGTAAGAAGAACAAGGTGGAGAGAATGATATGTTAAGAAGAATGAATAACCTGGTTGAACTACATCAGATAAGAGAATATCTAGTTGAGAAATCAAAGGCTCATCAAAAGGAAATCAAAGAAACTTTGACAGGAATGCAAAAGTGGACAATTTCCAAGTTGGCGATTGGGTGCTTAAATGGGATGCATTTCAGGAAAAGAGAGGTAATCATGGAAAGTTTGACTCCTTGTGGACAGGTCCTTTTGTCATCACTCAAGTTCAGCACAACAGTACATTCATTCTGCATAATCTGGAAGGGCAAGATACTTTTGGTAGCGCAATAAATGGGCAGTTCTTCAAACTCTATTTCATTTAAGGCCTTAGAGCCTTGGTATTCTAAATATGTTTTTCTTTTAGTTTTTATGTTTATGCTAAAAAGACTCCATGCCCAATGGAACACTAGAACGAAGATTTAATTTTTGTTTTACAGCAAAGGCATTGATCTGAGATTCTTGAAACCTCAGAGGGAGGATTTCATCACCAGAAGGAGCCAATGTTAGCTTCGTTGACAAAATCTCCAAAATTGGATCCATATATGTCCTAATGGTCTCCACCTTCGCTTAAAAGCATGTTAATGGATCCATTAATCCACTTCACATTTTCAATTTTGGCTCAAAGACATTCTAATGATCAAAATCGGCACAAGAGGAAAGCCCTTGGAAGGGAAAAATGCACTATCAGGAGGCTCAAAACACTCTAAAACCATGAAGAAGCATTACCGTAGGCTCAAACAAGTAATTGCACAGTAGCCACTAGATCTGGCTGATCAACAGCCCAGATTTAAGTGACAAATATTATATCGGTCGGGAAGAGGGAATAGTTTAAGCGCAGGCTCATGACACCGTCGATCAGCGATTGCCAATGATCGGATCGGTGGGTCGCATCGGTGGAGAACAATGCTTGATTATATATATATATATATATATATATATATATATATATATATATATATATATATATATATATATATATATATATATATATATATATATATAGATATAAAGGCGCCCGAGCATTGAGAAATCATCGATTGTGATCAGATCGCATTGTTGTATCACATCGGCTATATACCAAGGAATGGGGCCTATGTGCATACATGCAGGCGACCCGAAGAGCCGAACCCGATGGCATTCTAGCTGGAAATTTATATATTTTGGGATCCATGCTTAATCCATTTCAAATGAATTTTGGTATATTTTCGTTATATAACAAAAATTACAAAGGGAGCTTGGCACTGTCGATAGCGATAAGGCCCAGACCTGAAAGAGTCCAGGAAGTGAAATATATGAAATCTAAGATCTGCAAGAGGGTCGTTTTCAATGTATTTCATCTATTTCCATGGTTTAATGAAATACATAGGACAGGGTCGAGTGTGACTTGCGATAACGTTGAGGGCAGATCCGATGGGTAAATAAACCGTGTTGAAGACCTTTCAAGTCCAAAAAGGAGAGGGAACAGTGGGATTTCACTGTATGGTTGTGCTTTCTGTTGATAACAGAAACTGTCCCAGTTTGTAGTTGAAAGAGAAAACAAAGCCACAAAGACCCTTTCCACTACCCAATAGAGGCCGGGGGACAAGGACAGAGGCGGGGAAGCATCAATAGACAGCATAGCACATCCATAGAACAAAAAGAATGATCATGGAGCTGTCTAGCACAGGAGAACTCCTAGACAGTGCAACAAACAGCCACCCCAACAAATGTTATGGAATATCTCTGGCACAGGATAACTCCCAAACAGAACAACAGACTATCCAAAATATCTGAAAGCTGCTATTCCTCTGTTAGAAGGAGGAAAAACTGCCAAGCCATGCTTGTCTAAAGGGCATCAAATCAGTTAAACAATGCATATCAGGTAGATTTAGATTACGAGCCTTCTAGAGAGCTCAGGAGCATTGTAAACAGGCTATAAGTAGTTGTTAGTGAGATGTAATGAGGGTTTAACTTCTGGAGATTATTGCTCCTATATTATCTCAAAGCTCTTCATCTTCATTCTATAAATACAAGCTTCTTTTGCGATAATCTATTCAACACGCATTCTCTTTGCTGTTCTATGCTTGCTCTTGAACAATTTGTTCATGTTTCCTTTATGTTTAAGGCCAAATAATTGTCATCTTATCTCTGCTTTAATAGCTTATAATTGCAAGATTCTTTGCGGCTTTTAGCTAACCATTCATATGTGGTCATATATGCATCTACAAATATAGTCAGTATTCTCTTTAGTGCCTATATCTAGTCATTCATTTATGTTTATATATGCAATCCGCTGATACAATTACTATTCTCCATATATCCATTAAATCTATAAAATATTGAGCATTAGTGGTTTAAAGCTTTGTGTTGTTGAGAGTGTTCATGCATGCCTTGAGTGGGAATAGAGTTGAAATGGTCATCTAACTTGATCCAAACCATCATCCATTCCAATAGTTTTGAGAACAATATTGAAGATTATATTTTACCAAGCATCTTTGCGCTAAGACCTAGGAGAGTTTCCTACAGTGTTAAGAGGACCAAAAGCTCCTCACTGGGAGGATTCATCTAGGTGGCTCCAGACACATGCAGAGGTCTAAGAGGACTCAAGAAGGGTCAAAAATCAAAGTCTTTGGATTATGCTCAAACCAGGTTCATGTTAAATATCTCGTCGTCATGATTGTGGTGGTGTGAACAGTTTGTCAATCCGAGTCCATATGAGGAAGATAGATGCAGTGAAAGTTTTGGTTGACTTTTGCTAACTGGCCAAGCTTAATGGAGACACAATTTGGATGTTTTCTGGTGGATAGAATCCAGCCAACTCCAGCTGAATTCTGGGAAAAATTGTAGCCTTGTTAAATTGACTCCTTCAGTCAATATTCGAGAATTTTCAAATTCACATGGTTATATATATATATAAAGGAGGCGGTGGGCCACCACCCCCACCACCCAACACCCCTCCATATAACATACGTTAATGAGGAGGGCGGCGGGGATTGAACCTTCTCGGCCCATGCGGGCCGGTCCCCACTGGGCGGCCTCATGAATGAACCCATGAAACGTACCATATACCATGTACAATCCACGGTACACCACAACAACCAAACATGAAAATTGTAATGCAACCAAACATCAAACGGGCCCAAAATGAATTGTGGAGGTAAGGGGCAGGCCGACCAATGCGGATCTGACCCCAAAAACATGCGGTTTTAGAAAAAACTATAATGTGTTAAAATGGGAGTGGCAAGCATCAACCACACAACCCCTCCTTAACTAACTCATATTTTTTTACCACTGCCCCAAAACCGCATTCTTCTTTAATATGCCACAAAAACTTATATAAACTTTCATTTCATTAGTGTACCCAGGCATGGAGGAACTAGGAGCGTGCACGATAATCAAGGTAGGATTTTTTTAATTAATTTATTGTAGGTGGAACCATGATTGAGCGAAATTTCCAAGAGGGTGAAATTTTTGCAGTGTCCAAATTGGACAAACTTTGTGTCGATCTTACACCTCTTGGCGATAGGAACCCGATGGCGTAGTCATTTTCCTGAGCTGAGTGATAGATTTGCAGAGGACTTGGGTGATGGAAGCTTTGATGAAGCTAAGGGGAATCTAAAAGGTTCCTTGAGCTCCAGATTTCCACTTTCTCAGAATTCAAAAATTTGACAGTCGAATTTTCACTATTCGATGCCACAAATCTAATGGAATGTTTAGATTTTCCATTTGCTCATTCTACTTTTCAACCACTTTTCTAAATGGAGTGCAGGTGTCAAAATTCGATGTGCGAGTATTCATTCTATGAGATTCGATGCAGTGAGATTTATGGTACGACCAACTTCAGCAGTTTGAAATCCTTTTCTTGAAATGGCCTTTCAATGTGAGGTATATGCAGTGTTTTCATGTACTTCTTTTGCTATGTATTGTGATGCATAGATCCATGTTTGATATTTGATGTGGGATCTTGTTGTCTTACTTTTTTGATGATTCCTACTTGATTTCATGCGGAATCATCTGTGTGATGTACTTGTTTTCATGATTCGTCATGTTTCATTCCATATCCCTTTGTCATCATGCCAATGAGATACTCATGTGTTGCCATGCATATTTGCATTGAGATCCGTTTTATGCCATGTTGGAAGGATGTTCATTATCATCATGCATGAGCTTGTGTCATACTGATAGGATTCCTTTTGACTGAGAGTTGCTGTACCAGAACATCTCTTGGAGCCACTCCTACATGAGGAAATTTTCCTTGTATGGTAGTGACATCACCTCTTATGTACATCATCAGTATTGACAACACTTAATGTAGTGGCCTACACCATCTTGACACTGGGGCCCAGTGACATAGTCCCTCCTAGATGAACTCAATTATCAACATATTGAGTTTATGTTGCGGATGATTGTCATGTTCCTCTTCTTTAAAGCATACAAATTTATTAATTATGTTCTTTTAAAAATGCAATTTAACGCATCATGAAACTAAAAGGTCTTGGAAGGGTCATTTGTCACACTCGGACCCGGATGGCTTAGGAACGGAAAATTTCCCTACTATTGTAGCGTACGTTGTGCTTTCATTTCCATTTTCATATACGATTATCAATCAACATGATTTCTTCTATGATTTTATGGTCTCCATAAATTTATATTGATGAAAATGAATTCCCAATGCTTCCTATCTCACGTCATCAATTTCATGTTTTTATTTTTCGGATTTTAGGATAACTAGCACAACCACATTAAAAGCATTAATGTGGTTGATATAGGATGAAGGTTTCATTTCTATATACAATTTATAAATATACCATTTGTATCTACCAAAAAGCACTATTTCAATTAAAATATTATTATTATCATTATAATTAATTATTATAGCTATTTAATATTAAATGTTATTTATTATTATTTAATTTGCAATTATGTAATATAAATATGAACCCTAGGAATATGAACACTTAGATTAATAAACCCAATGGATTGATATTATAAAACCAAGATAATAGTAAACCCAAGGGAAAAATATTAACTAAAAGGATTATTACTAAAAAGCCTATGGTTTACATACATTGAATTTATAATATTAGTCCCTTGGGTTTAGTAATATTAGTCCCTTAGGTTTATAATATCTTGGGCTTGTAGTATTAACCCTTGGGTTTATTATTCCCTTGGATATGTCCATGATTCATCCATGCTTGACCATGGTTGGCTATGATTGATTAGGATTAGCCATGATTTATATTGTAAACCCAAGGGAATAATAAATCGAGAGGATTAATACTAAAACCCAAAGAGTAACATACCTCTTTTCACACCATATTAGAAACCACATACTACTGGCAGATGCCTCCTAGATGAAGTATTAAAATGCACATATGGTGTTTTTTTTCACTAAATTTAACTTGAAATAAGTTTAGATGTAACAAAATTCACATGCATTCATATATAATTACCTCATAACAAGTTAACACCAGAATTTATACCCATGCACACATCACATCACAAAGGAAGAAGCAATCGTGATCATTCAATATCCTGCAATTTGAGTTTCCTTTCCTTGAGGATTTAATACCAACATTACTGCAGATAATGTTATCGATACATCTTAACTAGCTTGGCCATATCAATTTCATATTCAAATTGCCATAGTAAAAGTAACACTGACATATAACTTATGCAATACGATAAAATAACTGAAATGGGCCTTAATGTAAGAAATTTATCTGATGATGCATAATGCAAAGATCAAATACCTTGAACCAGAGGCTCTACCATTCCAAACCAAAATCATTCATCAATCTAAATCAACAATCCTATTGCTACAGTTGCATGTAATTTTAACATGGGTATCTTAGGGATTATGAAAAATTAGTCAAAAGAGCGGCATTGGATGCATAACAAAAATAACCTGCACCAAAGTTTATACAGTTGATTATTCACTACCATAACAAGTTGCATAACAACTCGAGCATGATTATTCACTACCTTAGTAAGACAGGATAAAATCAATACCACATAAGATCCACATATTATGTTTCTAGAATTACTTGGATGTGTCTTAATTATCACATGCACTCATAAAATCATCTCTTAATGCCATCCACTCATGTATGATAGTCACATGCAATCCATTTAAACATTTTCATAGCAACGGAAACTCAAGCAAAGCCTCTCTTATGCTAAAGGAATTTAGAACGTAGAGGGTTAGAAACAAACATACATACCAACCCACACAAATGAATCCAGTTAGATCGAAGGAGGGAACAACACTTGGAAAATGGATAACCACCACCCAACCTAAAACTAACTCTTCCAGTTCACCCCCAACTCGAGGTTCTTGCCATGGATCAACTGCCTAATCTTGATCTATGCAATGGGTATTTAATACCCTGTTTCATGATATGGTTTCCATTATCAGCGTCGCGCTTTTATGCATCTATTTTTATCCATCTTCCTAGGCTTATCTAAGAAAATCTCACCTTTCTCTCCCGCAAACATTTTATGTTTTTCTCAATGGATATTTATGCAGCTTATCTAGAAATAAATCTAGAAGCTTTATCATGAAATAATTATCCCATCCCATTCACCAATGGAATTTGGCAAGAATATCATCTCTTAGCGTCTCACTTTTCCAAGTGATTAATTAATTAATTTATTTCATAAAGTATTTACTTTTCATATTACACATCAGACCTAGCTTTTCTCAGCTTAGGTTTGCAAAGTTTGACACACAAGGGAGGGGTGTTACATAACGGGATTATGAATCAAAGGGAAGAATATTAAACAAAAGGGACAAATATTAAAATACCAAGGCATATAAAGCCTAAGATAAATATCATAAACACATATTTCACCATGGTTTATTTTCATATTGAGACAATTCTTATCATAATGCGATGCTCGACCATGGTTGACCATGGTTGATTTACATATTGAGACAATCTTTTGTCATAATTCGACGTTATACCATGGTTGACCATGGTTGATTTTCATATCGAGACAATCTTTCAGAATACAATGTTCGAGGATGGAAACCCTCAAATATTTTCATATCAAGCCAATTTTTATCACAATGCAACATTCAAGGCCATGGTTGATTTCCATATCAAGACAATCTTTGTCACAATGTGACGTTTGACAATGGTTGACCATGGTTGGTTTTCACATCGAGGCAATATTTGTCACAATGCTATGTTAGACCATGGTTTTCCATGTTTAATTATACAAAACATTATTGACCATGATTGTTCATGATTGTCCATGACTTTCATATGGAGACAATTTTCATCATAATGCGATATTTGACCATGGTTTACCATGACTATCCATGATTGACCATGATTGTTATTATAAACAGAAAGGAATAATAAACCTAAGGGATTAATATTATAAACCCAAGGGATTAATACTAAAACCCCACGGGATTATGAACCCAAGTGGATAATATTAAACCCAAGGGACAAATATTATAAACCCAAGGTATGTAAACGCTAAGATAAATATTATAAACAGATGGTTTACCATGGTTGATTTTCATATTGAGAAAATTCTTCTAACAATGCGACATTAGACCAGGGTTGACCATGGTTGATTTACATATTGAGACAATATTTGTCACAATGCAATGTTAGACCATGTTGACCATGGTTGATTTTCATATTGGGACAACCTTTGTCACAATGCAACATTAGACCATGGTTGACCATGGTTGATTTTCATATCGAGACAATCATTTTCATAATGCGATGTTATACCACGATTGACCATGGTTGATTTTCACATCAAGACAATCTTTGTTATAATGTGACATTCGGCCATGTTTGATCATGATTTTCTATGATTTTCCATGATTTTCATAAAGAGACAATTTTTGTCACAATGCAACACTTGACCATGGATGACCATGGTTGACCATGGCTGGCTATGATTGATGATGATTAACCATGATTGATATTATAAAATCAATGGATTAATATTATAAACGCTAAATTATACATGGTTGACCATGGCTGACCATGGTTGACCATAGTTGAGATTTTTTGATTCTATAAAACATGGTTGATCATGATCAACCATGGCTGACCATGGTTGACCTTGATTGTCTATGATTTTCCATGATTTTCATATTGAGACATTTTTTGTCATATTGCGACATTCGAGACCATGGTTGATTTACATATTGAGACAATCTTTGTCACAAAGAAACATTGGACCATGGTTGACCATGGATGACCATGGTTTATTTTCATATCAACCCAATATTTCTCTCAGTATGAAATAAACCCAAGGGATTAATAGTAAAACCCAAAGTGATTATGAATCAAAGGGAATAATATCAAACCCAAGGGACAAATATTAAAAACCCAAGGCATATAAACCCTAAGATAAATATTAGAAACACATGGTTGACCATGGTTGATTTTCTTATTGAGAAAATTCTTATCACATTGTGATGTTATACCATGGTTAACCATGGTTGATTTACATATCGAGACAATCTTTGTCATAGTGTGACGTTAGACCATGGTTGACCATGGTTGATTTTCATATGAAGACAATGTTTGTCATAATGCAATGTTTAACGATGGAATCCCTGGTATATTTTCATATGGATATAATTTTTGTCACAATGCAATAGTCAAGACCATGGTTTATTTACATATCGAGACAATATTTCTCACAATATGATGTTTGAGCATGGTTGACCATGGTTGACAATGATTTATTTTCATATTGAGACAATATTTGTCACAATGTGACATTTGACCATGGTTGGCCAAGATTATCCATGGTTGGCCATGTTTCATTCTATAAAACATGGCTGACTGTGATCAACCATGGTTGATCATGTTTGACCATGTTGAAAACAAAAACAAGAAATGCTAAAAATAGAAGTGCTAAATTTAGCACTGCTATAAATATCATTTCGGGATACCTTCCTATTTTAGTCAGTCCTTGAATAAAATAGAGAAGTAAAAATTCGAATTTGATCTTAGCAGCTATTTGTAAAATAATTAATTAACTCATCTTGAGTTAATGAGTTGTAGAAAATGTTGGAAATAATACTGAGAGGGGGGGGGGTGAATCAGTATTATCAGATCAATCAAACTTTTCAATTTCATACTGAGAAACATATACGTTACTTCAATTAAGTGAACCCGCGTGTACACGCTACTGTGCCTAATGAAACTCGCGTATATCCAGAGATCTTATAATTCAGTTAGCTTAATCTTCAGTAAATGCATTAGATCATTACTAAGCATATTAACAGTAAACAGGTGCAGAATAACAGAACAGAACATCACACAAGAGCCACACACATGAACACAAAGATATAAGGTGGAAACCCAATGTGGGTGAAAACCACCTGCTGCAAGTCATCTCAATCTTCTTCTTAATAAGAAAATCCTTTTACAATATTTGTACTGGTGCAGTCTTATACCAGTACGGGAGCTACAACCCCCTTTGCTCTTGTACTAGCCAATCCATTTACTAGTACGCGGGCTGCTACCTGGTACAATGCTCCAAAGATCTCCTTTAGCTTTTGTACTAGCTTAGATACTAGTACGTAGGTGCTTGCCTACAATCTTCTCACCTCCAGGTACCACGTTTCATCAATTTTCAGACTGGATACACTGAAGCACAACACATAATCTGTAAGGCCACTTTTCATCCAATTTTCATACTGGACCCATAACTATCATTGAAGCTCAAAACAATCATCAAACTCTGAATCACTGAAACCCTGTTAACAACAGTCACCAGAACACAGAGCAGACACAGAACTCTGTAATAACCATCAGATCCATCTGCAACTTCAAATATCAAGCTTTACAATGTATACGCTACTTCGATGAATCAAACCCGCGTGTATACACGCTTTTTCCAAAGACAACCCGCGTACAGATCTAAAAATAATTTCTCATAACTTGCAGCTGTACCAGACATCAGTCATACTTATAATACTTATAGAACAATACATGCGTCAGTATGTAGATCTAGAATAAGCATCATAAAGATAGTTCATTTCAAACCATTTGATCCCGATCTCTCCTTAGATCTAGTTCTCCATCAACCGGTGAGATCTCTCCTTAGCTCAGATCAAGCAATGCATCATCAACCCATAACCCTGCATACTGGATCTAATGCTTCATCAGATATTCAAGACTTTTCAGATACACTTTGCCTAATGATTTCCTTCTCCTTATATAGCCTTAGGCCTTGTTCAATACCAAGGGCCACAACCATAGAAATCCAATACCATCAACTTTAAAACAAGGGATCAACACGTCCGTCGAGACACCAAGGTCCAAAACCATAGGCACAACTTCCAAGGACTAACCGCCATGGACCAAAATGAGTTTTCCACATACACGCGCTTTTAATGAAGCCAACCTGCGTGTACACGCGACTTGGGCTTAACGAACCTGCGTGTATGAACTTTCTCTTCTTCTTATAGTCTGATCATCAATTCCTTGCTGCTGTCCTTCTGCACTATGATTTCTCATCAGTGTGGTTTGCCATCAAGGACAACACTTATCTCATAATGCCAACAATCTCCCCCTTTGGACTTGATGGCAAAGCTAACTTGTCACACTTAGAACTATCATCTGATTCCTTTGAGCTGTCCTCCATCAGTCACATCTGATATCTCTTCTGAAGATTCATCATCTGATTCCTTTGAGCTGTCCTCCATCAGTCACATCTGATATCTCTTCTGAAGATTCTCGATGGCAAAGCTAACTTGTCACACTTAGAACTATCATCTGATTCCTTTGAGCTGTCCTCCATCAGTCACATCTGATATCTCTTCTGAAGATTCATCCAGTTATACATAAGTGAGATATTCTTCTATGAGAGGGTTGCCATCAAGTACAACACATGCATCATAATGCCAACAATCTCCCCCTTTGGACTTGATGGCAACAACACCAAATCACTCTCCCCCTTTGACATCAAGGGCAAAGGGTGGACCAAGATATTCTCTTCCTTTGCTGAATCATTCCACTGTCCATACTCCCCCTGAGTACCTGCTGAAATCTCTGAATAATCTCCCCCTTTGTATATGCCAAGGTGTACCAATCTGTCCATGCTCCCTCTGAGTACATGCTGAATCTCTGTGCCGCTGAAGTGTGCTGTTCATGCTCTTCCTGACTGTAGGCAAGATCTACAAAAGATGTTCTTCAAGAAGAACATGACTCTATACATCATAAAAGACCTTCCTATCACCAAAGACTCATACATTCATCCATCTCTCAACTAAGTGAGGATATACAAACATTGACTCATCCACCCAACCAAGTGGGAATACATCAAAAGTTTACATATGACAACCAATCATATTGCATCAATCATCCCAGGCATAGTGGGGAAACCAAAATAGGTCGTTACATGACCTTGACACCATGAAAGAGATACCACAAAAGAGATATATGACATAGAGACGAAATAACCAGACCAAGACTTATGAAAGTCACCAGCAGCATCTGATAATCACCATTTAGATCAGTAACCAAGAGATCCTTCTGTTCTCCTTTCGCCTTTGTTTCTCCTGAAATCAACACCAAATGTGAACTAGAACCAAAAGCTTTAAGATAATGCCAACAATGCATCATTGGAAGATTATCTGCTCCCCCTGAACCTGTGCCAGATGATCTCTGTCAGACCTATATCAGACTTTCTGCAACCAACATCTGTCCCTGCTGATTTCCTTCAAATCTCCATATACGCGTCTGTATACACATAAACAGGCGTATATACGCAGATATCCCTTACGCAACACGCGTACACCATATACGCGACTATCCCCTTGTAAAACGGCGTATGCACGCGGATATCCTTTAAACAACACGCGTACACAAATTTCCATATCAGCAACCTGTAAATGTCCTGTAGAGAATAGGTCATCAACCTATAACAAGGTATGTCTGCATCAATTCATCCCTTTGAACAAAATTCAGAGTCATTCACATTGTATCATGTGTGAAACCACCATAGCCATTTCATCAAGCTCTACATGATCCAAGTATCATTACTTGGGAACATCTGCATCAGTTAACATATGTAAGTATAAACCTATTATCATATAGATAAGAACTCATCACCATGTCTCCAATAAAGTGACTTTGAGGAGTCATCCATGAATCAGCACTATGTATCTTGAGCTCAAACTCTTTTGACAAAGCTTCTTGATATCATCATCAGCAACAATCTTTATCCACATGAGTGCCTGCATCATAACTGTATGATCTTTATGCATATGACAACAGCAGTATATAAGTGACTCATCATCAAGTGAGGAAGATGTGTATTCAAGCTTTGTACTTCTCCTTGTCCTTATGAAGATCACCATGTAAGCACCATATATGCATCATCAAGGAATCAACCATAAATCTGATCTGATCATCAACTATGTAACCCCAAGAATCATATGTGATTTTATCATAGACAACTCACAACCACATCATAGCAAGATATATCATTTAGCCATATAAGAATCATCACCAAGGACTATTAACCATAACGCCAACAATGAATTATTAAAGGCATATGCTCCCCCTCAACCTGTGCCATCTGTTAGATCTGATCATGCATATATCAGCAATAAGCATCAAAACATCTTCATCCTCAAGTTAGGATCAAAACACTTCTAGACCTCATACAAGTAACAAAACATTTCCACACATCCTCAGCAGACTGTAGCTATTAACCAATAGAGCAAATAATGGACTGAATCATATCAGATCCCTTTTCTGAGCCTGTCCCCACTGCTTTTCCTCAGACTGACATATACGCGACTTTGCAGTGTCTAACTCGCGTATATACGCGACTTCCCTTTAAGGAACTTGCGTATGAGATTCAGGACACTGAAGGTTTACACTTTCAGCTCCCCCTGAGTCTGATATGTCTGTGCTGTGCTGTGTCTCAGTACATTGTGCTGACTATACTTCCTTCTTCCTCCATATCTTCAAGTGTGATGAGGTTTTCTCCTTTCGGTGTGATGTCCATCCTTTGTTCCTGCATTCCTTTGCTATATGTCCAAGCTTGTTACATGCATAACATCTAACATGTTTCACGTTCCTTCTGTAGCAATCAGCAGCTTTGTGACCATACATATTGCAAGTAAAGCAATATCCATTAAAGTACCTTGATTGAGATGACCTGTCCGCATAATAGTCTTGAACTCTTCTTCTTCTACATCTAGCTGCAACATGTCCAAGATTATGACATACATAACATTAAACATTATTCATAGGAGGAGTAAAAGATTTTCTTTGAAGATTTTCTTTCCTTGGTTGATGATGAGATTGACCTTTCATCTCCTTGTTGATCATTTTAGATTTCTCTTTCGAGTTCCTTGCCTCACCTTGTGAACTAGATTCACCTTCAACAGATTCATGAAAACCAAGACCAGTCTTGATAGCAGGAGACCTTTGACTATTAAGAATATCATCCAAGGCTTTAGTACTATCTTGAAATCTCAAAAGTTTATCCTTTTCTTCTAATTTACCTTTCAAGATATTTACCTCAACTTGAAGTTGTTCCTCCTTTTCTAGACATTGTTTCTTCATGTCTTCTCCATCTTTCCTTCCTTCTTCCAACTGATGCCTTAGTTTGAGAATCTCCTTTTCTTGTTCTTCATTCAGATCCTGCTGCATTTGACGAACTCGGAAGGCACATTCTAGTTGAGATTTTAAGCTGGTGACTTCGTTTTCTTGTTTTGCAGTAGCTTGGAGTAGATCAGTATTCTGCTTCTTTGATTCTTCAAGATCTCCTTTTAGTGAGAGGATTGTAGCTTCAAGATTTTCATAGTAGCTGGATCTATCTTTGAGTTTCTTGATGGTTGTGTTTCTGTCATTGACTTCATTTCTTAGAGAAGTTGCTTCAACCTGCAACTTTTGATATTTCTCCTTGAATAACTCTCGTTGAGCCTTAGCAGTATCATCCTTTATGTTCAGAAGATCTTCTTGAGTTCTAATTTTGCTTCTTAGTCTTCTAAATTCTGCTTCTATCTCATTTCCTTCTTGTTCACCCATAAGAGCAAGTTCAGTAGTTTCACTATCACTTCCATCTGTCTCACAAGGAAATATGGCTGGAACATCAGAGGATAACACATTCATACCTGATAATGATTCTGAATCTGAAGAGCTTCTTATACCTAATCCCCAATCGACTCTCCCACTGTCATAGATCTTCTGAGATGTCTTCTTCTTCTTATGAGCTTTCTTTTTAAGCTTCTTTCCCATTGTTCCACGGATCTCCTTCAAGCGATCAAGCTTCTACCAAAGGACCTGCTCTGATACCAATTGTTGGAAATAATACTGAGAGGGGGGGGGTGAATCAGTATTATTAGATCAATCAAACTTTTCAATTTCATACTCAGAAACATATACGCTACTTCAATTAAGTGAACCCGCGTGTACACGCTACTGTGTCTAATGAAACTCGCGTATATCCAGAGATCTTATAATTCAGTTAGCTTAATCTTTAGTAAATGCATCAGATCATTATTAAGCATATTAACAGTAAACAGGTGCAGAATAACAGAACAGAACATCACACAAGAGCCACACACATGAACACAAAGATATAAGGTGGAAACCCAATGTGGGTGAAAACCACCTGTTGCAAGTCATCTCAATCTTCTTCTTAATAAGAAAATCCTTTTACAATATTTGTACTGGTGCAGTCTTATACCAGTACGGGAGCTACAACCCCCTTTGCTCTTGTACTAGCCAATCCATTTACTAGTATGCAGGCTGCTACCTGCTACAATGCTCCAAAGATCTCCTTTAGCTTTTGTACTAGCTTAGATACTAGTACGTAGGTGCTTGCCTACAATCTTCTCACCTCCAGGTACCACGTTTCATCAATTTTCAGACTGGATACACTGAAGCACAACACATAATCTGTAAGGCCACTTTTCATCCAATTTTCATACTGGACCCATAACTATCATTGAAGCTCAAAACAATCATCAAACTCTGAATCACTGAAACCCTGTTAACAACAGTCACCAGAACACAGAGCAGACACAGAACTCTGTAATAACCATCAGATCCATCTGCAACTTCAAATATCAAGCTTTACAATGTATACGCTACTTCGATGAATCAAACCCGCGTGTATACGCGCTTTTTCCAAAGACAACCCGCGTACAGATCTAAAAATAATTTCTCATAACTTGCAGCTGTACCAGACATCAGTCATACTTATAATACTTATAGAACAATACATGCGTCAGTATGTAGATCTAGAATAAGCATCATAAAGATAGTTCATTTC
This sequence comes from Pinus tabuliformis, assembly GCA_031772625.1. NCBI lineage: Eukaryota > Viridiplantae > Streptophyta > Pinopsida > Pinales > Pinaceae > Pinus > Pinus tabuliformis. The sequence goes on along the minus strand of CM062814.1, from coordinate 265,418,713 downwards.
AAACCATTTGATCCCGATCTCTCCTTAGATCTAGTTCTCCATCAACCGGTGAGATCTCTCCTTAGCTCAGATCAAGCAATGCATCATCAACCCATAACCCTGCATACTGGATCTAATGCTTCATCAGATATTCAAGACTTTACACTTTGCCTAATGATTTCCTTCTCCTTATATAGCCTTAGGCCTTGTTCAATACCAAGGGCCACAACCATAGAAATCCAATACCATCAACTTTAAAACAAGGGATGAACACGTCCGTCGAGACACCAAGGTCCAAAACCATAGGCACAACTTCCAAGGACTAACCGCCATGGACCAAAATGAGTTTTCCACATACACGCGCTTTTAATGAAGCCAACCTGTGTGTACACGCGACTTGGGCTTAACGAACCTGCGTGTATGAACTTTCTCTTCTTCTTATAGTCTGATCATCAATTCCTTGCTGCTGTCCTTCTGCACTATGATTTCTCATCAGTGTGGTTTGCCATCAAGGACAACACTTATCTCATAATGCCAACAGAAAAGAAAACATGAAGTGTATGTGGGGACATGCAAGAGTTTCTCCATTTATTGAGGAATTTATCCATGAGTTAAAGAGATAAGGATGAGTTGTAATATTGATTTGTAATTAGTTGGGTCAGTTAATTGTGTCAAGTCTAGTTAGATTATTTCAAATAGTTTGTTGAACTAATTGTGAGTTTAATTAGTTAATGCATGCATGCATGTAACTGATGCACTTCAGATAACTAAATATTCTATCATAAATAACTCATGCATGTCAATTCAGATAGAGACCCAGTTGAGATCAAATGGAGGGACAATGTACTATCAATTGTAGGAATATGCCATTGTGAATATCTCTTGCATGCAGAAGGAATTCATTCCTTGGAGATTGCGTAGTTACTTCTTTAGTTTAGTGATTCTATGATGAGGCCAATCACACAGGTGGCATCATTGGACCCCAAGAGAAAATGCGCAATGAAATAGGAGGCTTAGAGGGCTGAGGGAAGGAATATCTAGTTTCCATTCAGTCTATGAGCTGTATTGTTTGATTGAAGAGAGAGCAGGATAGCTTGAGTGATGCAACCCTAAGGCTGCACAATCAATATAACTTATCGGGACTTAACTTTCCCTTATTAAGGACCCTTTAAAGTTCTATGCCACATATATGCATCGGAAGTTTTTTATAGGCATCTAGCCTTAAAACATCCAAATGGATAAAAAATTATCCATGCAATCGCCCCTTACCATTGATTTATCATAATATTGAGATCGTAGACCATCGCAGTTCATATATATCAGGATATATGAATACACGGAAACACAATGAAACCACACAAAAACATTGATTTTTTTCCCATCAGTGTGCTTATCATACGCTGAAGTCAACGCACCTAGCATTTGTGACCATTGATCTAGAGCAATGAGATCTGTCGGTCCAAATCAAATTGCCTGATCAGCGATCAACAGTCCTATTGGTTTGCAATATCGGCACTATTCCTTGGTATAGGTCCAATGCAATTATCACTAATCGCTATCGGCGATCTCCATACACCACTTAACACCTTATGTATCTGAAGTGTCGATGCGATATGTTAGGAATCACATATCGCCGAGGTTTGGGTACAGGCCTATGCACTGCGTCGATCCAATTTAGCGATGCAATATTTATAGAATTACCTGGACCCGATAAGTCCCAAAAGTGGCATCTATATTATTTCAAATCCGGTTTGTTGATCCTGCTAAGTGTTTTGCTCCATTTTCTCTTTGTAAAGGCTTTCGGCGATGCGACAAGGCAATACATAGGGCCGATGCAATTTTGGGTTTCTATGAACCCGATAACACTAAAACTTCCATCTATAATTATTTGAAGTCTGGATGCTTCAATTTGACTATGGCTTTCGCAATACTTAGTTTATTTTGGATTTCTTTCTTCAGAAGCCACAACAATGGAATGCTCTCGCCCAATCCTTTAACACTTAGTCTCCATTAAAAAGCTTGGAAAACCACAAGCTGGCATCAATGTTATCCTAACATATATAAAAACAAGCATTTAAGGTCTCCACGCCCAGTTATTCAATTACGCGTTCGACACTGGTTTTATTCACAGTAAACAACTAACAGAGCTTTTCCCTTCGACTTGATCACACAGGTAAAGTCCTCTGTCTCAAAAGAAATGAACTCAATCACACAGTACTATCACTCCAATCAATTCTCTGTAAATATGAATACAAAACCATATTTTTGGGATATCTGCCCTCCATGGCCCGATTAATCTAAATTGCGGCCTTTTTCCTCCTATGCTACCCATAGGCTTACAAATACCTCATGCCTCCTCTCCCTCTCTATCTCTCCTCTCACTCTCCTTTCAAAAAACAAAGGAAATTGCATATATGCTAAGTTAACCATCTCCTCCACAATTGGAGGAATAAATTATACATTTAGAATTCAAGTTCGATCCTAATCTAAACAAACTAGACTACATGGTTTTATGTCCACATAGGGAGGATCATTTGCCATTTTATTCCCAATTCTATTCAGAATTAGGCCACCCTTAACTACTTACATTTATTTGAAATTAATACAAATTTAAAAACCATGTCTTCCTTCGAAATTGTATTAGCCACAACATGTGACCACTCCATCACATTGTTGGCCAGACCTAGATGCTCTTCCATCAAACTCCTAAGGTTTAAATTAATCATCATCTCTTGATCATGTACTTCTGATATGTGTCCTCCTGAATCCCATACTCGGTTTGGTATTTTGTCCTTGGTTACTCTTGTTGTTGTTTATCCTACGGGTCTCCCTCCTTTCTGCTATAATGCCCGATTTTTTATACTCTCACTGTCTTTTGCTATCCTTCTCACATATTTTACCGTTGTCTTGCTCATCTTAATTCGCAGTTTTCCTGTTCCTTCACCTGTACTATCGTTTCCAGCCAATCTTCCTTTATTCATTTGTCGTGTGTTTTTTTTATTGGAATGTTGTTGTATTAGTCTCCCTAACTCAGCCAATTCTTTGTCCACTTCACTTCTCATGTGTTGAACACTATTCTCCTGCATATGATTCTGTTCTTGAGTAGGAACATCATAATTCCCATGCCAATGATTTTCTATATACATTTATGAAATGTCATCTTCAGCCTCTTCTTTATTAATAAATCCCTATAGTATAATATAATTCTATTACTACCACCACTTGAATTCATTTCTAATTCAACACTCTCATACTGTAGATTCAACATCATTCAATCTTTTTGAAACATTCTTATCTCATTCTCCTTTACTTTGATCTGATCTTCAAAATTAACTTCTAAGTTCAGATTGACTTCACATTGCCTTCTTCCTGCATATAAATCTTCATCAAAATTAATCAATTCAATAAACACAAATGCTTTACCTTGCTTCCTCATTATGCCAACACTTCTGACAACTTCTTCTCCATATTTGTCATTCATAACTACTTTTCTCTCATTCAATTTTTTTTGTACAATATGATCACTTATTCCTTGGTTTGCTTGCCTCCTCTTCAAAAGACTTGACTTTTTCCACAAATATGCCATCTCACATGGAATTTCTTCCAAAAGTGCTACAAAATCTTCTATGTCTGCATCATCTATCTTTAGTCCTTCTTTACTCTGGATTCCTTCAAGGTCAATAATCTCAAATGACTATTTAACATCTACAAAGTTTTCTATATCAATCTTTAGTAGCTGCTCTCCTTTGGCTTCAGCCTTCAACAGTTGTCCAATATATACATAATTTACTACAACTATGTTTAACAACTGCTCTTTCCCTTCTATCACATGATTATGTGAATTTCCTTCCTTTAACTTCTGAAAAAATATATCTACGCTGTTCCCTTCACTTATGAAAACACTAAATAGTCACCTTACTTCAGTGTATCGTTTGATCTGAATAATTCTTTTTCCATCCTCCTTTCAACCTATCCTTTGGATGTCATCCGACGGACATCTTCCTGCACTTGGTTGTAACTTTCCTCCTTATTCTACATATGACTATGAGTAGTCATCTCTCCACTTGTTAATATATTAGTTTCCAATAACTTCTTTACTTTCCTCAAGTCTATGTGATCTGCAAACACACAACAACTTTCAGTTTTCAAAATACAATGCCTTTCATCTTCTTTTGATGCTTCAAGCACCAATCCTCCATCATAGGTCTTTTGGATTTCAAAAGATTATTCTTGCTATGACTCCATTCCTTTGAGTCTCTCCTCTTCTAACAAATCAACATGAATTTGTTCAAGTTCTCTGAAATCGTTCATCAGCTTTCCATTCCACCTCTATTGCAATAGCTTCCACTTGACCATTTTCTTGATTCTCCATATGTATCTTCGGTCTTCACTTGTTTTTCTTTGTACTTCCAGACTAATCTCTGGTTCTTCACTCTACTGTTAGTCACTATAATGTTGCAATCTAATGCCTTCCTCAAATTCATTCTCATGTTGTTGATCATCCCTTTTAAATTGTTGGTTGCTTCCATCTTCATCATGTTGAATTAATAATTCTGTCTCCTTCATGTCTCTGAGGACATAACATCCTTGCTGCTCCTGATCTTTCATCTCACCTTCAAATAATCTCTGCTCAATTTCTTTAATTTCAGCGTCATATTTATTAATGCTATCTTCTACACCTTTTCCTCCATCAGGTTCTGCAAGCTTAATTTCTCCTTCAAATTCCTTGAGCAATCTCTCCAATAAGTCTATTTCCTTGTGAAATCTCTCCAGCAGTTCATCTCAATTTCCATTCTTAGCTTCATGCTTTTCCTGGAAATCTTCCTGAGTTGTCTTGTTTTCTACACTATCATATTGAAAGAATCTTTCATCAATTCCATTAAAAAAATTCATTGGTTGACCTTCTTGTAGTACCACTATGGCATTGTCATTGGACTTTTGGTCTATATCAACCTCATCTCATTGTTTCACACCAAACAGAATTTCATCTATGAACTCCTTCTGCTACAATAGATCAACACCTTCTTCCTCTAAAAATGATTCTCCATCATACTTCACTTCAGGAGCTTCATTACTACTCGTGACAGTTTCACCAGATTGTCCATCATCCTCTGCATATCCTACAAACATACACAAACTATGAGAATTAAAATCACAAGCCTTCATTGCCTCATCTGCTTCCCTTGTCAATGTATCTTCTAATTGTCCTAAACTATGCCAATAGTCCATGAGATCTTTAGCTGATCTCTCATTATCCTCTCCACCCAACATTTCACCTTGTTTTGGTCTACAAATGGAAACTTCCATTTCTGCTTTTGCTTCTCTAAGTTCCTCTTATTCCTCTTGAGCACTCAATATCTACTCAATATTTCTCAATTCTTTGGTGATCTCTAGCTTCACTTGTTGATTTCTCTTTTCTCGTAGCCTCTACCACTTTACTCTTTTCCTAATGGTCCAACCATGCTTCTGGTCTTCATCAATTCTCTACAACATCTCCATCAATATTCCAATCTGGAAATCTATCTCAACTTTCTCTCTATCAAACTCTTCTTGACTCATCCTCATTCCATTTTCTTTGGAATCTTTCCTTCTGTTATGGCTTCTTTATGAACCTCTGCTATGACTATATGTAGTCACCTTCTTCTCCTATCTTTCCATGATATTCTCACTCCTCTACAACAAGCCTCTGTAATAGCAAGTCCTCCTTACTGTGATCTTCCCTCACTAAGCTCTCCTCACTTAGTCTTTTGGTAAGCAAAGTCATCTATATGGAACCTTCTCTTGAGCAACACCATTGCTCCTTGTAGGCTTCTGCAATCTCTCCCTCTCTCTTTCGAGAACACTTCAACTGTCCTCTCTGTCCAATCTCTTGTTGGATTCTTTGGGTTCACTGCCACTTCTGAGTTCTTTCCCTGCTCTGCTTTTAAGAACACATCTGGATCTTCTCTCACAGCTTCTCTTGTTCTATTATGCTACAGTATTCACACTTTCTTATGCAGTCACCTATGTTTGAATGGATTTCCTCTATCTCTTGCTTCTATACGTTCCGATACAATCTCTAACAACTTCCCAAAAGTTCTTCTACAATCTTGCTACTGTGATCAGGTACCAAACTTCATTCATTCAACATGCTATTGTTTCCATACCTATGTACTCTTAAGTCTTCATAAGCTCTCTTCAGGGGAAATTTCTTCCTTTTCCTGCTTTGATACCAAAAATGATGCAACCCTAAGGCTGCACAATCAATATAACTTATCAGGACTTAAATTTCCCTTATTAACAACCCTTTAAAGTTTCATGCCACATATATGCATCGGAAGTGTTTTATAGGCATCTAGTCTCAAAACCTCCAAATGGATCAAAAATTATGCATCCAATCACCCCTTACCATTGATTTATCATAATATCGCAATTGCAGACCATCGCACTTCACATATATCAAGATATATGAATACGCAAAAACACAATGAAACCATACAAAAACATTGATTTTTCCTTTTCCCATCAGTGCACTAATCATACACCAAAGTCAATGGACCCAACATTTGTGACCACTGATCTGGAGAAATGAGCTCTGACGGTCCAGATCAAATCACCTCATCAGCAATCGGCAGTCGTATTGGTTTGCAATATTGGCACTATTCCTTGGCAGAGGTCCGATGCGATTATCGCTAATCACTATCAGTAATCACCATACACCACTTAACACTTTACCTCTCCGAAGCACTGATGTGATATGTCAGCAATTGCATTTCATTGAGGTTTGGGTACAGGCCTATGCGCTACGCCAATCCAATTGAGCGATGCAATATTTATAGAATTACCTGGACCAGATAAGTCCCAAAAGGAGCATCTACATTATTTCAAATCTGGTTTGTTGATTCCACTAAGTGTTTTTCTCTGCTTTCTCCTTGTAAAGGCTTTCGGTGATGCGACAATGCAGTATATAGGGCTGATGCAATTTGAGGTTCCTATGGACTCGATAACACTAAAAATTTCGTCTATAATGATTTGAAGTCTGAATGCTTCAATTTGACTGTGGTTTTCGCAATACTTAATATATTTTGGGTTTCTTGCCTGCGAAGCCAAAACAATGGAATGCTCTCACCCAATGATATTTTAACACTCGGTCTCCATTAAAAAGCATGAAAAACCATAGGTTGGCATCAATGTTATCCTAACATATATAAAAACAAGCATTTAAGGTCTCCACGTCCAGTTATATAATTATGCATGAAACACTAGTTTTATTCGTAGTAAACAAATAATAAATCTTTGCCCTTCGACCTGATCACACAGGTAAAGTCCTCTGTCTCAAAAGAAATGAACTCAATCACACAGTTCTATCACTCCAATCAATTCTATGTAAATATAAATACAAAACCATATTTTGGGGATCTCTTCCCTCTCTCGCCCGATTAATCTAAATTGTGGGCTTTTTCCTACTATGCTACCCATAGGCTTTCGAATGCCTCATGTGTTCTCTCCCTCTCTATCTCTCCTCTCACTCTCCTTTCAGAAAACAAAGTAAATTTCATATATGCTAAGTTATCCATCTCCTCCATAATTGGAGGAATAAATTATACATTTAGAATTCAAGTTCTATCCTAATATAAACAAACTAGACTACTTGGGTTGATCTCCATGCAAGGAGGATCATTTGCCATTTTATTCCCAATTCTATTTAGAATTAGGCCAGCCTTAACTACTTACACTTATTTGAAATTAATACAAATTTAACAACCAAGTATTCCTCCAAACTTGTATTAGCCACAACATGTGACCACCCCATCACATTGTTGACTAGGCCTAGATGCTCCTGCATCATTGAGAGCTGATTCTTTTTGTAATCTGAACATATTTCCACTTGTATGATAATACATAGATTGGGGTTTCAGGCTGAGGCTTTCCCTGGGTTATTCTTCTGTGTTCATGTGTCTTTGAATTCTCATTCTCAGTCATATGTGTTTTATTTTATCTTGCTCATATTCGATTAAGCTTCCACAAAGTTTGTTGTAGAAGTAGATATATATTTTGTTTTAGTATATTGCATAATCTGTTGATCTACAGTGGGAATTTCTACATGGTATCAGAGCAAAGGTGATCAAAGCGAATAATAGTATACAAGAAGGGAGAAGTTTGAAGTTTGAGGCTACTAAATATAGAAATCGAGGTCTTATCACATCTCAATTTCACCAATGGTGTTCAACGGTTTAAGACTCGAGCATGCCCTTGATGGCAGCTCAAATTATATAGCCTAGAAGGATCACATGGAAGTAGTATTAGAGGATAAAGGTCTAAAGGACTTCATTGATGAAGAAGTCCCCAAGCCAACTGATGCTACAGAATTGGTGGAATGGAAGAAATGTGTGGCTAAACTAAGGAGAATCCTTCTGGAGGGAGTTTGAGACCACATCATCTCGAGTCTCCATGGGAAGGAGACACCATTTTCGATGTGGAAAACATTGAAATATCTATATCAAAACAACAACGATCAGCGGAAGCTGGCACTAAAAGACAAGCTTCAAAAAATAAAGTGTGAAAATGGCGACACGATCTCTACGTATCTAAACAAGTTCACCAGCTACAGGGATGATATTTGAAGTGTAGAGATCACAACTGCTAATGATGACATGTTGAGTCTTGCACTCATTGGTATTCCTAAGAGCTGGCATAGCTAACAAGACTCGGTTAATGGAAGTGAAAAACTTCTAGATTGGGAATGAATTTGGTTGGATCTGATGCAGGAGGAGATAAGAGGAAGCACCAGAGATGGATCCTCATCTAAGAAAGATGATGAGGAAAATATAGCCTTAGCGAGTAAGGCGACGAAGGGGAAAGGGAAGGCATCCCATTCTAAATCCAGTTCTTCCAATTGTGGGAATAAGTTTGACAAATCAAAAGTGCGATTCTTTCATTGTCATGAAGTGGGCCATTATGCTACGAAGTATGCACATAAGAAATCCAAGAAGGGTTCCTCAAAGGGATCTAATGGTGAAGCACTGGCCTCATAATTTGAGTTGGATTTCTCTCTTATCGCATGCATGGTTTCATCCATGGTGGGATGTGTGTGGTACCTGGATAGTGGAGATTCGTTCCACATGTCAAGTGACAAGAATCCTTTCAGTACCTTGGATTAGAAGGATCTCTAGATGCAGATCGAGATGGGTGATGATGGAAAGTATCATGTTTTAGGTGAATTTACAGTTGTGTTTCAGAGGGAGCATGGAGCTCCTCTCACCCTGACTGATGTAAAGTATGTATCAGGTCTGAAAAGGAATCTTGTGTCCATTGCTATGCTAGAAGATAAAGTCTGTGATGTAGTATTTAGTAAAGGAAATGTATTCTTGAGGAATATCGACACTCGACAGACCAAGCGAATTAGTATTCGAGTAAATAATCTCTACAAGCTAGAGGTAGATGACTATGTTGCATTGTGTTCCAAAGCTAAGATGGTGCAGAGCCAAGATGCTGGCAAGATATGCCTTAGAAGATTGGGCCACTTGCACCATGGAGTCCTGAAGATCATGCCACAGATTTCTAATGGGCTACCCAAGGGAAAACTGGAGTAGATGAATACATGGAAAGGTTGTACCTTCGATAAGTATGTGAAATCTTCCTTTTCGAATCGAGATAGTAGAGCTAGAGAAATCTTGGAGCGAGTTCACTTAGATGTTTGTGGACCATTCTCTACAGCCTCGACTGCTAACCAAAGGTACTATGTTATTTTTATTGATGATTTTTCTTGTAGATGTTGGATCTACTTTGTGCAAAATAAGGATCAGCCCTTCTTGAGGTTTTATGAGTTTAAATCCTTGGCAGAGAAAGAATCTGGAAAATAAAAGCCTTGCATAGTGAAAATGGTGGAGGGTATGTCTCCCAATAGTTTAAGGACTTCTACACCACATAAGGAATTAAACAGGAGTTGACGGCACCCCACAACCCACAACAGAATGGGATGGACGAAAGGCAGAACAAATCGATTATCGAAGCAGCTCGAGCGATGTTGCATGACCAAAGCCTACCACTGCATTTGTGGGATGAGGCATGCAACACAACAGTGTACTTGTAAAACAAAAGCCTTCACTTTATACTGGGAATGAAGACACCTATGGAGGCCTTTTCCGGAAGCCGAGCATATTTGAGTCACTTCTGAATCTTTGGATCATCAGTTTATTGTTATGTGACCAAAGATGATAGGAAGAAGCTAGATCCAACAACTCAGTTGGGAATACTTGTCGGGTACAGGGTTACACCACACAACTATAAGGTGTACCTACCGACCAGTCAGAGGATAGTGGTATGGAGGGATCTGAAGTTCGACGAGTAGAATGCAATGTGAGTATCACTTGAGAGGGAGCTCAAGCTGCATGCAGAAGAGGAACTTTTAGTCCCTAAGGAGGAGGAGCCTCAGATTGATGCAGAGCAGCCGCATACAGAGGATCCAAGAGTGGAGACATTCACTCATGCTAAGACTTCCAGAGATCGGTGTAAATTCTCAAGGGAAGTTGAGACGTTGATGTTGGATGCGAGGGAGAATGTGGGCATAGATAGAGGAGGTCACCTGAGTAGTACACTGGGTACATGGCCCTGGTTGGGGAGTGTGTACATACCGAACCTTCTTCATTCGAGGAGGCAGTGCAACAACGAGTCTGGGTTGATGCAATGGTAGAGGAGTACAACTCTATCATTCGGAACAATGTGGGGATGTTCTCCTAAGACCTTAGGGAAAGTTAGCGGTGAGTTCTAGATGGATTTACAACGTAAAGTGGGCAGCTGATGGTAATTTTGAGAGACATAAGGCAAGGTTTGTCGCTCGTGGTTTCTCAGATGTCAAGGGGATTGACTACGATGAGACCTTTTCTACTATAGAAAGGTACTCATCTATCAGATCGATGTTGGAACTATTAGCTCAGATGGGTTGGAAGATCCATCAGATGGATGCGAAGACAACATTCCTCAATGGGAAGATTGAGGAGGAGGTGTACATTGAGCAGCCAAAGGGTTTTGAGACCTTCGATCATGAGTCGCATGTGTGCCGACACAAGAGGGATTTGTATGGGATGAAGAAAGCACCGCATGCTTGGTACACCAGGATCGACAACTATTTCACTAGGTTGGGCTCCACCAAGAATGAAGTAGATGCAAACCTTTACCACATCATGGTAGAAGGTAAGCCATTGATCATTTTTCTTTATGTTAATGATATGATTTTGATAGGTGATGGTGAGCTGATCCAGTCTTGCAAGGAGGACCTTGCAAGAGAGTTCGAAATGGAAGACATGGGCCTTATGCACTACTTTCTAGGCATGGAGGTATAGCAAAAAGATGGTTAAGTATTTGTGTCTCAAGGCAAGTATGCCAATGATATATTCAGGTGCTTTCACATGGAGAAGTGCAAGCCCATGAAGATTCCTCTAGCTGAGAACTTGACGAAGGAGGTTGCTACTTCACGTGAGGTAGTAGCTGCTACTATTTATCGCTAGCTGGTGTGTTCACTTATGTATTTGGTGAATAGATGACCCGACTTATGCTTTGTGGTTAACCAGCTGAGTCAAGCTATGGTTTAGCCTACCAATCTGTTTTGGAAGGCAACGAAGCATGTGCTGAGATACCTTAGAGGCACATCTTAAGTCATATTATGGTATAGACAAATAGAGGAAGTGAAGCTTCACAGCTTCACAGATGAAGATTGAGCAGGGAGTCAATCGGACCGGAAGAGCACTTCTCGAGGAATCTTCAACCTTGGTTCAACTCTAGTTTCCTGGTACAGTACGAAATAGTGATCAGTTACACTTAGCTCAGCAGAGGCTGAATACATGGCTGCTAGTCAGGTTGCATGTGAGGCCATTTGGATGTGGAAGATTCTAGTGGGATTGTTTGGTCAGAGGATGGATCCAACCATGATCTACTGTGATAATTAGAGTTGTATCAAACTCTCTTAAAATCCAGCTTTTCATGACAGGTTCAAGCACATTGATATCTCGTATCACCATCTTCGAGACTGTGTGGTCAAGAGGATCATGTTGTTGCTGTATGTTTTGACCGAGGAACATGATGCAAATATTTTGACTAAGGCATTGTCAGAATACAAGTTCGAGTTCCACAGAGATAGGATTGGGGTTACTGATTGATATATCAATAAAATCTTTGTCACAAAACGACGTTGGATCATGGTTGATGATGGATGACCATGATTATTTTTCATATGGAGACAATCTTTGTGAGACTGTGATATTCGACCATGTTTGACGAAGATTTACCATGGTTAATCATGTTTCATTCTATTAAACATGGTTGACCATGATCAACCATGGCTAACCATGGTTGACCATGATTGTCCATGATTTTCATATGGAGACATTTTTTGTCATAATGTGATATTCGACCATGGTTGACCATGACTCGCTATGATTGACCATGATTGACCATGATTGATATTATAAACTGAAGGGATTAATATTATAAACCCAAAGGATTAATACTAAAACCCTAATGGATTATGAGCCCAAGGAGATAATATTGAACCCAAGGGACAAATACTATAAAATAAAGATATAAAAACCCTAAGACAAATATTATAAACACATGGTTGACCATGGTTGATTTTGATAATGAGACAATTCTTATCACAATGTGACGTTAGACCATGGTTGATTTACATATCGAGGCAATCTTTGTCACAATGTGGCATTAGACAATAGTTGATTTTCATATGGAGAAAATGTTTATCACAATGCGACATTAGACCATGGTTGACCATGGTTGATTTTCATATCGAGACGATCTTTGTCACAATGCAATGTTGGATCATGGTTTTTCATGGTTGACCATGGTTGATTTTCATATCGAGACAATATTTGTCACAATGCGATGTTCGACCATGGTTGACCTTGATTATCTATGATTGTCCATGATTTTCATATGGGGACAATTTTTGACATAATGTGAAATTCGACCATGGTTGACCATGCATCGCTATGATTGACGTGAAGAATTCTAAACCATTTTGTAAATTCCCCTTGCAAATAAAGATGAAATATTTTCAATAAGACATCATCATAATGAATTTAGAAATAATATTTGATGTTTTGAAGAGCTTCCATGTGATTTTCTACTTAAACAACATAAAGTTTGAGAAAAAAAAGTAAATTTGAAATTACAAAATCAAATCAAATAAAATCAAAAGAAAGGAAAGAAAGTGTCATTTATTAATAAACCTAAACCTACAAACTCTATTTTAACTTAATCTAAAATTTTAACATGGCTTGCATTTTTAAATAATTTGATTATTTCATAATAATAACTTGGTAATAATAATTATTATTTTAAATTATTTATAATCTAATTATTTATTTATTTAATAAATAAAAAATAATTTAATTAGATAATAATAATTTAAATAAAATAACTAATTTCATTTGATTTAAATAATTTAATCAATCATTTTGAATTAAATTATTTTATTATTATTATTATTATTTCATTTTCATGGCATAGTCAACTATTTATTTGGCAAATCCTAATTACAATTTCACCTCTAAATAAAATCCCTCGAAATAAGAGGAAATCACGAGCTTGTTATTGCCACTAACTCACCACTCTCATAGAGTATAGCTAGGATCCCTGCCCATATTTGGCTAAATTCCATCAGAGATCACAGTACAATTAAGAGCTTGGGGTACAATATACTAAAAGCCAATTACATAAATAAAAAATAAATAAATAAGTGAATAAAAAATATGTTATTAATTAATTAAAAAATATTTATATTTAAAATATTATTTAAGATAAGCGCCTTGCAGCTTCTTTGGATGATCGAAATTGGGGCACCCGGACCAGTGGTCATAATTGAATTGCGGACCAGTGGTCATAATTGAAATCTCTCGTGTACCGCAAATATTGTCTATGTCTATACTTGGAGCATAAGCACATTAGAGATTGACAATACTAAAACAAGTTTGCATAATATAAATATAAAAACAACAACATTAATAAATTATATAGGGATATATAGCCCAAAACTCTTTCCTTGTTAGTTCATTAACAAGAAAGAAATAGGTTTCCCTTTCTAGGGATCACGACCATTTACGAAACATGTTACAAACTAGTATACATAGCATACAACTAGGGCTTGTGGTATAATCGTTTTGATCCTTAATTCTCCCATTACAAAAAAAGAAAAAATACCATGAATTACTTGTTATAATAGTCGTTTTCCTCCAACCATTTCTATCCTCTTCCCCCTTGATGTACTTGGTTGTCGTTAGCCTCCAAAATCACATAGTAATCAACCTAATTTCCAACGCAATGTAGTTGCAAGTCTCTCCTTTGCTTTAATAAAGAGTTTCTTTGTTTGTTTTCTTATTTTATCTTTAGGTTCACATTTCTTCAACCTTGGCCCCCAAGATCTATATCACTCGTATCACTTAACCCTTAATTCATGTGATGAATGGTGGAGAAAAATAAACTTTTCCTAGTATGAGTCAGAATAGAAAGAATTCGAGGATGCAAAAGTTTTGTTTGTTTTGTACTAATCCTCAACCTGCCAAACCTACAATAACCATTTGAGATGGAGACAAATGTATTTGACTATTCTATTGATGTAGTCTTCACTCATCAGGGACATCTAATGGCCTATCATAGTGAAGCACTCTCTGACATTGATTGAAGATACCCCACCTATGAAATTTTCACATCTTCCACCACATTTTATCATAACCACATTAGAAATTGTTATTTGAAATCTTTGCAATAGATTTACAAAAAGGCGGGTTCTTTCATGTGACTCTCTTTTGAATTAAATTACAAGTATTGCCATCCATGAGGTTGTTAAAATTTGGTATCGGAGGAGAGGTGGTTCCCTTAGGCTTTGATCTTTGGCATAGGGAAAAGTGTCCAAAAGAATTTAATTTTTCTCCTAAAGTGGCTTTGTAAACTTTTTTATAAAGTTAAATCTAATTTAAAAGTGACTTTAAGTGATAAAGTTACTAAGTCTAATTTTAAAGTGACTTTTATAAAGTCAATGAAAAATTAGAAAGGAAAAGTGACTTTGGAAATAAATGACTAAGTGGGTCTTTATTAAAGTGGAGTGAATTAAAAGATAAAAATTGAGATTTAAATGAGTATTTAATCTCAGCTTTATATCTCAATCTATTTCAGCCTTTGGATTTAGGGATCACCCAAAAGTCACTTGGATCACCCAAAAGTCACTTAGGGTTAGATTAAAGGAGGAAAATGAGGAAATGGTCATTCATTATTTCATGAGCACATTGGGAGAAGGAAAGCAAGAGAGCAAGAGAGATTTCTGAGCAGGGAGGAGAAGGAGACAACAGCTTGGTACACATTCCAAGGCAGCTATTAAGCAGATTTGTAAAACTGGTTCAACACACAGTGAAAGGCAGATTTTGGCATGATTTTTGAGGAGTGGTTTGCACAAAAATCGAGGAGCATTTTGCTGATTTTTCTACACGCAAAACGAGGGTTGTACAATGCATTTATTGTAGGCCGTACAATGCATTTATTGGTGTCTGTACAGCACATTTAATGTTGTCCGTACAACAACATTTAATGTTGAAAGTAGGCACGAAAATCAAGGAGGCCGTACAACATTTATTGTTGTCGTGTTTGCTATAATTTCTAGTTTGTTGTGAGGCATGGGAAAAGAGATAAGTTGTAAATTTGCTTGCTGATTTTTTGCTGAATATTTCTCACTGTGAAAAAGGCATTTTCAGAAGTAAAGAAGAGCTCTCGAACTGGTTTTCCCCAAGCGTTGTAGGGGTTTTTTCCAGGGTCACATTGACCAAAAATCTCAGTGTTTAAATGTGTTTTAATGGCTGTTTATTACTGCTGATTTTTATTTCTCCAATTTTCAGCATTCTGTAAAATTTCAAGAATTTGTGTTTTCAGCATATTTATTTTTTCCAGCTTGTTAAATGTATGGTTATGGGAAAGGGCATTTAACTATATGGGAGAAATAAGGAGAAACTGAAAACCGGGGTGGGAAAACAAAAATTTCTACAGAGGTCTTGGATAGATGGTGGTCATGTGTGTTATTAAGGAACACTCCTAGGTTTCAAGTCACTAGGTCAATTTCCCACCTTATATGGGTGTTATTCTTTGACATGACCATGATGTAGCCTCACTAATGTCGAAATTACAGACAAAAAAAAAATTGTGAGTTCTACCACTATAAACGAGAACTATAATTTTTTGGTGTGTGATATAAAATGTGAATTTTAATGTTTGTAGAGTAAAAATTTCTAATATTGCATGTATGGATATTACGGGTTCATCATGCAAAAATGATGGTTTGATAACATCGTGGGTTTGAGAGTTTATATCTTCAACCTACAACTACAATGCCTATTTGGTATTTATGTCTTGGTTAGGTTCTACGTGGTCATATGAATTGGAAGACTTCCTATTCTTTACATCTGTCACCCATATAATATTTTTCATCATAGTTATAGAAAATTACATACCTTTGTAATTTTTCCAATTTTGTTTAATACAACCTTTATACATTCAAGGGACAAGTATAAGTTATTCTTAGGGAACAGGTTTGGAAGGAAAAGTGAATATAATGAGGATAAGTTTCTCAAATTTTTCATTGATCATCATCTTAGCTCCTACTTCCCTTTCAATTGCTTCCAACCATATAGTAGGATGTTTTATTTTGACATGTTCAAAAATATCCTCATTGATGTCAGTAATGAAACATTATTGGTACAAGGAACATGTTAAATTCTTTATATGGGTGACTAATTTCTCAAAGTTTTTCTTAAAGTTACAGACTAAGTCTACTTGGCATAACTTGGTAAGATTCCTAAAATAGTGAGTATTGTTGATTTGGAATAGCATCAGATGTTCTCTAGCCATGAACATTGATGGAGAGTCTAAGGAACATGAGATATCCAAGACCCAGAAATGGTTTAGATAGATTGTACCTGGTTTGGGAGATATTAAAATAATTAATATTTTTAATGGAGCTCCTAAGTTTGAACATAGCAAAAATAAAATATTAATGGAAATTAATATAAAACTAGGTTAGAAGAATCCAAAAGTCATTGATGAAGCCAAACTTAATATTAATCATTGATTAGAAATTTAATCTAAGCCATTGAAGTACCAATGACAAAACTATAAGAAGAGGCTTGAGGGTCAATTAAGGAATACAACAGAGTGATCAGTCATTCATTTTGCTAGAGTAGGGTTGCTAAGAAAAGTTGAATCAATGATCAACGATGAGGGCAGTTAGTATGAGGCAGGGACAATATTGATAGACTAGTGCAAACGTAGAGAGAGCGAGAGCAGCAACTAGTCCAGGCTACGGAGAGCCCAGCAGAGTCAACACAGAGGCCAGAGGGACTGCGTCATCCACAGAAAAGTTGTTGGAGTGATGCAGAGGGTCCCCGAGGCTATGTAGTGCCTCAGAGGACTGGCGCAGAGAGTCTTGGGGCTGACGCAACTGCCAAAAGGGCCATCGTTGAGCTTTAGTTATGCCGAAGAGGGTTTTGTGGGATAGGTTTTCTTAATACCTATTCCTGGATATAGAGGTATTGTTGCCATAATTTTTTCTCTATCGAGTGAGCTTGTTAGGCACCCATTTTTTCTAAAAAAAAACTGCATGATAATATAACCCTTTGAATAGTTGTACATGTTTTCCCACATTGAGTTTTTCTGGGGACATTTGTCTAAAAATAACAATGCCACTTATGTTCTTGTTTTCTTTGAGTTGATGATCGTAGATGTTGTGACTGTATTTTTCTTATTTCGATGTTTAAATATTTTAAATAACTTGTTTAGAGTTTACAAGTAGAAGAAATAAACCAACAAAATGCAGATTAATTTTCTAATGAATAGACTTAGAAAATTCAACATGGAATTAGACTATGGTTGCGGATCACAGGAGAACTAAAGGAATCAACTGACCAAAGTATTTGCAACAGAATCAGCTCTCCCGAGTGACAATAGCTGATCCTTGCAGAGGCGATAGAGGAAGGGTTTTTGCAGAGGGACTGCGTCACTAGTCTAGGATAGAGAGAGGCGAGCGCAAAGGATGAGGAGGGTAGAAAAAGGCTCACATAGAGTCACATATAGGCTAGCAGGGGTGACACAATTGGCTAAAGGAGTTGATTTTCCGATGCTAGGATTGCATAGAGCCAAAAGGCTTAATCATTGAGTTGCTAGGGTGAAGGGAGTTGTGGCCAATTTGTTGGAGCAAAGCTAGTGGGGTACTGTGGTTAGAACAAAACCTAATAGGAAAGACCAAGGTAGAGGGAGTTGGTGCCCATCCAAATTTCTAGCCAAGGAATCTGGATCAGTGTTGTAGATGCACAGATGATCGGAGAGGAGCAACTTGAAAATTGGCAGAAGGATTTCCAAGAGGGAAATCAGGACTCAAAGGGAATCTAGAAGAGAACTTCCAAATGAGAAGTAGAGAGACTCAATAGGAGTTGAACTGAGAACTTCCGGATGCGAAGTGGAGATACTTAGTAGGAGTTGAACCTAGAACTTCTAGGTGTGAAGTAGAGAGACATGGAGGAGTCGATAGAAGAGTAGCGAGATGGTCGTGAATGGGCTGAGAGATTGAGATAGGCTGGATGGAGCATTCAACTTTGTGGTCTGGAAGGCCATGATCTTATCCATCCTAGACAGGCATCATATTGAGGGTTTCACCTTGATATTGATGGCTATCCCAATTGATCTAGTAGCTAATGAAAGGTACGAGGAGGCAATCGCTAAGGCAAAGTGTATTATCCTTCATGGGTTCAAGGATCATGTGGTGCCACATATTGCCGAGAAGGAAATGACAATGGAGATGTGGGACACTTTGAAGAAATTATACCATCATACTTCTGTGTAGAGGAAGATGCTCTTAGAGAATCAACTACGGTCATACCAGATGCATAAGGGAGAGAAAATATATGTCTTCCCCGGTCGGTTGAAAGAGATTCTTGACCTACTAACTTCCATAGGGGCCACGCTGGATTAGGAGTTGATGGTAAGGACCGCACTTAACATAATATCTGAGGATTGGGATACATTTGTCTAGATCATACGGGGCAGGATGAGTCTTCTAGATTGGGAAGAACTTTGGGTAGCTCTTTGTTGAAAAGAGATCAGATGAGTGACCAAGGTGTGAAGTAGTGGAAAAGGTGTCAGGATCAAGAAGGAAGAGCAAGAGGATGTAGCTCTAACATCTATGGGAAAGCAACAAAAGAGGAAGAAGAAGAACCTCTCCAAGGTAAAGTGCTTCCATTATGGGGAACTGGGTCACTATGCAAACTAGTGTCAGAAGAAGAAGAGTAAGAGAGAGGCTTTTGACTCAAAGGAAGCACCAACGACGGTGGAGGAAGAAGTCGAGAAGGATGAAGATTGTGCCATGAGTGCTCATGTTCCACTTGAAAAGAAGTGGGGAGACATCCGAACTGTAGTCAGGAGGAATAAATGCATTGAGGGACATGATCCTTGAGGTGTCCAAACTCTTGAATTACATCTGGCTACGGGAGCCTCAAAGAGGAGTAGCAGGACTGGCATATGTCGATAGAGACAGATGTGGATAAAGAGACAAAGAGAGCCATAGTGCAGTATTCCCCAGGTAGCGGGAGGCTAGCAGGTTGCAACAATGCGAGAGGCATGGGAGTGTTGAGCCAGTGTAGTATGGTACAAAGAGTTGTGTGACAGTGCGAGATGCACGGAGTTGTCTCACCAATAGAGAGGTCAGTAGAGGGAACACTTATTAGTGGTAGAGGGAGGTTTAGCATTGAGATTGTTTCTAGCCTGACAAGGATGTAAAAATTTGGGTGGATTAGTTACTTACTTCTTAGTAACTGAGTTGCAGTGCAATAGCATGATGCAGCATGATGAGAAGCGGATGCAGTGCAGATGCAGTGTTGGGAGGATGGGCCAACAGTAGCACAGATGTAGTGGGAGCTGTCATATGGATGCAATAGTGGGAGTGGTAGGGGCATGGGTAACAGTACAAGATGTAGCAGTGTGGAGGATGTTGGGTGGGAAGCTTAGCATTAACACAGGTACCAGTGCCGGATAATCGAAGTGGTGCTAAGTGAGGAGTATTACACGAGCATAGTCCTCACTAAGATAGATTGTTGATTTGGGGTACCATCGGATGCGCTCTAGCCATGAACATTGGTGGAGAGGCTAATGCGCATGAGATCTCCAAGACCCAGAAATGGTTTGGACGGATTGTACCCGATTTGTGAGATATTAGAATAATTAATATTTTTAATGGAGCTCCTATGTCTAAACTTAGGAAAAATAAAATATTAATCAGTATTAATATAAAACTGGGTTAGAATGTTCCAAAGTTCATGGATCAAGAAAAATCTAATCTTAGCCATTGATTAGATATTTAATCTCTGTCGTTGAAGGACCAATGACAAAAGTATAAGAAGAGGCTTGAGGTTAAGTTGAAGAATACACCAAAGTGATCAATCATTCATTTTTCTAAAGCAGGGTTTCTAAGAAAAGTTGAATCAATGATCAACAGTGAGGGGCAGTGCATACGAGGCAGAGAGGTAGAGACAATACTGAGAGACCGGTGCAGAAGTAGAGAGAGTGAGAACAACAACCGATCTAAGCTAAGCAGAGCCCAACAGAGTTAGAACAAAGGCGAAAGGGACTACGTCATCCATGCAGAAGCTATTGGAGTGATGAAGAGGGTCCGAGAGGCTGTGCAGTGCCTTAAAGGGCTGATGCAGGTCAGCAAGAGATTGGTGCAGGTCAGCAGGAGGCTGATTAAGAGGCGAGAAGGGCTAGCGCTGAGCTTCAGTTGTACCGAACAGGGTTTTGTGGGACATTTTTTTGAATACCTATTTCCGGATATAAAGGTATTACTGGAGTGTATATTTCTCTATTGGGTGAGCTGGTTAGGCACCCAGTTGTACTAAAAAATATTTTGAAATAATATAATCCTTTAAATAGTTCTACCAGTTTTCCCACATTGGGTTTTTCCGGGGACATTTGTCCAAAATTAACGGTGTCACATGTGTGCTTGTTCTCTTTTAGTTGATCATCTGTAGATGTTAGGCCCCTATACTACTAGTGTAACCCCTTATTGTTATTAGTATAACCCACTTATTATATTGATGTACCCATGTAGTGCCCATATTGTTACTATTGTGCCCCATAGAAGCCCACTATTGTTATTATTGTGCCCTTACACTATTATTGTTATGTCGGCTCTGATTATGTTATGACCCCTTAGACTCCTATATATAGAAAGGAGGTATTTTAATTTGTATCATCCAAGAATTGTTCATTTATGTAATTTAAAGGAGGTTACCCCCTCGAAGAGGCTGAATTCTAAGGCGTTGATCTATCTTTTCTATCTTTTCTTGAGCTAGTTTCATAACATTTGGTATCAGAGCTTTCGACTCTAGGGTTTCGCTGCTCTAAACAAGTCATCGTGGAATTTTTTCTATAACTTTTTTATGCGATATTTAAAAAGTTGCAAAAAAAACCAATTTGAGAAGAAATCTCACTGAACCTCGGGTCCAAATTTCAGAGCTTTTTGCATTATATTTACAGAGATGTGATTTGAGGAAGTTGGTCTTTTGCAGACTCCTGAATTACATTCCAAAAGGTGACCTGGGGAAAATCGTCATAACTTTCTCTCTGTGGATCAGATTGAAATTTCGTCAGAAGGTACAGAAAGAGGACGGACTGTAGTTTCTTGTATGTATTTTTAAGATCCAAAGGTCGAAACAGTGACACGTGGCACTTCATACAATTTCGCTCTTCTGGAAAGGTCTATATTCAGGTCATCTTGGGAGATTGTACATAACTCTTCCTTAGAGAATCCAGTTTGGATCATATTGGTGGCATTATAAAGAGGACGCGAAGGGATACTATAGGTGGAAATTTCAGAACTTAAAGATTCGAAAGTACAGAGTTACAGTCGTTTCAAGGTCGAGCTCCTAAAATCAAGAAAGAGCAAGATGAGAAAGTTTGATGGCAAGGATCCAGTAAATTGGATACTTCAGATGGAGCAATATTTTGATCTACATGGTGTACAACTATTACAGAAGGTATGTATTGCATCTTCATATTTAGAACCAGATCAATTTTTATGGTACAAAGGGCTTTGTTCTCGTAAACAACTTGTTACGTGGTCAATTTTCACGGAGGAAATGATAGCACATTATGAGGATACAAAGAGCAACACCTTCTTTAGAGCAACACCACAGCAAGTGGAAAGAGTAAAAGGGCTTTGTGACATAGTGGAAAGAAAAATTATGGAAACCAGGAAGTGTAACCCTCACAACTATAAAGATGGAAGTGTTGCTTCTCCTAGCCTTCCACAACCTACAAGGGTTACACCACAACAATGGGAAGAAAAAAGAGAAAAAGGGCTTTGTTACAATTGTGATAGCAGATGCACCAAAGGTCATAAGTGTGTTGAGAAGAAATTATTTTACATAGAATATGAAGAGGAGGAAGAAAAGGATCAAGAAACATCAAAAGAAGAAGATATACGCCAGGACCCCACCCTAGAGAAAGAAGAAATGAATCACAACATATCTTGTAAAGCATTGGCAAGAATTACCACTCCTCAAACTCTCAAGATAGAAGGACATATCAAGAAGAAAAAGGTGCAAGAAGTGAAGGTTCACATCGAGAAAGAAGAAATGAATCCAACCATATATTGTAATTCATTGTTCGAAATTACCACTCCTCAAACTATTAAGATAGAACGACATATCAAGAAGAAAAATGTTCAAGAAGTGAAAGATGACATCGAGCATCAAGAAATGAATTCGAATACATCTTTTAATGGATTGGAAGAAATTACCACTCCTCAAACTCTAGAGATAGAAGGACATATCAAGAAGAAAAAGGTTCAAAAAGTGAAAGATCACATCGAGCATCAACAACAAGTTCTCCAACTTTTAAAGGATAACGCCACTTCGGTGCAAAATCAAACAAAACAATGGGTAGATCAACATCATAGTGAAAAATGTTTTGATGTAGGTGATTGGGTACTTTTACTGCTGCATCTCAAGCAAGCTATTTATGAGAAGGAAATGTTGGCAATACTACATGCACTTAAAAAATGGTGACCTTACCGAATGGGAAGACTCTTCAAGTATGAGGATGTGGAAGCATTGTTTTGTGCTATTTATATTATCCAAATAGATTGGATAAGCGAAGCAAGGGATGAATGGAAGAAGGATGAATAATTATGGCCACTTATTCAAAAGTTGCAAAAGATCCAATTCAAACAATATTGCCAGAAATTGAAGAGGAAGGAAAAATCATATTGGAACCTGGAGCAGTCAAAGAAACAAGAACCCGACAGCTACGAAATCGATCAATTTCAGAGTATCTCATCAAGTGGAAGAACTTACCCACTGAATATTCCACATGGGAGGACAAGAATTTTATACAGAAGCATCAAGAACTACTCAAGCGTTGGGGACAATGCTTTTTGAAGGAGAGGGGCATGTTAGGCCCCTATACTACTAGTGTAACCCCTTATTGTTATTAGTATAACCCCTTATTATATTGATGTACCCATGTAGTGCCCATATTGTTACTATTGTGCCCCATAGAAGCCCACTACTGTTATTATTGTGCCCTTACATTATTATTGTTATGTCAGCTGTGATTATGTTATGACCCCTGAGACTCCTATATATAGAAAAAGGAGGTCTTTTCATGTGTATCATCTAAGAATTGTTCATTTATGTAATGCAAAGGAGGTTTCCCCCTTGAAGAGGCTGAATTCTAAGGCGTTGATCTATCCTTTCTATCTTTTCTTGAGTTGGTTTCATAACAGTAGATGTCATGATTATATTGTGTTTATTTCAGTATTTAAATGTTTTAAATAACTTTTTCAGTGGTTACAAGTAGAGGAAATAAACCTGTAGAATAAAAAATAATTTTCTAAGATATAGACTTAAAGAGTCGACACCTTTAACCTATAACTCCAATGTCTCTTTGGTATTTATGTCTTTAGTTAGGTTCTATGTGGTCATATCAATTGGAAGACTTCTTATTCTTTACATCGATCACCCAGAGAATATTTTTCACCATAATTATAGAAAATTACATGCCAGTGTAATTTTTCCCTTTTTTATTTAAGATAAACTTTATACATTGAAGGGACAAGTAGAAGTTATTCTTGGGGAACACCTTTCGAAGAAAAAGTTAAAATAATGAAGATAATTTCCTCAATTTTTTCGTTGATCATCATCTTAGCTCATACAGTTTCCCTTTCAATTGCTTCCAACCATATATTAGGATGTTTCATTTTGACATGTTCAAAAATCTCCTCATTGATGCTAGTAATGAAACATTATTGATACAAGGAACATGCTAACTTATTTATATGCGTGCCTAATTTCTCAAAGTTTTTCCTAAAGTTAGGGACTAATCCTACTTGGCATAACTTGGTAAGATTCCCAAAATAGTGAGTATCTCTTTCGAAACATCTCTAATATATATTTTTTATATGTCATTCCTACTATTGACATTATTCCAAATATAAACAGGTAATCCCTGCTCCAAATTTTTTCATGTAATTAATAATTCTAGAAGGGAGAAGTACTGTTCCACCTCAGTGATCCATCCTAATGGCTTGGTACCATCAAGCGTATTCAATTCCACTTTAGGAGAATAGTACCATATGTTATTATCCATTAGTCCATTACTATGTGTACCTTAAAATTTTTTTGGGGGGATACATAGCCTTGATTTACAAGTTTTTTCTTGGTTTGGGTCAATGTGATATTTTTTCTTCTATTTCCTTGAGCTAGCACACTTCAAAACTTCTCAATCAAAATATTTTCAATGTCGACTATTATTTGTTGTGTTTTTTTCACCCTTCTCATCCATCCTCTCTATTTGATCATTCAACAGATTTAGTCCCTACTAATTATTCTTCTAATTCTCATCCAACTTCTTAAACTAGTTTTGGAGGTTGTTCTACCTTTTTGAATTAGAGTGGGTTTTCATGTTTTTGACAAACATAGGAGATGGCTTATATTTACTATGGTTATCATGTGTGAGTTGACTGGAAAAATTTATAAGGCCTTGAGAGAAATGGAGTTTTAGGTTTTATGGTTATTTAATATATTTCTATGGTATAATATTATTGCTTAATCCAATATATCAAGAAATAACGAAGGAGGATTATTTGTGCCCTTAGCCATACTATACTACCCAAGTACTAGGGAGTGGTCTTCTAAAGAAATATTTTGATGTACTATAGCAAAAAGATGGCCAATTATCTTATATAAAACTATTTTATGTATACCTTGGGGAATTATTATATACCTAAAAGCACATGGGAGTGAAATTTTGTATACAGGTTATGTTTGATGTGGTATTGGTTGAAGATGATTAATAAAGGATACACGTGTTTCGAACAATGTCATACTATTTATATTTTCTCCGAGAAATATTTCCCTTCCATAGCTTTAAATGTTCAATAACATGTCAATATGATATTTGAAGACATCATAAAACATAGATTATATATCTATATGTTTTCTAACCCGACAAAAAGATCTTAAAATTAATAGGAAATAATTTTGGCAAGGTAGAGTTTGAAGTTAAAAATGTAAATTGATCATAAATTTTCCTATACTTATTGAATTGGATATTATGATCTCGATTTTGAAATTCAACACCTTGTTTGGATGTATTAGTGCTTGTTTCATTGAAATATATGATCTTTATCAAAATATATCTCTTCTGTGAAATTCGTGATCATAACCTAGAGGAATGTTGAGGTTTTCCAATGCACAAAAGCCCACAAATATTAGTAAACTCCCAAATACTTACCATTACATTGAGTGGATGGTAATCCCATATTCCTAGTGTGGCAGTTAGACCACATGATTGATTTCTATAGGCTCATAGGTTCATCCAACACCTCCCCTCACAATGTAACATAGTAGAATCAAACACAGGGCAAGGAATTGATAGCATGTTAAAGTTCTCCATTACACCAAGACTCACAAAAAACCCCTAAAATTTTATTAGTTGAAATTTTGGATAACACCATTTCACATGCTTCATTTAATTTCTTTGAAAATGGGTTTTTATCAAAGGAGAGTTAATTTTTGAAGGAGGATTTGGATAAATTCCCATAGGTGTGATAGTTAGTCCAACAATAAAAGCCTTAAAATTTTGAAGTTTAAATTATCGATAACATTGTTTCCATGCTTCATTTCATTTAATTTTTTTTTTTAATTTGGTATTTTTCAAGAGGGTTCCATTTTTCAAGGAGGATTTCAAAATTATACATAGAATGTTTGAAAAAATGACCTAAATTCTACCATCCACTTTATTTATTTTTTTCCAAAACCCAGCAAAAGGAAAGAATTTCTCAATTTGTGCTAAAACAATCTTATAGTTTCTTCCCAATAAAGTAAGATGGTACCACTTTTAGTGCAATTCACGTAATGTATAGTGAAAAACCCAAGAACATAAGACAAAATTGAGATAAACCTTAAGAAATATCTCTTTGATAACGAAAATAAGGAGATATAATGACTTACCTCTTCAAGTGGGAAACCTTTTAGAGTTGTGTTCAAATCATTGAAAAAGGATTGGATAACCTTCCACTCTATGTATAAGTATTCGTAGAGGAAATTAACCACCTATGAGCCCTTTACGATGTGGCCAAACCAAATAATTTATGTTTTTCTAATAAAACAAACCCGTGTTTATAATGAATAAAAACTAAATAACTATTCTATCTCCCTCACTCAATGAAGACGACCTTATACATTAGTAAATTATCTCAGTGATTACGAAGGTTATGGTAGGAACCTTGGATTTGAAGTCCAACCATTGTTGATGATTAAATTACAGAAATCAACTAGTTGTAGCCATCCTACTCAAGGTACCACTTTATACATTAATCAAAACCTAATGGGTTGTGTGAAATATATTGAATAATCTAATAAGTGACATCACAACATTTCCTTCTCCATATCCTTGACATATGATATTCACAAAGTCCCAAAGAAAGACTTTTTGGAATCAACACAAAAAATTATGTTGATTACATCATAAAAGGTTAGCCATGCCTAGTAACCATCATGTTTAAACAATCATAAAACACATTGATTTCTAAAATCTATGGATATCTTATTAGTGATTTTGTGATATGGATACTTTTACCTAGGTCATCGTGGCCTAATAAAATATCTCTATATCATAATCATGATACTATGTAATGGCACGTGAAATGGAGCAACAACAACCTTCCTCCCACAATGAATCACTTATGGTTTCATAACCTAATTTCAATTACCATAAATGTTAACCTCTAATGATATCAAATTAAATATTTGAAGAAATTTAAATTAGTTACTTTTATTATTTTCAAGGTAAGATAATGTGAAAACAAATTTCAAAAATTTACAATTAAGAATATATTTCAACTACTCATTTTATGCTTTCATTTATCTCTTCTTACTCAAAAAAAGCTCACAAAATTTTAAATTATTAAACTCATTATTTAAAAAAGATTAAATATAAAACAAAATCCCAATCCTTTACATTTAAAATATAAATAAAATACTAAAATAGAAGTCAATCTCTTAATCTACATCATACTTTTACTTGTTTTTTCAACATAATAAAAAAAATTCTTAATGTTTCCATCATGCAACCATGCACATGTACAAAACTTGCAAGTACACAATTGTCATGACATAAAGTTAGAAAATATAACTAGGTTCAATCTTCCTAATATACTTGAAGAAGACATTTATTGGTTAAAATAAAATGAATTTGTAATACATCGCATTTAGACATTCAAAAGAAAAACAAATTTGAATTTTTGAAATTATCTTTAGTTGTCCAAATAGCCATGTCATCCCTCTTAGATTACAGGTAGGCCCTTCTTGAAAAGGCTTGACCATTTGCATGTGGAATCAACTATATATTGACATAAGTACTCCTCCATTTGGGATGCATTTTGAAAATCACCTTAGGAAGAGAATTTGAATATGTGTGAAGAATTTTGAGGCATATATGTATGGAGTAGAATGATCTACTAAAAGGACATTCTTTTATGGATGATCCATGCTAGTTGTGGCAAGAACTTTGTGATTTTTGGATCCCCTATAGTGTAGTTTTATGGTTTTGAAATCCTCTATGGTGCACTACTATGATTTTCAAATCCTATATGATCCAACTCTATGAATTTTTTCAGACCCTTTGTCGTACTGCCTTGTGATGATTTTCAAAACTTCTGAGATATTTACGGACAAACTTATGAACGAAAAATTTGTCTAACTAAAGGTTGTCTTGGCACTTGGGATACTAATTTTATTTACTAGGATTTTCTATGAATATATAAAGAAAACATTTATGGATTTTCCCCTTGGTAGTGTTTTTCCCTGTCTTCGAGTCAAACTTATTGTGTCATTTTTCTTTTGTACACTATGATATTTAATATCTTGTGATTAATGATAAATGCTTGGTGAAGAATATTAAATAACTAATGGAAATAACTATAATAATTATCATAAGTAATTATCATGTTTAATCATTCACTTTATAAATGGAATTCTATCATGGTTTCTGAGATATCATAAGGACAAGTGAAAATGTTACAAAGAAGTCTTAATTCTAGATACAAGAAGTTCTAATGAGATTCAAGGATTGTTCAAAATCGCATTTGTGGCAGTAGTCTGAAACGTGGAGCTATGATCCAATGTCTGAGGTCACTTGTCTCTATAATAAGTGTTTTTTCTATGGCTCATCTCATCTTTGAAAAACCAAATGAAGACACGAACCCTCTCTAATGTTAAGACAATATGTAACATTTTCCTTTGCAATTATATCTCTCCAACATAAATGAACCTCTATGGAATTCCTCAAAGATAATGTGAATTATGTATATGATAGGTCCTGAAGTTGTAGTATTTCTCTATAGTAAGAAAAATCCAAAGATCTGAACTCTCTTATGGTGGTCCAGAACAACATATAAATCACTTTATCAACCAAAATATCTATGACTAAAATTATTTGAGTTATCCAAAGGCTATAACAGAATTTACTACAGTAACTTGGCAATATGAATCAAATACTATGGCACATATCTAAGGGTATTTACACTTGTTCTACAAATTAGATGTAACTAAAACAAGATCCGCAAGCGGTGGTAGTCCCTACCGAGCCTGAAATAAAATAATAAACTAATTACAGCTTAGGAATTGATGAAAAGAGACGTGGTATCACTAGTAGGGCTATAATCATTTATACTTTCTCGAGTTACTAAGAATAAGTGAATGACCTCCAAATATCAGTAGAGTGATTTCTAGCCAAAGAAAATTCTCAAGGCCCACTAAAATTTTGTCAAGCAAAATTAACGCAATTTCTAGAAACTACGTTGAGGACAACACATAATTCCTGCATCAGTGAGCATTAGCACAAACCCTGTTCCTATAGCTGGTATCAGAAACCACTGCTAATATACCTATAGTCAATGCCTATTTTGACTTTCTTAAGGTAGCTGAAAATTGCTCAGATTTTGTGGCGATGCACTTCCTTTGGGATGAGGACCAAAAAGGATGAGTCGGTACAACCTCCTGTTTGACACTTTTTCTATGTGAGCCAGCATATGAAGGAGATCATTTTTCATTATTTGCCAACCTGCCCTGTAGAAATGGATTGTAAATCCATCGAGACCCGATTCTTGGTCTAGAAAGAAACTCCAAATCACATTGATCACTTCCTCTTCCTCTATTCTTTTGCACAACTCTGTGTTTTGTTTTCCTCATTTGATAGGAGTGCAGTGATGTTGAATAGCGTATCTTGGACAGAATTGTGATCGGCCTCAGCTCCTTCATTGTATAACTCCTCGAAATTCCTGAAGGTTGTCGTCTTTATTACTGCAGATTCTTCCACTCTAGTACAATCTACTAGCACTATCTCTTTTACAGTGTTCTTTTGTGTTCTTTGTCAGTCATTTTTTAAAAATCAAAAGTTTACAAACTATGTTCAAAAATAAATATAACGAAGTAAATGTTAACATAACTGAAATATAAAGACATAATATATCAATCTAAAAATTAAACATGTCACATGTTAACATAGTTGAACTATAGTAAGAACAACGTATCACAAATTAAACATTAGATGTGTTACATGTTTGTTTTTCGGTCAGTGATATTTGGATTTCACAAACAAAAAATCATTAAAATATATTAATAAATGCATTACCTACTTCTAAGTAGAGCATAATGCAAATATATCCATTGAATGTTGCAAACTAGAGAATTGTGCATTGCTATTTTTAAAACACTTACATTTAATGCATTGTGTCGGCATGGAGAAACACGCTGACAGAGTGGCTATGTTTGTTAGCCACTTGCCCACATTAACCTATCATCCTCCATGCATGTTCATGAAGTGACTTGAACTTCGGTTACTTCATTACTCTCGAGAAATGATTAGAAATAGGGGAGCTATAGTAAGGCACGATATAGAGAAATGACTAGAATTGGGGGAAGGCACAGTGAGGCACAAACCTAAGAATATTGCAGAGCTGCAATAATTAAGCAAATTCTTCTCTTCGCATGATTTCATATCCATTTTACTGTTGAGTTCCCAACCTATCCCCTCTTCTTACAAGTGAAATTCCACTTGCTGTCTTAGTTCCTACAATATGTATCAGTGTGCTTAAGCTCGACCTTGATTTCGCGAAGAAGAACAGATTGGACGAGATAAATAAGAGATCCCATCAAAAACAACCTTAGCTCATGTTAGGCTTATTTCCTTGGCCTTCTCTTTCGCTCAGTATTTTATACTTCAACTCTCTAGAACACCTGCACACAAAAGGAAAACCATGGTTTTCTCATCACTGTCAACAACAGGCTGGAACAGGCCAGCATTTCCTAAGTTTTTCTCCATATTTGGATGGGGGGGCTAAGGAAGATAAATTTCAATCTTATTTAAGGACTCCAGACCTATTAGCATTGATGGTTTTAGTGTGCATGCACGTTGGAATTATAATTTTTCAAATGAGGTGCACTAATCCCCCACTTTAAGGCAAGTAATAAGGAAACTAGACAAGGAAAGTCAAAGCTCATGATTAATTTTACTCATGTTATAGGGAAAAATTCTTGACGCTTCAGTTGCAACGGATCCAAATGGAAAACATTCTCCCTCTCATAAATGCCCTTGTCATGATTCTGAAACATGGGCTTCATACTCAACTCGGGTTCCTTTATGGCACCAATGCATATATCAACTGATTGTTGAAGTTGGAGCTACTGGAAGGGTGAGGGAAGTCCACTAATGAAGAATTAGTGACCCTGTGCTCTTGGCGTCTGACTTCCGAAATCGAATGGGAAATTCTTTTCATTGTGATGCACCAAGGTATTCAAAAAACCCTCTACCGAGAGATATGCAATGTCGTGGGTGACACAAAAGTGGAGGACAATGAAATTGATAGCATTTCATACTTGAACATTTTGCTGAAGGAGACCCTGCAAGGACACCCTATGGGTCACTTCGCCTTGTCCCATTCAGTCACAGAGGACTGCAAGCTCAGGGGGTATGACATTCCCTAGAGGGTCAATGTTGAGTTGTACATGACATGGATGTAAGTAAGTCATACCATAAATTCCTATCAATGTTTATATCATATATGTTAGATATCCAACATCACCAGAGTTAGAAGCTTAAGTTGCAGTTGCAGAAAACGATTGCAAATCAGACCCTAAATTGCTATCAATGTGTTGTAGGTCAGATCCTAAATTGCTACCAATGTCTATCTAAGATATATTACATGTGTGATCATGAATTAAGATGTCTTTATTATTAAAAAACAATGAAAGAGGAAAGAGTTCAAATAGGTACTTGATTCCTGCATTATAAATCTAAAAACTGATTTGGTTTATAACTTACTTGTTGTTTTGTTCCCATTTAGAAGATCCAACTAGTTAAGCATACAATATACAAGCTTGAGAGAAAAGTTTAGATGAGCTATTAACTGCATTTTTGCAATGTTTTGGTTAAAGCAAAGTAAAAGCTAACTTACTATGCATGGTGTAGCTACATGATTTTTTGTGCAGTGCACAAGTTCCACAAGACTTGAAAATTTGGAATTGCAGACAACTATGTCTTTGAAACTTGAAATTTCAAACAACTTTGTTTGAAATGGCACATAATGTTGTATAATTTCGAATGAAAGACAACTTTGAATGATGTATCTTACTTTTGCAGGCTTCCCTTCAGAGTAAATTTCTTTGGCATAATCTCAAACTATTTGAGAGGTTTTGTGATCTTCCTCAACCTTCAATTTGTGGATATGGTTCTCTGTTTCGTTCAGACTGCCACATTAATATTTAACACTAGTTCTCTTTCTTTCCTCAATTGACTAGTGTATGGGAAGCTTGTAGAAAGGTGATTAATCTACTCAGACTTTGACTCAGTAAGAATAGTTACAGTCTGAACTTGAGATTCTATTCATACACAAAAATCTCATAAGCAAAGAGGCTATCAGAAATACATAAATCTCATAAGCAAAGAGGTTATCAGAAAGAACAGAGAGGCTATCCGTATGTAATTTGGGCACATAAAGCTAGTGTTATGTCGAACACAAGGGAGGTTACGACATGCAGCTTGCCACAAAGCTGTTGACTGCATGGGATAGATTTTGCGTTGGCTTAATCTGTGGAATAAATTTTGCAGTGGCTTAAGATATGGACTGCATTTAAGCTGAGGTCCAAACAACGCCAAACTGTTTATCCTAAGTTTTAAGAAAAATATACCATCAAGCCCCAACAATAAGAGGTCCAAACAAAAACATTGGATAAAAATTTGTTGAGCAGAACATTTTATTTAAAACATTGGTTTAAACATGAAATTTATAGAAATATATGAATCAGGGGAAGTGATTTAATAGTAAGTCAATGGCAAAGCAATCACAATAGTCCCTGCTATGCCGAAGGCAAGGACTGATAAAGGTATGTATCACTTATTTAGTCATGGGACTAAAGATTTATTCAATTTGGTTCGAAATTATGGAAAGAGATTA
This sequence comes from Pinus tabuliformis, assembly GCA_031772625.1. Classification (NCBI taxonomy): domain Eukaryota; kingdom Viridiplantae; phylum Streptophyta; class Pinopsida; order Pinales; family Pinaceae; genus Pinus; species Pinus tabuliformis. Next base: position 265,385,697 of record CM062814.1, on the reverse strand, counting down.
AAATGTCCAGTTAAATTGATTGATATGGATTGAAGTATTATGATAAGGTAAAGCTACATATCAGTGAAATTAAAGCTTGAAATTAGTAGTGATTCAAGAAAGAAATAGGTGAAAGACTTGAATTATACAATATGTCATCTAAGATGAAGTTTGAATAAGGATGAATTTTGTGGGTAATAATCTAAACAATACTCGTGTTTAGGTCTTCAAACAGTTTTTCACAAAAACAAAACTAATGCTCTTATTAGACTAGGCTCAGTGATTTGTTGTTGATTGTTGAGTAAGTCTATGAGTAATCTCTTGTTAAGTGACTATGTCAAGACCTAGTATAGTTGAGCTAAATGAAGGTTATATTTCCCTTAATAAAGGACCGAAGCTTCTGAAATGTTTGTCTTTGTGAAAAGATTCAATATTTCATATGGAGGCTAGTGCAAAGTTGAAGGTTTCATACTATATGATAATGAAAACTCTAAAGTCATGATCAATGTGATAAATTGTGGTATGTTACTGCTTCGTATATAGAAAGGTTTGGTACCCATTATGGTCTAAAGTTGAGCATGTTACAGCGGAGAATAGTCTTATGGTTCTTGAAATATCATCTTCCTATGACCTTATATGTTCAATCCAGGTAAACCACCATTGTTACCAACTTGAAATAATTTAGGAGGTCCATTGGATAAATATTTGAAGGCATACTTGGTCAAAGAATATTAAATTCATATGCTAAACAGAAAGACTTTAAGTATTGACTGGGGTTAATAAGGTATATATTTTGTTTTTCATTGTCTAGTACCTAATGTGTGTTAACTTTTCCTGGCTAAGCTATATGATTTGTCAATCACTTTGACAATATTTTTGTTGAAGCATGAGAGTGTGTAAGGATACAAATATTAGGTAGTAGTATCCTATTTTGTGATCAAAACATTCATGAAACATTGTAGAACGTATATGGCTAACAATTTTGGAATTTATAAATAACATATGCGTTCCTATGAAACTTATAGTTTTGATAGATTGATAGGTTCTAGCGAGTTGGATATTGACCCTCACGGAAGTATGACTAAGGAGACCTCCATTATTATTGAAAGAATCCTTATCTCTCAGAAATGAAATATAGTGAAAAATTATCTTGTAGATCAAGTTTAAGAGGGAGTTATTGTTGTTCATAAAAGCTAAGTATTCTATCTCTCTTCTTTTACCATTATTATTTTCTTTAGTAAATATAACCTCTTTCTTTATTTTGAGTTTTATTTTATGATATCCCCATAGAGAATTGAAGGTATATATTAAATATTTTCTGGGCCAGAAGAAGTCTTAATATCAAAATAAAATTTGTGACTAGTCCTAAGATTCAAAGAAAACTTTGAATATTGAAAGGGTTGTGGATTCAGAGGGAGATTTGGATCTAGAAAGAATATTGAATATTAAAATAAGTTTTGGACTTAGAGGCAGTGGTTTAATTCTCAAGTTTTGACGTATGGCTTTAAGTATTATCAAAAAATTATATTTTATAGCCACAGCTGTGATAGTCTTTTAACAACCCTCTATCGTAGATGAAGTACTCGTTCTTCACGAACAAGAATGGACTTGATAATATAGGTTTTCTCAGTAAGAGGATAGAATCATGGAAAAACATATTACTATAGAAGAATGGTCCTTTAGGCTTATTTACCCAAATGAGTAGGTTCCTTTCTGCATTTTCCTAGCCACTTTATAAACAATAAATGTGGGTGCCTAATTTGTTAGGTTTAGATATGTGTTGAGTGAGCGTTTTGGCCTAGAGTGAAGCACGTGATATTAGGGTTTATATAAGATAATGGAAACCCTATGATGTAAGGAACCTTTAGGCACTTTACCCTTTGGTGTGAGGAGTTGAATGACCTCTAGGGTACACCACGGTAATGGAAAACTTGTACTAGTTTGTACACCTCGAGGTTGAGGCATTGATCAGATCATGGTGACTAGTTGTTGTAACTTAGGTTGAATATTAGGTGTCGTGGTACATAGGGTTGGTACCTTAGTACTAACCTAGATGGTACGTAGAGCCATGAAAGATCTTGTTTTAGTAATTTGTAGTAGCCTAGATGCTACTTATATTCCTAAAAGATGTTTCATATGATACCCTGGTAGTAGCGTAGATATTATCTATATCAGTATAATAGTATGTGTTAGTTTGAATCCATAGAAATAATGTAGATGATACCTAAATCCCTAGATCAACATGTCATTTCGACTGGTGTCTTGGAAGTAACCTAGATATCACCTAGAATCCTATAGAAGCATGTCTATTGGGTTGGAAACTTTGTTATGGAAAAACAACTATTAAAAATATGGATTCTTTCTTATAGATGAAAATTTCAATATGAGTCATTATGAATACTTCCCAAGTGAAGAGGCATTGTTCGAAAATGTAACTAGGTTTGGTATTCATAATATACTTGAAGAAGACATTTATTATTTAAAATAAATTAATTTTGTAATATGTCCCATTTGGACATTTGAAAGAAATAGAAATTGAATTTTTGAAACTATTTTTAGCTATCTAGGTGTTTGGTAACTTAATTGACCTTAAATTGCTTACATGAGTTACCAACTAGGGTTAGTAAATTGATGAAGTGTATGTGCAATGTATGTGCTAGAAGCGTTTTATTACTCACACAACTCCTAAATTAAATTGATTTATCGAGATGCGCACGTCCTCTATGAGTAAATTAGTTATTCCTAGAAAATAAGATTCACTCTACAATGTTGATCACACTCTCTTTATTTTAAACAAAACTACTTTTTGTCATAAAATTACACACTATTCATTGAAATAAAAATATGACACTTCAGCATAAATGTAAATCAATCTCACACTTGACATAAATGAAAATTAATCCCACACTTTGCATAAATCAAAATTATATACACACTCCTTTGCAGAAAGCAAAACTACTATTAATCTCATCACACATCTATATAAATATAAATCACACTTGTATGAAAATAAAATGAAACCGCCTCTTAATTAAGCACACTCACACTTGCTTAAATTAAAGATCACACATGTTTGAAAATTAACATTCAATTCCGCGAATAACTCCACTATCTATAAGAAAGATAAATTCCAGTCTTTTCAACTAAAATTTAAAACTATGTCATTTTGGTTATGCTCTATTCATGTGCATCCAAAATATTTGAAAAATAGAAATAATCAGTAGAATGATCTTGACTTAAATATGAAAGAGATCGAAAATAAAATTACTCAATCTCATAAACATAAATCTATGAAAAATATAAAGCTAATTTCTAACTCCTGGGGAATGTCTAATTAGTTTGTTTGTGTATCATTCTTTGTTGTTTGTTTCATAAACTTATAAGTAGCTTTTGAACTGCATTTGCCATAACAAATGCAAAGTAGACAACCGCTACTTCAATCCATTCACTAGATCTGTTTATGATTTAAACAACTGATTCAAAAACTATCTGATTGCCCTTGTGATAGCTCTTAGACCCTCCTTAGATCTACCCTGATTGTGCATTACTGATTTCTTTTACTCAACCAAAAACCAAAGACTGAACTGCAAACTGTGACCCAGAACCCGGACAGATTCTCGTTTCTCGCCCAGCGTAGGTACTGTTAAGAGATCCTGAATTTCAGCGCACTTCATGAAAGGGCAACCTGCGCTGCATTTCAGATTCTCTGTGTTACATGTGCGTTGATCAGACTAGCCCTGTGCAGCTGTGGTTCTTGTGCTTCATTCTTTCCAGTTCTATCTCTGAATTTTGCTGCCTGTGATCAGTATATGTCTATTTAAAACCCCTTTTCCTTTCTATTATTCCTCCTCCTTTGTACAAAAGAACTATAGATGTTTTTGTGTGTTTGTTGAGTCGTTTACAGTTTTCCATTGCAAAAGTAGAATAGTCGTACCGTCATCCTTTGATTTGGATCTGTCGCAAGTGTCGATTTCGATCATAGGAGAAAGTTTGATTGCTGTTGATGGTCGGTTATACTGTTACTATTGCCTTTGGTTTGAATTTTTTATTTTCTAGTGTCAAGAACAAGTGTTCATTTCAAAATCGCGAGGTACGTAATCATCTATGTTTTTGATTTCGAAAAAGAGCTTGTTTACATTTGTCGCTTGAAAAGAAATTTAGATTTGTACATCAACTTTCTTTTTAGCATCAATACTAAGGAAGTCGAAAACAAATACATGCATGTGCATTTGCATATAGATAGTCTGTTTGGCTTGATTTAGGAAAGTGAATATACAGTGTGCTCTTTGCTCTTTGTGAAAAGATTGTGTCTTTCTTTTCCTCTAGTAGCTAGGATTTTCATTGCACAAAAGAGATAAAAGTTTGTTTATCATCTTTAGATTGCATTTTAGGAATTACATCTACATCTCGTGGTGAACCCAAAAGGCAAACTTCATAAGCAAGATCAACTTAAAACAAATTCAATGAATATAACAACGCTTTGGAACTTAATGCACAACATTTAGAGGTCTAGGCTAGAGACGTATTCTGGCGTTGTAAAGTCTGGTAACTGTTGTCCTCACTGATGGTTGGGTGATTCCTCCACTTTGAGACGATAAGTTCCAGTACGGACTTGTGCTCCCACGTATCGTCGAGTATATTTTGGGAGACCCCTATAGGCTTAAATCCTTTATCCTTAGGAAGTCGTGTCTGCCGCCCTATCGATCACAATGCACTGAACAGAGCATTCGGGAAGATTGACTGTCGTACCGTAAAAAGTATTCTGCAGTTTTGCGATTGGTTTGGTACTCCCTCTACCTAGATCTCCAGAGTACTCCTTTTCGTTCCTTTTCAGACTGCTTAATGGAAAAGGTCCATCTGAGCACTTGTCACTTTAGGCTCATTAAAATCGAAGGAGACTAGAGTCATCTTTTTTTTTTTCTCGACTCTTAAAAACTGAAAAAACAAGTTGTGTCAGAGCGTATAAAAATTTATTTTAAACAGAATATTCATTACCCCTTTTCTACGTTGATCTTGGGTTGAGAAAATGGAGTCAACCAACCAAGGAATTCCCCTTGGAGGAAATCCTAGTCCCTTCTCCTCTTGGGGAGATGTTGGTGCGCCCCATATGGTCACATTGTCACTTCCAGGGCTGACAATCGGTTTACCTATATGGCTCTTCTCAACCTCTATCGTTCAGAACACCATTATTCCTGAACAATCGAATAAGCAATTAGACGAGTCCCGAGTTGCCCACCAGCCTTCTACTTCCTCTAATTCTTCCTCTCCTCCTTCCTCTTCACTTGATGGGGCTGGTAAAGCCAAAAGTCAAGTTCCTAAGGATAAGAAGGAAAAGAAGAAGAAAGAGAAGAAGAAGAAGGAGCCAAAGGCGAATGGAGGAAAATGAGTGTCGTCTAACGAAAATCCACACACTGAACCGACCAGGCCGAAATCGCCATGTGTCATTTGCAAAGGAGACCACTTTCATAGATATTGTCCTTGCATCCCTCCGATCTTAAGGGGCTGGTCTCCTCGTTTGCACAACCCGGTGTCGTCAACCTCTAATGATCATGTTGAAAGCACACCGTCAACTAGTGAAAGTGAACCCCCAGGACAAAAAGGGAAATGTAGATTTCCTTGTAAACAGTGCGAAGGTGATCATGCCGTTCACCGTTGTCCCTTCTTAGATGAAGCTAAAAGAGTTTTGGATGATCATCCGGTTTCACCGTTACGACTTCCTCCTGGATATAAAAAACTGTTGCCGAGTCCGTCACTAGTTGAAAATCCGGCTGGCCCACTTAGGTGGTCGGCTGAAGCACCTATTATTGAAGATAAACCATCTGGATCCATACCAGACAAAAGTAAAAAGGTCGAGGCGGTAGTTGACCCGGTCTTGCCTTCAGAGGTTTCATCTTCAGATGATACAGTCACTGAAGAGAACAAGGATGACACAGTCCAAACTCTCTTCATAAACATAGACTCCGACAAACATGGGGGAAATTTACCCGTTCCTTTACCGCAGGAAGGAAGTTTGCCAGAGCCGTACCCGGCCGTCTATTCGGTCCCACCTCCAAGCAACCTAGTTGTCTCCTTCGACTGGAATCAACTAGGCAAACCCCGTTTACCAGCTAGCGTACCATTCTGAATTATTGTTCAAATATATAGAATGGTTATGGCTGGTACCATGATAGATGAGGGGGCTTTTGTGAGTATCCTTTCCTCAACTGCTTGGAAAGCGCTTGGTTCACCATCGCTTTTGCCTGAGATGAGAAATCTAACTTTGATAAAGGAACCAGTCAACCATTAGGGATCCTTCCCAATGTGCCCATAACATTGAGAAGGAAAACAGTTCACATGAACGTATTGGTAGTTCAAGGACCCCTAGATTACAATCTACTCCTTGGACGAGACTATATTTATTGCATGGGAGTAATTGTCTCCTCACTCTTTAGAGTAATGTGTTTTCCGCACGAAGGAAGAGTGGTCAAGCTCGTGGACCAGCTTTCATTTCCTGGATCATACAAAGCAAATAGTCATATACCATCCCTGAATGGTATTTTCACACAAGAAATGTCTCTATCTCCAGTCCGTCCTCCCGATGAGCGTGAGTAATTCAAAGGGATATGACTGAAACCCAGGGAGCATGCACCCTGGTCTGCTTCGGCAGGAAAACTTCGGGTATAGGGTAGGTTTCCGCGAGAGAATATGACTAGTCTGTACTCCCATCCGTGATTGGAAGAGGGGGTTATTCTAGAACAAGATTCTCTTGTCAAAGTTATGTGAGTGGAGTAGCCTCCTTCACTCACCTTGGTTTATCTCGGTAGACATCGCTGAAGAAGTGTTTTGTTTGCGCTGTGAATAGAACAATCTTTGGGAAACCTGTAAGATGTAGGCCTCTCTCGGTAAAACAAATGTTTTAACGGACTAAAGAAGGGGTAACCTTGAAATTCTGTTTTATACCTGGGGGCATGCAAACCTTTTGGAGTGCAAGCGAAGAGCGACTATTTAGTTTTTAAATTTTTAGGACCTCTAACCCTTTAAACTCGTAGGATTGGTCATCTCCTAACTTGCATAAAGAAAGGATGTGGGGCAAAACTCTAAAAGTTTCCGTTTTTATATGAGACATTCTTATCATACGACTAGATTAATCGAGCAGTGTTACCGCAAGGTTCAAGCTCGTTAAAAAATAAACCCGCATCGAGCAGTGTTACCGCAAGGTTCAAGCTTGTTAAAAAATAAACCCGCATCGAGCAGTTTTAGCACATAGTTCAAGCTCATTAAAAAATAAACATAAGACATGAGAAAATGTTTCCAACCATGTTTAAGCTCGTTAAAAAATGAACTATTCCCTGGTAAATAACCACCGTGAATGTAGTACTTCAGCCATTAAAGCCTTCGTCAAGTTTGCACTGTCACCTCCACTTTTTCATTGGCCGATCATTCACCTCCATTTGATTGTTTACCCATTTTGAGGAACAGCTGTGAAGAGTGATTTCATTAGCCATCCTTGTGACACTGCCGTTATTGGAGAATTCCAAACCTTACCTGGAATCAGTTGCTACCTGTTTTATCACTCGTTCCTCAAAAGACGAGTCTCCTTTAAGCTCTTTTCAACTGAATCGTAAAATATGAAAAGATTTCCGAGTCCTTGGCCTTCTAGCGCGTTAAAGGGACAGGAAGTGCTATCCCTCAGCTAGATTTTAATCTTTTTTTTGGACCTGAGGGATTATTGCACAAAAAGATCGAGCTCTTGTTTTTTTCGGCTCGTTAAAACTATCGAAAATTCATACCTTCTGTATTGTTTTATACTTTTTCGGACTTAAGGGATTAGATGACGAAAAAGGAATTTTGGAGTTACCTTTACGTTCCTTTTCAGACTCTCTAAAATTGAAAAGGACCGAGTTATCTTTGTTGTTAAACTCGTTAAAAAGATTAATAACGACAAACTTGTCTTTAGACGAGAATGAGTTTTACTATCGCTAGGCTCGTTAAAACATAGCGATGGGTTTGCCCGAAGGGAAAATTTTAGAACAAGCATATGTTATCCTCCTCAAGCTTGACAAAAATAAATAGGTACTGGTCAGCAATGACTCAGGAAAAATTGGGAAGAAAAATCAAAGAATCTTTATTGGTAGCAAGTCACTCTTGAACATGACACTTCCACTCTGTGTCCGAGTTGGGTTGGGTTGTTTCATTCACTAGTCACATCGCCATGGTCACGCCATACCATCCAGATTGGGGTTAATGCTACCAATCCATCACATCAGTGTTGCCGATATGTTCAAGAGAAGTCATCCAGAGAAGTCACCTGTGTCTCACCCACTACCATACATTATACTTCATTCTTTCATGACCGCCACCCTAGACATTATATCATGAGATTGTTTTCACCTCTGTCAAAATCATTTGCTCCGTTCAGTGTCATTGATGTGGGATTCATTAAGGCCCTCCTTTGACGGATCACTTCTTGTCGACATCAACTCATTTTCCAAGAAGTTGGTCTAGGAACACCCCATTCAGTACTTTGAAGCTTGCATGCCTCAATGGCAAGTTTCTCACTTCCAGTGACAGGTTTACATCAATGACCTTCGACCGAAAGATTTTGCGTGGTGTTCGACGCCAAGTCCTTTATTCACACCACGTGAATTGTACTACAGTACCTTGAGGATCATTATCATTATCGGTGATTCCTCTCGTGCTTGTTAACAATTTACATCATTGAATGGTAATCAAGCGATGTCTTTCCATGTTCGACTTCAAAACATTTCTCACATGGATCGACTTGTACTTCGAGTAAACATCGGACGAGATTGAAGACCCCGGATCTAGTTTCATCCATCCGGGCTGCGATATATATTCAGGGAAATAAAGACATCAAATGTACAGCATTGCAGCACAGATAATCATCCTACCAAAAGGATGATGGCTCTATCAAAATCATCAGTCTACACTCAGACAATTGTCTATCCTATGTACATGAAAATGAATTTATAAAGCTGAGCATGGGAATGCCCGCCTCAGCTAGATCATGAAAACAGTATGAAGATAATGTATTGTATTGTATCTTATTACAGGTCTCCTCCCAACATTGAAAGAACTTCGGATCCTCATAATAAAGCATTTCACCCGACACCAAAAGGTTAACGGCCTCATACTTTAGGGGGCAACTGTTATAGACATTTTTGTGCCTTACAACTCCAAGCATGAAATTTCCATAAACCAAGGGATCCTAAGTCCATAAAAGTGTTGTTCTAACCCCTAAAGGAACAAGGTCAATATATTACAGCTTCTCCCAGAAGTTCTCCACCAGAAACTGCTCAGAATAAGTCAAAACAGGATCATTTCAGCTGCTCCACTGGCTAGGTGCGTTGCATTGCACCTAAATACACTGTGAGGGTGCGTTGCATTTCAAAAATCCTTCTGTGGGGTGCGATGGGCAAGAAATGACAAATGGAAGTGTCATTCCCTGAGGTGGAGAGACAATGGAAGCTTCCAGAATCTTCTCCTGTGACACTTGCCTCACTGAATTCGACCAAGGATGAGTAAGAGGCCTTCAGTCTCCAAGTGGAAGCAAGAACTGATAGAGAGAAGACACTAATCAAATCACAAGCTGAATCATCCTCCTTACACACATCTATATATGGATCCCTCATCTCATAGATTCGGAGGTTAGAATTTTGCATATTGTAAGGAATAGCTGTTGGTTTTTGAGACAAACATCAGAGTGTTGGGTGATCTATGCCTTGTTGGAGGTGAAGAGGAGCTTCTTTGCTGGGAGGTTGATGCTGGGTAACTGAAAAAACAAGTTGTGTCAAAGCGTCTAAAATTCATTTAATTCGGAAACATACCTTCCCTTTATTTTAGTTGATCGAGTAATCCGCAATCGTGGAAGAAAGTCAATTGAAACCCCGTCGTTCGCGGAGGCTTACGAGTCAACCGTCTTTGTCTCCGGAATTGAAACCAATATGGACAAAGCGAACTCATTTAACCGGTTCCAAATCTCCTATCAAAGTTAGAACAAGTGTTCCAACGACATCAGAGACTCCGGTTACTCCAAACATTTCTGGAATCCCTACCTCTACAAAGAAGTTCAACAGCCACAGAAGGACAGTGATACTGATCCTAGTTTGAGAATAAACACTTGTGTTACCGAACCAATTCCATCTACAACCAGTTCGCAGAGTCTTACTCTTCAAACATCTATCGCTGCCACACCTTCTTGGGCACCAGAAATATTTTACGGACATGACGGTCTTCCCCTTCCACCTGGTCTGATTGCAATAGAAGAAATTGTAGAAGATCCTCAAATAAGTACTCCAACGCACTTTGTAGTCGGGATCACTCTATATCCTTCTCCATCAGAAGTTAGTCTACCACCAGCGGAAGCTCCTGTAGAATTGCTAGGTAATCTTTTGGATAGACTACAAATGTCTAAACAACCGTCAACATCTAGGACTGTGTCATCTGACACAGCGGCGGCAGAACTCCCAGATATCACTCCAACAATGTTCGCTCGTATACCATCTGTCCTGACTAGCTCTCAGCTGCTAGAAGGAGCCCACTCAGGGGCTATTTCAACATTATGGTCCGTTCCTGTTTGTTCATCCGGAATAATATCCGAAAACTCTTATGTTGAGTCTCAACAAATTGATCCATTTGGAGGTCAATTTGGGCAGTCCGGTCCCCAAGGGCAAACAATTCCCTTGAGTTCCGGATTACCACCGTATGGGGGGCAATATACCCTTTCATTATTCCCTCCGAGAGGATATCCATACGGGAGTTCACAAAAACATTCAAGTTATACTGGAATTACCTCAAGTGGTTGGGTACCTATACTACCTCAACAACCAAGAGTTGTGTACTCAATGCAACAATGTGTACCTATGTCAAATATCCCGACTACACCGGCTATTGTGACGGTGTCGCAAGTTCAAGCGCTGCCTGTTGTATGCCAACCTCAGGTTTCTCAGGTTGTAATGCAACAACCCCTTGACCCTGCAACTCAAGCACAATCGCCAACTAGTGGAGCGACACAGGTTCAGACGGGTACAATTACCCCTCATCTTGGTCAAACTGTTAGTATCGGGCAACAGCACATGGCTTCACAACCATGGCTGGTGCAATACCAACAACCGCAATTCCAACAAGTATACCAAGGTTCTGAGCAACAAATCTTTGCTAACAGTGGACAACCATACATTCAAAACGGTCAAAAATCAACCATTTTACAATGGTCATGTCCACCAACCTTACCAAACATACCAGCAGCACATGCATTATGCCGGTATGCAAAGGCCAACTGCTCAGGCAATCCCATCTTACCCTAGGTATGCTTCAACTAACCTGAACCAACAGTTACCCTTTGTGGCAACTTTAGAGTCACCTGATTTAAATCGATTAACGAACGATCCAATTGCTTACGCCCCTTGGTGGCCAGTGATTCCGCATAAACTTCCATCAGATATTCCTAAATTTAATGGAAATCCGGGTGAAGATCCATCGAATCACGTGATGACCTTCATCTATGGTGTTCATCAAACACCTTAAATGATGATTCGATAAGACTTCGCCTCTTTTAGAGGACGTTAACGGGTCCGGCGGCAAAATGGTACATTGAATTGACTAGAGCTTCATTTGACAACTTCAGTACCTTAGCCACAACCTTTTTAACCCATTTTCAGTTACCAATAAGGTACGAAACTGGAACAGAACTTTTTACCAACTTCAAACAGAGAACGACCACTCACATATCTGATCATATACATGAGTGGTGACGTCGTCGTAGAATGGTAAAAACATATGTCCCCGTTCAGCTCTTAGCTGAATGGTTTATCAAGTCATTACTGCCTTCCATCACGGAAGATGTGGCAAAGGGGGGAGTCGTAACAAAAGAGCAAGTTATCGCTCGTGCGCAATATCTGGACTTGATTTACACTCAGTCCGGTACGCTCTACGACAAAATACCTGACACCCCTAGACCGGAATTCTCAATTCCTCCTCCTCCTAAATCAAACAATGACTCTCATGCCGGCGACGGAGTGATTGGCACGACAGACACGAAATCGAAAAAGGCTACATCCAAAAAGGCCCGTAAGATTTCAGGTCAAAATGCAAAAGACGAACTTCTTGCTTCAGAAGTAAATGTCTTATCGACAAATAAGGGCAAAGAAACTGAACAACCAGGGAGCAAGAAAAAGGGTAAAGGGAAGAAGAAGAAACAGGAGGAATCATCACCTGAAAAATCTTCTTCAAACCCTCCTGGAAATAGGAAACCAAAAAATCCATGCTTTATATGCGATGAGGATCATTGGACTGCAGATTGTCCACACAGGGCTGAGCTTAAGAAATTCTTCAAGAATTCGAAAACCTCCGCAGTGTTAACTGATTCGTTTCCAAATCCAGGAACAAATCTGGTTGAGAGTGGAAATGCTTCCCCGTCTCAAGTGCTAATGTTTTCGGTTTCAAAACAGCAAAATGATGCTTTGATATCGACAAGGAACAAAGATTATGGGAATCCACAGCTGTCGAACAACAAGGATAAAGATCAACCAAGTAGTTCGACAACGACTTCGACAAAAGTTGTGCCACCCACCATTCCTGAATTGACGATAAAACTGCCAAAGGGAGTAGTACACAAGTCGACATTTAATCCCCGCGCTAGAGCGGCAGAGCATTATAACATAGTGGAAGATTTGGCCCAATCGCGATCCGCTATGTCGACTCTTCAAGTACTACAAAATTGACCGTCCCAAAGGCAGGCTTTATTATCGGCCATTGGTGGGATTGACCCAAAGTATTCCAATCTTGTATCCTTCGATCATAAAGGATACGATCCTCAATTACCAGCTCAACTAGCTTTCCTTGCTCAAGTGAAAGCCCTCAACAAAACTGTTCATCGAACGATTATTGATGAGGGGGCATCTACATGCATTATGTCGATGAGTTGTTGGAAAACTTTAGGATCTCCAACCTTGTCACGATCTTCGACGACATTAAAAGCATTCGACGGAAGGACATATACCCCATATGGTATCCTAAGTAACTTGAAAGTTGAACTAGCAGGGAAAACGGTAGAAATAGATGTTGAAGTCATCGATGGGAATCTTGATTACAACATCCTACTAGGAAGACCATGGATATATGCCATGGCAGCTGTTGTATCGACCTATTTTAAAAGATTGCATTTCCCTTTCAGGGAGGGATTACAATTGTCGATCAACAAAACTTCCTCCCCAATGGTTCTCAAATTACTGGAAGAATTCCCAAGATCCATGGAAGCCCCCATTTGCTTCAGAATATCGAAGTAGGCCTACTAAAAGATCCTATACTAATGGGAACCTTCGCTCTTCCACCTCCAATCAATCTGGCAGAAGTAGCGTCGATAGGAACCTGCAACATGATTTCTTCTACAAAGATCTCAGAAAACGATATCGACATGGATCATGTAGTGGTTTTGCCCCCAAGCCGAATGGAAATATTATAGCAATCAATGTTCCTAGCATGGGAGGCTAACCCAAAACAACACTCATCAAGCGTTTGGATAGATAGGTCTAGAGAATATGGTAGTCCTTCAGATCCTTGGTCGCGAGTGCATGTCACCGACGAAGGAATTGTGCAATCTATGGTAATTGAGGGGACACCATGGAATGATTCCCGCCATCGTTCCCTTCTTCTGGATTGTGGAGAAGATAATCAAGATGACCTGTATCATCCTTCAGTTTTTGAATTCCTATCAAATACTGTAAACACGGTGGATTCAGAGCGAAACTTGTCCAATATTGAAGAGACTATCACCATAAATATCTCGACTAAAACAGATGTTGTAGAAAATATTTATGTTGGCAAATGTTTTTCTCCTCCAGAACTGGAAATATATAACGCTCTTTTTCGTGAATTCAGATATTTCTTTGCTTGGTCATACAATGAAATGCCACGAATTCACTCAAGTATCGTTGAACACGAAATTAAGATGTATCCAGATGTCAAACCAGTACGACAATGGCTAAGACAGGTGCACCCCACAGAAGGGATTTTTTAAATGCAACGCACCCTCACAATGTATTTAGGTGCAATGCAACGCACCTAGCTAGTGGAGCAACTGAAATGATCCTATTTTGACTTATTCTGAGCAGTTTCTGGTGGAGAACTTCTGGGAGAAGCTGTAATCTATGGACCTTGTTCCTTTAGGGGTTAGAACAACACTTTTAGGGACTTACGAGCCTTTGGTTTATGGACATTTCATGCTTGGAGTTGTAAGGCACAAAAATGTCTATAACACATGCATGAAAGATTACTGAGAAATGAAATGATTATTTTAAAAATATAGTATTAATAACAGAGTTTTAGCCTCATTTTCGCATCATTACTATCACTATTTTCATTTCTGTCGAGAGGCATATTTATAGAGCTCATGGAAATTAATTGTTTAGGACTATATGCATAATCCCTATCAATAGAAACTAAATTTAACCTGAAAAGATAACATCACATAATTCGCTCATGGTTTTATATTGTCAAAGAAAATCAAGAGGCATAAATCTCATTTTCACTCCCTTGTTGCTGCCTATGGAGATTGACTTCGACCTTGACCACCTTACTACGGCATGTTTCGGTCAATTTGGATAATGAGAGTAGGAGGAATTCATTTAGTGCACCAATTGGCACCTACCCATATATTTCAATTCCCAGCTAGCACCTTGGAACTTGCCAAACCACAGACTTCATTGCAGACTTGTGTATTAGCTACAAAATCATTGTAATTCAGTAGCTGAAGTAAACATTCAACTAAATAGTAAGGAAAAATATCATTTTATGAAATAAAAGACAATTGTATACTTGGCATGCCATAATTCTTGTAGCTTGATTCCCAATGTGTTATTATGAAGATGAAAAAGAAATAGATGACGTGAAAAAGGATGTCAAAAAGAAGCAATTGTGAGGTTCAACATTTCCCCACACGGAGGTCATTGCATGTACTCATCCAAAAATTTAGAATTGGTGGACCCTTCCTATTACTAAACTTCTTGAGATACTTGAGCCAAAACATCTAGATGTGTCTTCTTTTCTTTTTTCTTGGTGACTGCCATTCTTGGTTTCTTCATCGGAATATTATACTTCAGACTTATGACTTTTCTCGTAAGGGATTTGTTATTCTCTTTCAACTTCTTATTCTTTTCATACCACTGACCAAGATGTAAGATATTTTTTTCATTATTGGTTCTCTATATTTCATTCTGCACTTTTCATGTTTCATGTTCCTGTTTTAACTGCATGTTTAGTGTCTCCAATTCATAAATATATTGTTTGAGGGTATTTAAAATTGGAGGTTCTTGTGGAAGATCAGCATGAATTTCTTTTTCCTGATTTGAAGATATGTAGTGGCCTTTTCTGTAGCTCCCTTCTCTAAATATTCTATATAATCATATCTTTCATGTTAGACTCTGTCAATTTCGGGTGTTCTTATTGTTGGACTAGAAATTGGTGACAAAATGGTTGGTGATGGAGCCCTTGGCTCTTCTTCTTCTTCCAGATTGAAAGATTTTGTGGACTATTGAGATGGTTCCTGTTAGGGCCTAAATCTACCTCAAGCTGAGAATGGCAGGTCTAGGGTAACATCAAACCACGCTTAACCTGGTAGCTAGCCCTACTAGGTCGAGAGAGGGCTCTCTCCTTGTCAATCTCAGGAAAATATAGTGAATGAGGCTTGAGATGATTGATGTAAAGACAAATTTTAGGCTAGGTATATGCTCAGTAAAGTTTGATTGAATTTAATGGTTGGTTGCTAGCTCAAATGTGAAAGGCAGATTTGGGTCCGAGGAATGGACTCAGTCTTATAGAGTTTTCTATGGGGCGAGGTAGGAAAATGCTTTAGTACTTTGGATTAGATGAAATGGAGAGTCGTAAATACTGTCGAGGAGTTGGATAGGGCATGTATGTGTCATGAGTCCTCTACAAATAGTAGAAATCATATAAAACTAAACAAACCCTAAGGTAGAGCACTGCAACATCAATGAATTCTACCTTTATATTTGATTCATTTAGTTAAGCTGAAAAAAGAGAGATGATGGCACACATAAACACATGTAAAATTGAATCATAGAATGAAAAACAATACCAAATCAAATTACCACAATAATCCCACAAAATGTTGCAAATCCTGGTCTATTCCTTTGCCAAACTGCAGAGATGACGTACAATAATGCTCAAAGCATTCAGAAGAGTCCAAAATTTACAAATGACTGAAAAAGTACTAGATATAGGCAACAAACAACTCATCCTAGCCTTTAGGGGTCGAATTCATGAGTTTAGGAGCTGTTTCAATAAGATCTAAACTAAGAACTAAAAAGTAGGCAGTGGAATAGCTTGCCTATAAAAACTAGGAAACTGATTCATTCAATTGAAAACCACCTATTCATAATGTATCTAATTCCATGAGTGAAATTTTATCATTTTTACATCAAATTATATCAAGTTCCATCAATTTACATCATGATTTTGACCATGAGAGAGAAAAAAGTCAGACTGTGAAAAAACTAGGAAAAAAATAGAGTTTTTTGGCAAAAATAACAATTTTTCCTCCTCTGCCCCGTGTCATTTTCCCTGTGCATAACACCCTTTTGTAGCTAATTTTGGAGTCATTTACATGCACTAAATTTTCTCCACGTAGGCTTGTTGGAAAGGCATGTCTATCTACTTTCGAAAAAACATGGAATTTCTAAATTTGGTGTCCATTTACCCCTCCAAAAGTGAGTTCTCCCAACACTGCTTCCTGTGTGGCCAAAAAGGGGCAGAGAGGGCATTTTGGACGTTGTTTTGACCCTTTTGAAGGCCCAAAACTTGACAAAACTTTCTATCCATTTCTAGGTATTCATAGTTTTTCATGAGGAATCCAAAAATGTAGAGGTTTCCTCCAGCGGAGGTCTCTAGCAAAATTGAGCGCCAGGTGGCGCTACGCACGAGGCAGAAAAACCTGTTTTTTCCTTCAAAAATTCAAAATTGACAAAACGTGTGCAAAATTTCTTGAAATTTTGGCTCAGTGGCCTGCATCATGTACTATGTTGGACTAAGAAATCCTCAGCCAAAATCTTGAGCTTATCTTGCTCTTTCCTTCTCCTCAATGTTTTCCTCAACTTGGCCTTTAAGGTCCTTATTCTCACTTTGCAGCTCTTGTTTCGTGCCAAATTGTGATAAGCCATGTGCCTCAACATCTCTCTGTCCTTATTTTCCTTATCAAATAGCTCCTCCAAGTGCATGTTTTCCCTCTCTAGCCAAGATTCTCGATCAGCTTCAATCTCTTGCTGAAGCGGTGTCAACTTGAGTTTCCTCCTCTTTGTTGCTTGCTGGTTTTCTCTTATGTTTTGCAGTTCCATGATTGTTTGTTGGTCCTCCTGTTAACACCCAGGTTGTTCCCTATGACTCCCAAGGGAATACGGCCGCGGTAACCACTAACCAATCTTTGGATTACAGTGCCTAGCCACACTGTAATCAGAGAGGGCTCTCTCTTTATAATTTGTCTCTGTTCTGTGGAGATTTTAGGCTAGCTATGAAATGATGGTGTTTAGTTTTGTGCCTTCTTTGAGGGATATCTTTCTGTACTTGAAGTGTGCAACCTGCAGATGAGTTTATTTCATTGGGCAATGGAGTCTGTGGCTACAAGTGTTTAGAAACCTTGAGATGATTTGCTGAAATTACAGGGCCATTTAAATACTTCATATGACAAAGTTAGATTATGATGGTGACATGTGAACAACCAGTGAAAAGCATTCAAGAATTTTCCACTAAGCTGGGGTGTGGGAAAGAGATAGATGCCTCAGGAGCAAACTTGAATTCCTGAAAATATTTATCACAGTGAAAGATATAGCTTGAAAAGTGTAGCAATTAAGAATTACACCTTATTTACTCTATCTGGAAGAAAACATTTATAACAGCTTAGATTGAGTTCAGGGTAATCTTTGATTAAATCCTAGAACTATTCTTTTACTTTGCCATTAAGTGTAAAAACTCATAAACATGAAAGAATGTGAAAGACTAGAAAACATATAACACAAAGTTTTAAAGAAGACTTATTGTGCTATGAAACATGCAGGAATCCTGTAACAATCAGCCAGCCACCACAGTGCATCAAGGAACACAGAGCTTTGGAAATTCCATCCACCTTTTGTATTATTCCTCTGAGAGTTGTACAGCAACAGAAATATAGAAATGAAATCAACAACAACCCCTTGCAAACTCATGCGAAGGGGACTTTATAGAAATGTTTATACAAAATATCTCAGGCATTGAGTCATCTGAGAGAGAAATATCTTCATTACTTCGTACATAAAAGTAGAATAGAAGTTATTACAGCTTTGAATACAACATAACTGCTCTTTAAGTCTGTCAGAGGATATTTTGACCTTTGGAGGTCACTGAGTCGGTTGGAACGCTTGGCTTTAATGCTGGAAAATGTGCCTTTACGTTTGCTGCGCTGTATCTTCTCAGCCCTGCCACCTGTGACTGTGCTTGCTGCTGTGGTGACCGAATAGCCCTGCTGAGTTGGCTCAGCCTTTCATCCTTCCTTTGTATGCTTATCTACCAAAATTTTCCGTGTGTATGATCACTTATAAATTTGACAAAACATAACATTACAGGTTCTGGCTTGATAATATTAGCTGTGTCAATCTATTCCAGACTTCCTGTGTGGGCAATTGGTGCTTCACAATTGCCTCTATGGTTTCATCTGCTTCTGTATATTTATAGAAATTTGGAGGCACATCGAACAGATGATTGATCTCGTTCATGATAAAAAACAGGTTTTCCACCCTATTATATAGAGTCTGCCATGATGCTGGCCCTGATTCTACTGAAGTGCTGGGCTGTCCTGCAATTTGACTTGCAGCAAAGGCATTGACCCTTTTAGCATAATTTTCATGGGTAAGCAGTCTTCCCACACTGCTTAGTATGCTGGGGAGGCCTCTATTTTGTAACACATGAAACCTATCCATGAACCTGTTGATTTCGGTCTGCATGTCTTGGGTTCTCCTTTCTAATGTTCCAACCAGGTTTCTTAATGTCAGGACCCTTTTAACCATTGAGATTGTCTCAGTCCTGTGAGCAATTCCCATGGTGGTCAGTTGAGAGCTTGTCCTGTTATTCAATATGTTGATCATCCTATTGGCAGCATCAGGCATGTTGCCAAGGCTTGCTCTTGCATTGTGTATCTCCCTATTTGCCTTTGTAATGAGTGTTGACTGCTCATCTATGGTCTCAATGAACTGCCACTGATCAGTAATGGACTGGCCAATATTGGCCCATAGGACTGTCTTGAGCTCTGCTGTCACCTTATCTAGTGTGAGCTCCTTCTCAAGCTCCGTTATTCTCTTTTTGAGAGCTTTTATATCTCTTTCCTTCTCAGCCACATTCTGTTTGCTCTTATCATATCTTTCATTTACTTTAGCGAAAGATTCTTTGGCTTGATTAAGCTCTAACATTTGAGCTTCCAGGACTTGAATTTCATTTTGAAGCTTCTGCATATCCAAACTATGAGTCTGCTCTGTTGTTGGTGCAGCTGTCGATGTAGTTGGTGCTGTAGGTTCTGTTTGCTGAGGAGGAGGAGCAGTAGTTGGAGCAGCTTCCTCAAGGTTGATTACTTCAGGAGGAGGCTGGGAGGTTTGACCTTCTTCTCTTTGTTTCAAGGCTGCCTGTAGTGCTGCTTTTGCAGCCTCTAATTCTCCCAGCTTTTCTTGGGTTTGGATTAGCTGCTTGTACAGAGATATCAACAAGGTTGTGGCCTCTTGATCATGTCTTTGCTGGGCAACATCATCTGTTTGAGGGTGAATTGTGGCTTAGAGTTTGATCTTTCTTCTCAAGGCTGCCATGTCAGCATCCCTCAATTTTAATATCTCTTGTATGCCCTTGATATCTTTGGGATCATGCCCAATCTCTATGATGATGTCTTCTAAGGACCTAATTCTGTTGTCCTTTGCTTGAGAGGATGCCTTCTCCAACTCAAGCTGAGCAGTTGTGTTGTTAAGGCTATTTTGTAGCCTGTAGTTATCCAATGTTTGGTCTGTCAGGGAAGCATAGACCATCTCACCCGTTTTCTTATGCAGTTCTATTTTGTCCATTGGGTGGATATCCTTGGCAAGGACTTCCAGGTTAGTCCTCAAGTAGTCAGAGGCAGATTGGGGCTGCACTGTTGTTGGTATAAAATGACTCATGATCATTTTGCCTTCCTGCACATCATATGCAGACATGAGTCTTTGTTGATTGGTGGGAGCCATGTTTAACAGATGGTTATACAGCTGTATCTTGATGGGCTCATTTCTCCTCTTAATGTCCATGAACTGCTGTTTAATGCTGAGTCCACCTTCCCTTTGCTGATTTGAGGAACTCACTTCTCCTCCCATTGCTCTATCTTGTTCCTGTTGAAAGGAACTTGCTGATGCTTCCCTGCTGGGTGGGACCATACCAAAAGACTGTCCTATTGGCATTTCTTCCTTTGAGAAGGGATTGATTCTCTGTCCTTTCTCCCCATGAGTTGCTGATGTTGTAAGGGGAGTCTCTCTGTCCCTTTTCCTTCTTGTATCCTCCTTTTGTGGAGTTTGGAGGATTGATGCCTCAGCTGAAGTTTCTTGCCTTGGAGGCACATTTTGTTCAATGGATTTAGGGGCTCCCACTGTTTGCTCTTGCTGGACAGGCTGCTCCTGTCTTTGTTCTTCTTGTTGTTGGTGTTGTGTTTGTTGCTGCACTTCCTGCTGCATCATTTCTTCTTGTTGTTGCACTAGTGTTTCCATTTGCTCTTCAGTCATAGGAGGTGGCTGTTCCATCTGCTTTTCTTTGCCTTTGTTGGATGTCTGTGGAGTATTCATGGCAGCTTGCTGATGTGTTGTTGAGGATGAGGCAGCTGCTCCAAGTTGTCTTTGATATGAGAGGGGGACCTGTCCACAAGTTTCCAAGTCAGCTTCTTTTTGAATATTTCTAGCCTCTCTTTCTAGCAGCTCTTCACTAGTAATTTCCTCTTCTAGGGTGCCCTTTTTCCAGCTCAATGCATTGGCATACTGCTCAATCTCAGGCAGCCTCATATGTGAATAGGTACCCAATTTGTATTTTATCCTCCTGAGGGAAACAAAATGATTGGGGTCATAGGGTATCCACTCAAAACTAGTTTGCAGTTTGAGGGCCTCTAGGATACTATTTGCCTCTTTCCATCCCTCCTCTTTTTTGTTATATAGGAAAGGGCCCAGCTGGCTCCTTACCTTTAACTGCGCCTTCTTGTTCTTACTTTGGAAGTGGAGGTAGTCGACATTCCCAAATTGCCTGAAGTATTCTAGGGAAAAAAGTCTCATAGGGACATACCTTGGCAGCCTATAAGGCTTCAACTCACAGCCATAAACTCTGATCACTGTGTGGTGTTGGTAAAAGTACCAATTACCAATGCTGTAGGTTTTGTTTAGATGGAGAATTCTCCTCATGTCATCAGTTAATCTTGGAGGAGAAACACCATACAATAATGTCATAGCTGGATGAATGAACAAGTCTATGAACTCACAGTATGTGTATGGTGATACAGAGGTGCAATGAAAAACAGAGGTCCAAAACACAACTGACCTTGGATTCCCCTGGGCATTAACTTGCTTCAGGGAAATGAGGAAGCTGCCTGGTTGATAAAACAAGAATAGATGGTAAATGTACGAAGTTTATCTGAACAGTCTTTCCCTTTGCAGATTCATTAGCTGGTCATGGATCCTATCTGCAATATATGTCGCATAGTCATAATGTACAGCTGGAGGCTTTCCAGGAGAGAATATAGACAACATTGCCATTATACTATCATCCACATCCTCCACTCCCCTGAACCCTAGGACATAGCTGATCAAATCCACTAGCATTCTGCCCAATTCATTTAAGTATGCATATCCAATAGGAGGAGTTTTGATGGCTTCAGAGCCTGGTTGTATGAACAGCTGATTGATTTTGATGATCTGGTCATTTGACAACTTAGTCCCCTTCTTTATCAAGTTCTGCATGTAGAGGGGGGTCAATGGTTTTGCAGTGTGGAAATGCAGCATCTCATTTATGCTCTCTTGGGTGATATGGAACAGAATTGAGCCTGTGGGGCTGAGGACAGCTCTTTGGCATGGATCATAGCACTCCTGGCATCTGTGGACCAATTCTGGCATAGGATTTACCTGGGGGAGGTTGTAGATGGGCAAGTTTGAGTCCCAAATCCCTAGGATATCAGCTCCACTAAGGTTCTGGGCTTTCAACTCATTTAGCAACTGAGTATTATATTTGGAGCCTAATGGAGAATAGTCTAACATCTGATAATCCATATCCCCCAGAGCTTTCCATTCTAACTCCCTGTGAGGGGTATTGAGAGGCTTGATGTTCAGTGCAATTGGAGTTTCCATGGTCTATTAAGCTTCTGACTTGCAGGTGAACTGGTTGAAGTAAGCAGAACAACACAGAGGTGATTCCTTACAATGAAAGTGTGAATTTTAGGGACCAGAGGGTTAATTGAGCACACAGCAATTGAAATACTGTGTAACAGATTGATAAAGACAAATAGGAGGGCTGACCAGAACTTTTCTATGGTGAATTTAACCAGCAGAGGTTTCTAGCTCACGATTGCACGAGCTACCTGTGAATTCAGGTTGTTTCAGTCAAATGCAGGTTTCACAAACTGTTCATTTCCTTGCCAGAGGGAAATAGGTGCAGGTCACTGGATACTAGACGGTGAATTCAGTTTTTTAACACTCCCTTAACAGTTTGTTTGTAGAAATTTGGATAAAAACCAGGTGCAGAGAATAATTTCGAGAAATACCTTGCGGATTGTCACTGATAGTTGCAAATGCAGGTACGACGGAGGCGCCCGCGGTTTCAGAGTTGAACGGTGCAGGTTGGCGCTGGTATGGTCGTCAAATACATGCAGGAATAACAACAGTCTCTTTCAGCAAAAGTAGAAAAAACACGAAATTTTGGCCTAAAAATAGATTTTTGTCATATTGGCGCCTTTTTGGGATGACGTCAGCATGACATCATCGGGTGGGGTCGGAGTCGGATGACGTCAGCATGACGTCACCGTGTGATGTGGCAGGTCCTGGTTGGTCCATGGATATGCTGAAGTGGCGGACATGTCAGCGAAGAGACGGACGAATGGAGTGATGCGACGGCGGGGTGGCAGCGACGTGGCTCTGACGTGGGCGTGACAGCGGACCAGCAAACCGGGTGGTAAGTGCAATAGTGGTAACGGTTTTCTCGGACCGCTTACAATACGGCCCCAGTTTTGTTAGAGGCCGCTCCGAGAGACTTGAGAAGGCGACGCGTGGCCGAGGACTGACGTAACCCTTCGTCATTTTCTCGGGCGTTAACTGTCGGGCGTGGGGACCAACCCGATATGCATAAGGGCCGTCCGATCAGGGGCGCTCGATCGGACGGCTGACGGGTTGATGAAGTGATCGAGCGATATGGAAGGGGTTGGGATTTTAAAAAATATATTTTTTGGGACGCGCGCTTAGCGGAAGACCATCGGGGTATGGTGTTTTGTAAGGTTTTTCAATGTATTTTGAAAAATCAAATATACGTGCCGAAACTTTGGATAAGTGCCAAAAAGTGGGTTTTTTGGGTTATTTCGTAATTTCAAAGGGGGTTATGGGTAGGAGGGGTTTTTTGCAAGATTTTTTGGGGAATTTTTGGGTTTTTTCTGAGCAGAGGGAAGGTGAGAGCTTAGGGGAGAGGTTGTTGCTCATAACCAGAGGTTAGAGCAGCCCTAGGACAGGGTTTACCATAGTCCCAGGTGGACTAAATTCTCCCTTTAGACAGACATATTTAGCTATAGTGCTAAGGGGAGGATATTTATAGAATGTTTTGGGGGTTTCTACACCATGGTGTTAATAATACTAGGGAAAGGGTAACATAGGGGAATTACATAGTAAAGTTAGAGTTAATATGGGGGAATATGTGAATGAAGGGGAAAAATCAGTAAGTTTACTTGAAACTTACTTAGTTCAGGGAGTAGATCAAAATAAAAAGAAGTTTTAGACAAGAAATGTGGCTTTTCAATGAATAAAACCACCATAAAACCTCAAGTTTTCTAAGCAATTCAATTGATGAGGGGATGTTAGTAATGAATGGGAAAAGGGATAACTAGGAAGTTAGACATGCTTCTTTGTTTTCCTTTTCTCATCTTGACCATCAAGGTTAAATCTGAAATGAGTACCACTTCTGCAACCCCATCTACTTACCCAGCTATTTTGCCTAGCATTTTTTGTTTCTTCTTGTAGGGTGCATTTAGGCTTGCAAACCCTTACTTGCCTTTTCTTTTCTTTGGCTTTTTCTTTTGTTTTTCTATCTACTTCTACCCTTATTTCTTCCAAGGTCCCAGATTAAGCTGTTGGGAGCCTTTTCTTCTCTACCTGAACTACTTGTCTGCCAAGATTAAACAGTTTGGACAGACTCCTTTCTCTATTCTACAACTGAAAATTTAAAACATGACATGATCCAGTTTAGACTGTTGGACCATCCATCAAAATTTGAGTACCCATCAAGCTATAAGCACAGATTGTGTTCCTATGGAAATATGTGATCTTTGCATCATCAAAGCAGAGCATATTTGGACCTTTTTATTGCCAATCATGAAATATGAAACCTATTGGTATAGGTAGCTAACAGTGGCTCCACATGGGGGTGGTGTTTCATTTGAAAGACCAAGAACAGCAGGTTAGATTGCCTTGCTCCTTGACTGCTCTTGCCAATCTTGAAGTTTGCTGCTTTGGAATGCCAAAATTGTGTGCTTCTCTTCTTGGTAGACCTCTGATTCTATTCATCTTTTGCTGGCAGTTTAAGAAAACTTTGAGAAATTGCTTTTTTACATGTTGACAGAGAATAATATATACATCTGGATATGTACAAGGGAAAACTCAGGCTGCACTTATGGGTGATCTTCAAAATAGTGCTTCAGCATCCTGCCATTCACAGGACCTTCATCCAAATCAGTTTCATTTAGACTCTTAAGGAAATAAGTGTTGTTTCCTTGTACTGCTTGGACAGCAAATGGTCCTCTCCAAAGGGAATCAAACTTTCCATGTTTTCCCTTATCCTCTCTTCTTGAATCCCACTTGAGGACTTTGTCACCAATGTTGAAATCTTCTGCCTTAGTTCTTCTATCAAAGGCCTTCTTTAATTTTTCTTGTAGAACTTGAACTCTGCTGAAAACTTGGTTTCTAGTTTGCTGTAAACATATGATTTGATTGATTCTTCTTTGCATATCATTTGGTTCAGCTTGGCTTTCTTGAAGAAGTTTCATAACAGGCACTCCTAGTGATGAAGAAAATTTGGCCTCTAATCCATAAACCAACTCATATGGGCTGGTCCCAATTGATCTTTTGGTTGTTAGTCTATCTGCCCATAGGGCGTTCACAAGCTTCTTATGCCAATTCTTTTTGTTCTCTTCTAGTACTTTCTTTATGATGTTTACCAGACTTTTATTTGATGACTCAGCAAGGCCATTTCCTTGGGGATAGTATGCAGTATAATGGCCCAAGGTGATGTGAAATTTATGGCAGAAGTTCACCATTTTCTTGGATCTGAAAGCAGCAGCATTGTCTGTTATTATTTTGTCAGGACAACCAAATCTAGCCAATATGTTGTTCTCCAAGAACTGAATGATAGTGGAATCATTTGCTTGTCTGCATGGAACAGCTTCAATCCACTTGGTGAAGTAGTCTGTGGCTGTTAAGATCCATCTATGTTGGCCTGAAGATGAGGGATGAATTTCCCCAATGAAATCCAAGCCCCATTGTTGAAAAGGTCTCTCTGTTGCAATAGGCCTTAAGGGAAGTGGCAGCAACTGTCTCTTTCCCTCAAACACTTGACATTTATGACATGAGGTTGTGCATTTCTTGACATCAGAGAACATGCTGGGCCAGTAGTACCCAGCCCTTAGTATTTTATCCACAGTGGACTTCCAGTACAAGTGTCCACCACAGTCACCTGCATGAAATTCCTTTATGATATTGTCAGTTTCATTCTCAATTAGGCAGTTTAGCAATATTCCTTCATGGTTTTTCCACAATAAATTTCCATCCATAATACAAAATTTAGAAGCTTTCATTTTTAAGAACCTACATTTAGTTCTGGACAATGCTGGGGGAGCACACAGGTTTTGCAATACATAACATATATCAGAGTACCAAGGGGATTGTTCAAAGGCTACATTGATCTTTGGAGTCGCCAGCTCCGGTTCACTGTCCAGCTGGTTAATGTCTAAGGCTTGGAAATTTGCTTCTGTCATTAATTTGGCCAAGCCTTGCCCTTTTATTAGTTTTGTAGGTTTTATCTCAATGTCAAATTCCAAGATGTTGGCAATCCACTTTCCTCTTTTGCCCTCTAAATTTTCTTGGGTGAGAATGTCTTTGACAATAGGACTTGGCACATACGCTATAACATGGGAATAAAGGATATAAATCCTAAAGTCTTTAATGGCTTTGACCAAAGCATAAGCTTGCTTTTCCATGATTTGATACTTTAAAGGTGCATCTCTAAGAGCTTTGCTAAAGAAAGCAATTGGCTTCTCATTTCCTTGGTCATCTTTTTGCAATAAAACAGCAGCAATAGTATGCTGGGAGGCAAAAGAGAAAATGATAAATTCTCTGTCAAACTGAGGATTGGTCAACACTGGGGTTTGGGTAAGGGCCAGTTTTATACCTTCAAAGGCTTGGTTGGCTTCAACAGTCCATTTGACTTTTGAATCTTTCTTTAGCATGTTATTTAACAATCTGATTAGTTCTGCTAGGTTTGGGATAAACCTTCTCAAGAAATTGATTTTTCCCAAGAATCCTTGCAACTCTTTGACATTTCTTGGGTGGGGCATTTGTAGGATAGCCTGTATCCTATCTGGGTCAATTCTAATGCCATCTTTAGAAATGATGTGGCCCAATAGCTTACCTTCCTCCAAACCAAACAGGGATTTCTTGGGATTCAAGGAAATTCCATATTTTCTGCATTTTAGGAAGATCTGTCTCAAATGTTTTATATGTTCCTTGTCTGATTTTGAGAAAGGTGTAAGGTCATCTAGGTAAATGACTAAAAAGTCATGAATCTCCTTGGCAAAAGCAATATCCATGGCTCTTTGAAAAGTTTCCCCTGCATTTTTTAATCCAAAAGGCATCTTTACATATTTGAAAGTTCCCCATGGGGTAGTGAATGCCGTTTTGTCTTGATCATCAGGGTGTACCAGGATTTGATTGAAGCCTGAAAATCCATCCAGTAATGAGATCCTTGAGGCTCCTACCACTCTTTGGATAATGTGGTCCATCTTGGGTAATGGATAGTTGTCTTTGAGGGATACTTGATTCAGATTTCTCAAATCCACACACAACCTTATTTCCCCAGTTTTCTTTCTTGTAGGGACTAAGTTGGAGATCCATTCAGAGAATCTGATTGGTGCTATGATGCCAGCCTTGAACATTTTCTGTACCTCTTGTTCCATTGTTGGGAGAAGCATAGGATTGATTCTCCTCAATTTTTGTTTAAAGGGCTTTTGATCAGGTTTGAGAGGGATTGTATGCTGGATAACATAGGTGTCATAGGACTTTAGGTCCTCATAACTCCATGCAAAGACATCCTGGAACTCTTTAAAGAGGTCAATGTATTTAGGGTTTTGGTCAGGAGGTAGAGAAGCAGACAATTTAATTATTTTGGGTTTGTCAATTGTACCTATGTTGCATTCTTCAATGGCTGCATTTAATGGCTGCATTTTTGGTTTTCTGGGGATATCATTTGAGTCAAAGATGTCCTCTAGTGGAGTTAGGCCTGTTGGTAGAAAATTTTCTTTCAGCTCTATGATTTCAGTTTCAGCATTGGCCACTTCCTCACAATTAATTGATTGAATTTGCTGAATGTTGTCTATGTTGAAAATAGTTGGATTTAGTATTTGTTTTGCTGTTCTAGGTGATATTGGGTGAGCAATCTGTTGAAACTGTATTTGTGATGGACTTGCTCCACCAAGTATTTGTGATTGACTTGCTGTATCAAGTATTTGTGATTGACTTGCTGTATCAGTATCAATATTTAATCCTGCAAATTCTTGTTGCAGAGTTAAAAAATGGTTTATTTGCTTGTCATCCTCAAATACTTGCCAATCATTAACATTGTTCGGAATGGAGGGTCTGTGTTTTACCTCAGCTGTAAAACAATGATGGGGCTCAAAAGGCAGCTTGCATGTACTTGCAAATGTGGCTAAACTATGAGCATGCAGATTGTGGGTTCTAGGAATTTTAGTGATTTGGAATTCAGAGAAAAAGTTTAGTACCTCAGCAACAACAGACCTATAAGTCCTTAGTCTTTTGTCATTGGTGACAAAATTTCCCTTCACTTGTTGGCTAACTAAATCTAAATCACCCATGATTGAAACCCTGGCAGCTTGTAAGAACTTTACTAACTTGAGGCCTAGTAAAAGAGCTTCATATTCTGCCATGTTATTAGTACATCTGAAGTTCAGTCTATAGGCTCTGCCTTCTGCATGACTATTTTCTTTATTGTGTACCCAAACTCCAGCTCCTGCCCCTAACTTGTTGACTGAGCCATCAAATTCAAGGAACCATAGAATATCCTGTTGGGAAGGAGATTTAATGATCTGTTCATGGGCTGGCAATGTGAGTAGAAGTTGTGGTTTTTCATCTAGCTTGTCTTCTAGGACAGTTTCATCATTTGATTGGGTATGCTTGATATTTAGAACATCAGCAGTATCTAGTGTTTGATTGACTGTCGTTTCATTTGAGTCTTCCTCTTGTATGAGTACCTTGGTTTCAACCTCACCTTTTGAGGGAGTTGTGTTGTCATTGAAGAGAATGTATGAGTCTATGTCTGAATGGACAGCATATATGGGAAAGTTTTGAGGCTTTTCTTCACTGCTGACCATGTATTTCATGAGTGTTTCTCTGTACAGTCTTTTTGGTTGCCCAAAAACAGAGATGGTGGCATATGACATGTCTAATTGTAGGGAACCTTGGAGTTTAGCTCCCCAAGATCTTGATAACAGCATCCCATACTTAGGTGGAATATCAGCAACTACCACATCCATTAGGATTGTCTTGTTTGGGTATTGAACCAGAGACACACATAAATCTTTTATGAGACCCAGACACTTGACTTGGCTGGAGTCAATGGAAAATAGGTCCTTGTATGGTCTTGTTATGTCTAGATTCAATCTCTCCATGACTGCTTTTGGCATAAGATTGTGAGAGGCACCTGAGTCAAACATTGCATTATGTAGTATTTTATCATGAATGTGTAAGCTGACATAAAAAGGTAATACCCCTGTGGCTACCGTTTTCCCATCCACTTCCGGGCAAAACAATAATTGTGGGGTGTCATCCAGCACATTGACATCATCTTTGTTGCTAGTGAGTTGAAGGGACTTCTTAATTTGTAGTTTATAGATGTCATGCTTGGCTAGTTTTGAGAGAGGGATTGCTATCTTTAGTTTGCCAATTTCAGTTTCTAAGTCAAAGGGTTTTTCAGATTGGGCCTTGGGTTATGGATAACAGTCCTTTCCTTGTTCATTAGATCTTCTTCTTGATTTTTATCTTGACTTTGGGACTTGTCTCTTTTACTCATCTCTTGGGGAGTAACATTCAAATTAGGCTGAGAAGGTGAAGTGGCCACAGGCTGCTGTTTTAAGGACAGTGGTTCAGTGACCTCTACAATGGTCACTTCTTCTGCAGGTGAATTTGTTTTGTCATTAGGCTCTGTGACTATGACTCTTTCAGGCTGCTGATTATCCTTTATCTTTTCAGGCTGGTTTACATTCACAGTTCTGCTCCTCAGCTTGTATTGTTTATGGACTTCATAAACAGCAGTGTCATAGCCTTGTTTAAAGTCAAAGGATTCACCTGATTTAGTTTGGAACAGTTTGATTTCATCATCCTCATGATCTTCTTGTGTTAAGAAAACTTGACTTTCACCATCTAGACCCATTAAATTAATCTCGGGATCTTCATTAGGCTCTGTTGATGTGGAAGTTTCTGCATAATTTTCTTGGAAAGGGGGTCTTATGTCTTGATCAGCACTGGGTTTTCCAATGCCTAGGTTTTGAGTTCTCCTAAAATTTGGATTCCTAGGAGGGTTGTTTTGTGGTGCTTCCCATGATGATTTTCTCTCAACCGATTCCACTCTATCACCTAATCTCTTCATTCCATTGAGTATTGCATCTAGCTTTTGATCAAAGGCAGAGGGATCCTCTTTGAAAACAGTCCTCTTTTCCAACCTTGCCCTGTTTCTTTTGGCAATTAGGTTGGCTTCCACTGTAACAGCAACCCTTTGGGCCTCTGCAAGGGATTGAGGATCTCTTTCCTTCAACTGATATGCCATGTCAGGGTCAAAACCATCAGGGAATTTGTACAAGGCTAAATCAGGAGGAGGTCTTAGATGATTGATGTAAAGACAAATTTTAGGCTAGGTATATGCTCAGTAAAGTTTGATTGAATTTAATGGTTGGTTGCTAGCTCAAATGTGAAAGGCAGATTTGGGTCCGAGGAATGGACTCAGTCTTATAGAATTTTCTATGGGGCGAGGTAGGAAAATGCTTTAGTACTTTGGATTAGATGAAATGGAGAGTCTTAAAGACTGTCAAGGAGTTGGATAGGGCATGTATGTGTCATGAGTCCTCTACAAACAGTAGAAATCATATAAAACTAAACAAACCCTAAGGTAGAGCACTGCAACATCAATGAATTCTACCTTTATACTTGATTCATTTAGTTAAGCTGAAAAAAGAGAGATGATGGCACACATAAACACATGTAAAATTGAATCATAGAATGAAAAATAATACCAAATAAAATTACCACAATAATCCCACAAAATGTTGCAAATCCTGGTCTATTCCTTTGCCAAACTGCAGAGATGACGTACAATAATGCTCAAAGCATTCAGAAGAGTCCAAAATTTACAAATGACTGAAAAAGTACTAGATATAGGCAACAAACAACTCATCCTAGCCTTTAGGGGTCGAATTCATGAGTTTAGGAGCTGTTTCAATAAGATCTAAACTAAGAACTAAAAAGTAGGCAGTGGAATAGCTTGCCTATAAAAACTAGGAAACTGATTCATTCAATTGAAAACCACCTATTCATAATGTATCTAATTCCATGAGTGAAATTTTATCATTTTTACATCAAATTCCATCAATTTCCATCAATTTACATCATGATTTTGACCATGAGAGAGAAAAAAGTCAGACTGTGAAAAAACTAGGCAAAAAATAGAGTTTTTTTTGGCAAAAATAGCAATTTTTCCTCCTGTGCCCCGTGTCATTTTCCCTGTGCATAACACCCTTTTTGTAGCTAATTTTGGAGGCATTTCCATGCACTAAATTTGCTCCAAGTAGGCTTGTTGGAAAGGCATGTCTATCTACTTTCGAAAAAACATGGAATTTCTAAATTTGGTGTCCATTTACCCCTCCAAAAGTGAGTTCTCCCAACACTGCTTCCTTTGTGGCCAAAAAGGGGCATAAAGGGCATTTTGGACGTTGTTTTGACCCTTTTGAAGGCCCAAAACTTGACAAAACTTTCTATCCATTTCTAGGTATTCATAATTTTTCATGAGGAATCCAAAAATGTAGAGGTTTCCTCCAGCGGAGGTCTCTAGCAAAATTGAGCGCCAGGTGGCGCTACGCACGACGCAGAAAAACCTGTTTTTTCCTTCAAAAATTCAAAATTGACAAAACGTGTGCAAAATTTCTTGAAATTTTGGCTCAGTGGCCTGCATCAAGTACTATGTTGGACTAAGAAATCCTCAGCCAAAATCTTGAGCTTATCTTGCTCTTTCCTTCTCCTCAATGTTTTCCTCAACTTGGCCTTTAAGGTCCTTATTCTCACTTTGCAGCTCTTGTTTCGTGCCAAATTGTGATAAGCCATGTGCCTCAACATCTCTCTGTCCTTATTTTCGTTATCAAATAGCTCCTCCAAGTGCATGTTTTCCCTCTCTAGCCAAGATTCTCGATCAGCTTCAATCTCTTGCTCAAGCGGTGTCAACTTGACTTTCCTCCTCTTTGTTGCTTGCTGGTTTTCTCTTATGTTTTGCAGTTCCATGATTGTTTGTTGGTCCTCCTGTTAACACCCAGGTTGTTCCCTATTACTCCCAAGGGAATACGGCCGGGGTAACCACTAACCAATCTT
Organism: Pinus tabuliformis; assembly: GCA_031772625.1. Classification (NCBI taxonomy): domain Eukaryota; kingdom Viridiplantae; phylum Streptophyta; class Pinopsida; order Pinales; family Pinaceae; genus Pinus; species Pinus tabuliformis. Next base: position 265,353,580 of record CM062814.1, on the reverse strand, counting down.
TGGATTACAGTGCCTAGCCACACTGTAATCAGAGAGGGCTCTCTCTTTATAATTTGTCTCTGTTCTGTGGAGATTTTAGGCTAGCTATGAAATGATGGTGTTTAGTTTTGTGCCTTGGTTGAGGGATATCTTTCTGTACTTGAAGTGTGCAACCTGCAGATGAGTTTATTTCATTGGGCAATGGAGTCTGTGGCTACAAGTGTTTAGAAACCTTGAGATGATTTGCTGAAATTACAGGGCCATTTAAATACTTCATATGACAAAGTTAGATTATGATGGTGACATGTGAACAACCAGTGAAAAGCATTCAAGAATTTTCCACTAAGCTGGGGTGTGGGAAAGAGATAGATGCCTCAGGAGCAAACTTGAATTCCTGAAAATATTTATCACAGTGAAAGATATAGCTTGAAAAGTGTAGCAATTAAGAATTACACCGTATTTACTCTATCTGGAAGAAAACATTTATAACAGCTTAGATTGAGTTCAGGGTAATCTGTGATTAAATCCTGGAACTATTCTTTTACTTTGCCATTAAGTGTAAAAACTCATAAACATGAAAGAAGGTGAAAGACTAGAAAACATATAACACAGAGTTTTAAAGAAGACTTATTGTGCTATGAAACATGCAGGAATCCTGTAACAATCAGCCATCCACCACAGTGCATCAAGGAACACAGAGCTTTGGAAATTCCGTCCACCTTTTGTATTATTCCTCTGAGAGTTGTACAGCAATAGAAATATAGAAATGAAATCAACAAAAACCCCTTGCAAACTCATGCGAAGGGGACTTTATAGAAATGTTTATACAAAATATCTCAGGCATTGAGTCATCTGAGAGAGAAATATCTTCATTACTTCGTACAGAAAAGTAGAAAAGAAGTTATTATAGCTTTGAATACAACATAACTGCTCTTTAAGTCTGTCAGAAGATATTTTGACCTTTGGAGGTCACTAAGTCGGTTGGAACGCTTGGATTTAATGCTGGAAAATGTGCCTTTACGTTTGTTGCGCTGTATCTTCTCGGCCCTGCCACCTGTGACTGTGCTTGCTGCTGTGGTGACCGAATAGCCCTGCTGAGTTGGCTCAGCCTTTCATCCTTCCTTTGTATGCTTATCTACCAAAATTTTCCATGTGTATGATCACTTATAAATTTGACAAAACATAACATTACAGGTTCTGGCTTGATAATATTAGCTGTGTCAATCTATTCCAGACTTCCTGTGTGGGAAATTGGTGCTTCACAATTGCCTCTATGGTTTCATCTGCTTCTGTATATTTATAGAAATTTGGAGGCACATCGAACAGATGATTGATCTCGTTCATGATAAAAAACAGGTTTTCCACCCTATTATATAGAGTCTGCCCTGATGCTGGCCCTGATTCTGCTGAAGTGCTGGGCTGTCCTGCAATTTGACTTGCAGCAAAGGCATTGACCCTTTTAGCATAATTTTCATGGGTAAGAAGTCTTCCCACACTGCTTAGTATGCTGGGGAGGCCTCTGTTTTGTAACACCTGAAACCTGTCCATGAACCTGTTGATTTCGGTCTGCATGTCTTGGGTTCTCCTTTCTAATGTTCCAACCAGGTTTCTTAATGTCAGGACCCTTTTAACCATTGAGATTGTCTCAGTCCTGTGAGCAATTCCCATGGTGGTCAGTTGAGAGCTTTTCCTGTTATTCAATATGTTGATCATCCTATTGGCAGCATTAGGCATGTTTCCAAGGCTTGCTCTTGCTCTGTGTATCTCCCTATTTGCCTTTGTAATGAGCGCTGACTGCTCATCTATGGTCTCAATGAACTGCCACTGATCAGTAATGGACTGGCCAATATTGGCCCATAGGACTGTCTTGAGCTCTGCTGTCACCTTATCTAGTGTGAGCTCCTTCTCAAGCTCCGTTATTCTCTTTTTGAGAGCTTTTATATCTCTTTCCTTCTCAGCCACATTCTGTTTGCTCTTATCATATCTTTCATTTACTTTAGCCAAAGATTCTTTGGCTTGATTAAGCTCTAACATTTGAGCTTCCAGGACTTGAATTTCATTTTGAAGCTTCTGCATATCCAGACTATGAGTCTGCTCTGTTGTTGGTGCAGCTGTCGATGTAGTTGGTGCTGTAGGTTCTGTTTGCTGAGGAGGAGGAGCAGTAGTTGGAGCAGCTTCCTCAAGGTTGATTACTTCAGGAGGAGGCTGGGAGGTTTGACCTTCTTTTCTTTGTTTCAAGGCTGCCTGTAGTGCTGCTTTTGCAGCCTCTAATTCCCCCAGCTTTTCTTGGGTTTGGATTAGCTGCTTGTACAGAGATATCAACAAGGTTGTGGCCTCTTGATCATGTCTTTGCTGGGCAACATCATCTGTTTGAGGGTGAATTGTGGCTGGGAGTTTGATCTTTCTTCTCAAGGCTGCCATGTCAGCATCCCTCAATTTTAATATCTCTTGTATGCCCTTGATATCTTTGGGATCATGCCCAATCTCTATGATGATGTCTTCTAAGGACCTAATTCTGTTGTCCTTTGCTTGAGAGGATGCCTTCTCCAACTCAAGCTGAGCAGCTGTGTTGTTAAGGCTATTTTGTAGCCTGTAGTTATCCAATGTTTGGTCTGCCAGGGAAGCATAGACCATCTCACCCGTTTGCTTATGAAGTTCTATTTTGTCCATTGGGTGGATAACCTTGGCAAGGACTTCCAGGTTAGTCCTCAAGTAGTCAGAGGCAGATTGGGGCTGCACTGCTGTTGGTATAAAATGACTCATGATCATTTTGCCTTCCTGCACATCATATGCAGACATGAGTCTTTGTTGATTGGTGGGAGCCATGTTTAACAGATGGTTATACAGCTGTATCTTGATGGGCTCATTTCTCCTCTTAATGTCGATGAACTGCTGTTTAATGCTGAGTCCACCTTCCCTTTGCTGATTTGAGGAACTCACTTCTCCTCCCATTGCTCTATCCTGTTCCTGTTGAAAGGAACTTGCTGATGCTTCCCTGCTGGGTGGGACCATACCAAAAGACTGTCCTATTGGCATTTCTTCCTCTGAGAAGGGATTGATTCTCTGTCTTTTCTCCCCATGAGTTGCTGATGTTGTAAGGGGAGTCTCTCTGTCCCCTTTCCTGCTTGTATCCTCCTTTTGTGGAGTTTGGAGGATTGATGCCTCAGCTGAAGTTTCTTGCCTTGGAGGCACGGTTTGTTCAGTGGATTTAGGGGCTCCCACTGTTTGCTCTTGCTGGACAGGCTGCTCCTGTCTTTGTTCTTCTTGCTGTTGGTGTTGTGTTTGTTGCTGCACTTCCTGCTGCATCATTTCTTCTTGTTGTTGCACTAGTGTTTCCATTTTCTCTTCAGTCATAGGAGGTGGCTGTTCCATCTGCTTTTCTTTGCCTTTGTTGGATGTTGTGGAGTATTCATGGCAGCTTGCTGATGTGTTGTTGAGGATGAGGCAGCTGCTCCAAGTTGTCTATGATATGAGAGGGGGACCTGTCCACAAGTTTCGAAGTCAGCTTCTTTTTGAATATTTCTAGCCTCTTTTTCTAGCAGCTCTTCACTAGTAATTTCCTCTTCTAGGGTGCCCTTTTTCCAGCTCAATGCATTGGCATACTGCTCAATCTCAGGCAGCCTCATATGTGAATAGGTACCCAATTTGTATTTTATCCTCCTGAGGGAAACAAAATGATTGGGGTCATAGGGTATCCACTCAAAACTAGTTTGCAGTTTGAGGGCCTCTAGGATACTATTTGCCTCTTTCCATCCCTCCTCTTTTTTGTTATATAGGAAAGGGCCCAGCTGGCTCCTTACCTTTAACTGCGCCTTCTTGTTCTTACTTTGGAAGTGGAGGTAGTCGGCATTCCCAAATTGCCTGAAGTATTCTAGGGCAAAAAGTCTCATAGGGACATACCTTGGCAGCCTATAAGGCTTCAACTCACAGCCATAAACTCTGATCACTGTGTGGTGTTGGTAAAAGTACCAATTACCAATGCTGTAGGTTTTGTTTAGATGGAGAATTCTCCTCATGTCATCCGTTAATCTTGGAGGAGAAACACCATACAATAATGTCATAGCTGGATGAATGAACAAGTCTATGAACTCACAGTATGTGTATGGTGATACAGAGGTGCAATGAAAAACAGAGGTCCAAAACACAACTGACCTTGGATTCGCCTGGGCATTAACTTGCTTCAGGGGAATGAGGAAGCTGCCTGGTTGATAAAACAAGAATAGATGGTAAATGTACGAAGTGTATCTGAATAGTTTTTCCCTTTGCAGATTCATTAGCTGGTCATGGATCCTATCTGCAATATATGTGGCATAGTCATAATGTACAGCTGGAGGCTTTCCAGGAGAGAATATAGACAACATTGCCATTATACTATCATCCACATCCTCCACTCCCCTGAACCCTAGGACATAGCTGATCAAATCCACTAGCATTCTGCCCAATTCATTTAAGTATGCATATCCAATAGGAGGAGTTCTGATGGCTTCAGAGCCTGGTTGTATGAACAGCTGATTGATTTTGATGATCTGGTCATTTGACAACTTAGTCCCCTTCTTTATCAAGTTCTGCATGTAGAGGGGGGTCAATGGTTTTGCAGTGTGGAAATGCAGCATCTCATTTATGCTCTCTGGGGTGATATGGAACAGAATTGAGCCTGTGGGGCTGAGGACAGCTCTTTGGCATGGATCATAGCACTCCTGGCATCTGTGGACCAATTCTGGCATAGGATTTACCTGGGGGAGGTTGTAGATGGGCAAGTTTGAGTCCCAAATCCCTAGGATATCAACTCCACTAAGGTGCTGGGCTTTCAACTCATTTAGCAATTGAATATTATATTTGGAGCCTAATGGAAAATAGTCTAACATCTGATAATCCATATCCCCCAGAGCTTTCCATTCTAACTCCCTGTGAGGGGTATTTTGAGGCTTGATGTTCAGTGCAATTGGAGTTTCCATGGTCTATTAAGCTTCTGACTTGCAGGTGAACTGGTTGAAGTAAGCAGAACAACACAGAGGTGATTCCTTACAATGAAAGTGTGAATTTTAGGGACCAGAGGGTTAATTGAGCACACAGCAATTGAAATACTGTGTAACAGATTGATAAAGACAAATAGGAGGGCTGACCAGAACTTTTCTATGGTGAATTTAACCAGCAGAGGTTTCTAGCTCACGATTGCGCGAGCTACCTGTGAATTCAGGTTGTTTCAGTCAAATGCAGGTTTCGCAAACTGTTCGTTGCCTTGCGAGAGGGAAATAAGTGCAGGTCACTGGATACTAGACGGTGAATTCAGTGTTTTAACACTCCCTTAACAGTTTGTTTGTAGAAATTTGGATAAATACCAGGTGCAGAGAATAATTTCGAGAAATACCTTGTAGATTGTCACTGATAGTTGCAAATGTAGGTACGACGGAGGCGCCCGTGGTTTCAGAGTTGAACGGTGCAGGTTGGCACTGGTATGGTCATCAAATACATGCAGGAATAACAACAGTCTCTTTCAGCAAAAGTAGAAAAAACACGAAATTTTGGCCTAAAAATAGATTTTTGTCATATTGGCGCCTTTTTGGAATGACGTCAGCATGACGTCATCGGGTGGGGTCGGAGTCGGATGACGTCAGCATGACGTCACCGTGTGATGTGGCAGGTCCTGGATGGTCCATGGATATGCTGAAGTGGCGGACATGTCAGCGAAGAGACGGACGAATGGGGTGATGCGACGGCGGGGTGGCAGCGACGTGGCTCTAACGTGGGCGTGACAGCGGACCAGCAAACCGGGTGGTAAGTGCAATAGTGGTAACGGTTTTCTCGGACCGCTTACAATACGGCCCCGGTTTTGTCAGAGGCCGCTCCGAGAGACTTGAGAAGGCGACGCATGGCCGAGGACTGACGTAACCCTTCGTCATTTTCTCGAACGCTAACTGTCGGGTGTGGGGACCAACCCGATATGCATAAGGGCCGTCCGATCAGAGGCGCTCGATCGGACGGCTGACGAGTTGATGAAGTGATCGAGCGATACGGAAGGTGTCGGGATTTTAAAAAATATATTTTTTGGGACGCGCGCTTAGTGGAAGACCATCGGGGTATGGTGTTTTGTAAGGTTTTTCAATGTATTTTGAAAATTCAAATATACGCGCCGAAACATTGGATAAGTGCCAAAAAGTGGGTTTTTTGGGTTATTTCGTAATTTCAAAGGGGGTTATGGGTAGGAGGGGTTTTTTGCAAGGTTGTTTGGGTTTTTTCTGAGCAGAGGGAAGGTGAGAGCTTAGGGGAGAGGTTGTTGCTCATAACCAGAGGTTAGAGCAGCCCCAGGACAGGGTTGATGATAGTCCCAAGTGGACTAAATTCTCCCTTTAGACAGACATATTTAGCTATAATGCTAAGGGGAGGATATTTATAGAATGCTTTGGGGGTTTATACACCATGGTGTTAATAATACTAGGGAAAGGGTAACATAGGGGAATTACATAGTAAAGTTAGAGTTAATATGGGGGAATATGTGAATGAAGGGGAAAAATCACTAAGTTTACTTGAAACTTACTTAGTTCAGGGAGTAGATCAAAATAAAAAGAAGTTTTAGACAAGAAATGTGGCTTTTCAATGAATAAAACCACCATCAAACCTCAAGTTTTCTAAGCAATTCAATTGATGAGGGGATGTTAGTAATGAATGGGAAAAGGGATAACTGGGAAGTTAGACATGCTTCTTTGTTTTCCTTTTCTCATCTTGACCATCAAGGTTAAATCTGAAATGAGTACCACTTCTGCAACCCCATCTACTTACCCAGCTATTTTGCCTAGCATTTTTTGTTTCTTCTTGTAGGGTGCATTTAGCTTGCAAACCCTTACTTGCCTTTTCTTTTCTTTGGCTTTTTCTTTTGTTTTTCAATCTACTTCCACCCTTATTTCTTCCAAGGTCCCAGATTAAGCTGTTGGGAGCCTTTTCTTCTCTACCTGAACTACTTGTCTGCCAAAATTAAACAGTTTGGATAGACTCCTTTCTCTATTCTACAACTGAAAATTTAAAACATGACATGATCCAGTTTAGACTGTTGGACCATCCATCAAAATTTGAGTACCCATCAACCTATAAGCACAGATTGTGTTCCTATGGAAATATGTGATCTTTGCATCATCAAAGCAGAGCATATTTGGACCTTTTTATTGCCAATCATGAAATATGAAACCTATTGGTATAGGTAGCTAACACCTCCAACTGCTTGTTCCTTTGCTCAAGGTATTTTATAATCCACTTAGCCCTTTCCAGGTTAAGAGATAAGTCATGAATGTCAGCTTCTTGTTCCTGGATGATTTCCTTGAGTTGTGAGCTTTGGGAGCCCAAATCTGTATCATCATCCTGAATCAAAATGAAATCTCTCTCCTGCCCTTTAGCACTCCCTTCCTCATGCAATGGTTGTTTACCTTTGTCGTGTACATGCTTTTTTGTTGAAGGAAACAAGACCCCTTCCATCGCAGGTGGAGATAGTAATCGTTTGGCTGCTGCAAATAACCTCCTTGTGCCCTTTTGGTAAGTGACAAATACTGGAAGACTGGTTGTTTGAGTCTCATGAACTTCTTGCTAATGTCAAGGTCCTCCTCCCTCATGAAAAACTAATGGGGTCAATTGAGGACTTGTGAAGACCTCATGTGAAATGAAATCATCCCTTCAAATATTCAATAAACTCAACTAATGCAGAACCACGATCTTGATCAATGCAAAGTGATAAATATTGTTTTACTATTGATGAGGAGGTTTTCTTTGCACAAATGTGGTCATTTTCTCAATATTTAGGCACATAAAATAGGGGATGTTCATCATCCTCACTCTAGTGAAATGCATCAATAGTCTAACATGATAAGCGTACAAGCGAGAAAATATTCCTTCACAGCTGAAGTATTTGATAATGAGTTTCATGAGTGCAGCATATGTGTCCTGTAGGTATCTAAAAGGGAAGACCACACTAATCTACCCCTAAAAGCCAGCCCTGATATAAGGCTCATAATGTTCTCTATCCCCCTGCTGTCCCTTGTTCCACTGTTCACCCACATTCAGAATACCTATTGCTTCAACTATAGTTTCAAGTGTCAAATTGAATGTAACACCTGCCAAATTGACCTGGCCATTTTGAAGATGGAGGACAAACAATCTAGCAAGCTCATGGTCGTATTTGACTCTTCCCACCATCTCACAAAACTGGTAGCAAGATTGATGTCTAAAACAAACTACTGCTCGTCCCGGATGTGTTTTCCTCCCTTGTGTGGTTTCCTTGCTGCATGAATTTCTTGGGGGGAATCACTCATTGTTTCCTCATCTCTTTCATAAGGTGAATCTGTCTCCATATTTTGCCATTGTTTGGTTTTCAATGATGAGTATGAAGAGATTTTATATCAACAATAGGTGTTTTCTATTTGACGAATGGAATTGATGAGGGGGACAGTGAATGAGGGATTTTTGATGCTGGATATAATGGTTTTAGGGAGTGATAGGGTTTGGGGATGCCAATTAGGGTTTAGGAGTAGTGGGAATTAGGTATTAGGGTTTTTAGTTTTTGGGATAGGGGGATAGATGAGTGTGAATGAGAAAGGGGAGGGAAAATGAAATGAGGGAAATGTAGTGAAGGGATGTGAAAATGATGCAAGGGAGCAAATAGCAACAATGACAACTTTGAAACCCTAGACAATTTTTTGAATGTGACTATGCAACAAACTAGGGTTTTCCTTTTCACCTATTTACACACCATGAATGAGGACTAAAACCCTTGCAATGGCACTTAGGAATGCTTCACTTACTTGTGGAATAAAGATGGCAATATTTTGAGGCTTTGCAAGGTCGATTGAGTGAATTTCGAGCTTGGCAGGTAGGTGTGTCGCGCCCACTAACAGGTGCGCTGCGCCACTCAGGTGCACTACACCTGTGTATTTTCCAATGTATTTGCTGAGCTCTGTGCACCACGCTGACCAAGTGTGCCGCGCCTCAACCCAGTTGTGCCGCGCTAGGAGCTTTGCACAGTTTTGCTGCATTTTTTCTCCCTTGGCCTCAAATCATGATTTACTTGTATTTATTTCACTTCTTTAGGCATGAATGAATTCTTTAACATGAAAAACACTTCATATACCCATGGATTTAATTTTTATTTACAAAAACCCACTTTTCTAAAGTATGCTTTTCACTTGTTCTTTAAAACTCTGTTTTGGCAGCTTGACTTGCTTTTTGCCTTTGATGGACTAAATGCTTTGAATTTTTGACTCTTTTGTAGGATTTGGGCTGCAGGAGCTTGGCAAGGTGACTAGGACTACATTTCCAAACTTATTACATATAGGAAGATTAAAATTACATGAAATTTATGTAAATAGAAGAAGAAACTCTATTTTTCCTCAAAACAGGTTTTGAGGAAAAATCAATCACTAAGCATGTGATTATTGAAATTTTTGATGCTGAGACTTTATTTGACCTCCTCATGTGCCTGTTGGCCATTATTGAGCTTTTACATGACTATGATGACAAACCCTAGACCTAATGAGTCCTAAAAAACCTAAAAATGGCTTTTACAAATGTAAAGACAGAAAATGACTGTAAATGACATGAATTCATGAAAATAGGTGAGCAGGTAAAGACCATGAGGGAAAAATGATAATATGTTGTTGCCATCAGGTGATCCATGATCCTAATGGAATGTAGCTGATGAGATGAGACACCTAAAATGGAATGCAAAAAGAGAACTTTGATCACTGATGGAGGGATGAAGGTACTGACACTAACAGTTCCTTTTTTTGTTTTATTGAGCCTTGCACTCCCCCTTACAATAGATGAGGTCTTAGAAAGGAAAATTTTCTTCTAAATTTTCCTTTGTTATGTTTTTCCTTGCTTTGTTGCCTCTGTTTTTCGTTTGGGTGTGCTTTCTTCCTTATCACTGGTTTTCTTCCTTCTAACATTTTTCTTTTTGAGATTATCTAATACATCTGCAAGGGGAGTTTCATCTTCTGAGGGTTGCTCTTGTTATGAAGGTAGGTCATCATTAGGGTTTATAGATAACCTTCTTCTACTTATTTTTTCTTTGCTCATGGGCTCTTCCTATTCTACATCTTTAAAGTGGTTTCTGACTAAGAAACTTTCGCAATCATCTCCTATATTTTGGAGGTGAGCTTCAATCAACATTTTTGTTAGAGTGTGATGATATATGGTATTCTGAAAAGATTGCATTTTTCTTCTGATCATTACTGGTCATTTTCTCCATACTATTGAGTAAGAAATAAGGAAAATTAATTTCATTCCCCTCAAGGAAATGCATCATCAAATGTACATGATAGAAAAACATACTGAAAAATCTACCTTCACAAGTAATACATTTTTTAATGATGAATAGTAAGTTTCTCCATTCTTTTAAGAGTTGTAATTTGGATGCCTTTCTTAAAGATTGAAGTGTCCATACATGGGTTTTTGAGAAATGTTTTCCTTTCACTTCAATTCCCATGTTCTTGAACCATATTTCACTAAACCTAGGTAGCCTGGTTACTTCTACTATGCAACATTTTGTCAATACTACCTTCACATCTCCAATTTCTTCCTCTACTCCATCGAATGCTCATCCAAAGGTCTTTTTAACCTCTTTGTCGTAGTTGTCAATTTTCACTATAAACTCCAACCATTGTGCGTGTTGTAGCATCTGTGTAAGTCGTGGATAACCCTCCATGAATTTCTTTCCATCTAGCTATGTCCTCATAATAGCCCTCATGTTGGAGAAGTCCTAGCCTGCAACTCCTTCTTTTGACAAGGTTATGGAGCGAAAATGGCTTCGGAAATCAAAGTATAGATGAGAGTGAAATTGTCAATGGAATGGAGTGAAAAGGTTTCAGGAAAAAAAGTACGAATGAGGGTGAAATTATCAATGGAACAAGGTTTATGGAATTGAGTATCTATGCAATGATGAGTAGTGAATGGGCTTATGGCCAACTTCATTGACAAGACAGAGTATTTATGATTAAGTCTGAAGTTGGAATATTAATTATTACTTTAAGTGGCACTAGTAACGTCTATTGTATTTCATAATCTAATGTTTCTTACCTTTATTATTTAATCTAGTATTTGCATACCTTAAGATTAATGATTCTGATGTTTTGACTCATCTTTGTAGGTTGTCCTAGGATGCATTCAACTACAAGCTTAATCATCTTCTTCTTATGCCAAGATCTTCAATTTTCCTAGTTGATCCTTGTCAATATCAACTACATAATTTTGTTAAAGCTGCAAATTCTCAACAATTCCATAGTTTCTTATTTTCAAAAGAAAAAGAGGGTTACAAAGAAAATGGGATTAGAATAGGGTTTAAAAAGAAAATCTAGGCCTTTGTTTCTTCACCTCCTTCGAGTTTTTCTTCCACTTGGTTTGTAGACTCAAGTCGGATTCTCTCACCATAATGCATTATGTCAATATCATGTTTTTTTACATCATCTGTAACTATTCATCATTAGGCCACAAGTATTCATCAAATATAACATAAGCAAATTCAATTGTTGGATTCACCATAACATTGGCTTCTCCAATGGAAACTTCATTGTCATATGCAAGCACTATTGCTTGATTCACCAAATTTTCATTAGCAAGCTCTTTTGCTAGATTCAACAAATTTTCATCAACAAGCTTTATTCCTCGATTCACCAAATCGTCATCAACAACCTATATTGCTAGCTTCACCAAATATTTGTCCACTTGTGACTGTGTATTTTCGGGTTCACAAGCATCTATGTTCTCCTTCTTTTCTTCTTCTTCAAATCATTCACTCATCATCGACTTGTGGCTGAGCGCACTGGGATTCAACAAAATCCTCATCTTCAACTCAATTACTCACCCTTACACAAAAACTCTTTTTTGGTTCTAAATCTTTAAAAAAAAAATTCAAGCACCTTTTGGTGTCACTTTGATCTTTTGAGTCTCTTGGCTTTTCCCATTTGTTGAGAATTGGCTCACCGAGACTTAACAAGCAAACCGATCTCCAAACATGACCATTGCGTACAGTAAAAAATCATCTTTGCAGTGGCTTCTCTCCTCCTAAGCTTCTTAAAAAAACATAGGTCTACAAGTTTTCTTTACAAAACACTTACGAAAAGAGTTTCACAAATCCTTTTCCAATGTTTCAAAAAAATATTTAAATGCTAACCACCCATTTAAACAATACCTCTTCTTCTCATAAGATATCATTTTAAAACTTCGAATATCTTTTTCTTTAAATATATTTCAGGAAAGTACTTTAAAAACATTTTAAACTCACCCACCTCTCATAAGAACCTCAAACATATCTCATGAGGGCATATCGTAAGGTTATTAAAAAAACTTGAAAACAGAGCCTCGTTTATTATGATACGAAGCCACTTAAATAAACATGATGGAAGCAGCTATTTTAGAAAAAGGCCTATTAAACAATTGCTTATTGAATTTCCACGTGTACGTACCTTTGGATCTTTTAAACTTCGTCCCTCAAACATTGGTGCTCCCAAATGATTTTTCGGATTTAGTGCCTCATGCTCCGAAGACTTGTAGCTGGCAATAAAATTCGTGCTTCGTGGTCCCCACAGGACCTTGAACTTGACCTCGTCATTGCCCTTAAAAAAATTTGATCCTCCTTTTTGAAAAATTGAGGCTCTTGGCCTTCTTGACAGTTGCAAAGTGCACTTCTCTTTCTTCAAAGGTGTGAAATTCAAGTTTTTTTTAGCACTTTCTACCCCGGCGTCTCACAACCATTGCTTGTCCATTGCTTTTTTGTGAGTCTAAGAAAAAAATTGAAACATTGTTATGTGGAGTCTTACACGGCCTAATGTAATGATACCATGACAAAGAATGTAAAAAAATCCGGAGCAGAGGATTGTTCTTGTCAATATTATCAATAAGTTGAAGATTATATTGGATATATAAAAAATAAATGATTTCATTGAGACTGAAATAAGCTCAGGATAACCAAACTAAATTAAATGTAAATTAAAGCATACTATGATATTGGATGGACAATTGCTACACCTACTAGTTGGTTGGAGTTAGACTCTCCAATAGTTTAAATAAACTTTTGATTTTGAAATTACCAATTCATAGAATGGATTTTTAATGTCTAAAATTATGAGTGTCTCTCACATTTGATGTCTAGAAAAGTCCATGGCCCTACCGAATTTGTTTTCCAAGTTGAGCGCAATCCATCAACCCTGAATCCAAAGGTTTGCTATACCATGAGGTGATCAATCTTCTATCAACCTAGCACCAAGACGAATAAGAGAGCGATTAATTGTCCTTTACCAGGGAGAAAATAAAACAATGGGAGAGTTATAGAAAATATGTAGATGCGAGAAGTTTCACATAAGTTTTGTTTAGAATTTCATACCATGTTGGTTTCCAATGAATTCTCTAATGTGATTTACGACTCTTATTATGCTACTATGGATGAAGGAAGTTCAAGAAAATATTTGCGGGTCCACTGTTGGAAATAACACTGAGAGGAGGGGGGTGAATCAGTATTATCAGATCAGTAAAACCTTTCCAATTTCATACTCAGAAACATATACGCTACTTCAGTTAAGTGAACCCGCGTGTACACGCTACTGTGTCTAAAGCAACTAGCGTATATCTAGAGATATTATGATTTAGTTAGCTTATCTTCAGTAAATGCATCAGAACATTATTAGCCATATTAACAGTAAATAGGTGCAGTATAACAGAACAGATCATCACACAAAAGCCACACACATGAACACCATGATATAAGGTGGAAACCCAATGTGGGTGAAAACCACCTGCTGCAATTCGTCTCTTTCTTCTTTAATAAGAAACTTCTTTTACAATGTACTGGTGCAGTCCTTTACCAGTACGCAGGCTACAACCTGCAGAGGGCTACAACCCTCTCTCGTTTTTCAGCTACTTTTGGAAGGGAGCTACAACCCCCTCAGCTCTTGTACTAGTGATCCATTTACTAGTACGTAGGTGCTGACCCTACAGAAGGCTACAACGTTCTTTCCTTTAGGGACCACGTTTCATCAATTTTCAGACCAGATCCATGAGTACAAAACAAACACTGCTGCAATACAATCATTAACTTATACTTGCATCATAATTCTCTAAATCACCCAATACTGAATCACTGAAACCCTATCATCAAGAACACATAACACAAACCAGAGCCCAGAACTCTGCAACAACCACCAGAATCAACAGCAACCTGAAATATCAAATCTTATTATGCATACGCTACTTCGCTATACCAAAACCGCGTGTATACGCGCTTTCACCAAAGGCAACCCGTGTGCAGATCCATAAATAATACTTATACCGTCGCTGTCAGATCCGACCCTTGCCGAGCGTCCCGAAGAGATAACCTGCAGTACTAGATCTTCTTACTTTGTCAGACACACCTTCATTGCTCAACTTTTCCTAATGATCTTCTCCTTATATAGCCTTAGGCCCTTCACAATACCACGGTCCAAAACCATAGTAACACAATACCATCAACTTCAAAACTAGGGATCGACACGTCTGTCGAGACACCATGGTCCAAAACCATAGGCACAACTTCCAATGACTAACCACCATGGACCAAAGGTACGTTTTCACATGTACGCGCTTTTACTGAAGCCATCTCGCATGTATACGCTGATTTTCCTTAATGAACCTGCATATATCTCTTTCTTGTCCTGTTGTACTAAGATCTGTCCTCTGATTAAGTTGCCATCACTTGTACCTACTTCTGAGTGAGTTCCCATCAATGACAACACTTGTATCATAATGCCAACAATCTCCCCCTTTGGACTTGATGGCAACCACCACACCAAGTCACTCTCCCCCTTTGACATCAAGGGCAAAGGGCGGACCAAGATATTCTCTTCTTTGGTATACCTTCTGTTGTCCATACTCCCCCTGAGTACACGCTGAAGTTTCTTATTTGGCTCCCCTTTGTATATGCCAAGTTGTATCAATCCATCCATGCTCCCCCTGAGCAGATGCAGGTTCTAAGACCATCGATAACTATCATTTATCATATATGTTCTGTACCATACGCATAAGCCTGCAATACCATTCCTTTGATCAAACAACAAGATGTATCATTTAGTTTCATCAGCAACTTCTAACCATAATGCCAACAATGAATTATTTGAAGTATATGATCCCCCTGAGCGTGAGCCAACCATGACTGAACCGTTTCCTGAGTCTGTTCTGCTGCCATTTATGCTCCCCCTGAGCCTGAGCCATGCATGACTGAACCATTTCCTGGGTCTGTTCTGCTGCCCTTTCTACATATACACGACTTTGCAGCCTGTAACTCGCGTATATACGCGACTTGTATTCATTATATCAGTGTATGCAAGATGGAATACTGAAATTCATCACTTTCAGATTCCCCTGTGTCTGTTATGTCAGCTGACTGAGTTATGCCACACCTTTCTGTCTCTGTCTTCTTCAATTCCTAGAACTGTGATGATGTATGGTCTTCTTGTTTTCAATTTTGAAATATGCTCCAGCATTCCCTTGCTTTATGCCCATATTTGTTGCATGTATAACATCTTACATATTTCATGTTCCTTCTATCGCAATCAATTGCTTTGTGTCCATATGCATTGCAGGCAAAGCAATATCCTCTGAAATATGTGGGATGAGATGATCTTTTGTAATGGTCTTGAACCATTCTACCTCTACATCTGGCTGCAACATGTCCAGTATTATGACATACATAACATTCAACATTATTCAGTGGAGGAAATAATTGTCTATCACGTCCATAGTTAGGAGTAAAGGATCTTCCTTGAGGAATTTCTTTCCTTGGTTGTTCCTTGTTGAGCATTTCAGATTTCTCATTAGAGTTTCTTGCCTCACCTTGTGAACTAGATTCACCTTCAACATATTCATGAAAACCAAGACCAGTTTTGGTAGCAGGAGACCTTTGACTATTAAGAATATCATCCAAGACTTTAGTACTATCTTGAAATCATAAAAGCTTATCCTTTTCTTCTAGTTTACCTTTCAATATATTTACCTCAACTTGATGTTGTTCTTCCTTTTCCAGATACTGATTCCTTAGGTCTTCTTCAGCTTTTCTTCCTTCTTCCACTTGTCGCTTTAGTTTGACCACTTCATGTTCTTGTTCTTCAAGAGATTCACTGTTCTGTTCTCTTGATTTTTTAAGATCTTTTTTTAGAGAGAGGATCTTTGATTCAAGTCTCTGAATTGTTATGCTCTGCTCCTTTACTGTATCCTGCAATTGCTCTCTTACCCTGGTTACTGTCTCCAATTGTTCATTTAATTTGGTAACTTCTTCAGTTTCTGCATTCTTCTTTTCATATGCCATGAGACTTCTAATATCTTCACTAACATTGAATGAAGCATTCTTCTTTTCATGTGCCATGAGACTTCTAATATCTTCACTATCATTGAATGAATCATTACTTTTAACATGGGTATAATAGCTTCTACCATATTCTTCAGACATCTTTCCTTTGTTATGAGGGCATCTAGTAGCATAGTGACCAACTCTACCACATAGAAAACATTTGAAAGGTAGCTTACCTTTGAACCGTCCAGTTCCCTGTTCAAGATTCTTGACAAAATTTACCTCATCTTCTTCCTCTGACGCTTCGAATGCGGCTTCCGATGGTACCTCTATTCGCATTTCAAAAGCAGTTAAGATCCCGTGAAGCTGTGACATGGTGATTTTCTGCACGTTCTCTTTTTCTTCTATGGCAGACACTTTGGAATCAAATTTAGAAGACAGAGATCTCAAAACCTTTTCAACTAAGACAACTTCCTTAAATTCTTCACCCAGATCTCTCATACAATTTACAATCTCATCCATACGCAGGAAATAATTAGCTATGCTTTCATTACTATGCATCTTAAGATTTTCATACCGGATTCTGAGAGTTTGAAGCTTTGCTCTTTTTACCTGATCATCTCCTTCGTAGCTTGTAACGATTTTGTCCCATATTTCCTTAGCTGATTTGAAATGCATGACCTTCATAAATTATGATTGTGTCAAACTACTCAATAAGACAATAACATCTTTGGCATTGAGCTCATATTGCTTTTTCTCTTCTGGATCTGTAGGAGTTGCTGATGGGAATTTGTATCCTCCTTCTACGATTCCCCAAACTTCTGCTCCAAGTGATTGTAGATATACAGTGGTTCTTATCTTCCAGTGGGTAAAATTGTTCCCGTCAAAGACTGGTGGCCTGATGTGTGCCTCTCTTTCTGGATTATCCATTCTGATGGATCTTTTCCTTCAAGCGAGCAAGCTTCCTCTGAAGTACCTGCTCTGATACCAATTGTTGGAAATAATACTGAGAGGGGGGGGGGGGGGGTGAATCAGTATTATCAGATCAGTAAAACCTTTCCAATTTCATACTCAGAAACATATACGTTACTTCAGTTAAGTGAACCCGCGTGTACACGCTACTGTGTCTAAAGCAACTAGCGTATATCCAGAGATCTTATGATTTAGTTATCTTATCTTCAGTAAATGCATCAGAACATTATTAACCATATTAACAGTAAACAGGTGCAATATAACAGAACAAGTCATCACACAAAAGCCGCACACATGAACACCATGATATAAGGTGGAAACCCAATGTGGGTGAAAACCACCTGCTGCAATTCGTCTCTTTCTTCTTTAATAAGAAACTTCTTTTACAATGTACTGGTGCAGTCCTTTACCAGTACGCAGGCTACAACCTGCAGTGGGCTACAACCCTATCTCGTTTTTCAGCTACTTCTGGAAGGGAACTACAACCCCCTCAGCTCTTGTACTAGTCGATCCATTTACTAGTACGTAGGTGCTGACCCTACAGAAGGCTACAACCTTTTTTCCTTTAGGAACCACGTTTCATCAATTTTCAGACTGGATCCATGAGTACAAAACAAACACTGCTGCAATACAATCATCAACTTATACCTACATCATAATTCTCTAAATCACCCAATACTGAATCACTGAAACCCTGTCATCAAGAACACATAACACAAACCAGAGCCCAGAACTCTGCAACAACCTGAAATATCAAATATTATTATGCATACGCTACTTCACTATACCAAAACCGCATGTATACGCGCTTTCACCAAAGGCAACCCGCGTGCAGATCCAGAAATAAATACTTATACCTTCGCTGTCAGATCCGACCCTTGCCGAGCATCCCGAAAAGATAACCTGTAGTACTAGATCTTCTTACTTTGTCAGACACACCTTCATTGCTCAAATTTGCCTAATGATTTTCTCCTTATATAGCCTTAGGCCCTTCACAATACCACGGTCCAAAACCATAGTAACACAATACCATCAACTTCAAAACTAGGGATCGACACGTCTGTCGAGACACCATGGTCCAAAACCATAGGCACAACTTCCAAGGACTAACCGCCATGGACCAAAGGTACGTTTTCACATGTACGCGCTTTTACTGAAGCCATCCCGTGTGTATATGCTGATTTTCCTTAATGAACATGCGTATATCTCTTTTTTGTCCTGTTGTACTATGATCTGTCCTCTGATTAAGTTGCCATCACTTGTACCTACTTCTGAGTGAGTTGCCATCAAGGACAAAACTTGTATCATAATGCCAACATCCACAATATCATCACTTCAAATAGACTTTTTGTGCATGTTTATGAACCCAAGACTATCAAAACTAGGCTAGGAAACTTCCGAGACTCTATTTGGGACACTAACACGGAAACCTAGCAACAAATCAAAGAAGAAGAAGAGTCAACTAAATCACGGAAGTCCATCTTCTCAGATAATCACCATAGAAGTAGGCATAAAAAATATTGAATATCGGGATGCCCCTTTTTATAACATCATCAACCTCCTGATAAAAATAGCAATGTTTGTATTAATGAAAATAAAACCCACTGGTCAGCTCTACGAAAAAGAGTTTGAACTAGGAGAGTCTGGCTCTACAAAACACTCCACATTGTTCATCAACATTACACATTAAATATAATACATGGTTTTAGGGAAGTTACAACAGCGTCCTAACAAATAGAAACTAATTCCTATCCTTAGGCTACGTGAACCAACTCTACCTATTCTAAGATATTCTCCATTATCTTCAACACTCCCCATTAATGGAGAATGGGTTCACATATATGCCTAACATCTCCCTAAACATTTGAAATTTTACTTTTCTAAAGGGCTTAGTGAAAATGTCCAAAACATTATCACATGTCTTACAACATTCCAGATGAATTTTTTTAGATTGCACTTTCTCCCTAACAAAATGGAATTGAGTATCAATATGTTTAGTGTTTTTGTGAAACACTGGGTTGTTGGCCAGCTTGATTGAACTTTGATTGTTGCATCTGATTGTTGTTGCGACTCTCTATTCTTACCCAACATCCTGTAGAAATCTCTGCAACGAACTCGCATCACACATTGCTGCACACATGGCTTGATACTATGCTTCTGCTGAGGACAAGGAGACTGCATTCTGCTTCTTGCTGCTCCAAGTGATCACCCTGGATCCAAGACTGAATGCATAACTTGTTATAGATCTGTAATCATCTACATTTCCTACCCAATCTGAATCTGCAAATCCTGTCAGTCTAACATTAGAAGAGTCAGTGTAAATAATTCCATAATCTAAAGTACCTTGTAGATACCTCAAAACATTCTTCGCTGCATTCTAATGGCTTTCAAGTGGCTTAAACATAAATTGGCTTAACACAATGACTGCATAAGCAAAATCAGGTCTATTGGTGATTACGTAGATCAGAATCCCAACCAGTTGTCTGTAAAGTGTTGCATCCGCCACTTTTGAGCCATCCTCAAACTAGAATTTGATGTTTTGCTACAATGGTATGCATGCAGACTTGCACTGATCCATTCTAAACTTCTCTAACAGTCCTTTGACATACTTTTCTTGAGACAGAAAAGTTTGACTTGAAACTCTCCAGATCTCGAGACCTAAACAATATCTGAGTTCACCAAGATGCTTCATCTCAAACATTTGTGACATTTGCTGCTTGATTTCATCAATTAGATAAATAGCGTCACCTGTAATTATCAAGTGATCTACATATAATGAAATAATCACTATGTACCCTTGTTCATCTTTCATAGTATAAATATTAGGGTCATTATTGCTTCTATTATAGCCGGCTTGTAGAAAAAAAGAATATTTTCTCATACCATGACCTGGGAGCTTGTTTTAGTCCTTAGAGTGCTTTCTTCAACCTACAAACTAAATATTCTTTTCCCTTCTCGACAAACCCTTCTGGTTGCTCTAGATAATCCTCTTCTTTCAGTTCCCCATTTAGAAATGCAGACATTAAATCTAATTGGCGCATTATCCAATGTTTATTAGTAGCTAAAGAAATTAACATTCTCGTGGTGTTCAATTTACCTACAGGCGTGAAGGTTTCCTCATAATCTATCCCTTCTTTTTATGTGTAACCCTTTGCAACCAACCTAGCTTTTAGTTTTTCTATAGTTCCATCTTCATTAATTTTCAATTTATATAACCATTTGCAACCTATGACCTGTTTTCCTCTAGGGAGTTCTACCAATTCCCAAGTGTTGTTTCTGATTATTGAATCATATTCTTGTTCCATGGCTATTTTCCATTCATTACTTTTATTTGCTTCTTTATGTGGAGCACCTGGAAGGTATGCTTTTTGACAAGCAATCTAGTGGTTTTTCAATACTATTTCTAACCTTTTCTGCATTTTGAGTCGAAAAAATATAAGGGTTTTGATAAATTGTGTGAAAATGGACAAACGAAGTACAATCACTAATAATTGATGTTTTCTATGCAGAAGGACGCGGAAATAGGGAATTATCGAGTAAAAACAAGAAGCGAAAGGAAAGTAACTGCTGTCCCGTCGACAGGGAACCGGATGCGGACAAGATCAAGTAAAATTAGAGCCGAATAATCCAGGAAAAGAATGCAGGATACCGAGACGGAGAACGCAAGAAGGAAAGAGGAGAACTAAACGATTAGCGAATCCCTCAGGATCTTCGATCCTGAGGGATCGCTGCTTTAAGCTTATCTTTTGTATCTAGACATCTCCGTCATTTCTGTTATATAAAGGTACCACGCCATTGAGCGTGGGGGGGACGACTGTTGTTATAATTATAAACTCAGAACAACTTTGATCATTAAGTTTTGTAAGATCTGATTTTGTATACTTTTGTTAATGCAATCAACATAAAGGACTTGGTGTTCACTTCGTCTCTGCATCTGAAGTAACTTTAAGCAGTGTACCATTGGTAGCCAAGGGCCCAGCTCCGACGGTCACTTGCTGTTGTATCATACGGTGATTTGTGTGGTTTGCTTATTTCTTTTGTTTCAGTAATCCGATATATCTTTTATATGATAGACTATGCTTCTTAATTAATATCTGAATCTGAATAAGTTCTTTAATTCACGTCTCTGTATTACACAAACTGAATCTATTCGAATTGCGTCCATTTCTACAGCAAGATATTGGTATGAATGTTATCATTATTGGATTCATATAAAATAAGTATTTGTGAGGCTTGAAGATAATGTCACTTTGTTCAGAAACATAGTCACATCATACATTACTCTCGGATCGCCACAGTAGTATAGACCGCGTACATACATCGGGGTTTGTTGTTCCATTTGGGCTTGCTGTTCCATTTGGGTTTGCTGTTCCATTTGGTTGCTGTTCCATTTGAGTTGCTGTTCCAATTTATATGATTGATGTTTCCTGTTTATGATAGTTTGCTGTTCCATTTCATTACTGCTGTTCCATTTCATTACTGCTGTTCCATTTGATTACTGTTGTTCCATTTTAGAATTGCTGTTCCATTTTACTTCCGCTAATCTGCCTTTATTGCTTTCGCGTGATAGCAGGCCTAAGGCTGTCGTGAGCCCAGCAAGACGCTGCCTAGCTCCCAGACCTATAAGTCCATGCTTTGGTTTTCTTTCTTTATCAGTTTCTAAAGGGAAGGGTTATTGGTTCCGTACCCTTGACTGATCATTTGCCTTGTGTGATTTCATCTTCTGAATTGGTTTAGTTACAGCTTAGTGTTTGTTTCCTTTCAAGTCATTAGAACGCTATACTACCGAGCATTACTTGGACAGAACAGCCTCGGATTGAGTTACTCCTTGAAAGAACAAAACGATCCCGGATTGACTTAATAATGTGGAATAATTGGTGGTGTGAGAGACCCTAGTTATCGCTCTACATTTTGGCGCCGTTGCCGGGGAAGGGGTAATAGCCATTTGTCCTTTATAGAGTAGTGCGCAAATCTGCTAGGAGGGAGTTGGATTTTAAAAACGGAAGGTAAGAACCTGCGTACGGAGCATGTAAAAGCCCTGCTCCACCGTCCGCTCTCTTAGTAGAATTGCTGGTTAAATAGGATTTAGCAGTTTAATTGGAGTGCATGACTAAGCAGAAAAAGTTAGAGAAAGATCAAAAGCCTCCATCCAAAGCTAAGGGGTCGGTGACCCTTGGACGAACGACCTTCATAGACGAAATCTATAAGAAAGCCGACTCTCAGCCATCAGTAGGTTATAAGAAAGTCAATTCTAAACAGCCTACTAGTTCCCTTCAGGCCTCGGGATCACCATCTGAAGCCTTTGCTGAGGTGCACAGTCGAACAGAGGAGCAGGATTTTCAAGAAATTGAAAATTTGACTCCTGGACCATTGCACGAAGGGACCCAACGTAACCTTTGTGAAGGAGAAGGAGAAACAGGGGAAATTGAGGAACCTAGATCTCCTATTGAATTAAACCAGCCTTTAAATAGCCCGGACAAGGGAAGCGCTGTAAAAATCCTTGTTGAAGGAATTCATTCACCGCAGACAGTTGGGGCCATTATCATCCCTGATCAAGGGAGTGGTGTCAAGACAATCCCTGTTAAGACTACCCCTCCTCAACCAAGGAACACTCTCTTGGAAATTCCTGAAGATTACTAGCATATATTCGATCCCATGGCGCAGAATCAGCCAAACACCCAGACCTCCACATTGCAATATCCGATAGTAGATTCTGCAGCAAATGCGCCCATGAAAGCCATCCCTCTCCAGCATATTCCCACATTTCATGGCCTTACATCAGAAGATCCGGACGCATTCTTGTTCGAATTTGATGTATTATGTAGAGGATACGATTACACCACCGATCCCCAGAAACTGAAATTGTTCCCCTCTACATTAAAAGGGGCTGCGTTAAGATGGTTTATGGGCTTAGGTGGTGGGGTTATTAACAATTGGGATCAAATGAAAGAAGCCTTTTTAAAGAAATATCAAGATTACTGTAGGTCGAGAGAACTAAAAGATGAAATCTTTCAAATGTCAGCCAGACCAAACGAAACCTTAGAAGAATATGTGGAACGTTTCCAATATAACTTGCAAAGATCCCCTTATGCATCGCTACCTCTGCCTGATAACGTGTTGAAAACTGCATTAATTAGAGGTATGAAAGAGCAATGGATCGAAACGTTAAACATTATGGGGAAAGGAGACATTTATCAGGAAAATTTTGCTGATATCATTGATCTGTGTATCAGGAGCTCAAGAGGCAGCACGAGGATAAAACCAGCGGAATATGATCGCTTCCCCAGAGATAACAGAACATTAACAGAGGGAGTAACACGGGTGGAACTTGGAAATTTGCTAGAAAATTTTAAAACTGATATCCTGGGAACATTGACTACACAACTTGACATTGTGCAGGCTAAACAAAAGCAAGCCGAGGCGGACCAGAATCTAGCAGTTTTTTGCCCACGATGCAGGAAGAAACACAGCCACAAGGAATGCCCGCTGGATACAGTCCAAATATGTGCTATCTGCACCAAGGACCACCTGACCGAAAGCTGCCCTTCACTTCCTGGTTTGAAGGCAGTATACAAAGAAGCAGAAGAGGAGTCAGAACCAGCATATTTTATTAACCAGCGTCGTCAATGGCAGCATAGGCAATCAGGTATGTTTTCAGACCCCTCCTCTTCTTTTCAACCCCCGCAGTTCAATACTCAGCAACAGAACATGTGGCAAAACCAGTCTCAACCCCGGTTTTCAAATTGGTCACCGCAAATGTTTTCTACTCCGAATCCTTGGATGTCCCAATTTGGTTGCCCAAACTGCCCTTATCCTCCACCATATTGGCAGAATAGTTCCTATCCTCCGTAGTGGACCCCTTCCACTTCGCAAAGCTCATCCTGGCAGACAAGCTGGCCAAGATCGACATATCAGCCAGCAGGATCAATCCCACTCCCTCAACCAACTCTGCCAGCTTTACAACAAAATCCCCAGTCTAATCTGAGACCGCAACTCCCAGCCCAACCCAATCCCAATCCTAATAATAGGCCAGTCCAATCCATCCAAATCATAGACACATCAGAGATTGGATCTGACCTAAGGGAGTGCAACGATCTTCAGTTAAGATCTGGACGAATAATAGAAACAGAGGGAGACAAAACAATCCACATTGAAGATCAGTTACCAGTAGAACAACCCCCACAACAGAAGGATGAAAACAAAGAGCAAAACAATAAACAAGCAAGTACATCCTCTCCTCCTTTCCCAGAACGATTAGTCATATCTCGACCTATACAACCTCCAGACTTTGACATTTTGGGAGAATTACAAAATTTGTATATAAAGATTCCATTCCTCCAAGCCATACAAGATATTCCTATATATGCAAAAACCATAAAGGAATTATGCATCAAAAAATCAAGGAGGAATACAAATACTAACCCTAGAGTCCAAGTAGTTGGTACTTTATCCGACCTATTATCAGGAAAAGAGACACCTATCAAATATGAAGATCCCGGGAACCCAATTGTAACCGTTCAAATCTATGGCCAAACCCTGACTAACGCTCTAGTCGACCTGGGAGCTGCAATCAACATTTTGACAACCTCCACCTGCCAAAAGCTTGGCATCACGTCAGTAGAACCTACCTCTACTCTGTTAGAATTGGCAGATCGATCTGTAGTTCGACCAGAAGGTACTCTGAATGATGTCATGGTTTCTGTAGATTCCTGGGAGTATCCCACAGATTTCCTGGTAATTAATCCTAAAACCCGACTAGATGGACATCCGTTAATCCTAGGCAGACCCTGGCTTGCTACTGCCGATGCCTACATTGGCTGCCGGCAGGGAAACATGACTATAGCTAAAGGACCAGATGTTAAAAATTTAATTTTATATCCTCCAGCACAGCCAAGCCTGCCAATGATTAAAACTAACTCTTATCCTGTGTCATATCTTGCTAACAACATCAGATCTCCATTAACTATACAGAAGGCTTTAGACTTTAAAGATCAAACAGAAGACGACGCCATTAACAATTTTATTAGTCAAACTGAAGCTAGAACACATATGCAGTGTTTTATGATAGAAGCAGCATTTGACAGTGAGCTAGAAGAAGATCCCTTAAAAGATCCACATGACCAGACAATACCAGTAACTGTTGTTGCCAATAGTAAAGTAGTGGAAATTGAACCTGGTAAAACTCCGAATATTAACGCCAATCTTACACCAGATCAAGAAATAAAGCTTGTTAATCTGTTACAAAAATACAAGGATGCATTTGTGTGGGATTACCCCGACATGAAGGGGATTGATCCTCAATTATGCACCCATCACATCTATATAGAGAAAGATGCAAGACCTGTCCGTCAGCCACAAAGAAGACTCAACCCTCACCTAAAAGAGATAGTAAAAGACGAACTTCAGAAGC
This sequence comes from Pinus tabuliformis, assembly GCA_031772625.1. Taxonomy (NCBI): domain Eukaryota; kingdom Viridiplantae; phylum Streptophyta; class Pinopsida; order Pinales; family Pinaceae; genus Pinus; species Pinus tabuliformis. Next base: position 265,327,928 of record CM062814.1, on the reverse strand, counting down.
TCTTAGATGTTAACTTTATTTACCCTATCTCTGACAGTAAATGGGTCTCTCCCCTTGTGGTGGTACCCAAGAAAAATGGAAAATGGAGGATTTGCGTGGATTACAGGGAGTTAAACAAGGCTACACAAAAGGATCACTTTCCCCTCCCATTTATAGACCAAGTATTGGACACGTTAGCAGGGAAGAAATTTTTCTCCTTTTTGGATGGCTTCAGTGGATATAACCAAATCCAAATTGCCCCTGAAGACCAGGATAAAACTACCTTTACGTGCCCCTGGGGAACGTTTGCCTATCGAGTATTACCCTTCGGCCTATGTAACGCCCCTGCTACATTTCAAAGGGCTATTCTCAGTATTTTTGCAGATCTAATAAACGATGGACTTGAGGTGTATATGGACGACTTCACACCGTATGGGGATGAATTTGATCCAGCTCTGGATACCCTGGAAAAAGTTCTACAACGCTGCATTGCTACCAGACTCTGCCTGAGCCACGAGAAGTGCTACATGATGATGACGGAAGGGCTCATTCTAGGGCACTACATTTCAGCAGCTGGCATCCAGGTAGACCCTGCTAAAATTCAGATTCTTTTGCTCATCCCTACCCCCACTACTCAAACAGAGGTACGTAGTTTCCTTGGATTTTCTGGATATTACAGACGGTTTATAGAACATTATTCACGAATTGCAGCACCTCTATATGCTTTGACAGGTAATGTCGATTTTTTGTGGACAGATAAATGTGACCAGGCTTTTAAAGAATTGAAAAAGTTGTTGTCAATAGCTCCAGTCCTTCGAGGACCAAATTGGAATTTGCCATTCCAGATCTCATCGGATGCCTCGGATACAGCAATCGGTGCAGTCCTAGGACAAGAAGAGGATAAGAAGCCATACGCTATTTACTATATTAGCAAAAATTTATCCTCTGCCAAACTCAATTATACTGTTACTGAAAAGGAATTCCTGGCTGTAATTCATGCCGTTAATAAATTTAGGCATTATATTACAGGTTATCCTGTTGTGTTATATACAGATCATTCTGCTATCAAATATCTAGCAAACAAACCTGTCACGAATGCTAGAGTAACTCGATGGTTGATCCTGTTGCAGGAGTTCGACATCACAATTAAGGATCGACCTGGCAAGGAGAACCCTATAGCCGACTTCCTCTCAAGAATACCCAAATCAATCGAAGCAGCAGCCGTGGAAGATCAATTCCCTGATGAACATCTGTTTGCCATTGCCATTCGAACACCCTGGTATGCTGACGTCGCCAATTACCTTGCAGTGGGTAAGTTACCAAAACACCTAACCCCTCAGGAACGAAAGCAAATTGTTCAAAAAAGCACTCGATTTTCGTGGATTTGAGACCATTTATTCCATACAGGGGCAGACATGCAAATCAGGAGGTGTATTCGAGAGGATGAGATCCTAGACATCTTAAAGGCTTGTCATAATGGACCATGCGGGGGGCACTTTGCCGACAAGAGAACAGCACATAAAATACTACAGGCAGGGTACTATTGGCCTACAATCTTTAAGGACGCGAAAAAGTTTGTGCAGGCCTGTGATAGCTGCCAGCGAGCAGGAAAACCTGGTCAAGCTGATGAAATGCCTCTGAGACCACAAGTGGTTATTGAGCCATTTGAACGATGGGCTCTCGATTTCGTCGGGCCCATTAATCCACCATCAAACCAGAGGACATACATCCTGGTAGCAACAGACTATGTTACTAAATGGGTTGAGGCTGAATCATTAGCTAGGGCTACAGAAGATTCGGTAATACAATTTTTGTTCCATTTGTTTGTACGTTATGGACTTCCGAGAGAAGTAATTACAGATGGTGGACCACAATTTGTTGGAAATAAACTAGCTGCAACATTTAACAATTATCATATCCAACATAAGATTACTACCCCCTACCATCCGCAGGCAAATGGACAAGTAGAAAACAGTAACAAGATAATTGAGTCAATCTTAACAAAGACTATCGCATCACACAGGCGTGATTGGGCTGCTCGGCTACCTGAAGCACTGTGGGCTTATAGAACCACATGGAGAAGTACGACAGGCTATTCACCTTATCAATTGGTGTTTGGGAAACAACCAATCTTTCCTATCGAATTTGAGATCCAAACACTACGAACTGCACAAGAGGTCGGCCTAGATCTGAATGAGGCACAGATCAATCGACTACGACAAATCAACGAATTGGATGAGATTCGGCTCTCTGCATTACAAAACACAGCATTAATCCAACAACAACGAGCTAAGTGGCATGATGCACTTATAAAGAATAAAGTCTTCCATGAAGGGGACTGGGCTCTGTTATACGATTCTCGGTTCCAGGACTTCCCGGGGAAACTCCAGACTCGCTGGCTAGGACCATATGAGATCTAGAAGGTGCACGACAATGGGACCCCCACTCTGATCACAATTGACGGTTTTGGACATACGTTCAAAGTAAATGGCCACCGAGTTCATCTCTATCGAAGACCTCTTACTCGGGAATCCTTTTGTCAACAGCTACAGCAAGATAATGATTTGGAGATCTTAGGAGAGGAAGTGAAATCTTCCTCACCTATAACTTAAGCAACTCGTTTTTCATAATTTGTACATAACATCCTGTAGATATGTTCTTTTCATCTTTGTTTGTAGTATTTTGGTTACCTTATTTTGCACAACACTGGTTTGATTTTGCTGTTCCTTTTCAAAAGGAACAGCACTCGTATGATTCTGCTGTTCCTTTTCAAAAGGAACAACACTCGTATGATTTTGCTGTTCCTTTTCAAAAGGAACAACACTTTTGGTGTTTTGCTGTTCCTTTGCAAAAAGGAACAACACTTTTTTGTTTTGCTGTTCCTTTACGAAAAGGAACAACACTTTTTGCTTTGCTGTTCCTTTGCGAAAAAGAACAACACTTTTGCGTTTTGGAATTTTTGCTGTTCCTTTGCGAAAAGGAACAGCACGTTTGTGTTTTGGAATTTTTGCTGTTCCCTTGCGGAAAGGAACAACACTTTTTTGGCTTTGCTGTTCCTTTGCGAAAAGGAACAACACTTTTTGTTTTGTTGTTCCTTTGCGAAAAGGAACAGCACGTGTGGATTTTTGTTGTTCCTTTGCGAAAAGGAACAGCACGTGTGGATTTTTGCTATTCCTTTGCGAAAAGGAACAACACTTTTTGTGCTTTGCTGTTCCTTTGCGAAAAGGAACAACACTCGCATATTTCTTTTTCCAAGATGCAGAATTTGGTTAATTCCGCTATTTCTTTTCCACAAGGTAAGTCATTCACATGCTTTGCTCAGAGAAGACACCATCAGAACCTTTCTGCTCCTATTTGGACGTTTTGCGATTATGCTCTCCTAAATCCTTTAGATATAGCAATGAGATTATGCAATGAACATAAAGCATGATATACCGAAACCAGCATATCATAAATCGCTACTATTTTAACAGTCAGCATATATAAGAAGATAAGAGGAGGGACATTAACTTTCGTCTTCACTGTCATTATCTTATTCCTGAACCGTGGTTTGGTAGTTTTTATCATGTTGATCTCCCTAAAAACTTTCTTGATCATTACCGAGGAATATGAGCAAACGATTTATATCTGTCTGTTGGGATTGTAAGACTTCTTCCACCATTCCCCGCTCTTAAGGAGTGCGGAACCACCCTTATGTGTAACTGAACAAAGAAAAAGAGAAGTGTGCTGCACAAGAAGAATGAAAGAAAAAAATAAAAACAAGATATGAAATCGTCAAATGCAGGATAGGGGGTCTCATTCAGAGCCAACCTACCATGATCATAAGGATGGAAGCGAAGTGGCATTCCCATTACGGCCACCATACCAGGGATATGGTCCAAAGGTAAAATAACAAGCAAACCTTGGAATAGGAGGTCTCATCACGAGCCGGCCTGACCACATTTCGTGCCTACCTTGTGAATGGCATTATGGTTATCTGGTCACCAAGCCAGCATAATGGCCTGCATTTTGACAAAGCACTCTTCAGTAGATACACAAAGGATAATGGTTCCGGAGGGTGAGATAAACAACTTTGCCAAGGCTATGAACACCTGTTGGCAGCAGAGCTCTGTTAATGGCATTGGAGTCGTAATATTTACACCAACAGGTATGATATTAAGTCTGTTTGTCTTTTATATCCTTTGCATGTATCATATGTCACACCCTGATATAATTATCGCATGAACATTATCACCAATCATGGCAACGGAATTGACAATGACTACTGGAGACTTGGTACAGTTGACAGACGTCCAACCCCTCGGTTCCTCATTATATCACACTGGCTTATCTTAAAAGCGATCCACTTTTCTGCCTCGGTTTCGGTACTTCATTGTCCTTTTACAACATGGCATAATTTCTACCTGCTGTACTTTATGATTTGACTCCCGACTGGCTGCTGCTCCTCTCTTTGACGGCTGGGGGCAGCCTATCAGATCGCAGGGGGGAGGTGACCTCATTACTCCAATGGTTACGTGGCTGCACACCATTCGGGCAAAATAATGACACGATTTAACGGTATGATGATCTCATTCTACAGACTGCCATCCACGATCTTTCTCTTTGCTGCATGCTCTGCGAAAATCCTTCCTAAAATTAGCATCGAGTATCCTCTCTGCTCGGTAAATACTGCGAACAGTTGCTGTTTCATTCCCGAGTTTATTTCTGAGAGTAAGCTATGGGCGGGAAGACAATCCAAAGTGAACCGCACAAGCTGACCGCGTCCGCTGCTGCCCGCGAAATTCTGGAAAATGCAGGATGGTTGAATTACTTCAACCGCCTGCAAGAATCGAATGAGGCTGTAGCGTTGGAATTCCTGCAAAATTTGCAGGAAAACCACTCTATAGTCGGAGGAAAGCGGATAGAAGTTACGGAGGACATTATTGCAGAAACCTCAGGATTACCAGCTGTTGGACCCAGATGGGAACTGAAGAAGGAAAGACTGTAGAAAGCAATGGAAATTTTCCAAAGCGAAGGCCAAAGTCTGACAGTCAAAGGGAAAGGAGTTCTGCCGACAACACTGGGGGAACCCTGGACCGAGCTGGCGAAGATAGTGCAGAGCTATATCACCTGCGAAGGGAGAAAAGATGTGGTAAGGGCTCGTCACTTAAAACTTCTAGCTGTTTTGAAGGGAAAATGTTCTGTAAATCTCCCTGCCCTTTTAAATTCGTTATTACATGATGCGGCCCGAAGCCTGAAGAAGGCTCAGCACACAGATACGGTTGTTAGCCACCACGGACTGATTCGGCTAATAATAAGCCACAGTCTTGCCCAACAGCAAGACACCTGGGAGGAATTGGTCGAAACAGTTAAAAACGGACTGGCTTTACCACCCCCAAAATCTGAACGAACCTCCAGCACACTGGAACGTTCAGAAAAACACAAGAAGCCAGCAGCAGAAAAGCATGTTGTTTCAAAACGAAAGCAGTCCTCCAGCACGCCGGAACAATCAGAGAAACGTAAGAAGTTGGCGGCAGAAAAGCATGCTGTTTCGAAACAGAAGCGACCCTCCGATACGCCGGAACGACCAGAGGAGCCTAGAGAACCTGTTGGCACTCCCAACCTGCCTGAAAGACCCAGGAAGTCAGCTCGATTGGTTCGAATACGGGGAAGGTTGGAAAAGATTCAGAAAACTGCGGCCCAACCAATTGAAATCGAGGACGAACCTTCGGAAGTGGAAGGTGAATTACCCGAAGGAAATGCTGAGCAATCAGAGGTTGGAACTAACCAGCCAGAAGGAGGAATTGAAGAAGAAAACGCATAATCTATGGGTAGCCCGTTGCAAGACCCTCCAGGAGAAGAGGAATTGGCAGCAGTTCTGGCCAATATGGGAGGATACGGCCAAGCCTCCGGTATAGGAGGCGTCCTTGATGGCCCCGCAGAAGAAGAATTACCTGAGGAAAGGCATGCAGAAGAGGCAGGGGAAGAAAACCTGCCTGGCTATGGTAATGAAGCAGAAGACATCAATTCGGGACAATCTGTCCCCAGGTCGCCGGAAGATGTTCCAGGAGAGGAAGAAGAAGTAAGATTGAAGGCCAAACCCTCTGCCGAGGCAAGGGAAATTGAAAAATTGAGGAAGAAGCACCAGAGGATGCTGGGCACGATAGCCAGACTTCGGCAACAAATTAGAATGTTGAAAGCCAGTCTGAGAATACAAAAAACTGCAAGGAAAAGGAAAAGGACCACGGCAGCAAGAACCCCGAGGGTTAGAGTTCGTTTTGATGGACGAAACCCCATCAGGAGACCTACTGTCGAGGAACAGTCTGCTGTTCCGAATGATAATGAGGAACATGGTGCTGTTCCAATAGAAACTGCTGTTCCATCTGGCCCGGAGGAACGAATGGACATTCCAATGGAACAACAAGAGGCTCCGGTGGTAGGAAGACCGCAGCAACCCTTTGTTCGCATTAAAAAGGAAACGGATAGCAAAGAGGTTCAAACAGAAGCACCCCCCTCGGGTGTAATTCGGGTCCAAAATTCCAAACAACGTAATAAGAAGGTCCAGGTTAAACTTCCAGCTTCTACGGCTGTGTGGAAGAAAGACCCAAAAACCAGAACCTTGCATAAAATGATGAAGGAAGCCCAGCAGGAGGCCGAGCAGTTGCGAGAACAGACGGTCCCCAAGGAAAGATACGAAGAGCTCCAACAGCAACTTCGAAACATCAGTCAGTCTGAGAGCCAGGCCTTTGAAGGATGGCAGAAGGAGCAGGAAAAGGTTGCTAAGGTAACTCGTCGACTAGATAGTGTTGTTAAGCAGATGGACACCCTGTGTTCCTTGTATACTGATGTTTTGACTTGTAGAGCCCCTGCCAAAAATTATGCTTTGTTTTTGCTTGAACATTATTTGAGATTAAAAATAAAAGCTGTTAGGGCGGGAGCACCTATCCATATCAACACTGTTAATGACTTTATAGACTGCTGCAAGCACTATGGAGTTAATGTTCAAAGGTTGTTATGTGAATTTTACCTGCACAATCTTGTCTTAGACCAGGAAACTGATTTGAATCCTCGCCCTTTCGTTGGTGATATACAATTCCAAGCCTTTATCTCATTTGGGGTGAATCAGTTAAAATGGCTTAAAGCTTACAACATCTTCCAGAGGCAAGAAAATAGTTTAGACCTATGGGTACGAGCTGAACCTAGGAACCCAGCAGCACTATGGAGAGAGCATAGGAGTATGATGAGGATCCCAGGTGTCATGAAGATATTAGGTCCCATGCATGGAGACTTGATCCGAAATGGTCTGGAGTATTTCCTGACTATTAAAGACCATGCCCTCCATGCTGCAAAGTTTCGCTACCGAACCTCTAACCCAAACATCCAGCTCAGGGAACCCTTTAACTTTGAGAATTTTGAATTGGCTGCCAGTCGATTGAGTCTCTATGGGGAACGGATTCTGCGAGCAGGACCATTCTGGTTGGGGTATCGGTTTCGCAGCCCAATTATTTGGCATCCTGCACCTGGATATCAGGCCCTATATGAGATGCCTGCAGATCAGTTAGATCAGTTCTTTGACCATCTAGTTGCTAATCATGGTTGTCGACCTCTTCGTGAGATCCCTTCTCCGGCCTACTCTCTCACAGCCTTGCATGTCAATTACAACGTTTTCATGAGGACATGAAACAGGGTAAGCAGGGGGGTGTGTGGAGCACCTGGAAGGTATGCTTTTTGACAAGCAATCTAGTGGTTTTTCAATACTATTTCTAACCTTTTCTGCATTTTGAGTCGAAAAAATATAAGGGTTTTGATAAATTGTGTGAAAATGGACAAACGAAGTACAATCACTAATAATTGATGTTTTCTATGCAGAAGGACGCGGAAATAGGGAATTATCGAGTAAAAACAAGAAGCGAAAGGAAAGTAACTGCTGTCCCGTCGACAGGGAACCAGATGCGGACAAGATCAAGTAAAATTAGAGCCGAATAATCCAGGAAAAGAACGCAGGATACCGAGACGGAGAACGCAAGAAGGAAAGAGGAGAACTAAACGATTAGCGAATCCCTCAGGATCTTCGATCCTGAGGGATCGCTGCTTTAAGTTTATCTTTTGTATCTAGACATCTCCGTCATTTCTGTTATATAAAGGTACCACGCCATCGAGCGTGGGGGGGACGACTGTTGTTATAATTATAAACTCAGAACAACTTTGATCATTAAGTTTTGTAAGATCTGATTTTGTATACTTTTGTTAATGCAATCAATATAAAGGACTTGGTGTTCACTTCGTCTCTGCATCTGAAGTAACTTTAAGCAGTGTACCATTGGTAGCCAAGGGCCCAGCTCCGACGGTCACTTGCTGTTGTATCATACGGTGATTTGTGTGGTTTGCTTATTTCTTTTGTTTCAGTAATCCGATATATCTTTTATATGATAGACTATGCTTCTTAATTAATATCTGAATCTGAATAAGTTCTTTAATTCACGTCTCTGTATTACACAAACTGAATCTATTCGAATTGCGTCCATTTCTACAGCAAGATATTGGTATGAATGTTATCATTATTGGATTCATATAAAATAAGTATTTGTGAGGCTTGAAGATAATGTCACTTTGTTCAGAAACATAGTCACATCATACATTACTCTCGGATCGCCACAGTAGTATAGACTGCGTACATACATCGGGGTTTGCTGTTCCATTTGGGCTTGCTGTTCCATTTGGGTTTGCTGTTCCATTTGGGTTTGCTGTTCCATTTGAGTTTGCTGTTCCATTTGAGTTGATGTTCCAATTTATATGATTGACGTTTCCTGTTTATGATAGTTTGCTGTTCCATTTCATTACTGCTGTTCCATTTCATTACTGCTGTTCCATTTGATTACAGCTGTTCCATTTTAGAATTGCTGTTCCATTTTACTTCCGCTAATCTGCCTTTATTGCTTTCGCGTGATAGCAGGCCTAAGGCTGTCGTGAGCCCAGCAAGACGCTGCCTAGCTCCCAGACCTATAAGTCCATGCTTTGGTTTTCTTTCTTTATCAGTTTCTAAAGGGAAGGGTTATTGGTTCCGTACCCTTGACTGATCATTTGCCTTGTGTGATTTCATCTTCTGAATTGGTTTAGTTACAACTTAGTGTTTGTTTCCTTTCAAGTCATTAGAACGCTATACTACCGAGCATTACTTGGACAGAACAGCCTCGGATTGAGTTACTCCTTGAAAGAACAAAACGATCCCGGATTGACTTAATAATGTGGAATAATTGGTGGTCTGAGAGACCCTAGTTATCGCTCTACACTTTATAACTAGACGGTTCAACAACATTCATCATACTAGTTATAAATGCATTTTCCCTATATCTTGCACGCATTTGAGATTTCCTACCTGATCTCCTGAGTGGCGAGGTGGTGGTTTCAAACCTTATTTCTTCTTGTTGTTATTGTTGTTGCTACTGTTGTTGTTCATCCTCTACCTTTGTTTGTTGTTGATCCAGATTGTTCTGTGCATCCTCTTCTTCAAAGTACAGAATTTCCCAGCCATCATAGTGCTCATTAGTTTCTTCACTATCCTACTCATGGAATTTAACATCTCTACTAACAAAGATCTTGTGAATAAAGAGATTAAATAATCAGTATGCTTTATATGACGAACAATACCCTATAAAAGTGCATCTGATGGCTTTTGAGTCTAATTTTCTTCTATCTTCCTTGAGTATGTGGGCAAATGCTTTACATCCAAATATTCTTAACTGTTTTACTGTAGGTTTATATCCATAAAAAGCTTTAAAACAAGTTTTAAACTCAAGACTTCTTGTAGGACTCCTATTTTTTAAATAAACCACAGTACTCACTGCTTCGGCCCAAAAACCATTCGAAAGATTCTTACCTTTCAGCATATTTCTCGCACATTCCACCAGAGTTCTATTCTTCCTTTCTGTTACTCCATTCTGTTGTGGAGTATGGGAACTATAAACTGCTACAAAATTCCATGATCTTTACCATATTTGATCAACTCATCTTTCCTATATTCTCCCCTTTGATCAGGATTCAGAACGAAGATTTTTTATTTGTTTCTCTGTTTTTCTTTCAATCATATTTTTAAACTGCTTAAAGTAATCGAATTTATGACTCTTCTTACATAAGAAATACACCCAAGAAAAAATTGTACAATCATTAACAAATAGTAGGAAATACACTGCACCTCCTAATGATTTTGTCTACATGGGACCACAAAGGTCTATGTGCACTAACTCCAGTATATCCCTTTGTTTCTTTTATACTCTAATAGGGAATTCGTCTCTATGCATATTTCCTAGAGTACAAGCATCACAATCATTATGTACTTGCTTTAGCATAGGAAGATCTCTTACCATTTCTTTTCTCTATAGTAACAACAAATCATTGTAATTGATGTGGCCGAATCTATGGTGCCAAAGCTCTTTTGTAGTCAGGCTCACTACTATCAATGCTCGAATCGGTCAGGTCTCACATCCAACTTGGACAGTCCTCCTGTTCGGATTCATGTAGCAATTGTCTTCATTCCATCTAGAAGATCCTTACTGTAACATTTAGATTTTAAAAACTCAACTTTCAAATCTTGATCTGTAATCATAGATATAGAAATCAAGTTCTTAGTTATGCCAGGCACATACATTATATTGTAAATTTGTTTAATATTACCATCAGGTAGAATGACATAAAATTTGCCACATCCTTTGATTTGATGACTTTTGTCATCTCCTAGGTAAATATGTGCGCCTTCGTTAACCTCTTGAAAATCATCCAGCCAATGCTTGTTCCGTGTCATGTGTGTTGACACTCCTGAATCTACATGCCAGATTTCTGCATCAACATTTTCATCACGATTTTCCATGAACAACCTTAAATTCTGCACCTGATCACTATTCGTGAGATAACCTGCATGTCTCTTTGGCTTCTACTGTTCTTCATGATACTTCTTTTTCCTACATTCTCTAGTGATATGACCCAATTTTCCGCAATAAAAACATTTAGTTTTAGAGTAGTTTTTATTCAGATGCATACCTTCGGTTAGATTTGGTTGTTTATGTGAACTTGCCCCATTTTGTTGTTGTGGATCTCCCTTCCCTTTGTAGAATTTCTTCCTTGCCACCAATGCAAGATCGACACTATGCGGCTTCAAAGTAGATCTCCTCTCTTCTTCCTGCATGAGTATACATGTCAGCTCTTCAAAGTGTGGGATCTTCTCTCTCGCATTGATCCAGTGATGAACATCTGATAATCATGAGTGACACCATTCATTCTAATGGTCACAAGATCTGTATCGTCCATTATATGACCAATATCTGATAATTTGGTTTTCAGATCCTTGATGAGTGCTACGAATGAAGCAATCGTTTCCTTTTCCTCCATTTTCATGGACATAATCTTACTCTTGAGGAGCAAAATATGATTTGAATTTCTAATCTCGTACAATTCCTTCAGAATTCCGCAGATCTCGTTCGCTGACTTCCCTTCTCTCGTGTGCGATATAATGAAGTCTTTCACTGACATCTTTAACATTGTCCTTGCTCTGCTTTCTTGTTTCTCCCAATCTGGGGCTGTTATTGATCCAACCGCGAGCCTCAGCTCATCCCCATTCACAATCATCCAAGCACTCTATGCTTCTAGCATAGTTTGCATCTTAAACTTCCTATTTGCATAATTAGAGCCATCAAGCTTGTTATCCTTGTTTATGCATGCTTCAAATATGTTGTTATTCATCTTGGTGATTTAGAAAGAAAAAAATCGACATATAAAAGATGTTAAATTTACGCCAGATCTATAACAAAGGCAGATCACTATTGTTTGATCTCGCAACACACATGCAGATCACTGTGGCTTCCTTTTCAGCCTTCAGACAACCTCTTGTTGTCAGCTACAACCTTGTTCTTGGCTTCCCCACTCAACTTCTCTCACAGCTACAACCTTGTTCTTGGCTCTCTTTGCAATTTCTTTGATTTACATGATCATCGCAAATATATGCCCAATATCAGAGGATAGTCGTAGAAATACACCAATTTTCTGAGACTAGTCGAAGAAATACGCTCAATTTCCAAGACCGTCACAGAAATACACCAATTTTCAGAGACTAGTGACAACCGTCGCGACGGTACACTGGAAAAGTGCGACGACCGAAAAATGAAGATTTTGAGAAGTGTAGTAGTGTATCGTCACGGCTATCCACTCAAAACCTGCAACGATTTCGGTTCAGAGAACCACCCACCAGCCGTGAGGCTCTGATACCATGATAAAAAATGACAATGTTTGTATTAATGAAAATAAAACCCACTGGTGAGCTCTACGAAAGAGAGTGTGAACCAAGAGAGTCTCGCTCTATATAACACTCTAGATTGTTCATCAACATTACACATTAAATAGAATACATGGTTTTAGGAAAGTTAGAACATCATCTTAAGAAATAGAAAATAATTCCTATCATGAGGCTACGTGAACCAACTCTACTTATTCTAGAATATTGTCCATTATCTTTAACACCTCCTATAATGGAAAACTCCTCCAACTTCTCTAATATTTTCGATGACATGATTTTCCAAAGTCAAATGAGCTAGGATTTATTCGATGATATTCCTATGATATTCCCCTACCTGTTACCGGTATGGTGGATAGGAAATTATCCTCTAAGAATATTATTGTCGATGAAATCGCAACAGAAAATAGCCAATACACTTTTTATTTCAATGAGAAAATGCCCATCACGAGAAACAAAACTGCAAATTTAACTAAAGATTTCTTTGGATTCTCAAAAGGATTCACTCACAAAGACATGATTTCCCTCAGTTCGATGAATCATGAAACACTTGGTGAAATTCCTATGGTTTGGGACAATTCACCATTTTGTAATTTGGGTGATCACATTGGAGTTTAAACTGGACGAAAGATTCAAAATGCCCTTCATGTACCGAGAAGGAAAAGAATTTGCTGTTGTTGTAGCGTGGTGCTTTCACATTCTTTTTCATGTATTGTTGTCAATCAATAATAAATATCATTTTCAATATGATGTGATACTCTCCATATCTTTATATTCATGAAAAATAATTTCCCCTCTGAAGCGGTCATTTTTTTTAGTTTGAAATTTCAGTAAAACTATTAAATGAGTCATGGTCATTGTTCAAGTAAACAATTTACAATGGAGAAATTCCTGACGGATGATAATTGTGTAATTTTATCATTTGACAATCGAGAAATTTGTACACTAACATCTTGTTTGCAATTTACGGCATGACCTAGATCATCGTCGTTATTGTTCCACTTTTGGCATTAGTTGATTAGAAGTAAATAATTTTTAGTGTATTACGTAATTAGGGATTGGAATGAGAATGTAGATTTGACACTCTGCCTTCATCATCGACCAGTGAAAAATCATTGGAAAAAGGTGTACCAGTATAGGAAAAAGATTTATCATTGTGAATATAAATTGAGTTATTATAAGGTGTCTCTACCCTTTTTCCATGGTTAAATAGTTTATTTTAATGTACGAGTTGTTTTTGGGTATTTTTACGTGTAAATAATGCTTCCATGGCTTCTATGCTAAGTTTTTAATTGGTTTGAGATTTATAGAGCCTAGTTGAGATCAAAAATAGTTGGATCTAAGTTTAACTATATAATTAGATTGTAAATGAATAAAAGTGTGCAATAGAAAATATAAATTTGTGTGTATTTATGTGTCATGGTTGCTCTCCAATTTTTAACTTCCTATCAGGGCCTGTATGGGATTCAATCCTCAAGTGAGGGCCCAATTCATGTAAAATACACGAGTAATTATCCTCTCTACATAGATTAGTGTAGGTGTGTTTTATCGTGCATCGGTTTGGTGTGGACCATGGCTGAATTTTTTCAAACTTGTAGAAAATTGTTCTTACAGACTCTTAAGGTGTGGAATGTTCCATATATGAAAGCTATGCCGTCCAAGAAGATTCAATGAGATCAAGGAATTGGTGATTGATGTGAAGACTACAAGTAATTTAGTGGTAGGAGTAGAAGGGTGGAGCCCGCTTGATTATGTTAAATTTGTAATTTCAACAGCGCAGGGCAATTTTTAGTAAACCAGCCCGGTCTCCCCGCACCGCCTTTGGCAGAAGGCTGTACCCACCGAGGAGGCCCCGACACAATCAGGACGCGCCACGCGTCCCCTGTACAACAACTTTACCGCCTGCTCCCCGGATGATAAGGGTCGATTGGTTTGCCTGAAGACGGTGTGCGAATTGCATCGGATTAGGTCACCGGACAGAGATTTTGCCCAACGTGCGAGGACGTTAACGCACAGTTTTCCAGCCCACGTCAAATCATATTTTGCGTGGAGTGTTCGATTCTTTTTGTTGACCGCCGAGAAGGGAATTCAATGGTCTTTAATGATTTACGTAGATTAGGTGGAGGCCCTTTTAATATGGGTATGGGCATGTTTTAATATATGTTTTTTTTTATATATATTTTTTTATGTTGTAGAAAAAGGGCCGACGTGAGTTAGTTTTATGTATGTGTATGGTGGCTGCGCACGGTGGTGCATTATTTTTTTTTTGGAAATGTATTGTGATATATGCCTACGCGCCAGGTGTATTGTTTTTATGAGAACAATGTAAAGAATGTGTTGAGGCTGCGCAACAGTATTTCTCAGGGAACAAAGAACAGAGCACAATGAAGCCTGCGCACAGAGATTGAATGGGGAACAAGAGAAGAACACACAGTAGTGCAAGGAAAAAGAAAACAGAGGAGCATTGTAATGGTGGTTTGCCATTGTAAGACACAGGAACACCATGAAAGTTTTTTTTGTAATACCCACAACAGTGGAAGAATGAGAAGAACAGAGATAGAGTCTGTCTTGTAAATCCCTCTCTGTGTAGAGGATGAAGTTTGTATCAGTTTTTTTTTTGTTTTTAAGCAATAGAAAATGTTTTTTTATGGCTGTGTAATGAACTGTTATGAATATATTTGTTTTAATAGCTTCCCTGTGCAAAGGTCCTAGAGGAAATGGAACAGAGCATTGGCTCTGTGGTATTTGCTTGATTGGTTTTGGTATTTTCCCATCAAAAATACCCAACAGTGGTATCAGAGCTAGTCCAGGCTCTTTGAAGACTCAAAGAAGCTGAAGGAAGGTGTTGTTGCAGCAGTCAAACCTCTCCAATAGTGTGAAGCCTCAGGGAAAAGGATTAAGGTATTCCTCAAGCTTTCCTTTGTGTTACCGTTGAAGGAACAGTCAATGATTTAAAAGAAAACATAGTCAAGTATTTAAAGCCTAGATAAGAATGGCAAGGTCAGAGAAGAAAGCCTCCAAGCCTGCTAAAAATGTGTCTCCCTCCTCTACTAAACTAGAAGGCAATCCATTTGAATACATTCTATTTGAAGCTCCAAAGTTTGATGGAAACTTTAATGTATGGGAAATAAAAATGAGGGCTTTCTTACAGTTTCAAGGGAGTGAAATATGGGAATCAGTGATTGATGATAGCAAGAAGGATAAAGAATCCATGGAGTATGATGCACAAGCGGCAAAGACTATCTTGGATGGACTGCCTGATTCTGTGAAGAGGAATCTAGGAAAATATACATCAGCAAAGGATATATGGGACAGACTGCATGACCTTCATGCAAAGGGAACACTGACCATGACCATCAGTGAAGAAGAAAGTTATGAACCCATCATAGAAGCTGAGAATGAGAAGCTTGACCTCATCAAGCTTCAAGTAAGAGAAAGGGATGAAGAGCTTGCCAAGCTTAAGAAGGAGCTTGACCAATGCAAGAGGAAACATCATGAAGAAGTCATATCCATGACAAATCAGCTGAACAAAGCAAAGAAGCAGGAAGATGCCTTGACAAGTCAACTTGAACAAAGGCACAAGAAAATGAATAAGCTTGTGGAAGAGATTGGACAGTACAAGGTAGAGGTCTCCTCCCTTAAGTCCGAACTACAAGAAGCCAGGAAGCAGGCACAAGAAGCTGAGAAGAAAATGGAGAGCAGTCAAGCAGAAATCTCCAAAATGAAGACAGATATTATCTCCTTCAAAATAGTAGCAGCTGAAGCTACTCGTAGCAAGGAAGAAACTGAGGGACAACTAGCAAAGAAAAATAATGAATGTGAAAAGTTAGAAGAAGAGATTGTCCTCCTCAGGAAGAAGGTTGAAGGGATGAACAAGATCATGAAGAGCTCTCAAGCTTTGGATGACATGCTCAGTTATCACAGATCTCCATCTGATAAATTAGGACTTGGGTATGTAGGTGAACCCTCAAACAAGGATGAAGATGCTTTAAGAAAAGGAGATGTGAAGAAGCCAGAAAGAAGTTGTGAAGCTCCTAGTTCCAGCAAAGGCAAGGAGAAAAATGAAGGCTGCAATAGAAGAAAACCAGCTCCAAGAAGAAATGTAGCTGATGTCAAAGAGGCAAGAGGCAATGGTTATCATCAAAGGATCTCAAGGCAGCAAGGGTTCAGAAGTGCATCAAGAAAACCTCCATCTCCCAGGTACCAAAATTCATTTTATGGTTATTGTTATGCTTGCTCAAACTTTGGTCTTATGGCAAAAGACTGTAGAGCATTTCATAAAGATAAATGTTGTGGTCTTCGACAACCTCCAACAAACAATTTTAGAAGAAATCATGAAATGTTATTCATGAACAATGTTGAATGTTTCAAGTGTCATAACATTGGGCATATGGCACGAGACTTTAACTTAACATGGGCTCCTATGCAAGCTAGACCCATGCAAAAGAAGAAAGTTACACAAGTATGGAGAAGGAAGGAAAGGCAATCTGAAAACCCCTTGAACTCCCCAGTGGATCTAAATTTGTTTTGAGAAGAGTCTGCCAAAAGAAGACAATCATACATTAAAGGGGAGCTTTTAATTCTTATTGCTGAACTGTATTAACAGTCACTCCTTGATGAAGATTTTTTTTATAAGGGAAGGACATGAAGTTAAATATGCTATAAAAGCAAAGAAGAAAAGGGGACAGCGCTCAAATGTAAAGTGCAGCAGCGCAAGAAGAAAAGTATGCAAAGCATGGAGACCCTCACAGCAGTGGGAGGAAAAAACATAAAACAACAGTTTGGAAAAGTTTTTTGGATAACATGCATTGAAATGCATAGCAATGGAAGGTAGTTTCCTTCTATGTAATGTGAGAGAACATACTCACAGCAGAGTGAGTATAATACATAGCAGATGGAAATGTTTTGTATTGGGAATGAAAATGCTAAGCAGTGAAAAGAAAATGAGAAGAAGGCAAAACGCAGCAGAGCATAAATGCCCAGTGGCTGAGAATGCAATGAAATTTTTCACACAGCAGTGAAAAATGTAATATTTTTTTTGTATGCAATGCAACATGCACAGAAATGCCTAAAGAAAAACATGGACAGCAGATTTTTAATGCACATGGGTGAATGAGAATGTGTGTGGCAGCAGAAAATCGAAAGGAATTGCACAGCAGTGCATTATGAAAATAAAAAAAATGAAGATGAAGATTGTGTGAAGCAAGGGTGTAAAAAGAAAAGGCAGCAGCCCGTGTTAATTTTTTTTGTTGTGTGGAGAATGCAGCGCAAAACAGCGTGAGCGTGATTTCTCTCTATGTGCAAGTAATGGAGAGTAAAGAGTTAGTGTATGGGCACACAGCAGTATGATGAAACAAAAGGCAGCCACAGTGCAAATTGCAGAGGCAACGCAGCAGAAAATAAAAACCCAGGGATGACAGTCTATGGTTATGGGTATGGACAGCAGTGAATATGAAAAATGCAGCAGCAAGAAGTTATGGACAGCAACATGATGGCAAGAAGGAGAAGCACACAGCAGTGCAAATAAGAAAATGCAGCAGCATGAAGTTTTGTTGAATAAATGAAAGGTAATGGACAACAACACATGTAAAAGAATTTTTTTTCTTTACAGCAGTATATGTAACTGTAATGAATGTGTTGTTCATTGAATTGAATTGCAATATATGCAACAGCAGTGAATGTAAGAAATATTTACACACAGCAGTGTAAATTTGTAAGTTGGGACAATGTAATTGTTCCAGAAAAGACAGAGTATTTTGTCTTTGAAAAGTGCACAAGCAGTGCAAGTGTAGACACAGCAGTGTGGGGTAGACACAGTAAAGAAGATGGCACAACAGTGCAACAGAGAATATGCATCAGCATAAAAGAACATTGTAATGAGTTTGCACACACAGCAGTGCAATGATTGTTTGTTTTGGAACTGCATTTGAAGCAGTCATTTGGTGAATCCCTCTGTTGAGAGGAAGATGCTCTTTAGCATTGTTTGGTAAATCCCTCTGTTAAGAGGAAGATGTTTTTTATAACAGGTGAATCCCTCTGTCATGAGGAAGGTGCTCTTCAGCACATTGTAATGGTGAATCCCTCTGTCATGAGGAAGGTGCTCTTAAGCACAGTTTCAGGTTAATCCCTCTATTAAGAGGAAGACAACTTTGTTTGTTTGTGAACTGCATCAGAAGCAGTTGGTGAATCCCTCTATGTGAGGAAGATATCTTTGTAACAACAGTACTGAGGAATCCCTCTACGAGAGGAAGTGTTTGGGTATGTCCTAATGCCCAGCAGTTGAAATTAAAGGGGAGTGTTAAATTTGTAATTTCAACAGCGCAGGGCAGTTTTTGGTAAACCGGCCCGGTCTCCCCGCACCGCCTTTGGCAGAAGGCTGTACCCGCAGAGGAGGCCCCGACACAATCAGGACGTGCCACGCGTCCCCTGTACAACAGCTTTACCGCCTGCTCCCCGGACGATAAGGGTCGATTGGTTTGCCTGAAGACGGTGTGCGAATTGCGTCGGATCAGGTCACCGAACAGAGATTTTGCCCAACGTGCGAGGACGTTAACGCACAGTTTTCCGGCCCATGTCAAATCAGATTTTGCGTGGAGTGTTCGATTCTTTTTGTTGACCGCCGAGAAGGGAATTCAATGTTCTTTAATGATTTACGTAGATTAGGTGGAGGCCCTTTTAATATGTGTATGGGCATGTTTTAATATATGTTTTTTTTATATATGTTTTTTTTATGCTGTAGAAAAAGGGCCGACGTGAGTTAGTTTTATGTATATGTATGGTGGCTGCGCATGGTGGTGCATTGTTTTTTTTTGGAAATGTATTGTGATATATGCCTGCGCGCCGGGTGTATTGTTCTTATGAGAACAATGTAAAGAATGTGTTGAGGCTGCGCAGCAGTATTGCTCAGGGAACAAAGAACAGAGCACAATGAAGCCTGCGCACAGAGATTGAATGGGGAACAAGAGAAGAACGCACAGCAGTGCAAGGAAAAAGAAAACAGAGGAGCATTGTAATGGTGGTTTGCCATTGTAAGACACAGGAACACCATGAAAGTTTTTTTTGTAATACCCACAGCAGTGGAAGAACGAGAAGAACAGAGACAGAGTCTGTCTTGTAAATCCCTCTCTGTGCAGAGGATGAAGTTTGTAACAGTTTTTGTTTTTAAGCAATAGAAAATGTTTTTTTATGGCTGTGTAATGAACTGTTATGAATATATTTGTTTTAATAGCTTCCATGTGCAAAGGTCCTGGAGGAAATGGAACAGAGAATTGGCTTTGTGGTATTTTCTTGATTGGTTTTGGTATTTTCCCATCAAAAATACCCAACAGATTATGATGATGGTCAAATAATGGTACTCTCCTCGCTGAATGTAGTGTTGCGTCTATGTGGCTGTAGAGTTGTTCACGTAAATCAAGCACTTTTCTGTAGTTAATTTTTTTCCTAAATCTTTTATTCTTATTGGATTGTTTGTGCTCCATGTGCCCAAATCCATCATCCACAATACGTGAATGGCATTTGAGGGAGAGAACAGAGAATGAGCTCTGGTTCGATAACGCAGAGGACATAGCCGTAGACGAATATTATTGGCGGTTCAAGATCTAACAAATCCAGCCTAAATATAATTGATCATGATGATTATAGGCCATAGTGATGACTAGATGGAGTATCACAATCTTCTAGTTCCCATTTCCCATGAATCTGACAACGAATTTGACGGAGGAGGTCTGTCGGGTCGTTAGGCACATGGACGACTCAACAAGAGAGTTTTGGCTGCCATTGGAGTAGTGTGCACTGTAGACATAGTCTTTCATGTTGTAAATAGTCGTCTGAGCCGACCTGAAGCTCCAATAATGCGGAATAGCAATCTATAGAACTGATAAGCAGAACGTTGTAAGTGAGTGTAGTGAAGTTGAAGTCTAGCCAAAAGTGAAAAGGAAACAACAAGATTCCCTGCCAAAGCATTCTAGTCCTCTTTTTCTTATAGCTGATATAAGAAAGGCCATGCTACGGATAAATTTGCAAAAGGCTACTGATTAATAATTTTAAATGGATTAAAGCTTTATAGACTGAATTATTTCTAAACTCATTTGACCACATAGATAACTAGCACACATTTTGTGTAGTTGTGCAGATCTACTCCCAATTGGAGCATGGTTGATATACAATGGCGGGTAATTGAGTCGTATATCAATGGAGTACTGAAAAGGAAATTCATAGATTTGGGTAATCTACTTGGTGGGTAGAGGATGCCTTCATTCCTTTATAGAGAATAATGGTGATTTACATTGTGATTTTGGTGGTTTGTTAAATAAGAATTATGATTCTAAAATTTACATTATAAGGAGACTAATTATTGAACAAATAAATATAGTGTGAGTTATTGGTTTTTGACGTTCTTTGGTGTTAATAGAACACATTATTGACTTGTTTATGTGAGTCTCTTATATGTTGATGGGTTTTGTTGTGCTTCCAGCTTCAAGAAAAATCGTTATCGGTTATCCATGTGTGTGTAAATTTATGTATTTCAAAAAGTGAGTTGTATGGATGACTGTTGGATAAGGTCAATCCATAGAAAACTTACTTATATAAATAGAAGTATGTATTTTGATGCATACTACTAGGATGGAAGCTTGTCCATAAAGACATTTAGTATCTAAGCTATTCTTTCAGATACTAAAGAAACGTCAATTGTACAAGGTTTTCCACTATTGGTCACAGGAAGTTCTGCTTGAAATGGAGGTCAAGCTACAACTCAATGATGTGGTGGTGATGAAAGAGTCGTGTTTGCAAGATTCCATGGTGGATGTAAGTGTTGCTGAGACCAGTGTGTAGAATTTAATAGAAATTTTCTACTAACGATGAAATCAAACTGAAAACGAGAGATTACAAATTTCCTCTTCAATATTGCAAAATGGAAATGAAAATTTAGAAACACATGTAGTGACATTCAACGATTAAAACGACAAGAACACAATGATTTATAGGGTAACCTAACTCATAATATACCCCTTCATTGTTTTTCATTAATTAGATGACAATGAGAAACTATTACAATGTCTTGTTTCAAATGAGAAGCACAACCTCCACTGTAAACATGTTCTCCTGATTATTTCTCAGCCGTGGGCAACACTTAGCCAATTAAAGGATCTAGCTTCCTCCTATTTCCTTGCAAAATTAAGGAAAAGTTAAGCTCTTAAAAAATAGGGGAATTCCCTATTTCTTTCCACAATTCCCAAGGACATGATCACCTACATGAATGCGAATCCTTTACACTCATCTATATACTATGGACCGTTAATCCAGTCTAGCTAGGTAGTTTGAATTCCATGCATGTCGGGTATATTTTTATTTCATTGACTAGTGTAATTGAGACAACACTCAGTTAACAACAATTCTACTACTCAATTAATTTTCAACAGACTCAACTGGGGACTTGAGCTTAGTTAACTACGTTAAACCGAAGATAATTGAACTAGATTGTTAAATTTTAGCAATCACTACATCCACGACTCTACTTGTATCCAATAACTCGAATTTATTGTGTAAACAAGTAGACAAAGCCATGTCACACAAATTAATTACTATCCAAGTCATCGTGTTGATGTAGAAAATCAAAGAGCTAAATTGGACTAAGGCACATGTCAAATTTAGTCTTTGTTGCCACACCTTTTAACATTCCCTCTAAGAGAGGAAAATATTTTTCACGACCCCTATTCTACACCCATGGCATTTGAATTTCTGATCCAGGTGGATATTGGTGGCCACCCACCTATTCCACCTAAACCCCCCAGTCACTTTCATATGCTTCCTTGTTCATTTCAACATTTACTATTTTTAGCAGTTGTTTGGGTCCTGAACTTTCGGAGCAGTTCTGACCCCTTAAACAACATTTTTTTGTGGTTCGCGACAGGCTGATTGCTAGAGGCATAAGCCTGCGACAAAGCTTGTAATACTCATCAAGACCTTTCCAACAAACTATGCTATGTGCCAAACCGAGATAATATGACCAAGTTATGGCCCTAAGAAGTTGAATTCCCAACTAGCCCCAACGAGGCACATAAAATCTTGGCATTACATCTCTAGGGGTTAGGGTTTTAGTTTTTTAGGGTTTTCTCATGTTTTCCAATAATAAATAGGCTCTTAAGCCTCATTGTAACGTAGTTCAGAGGAAGGTAGCCACCAAATATCTTGTCAAAGATAAGCTAACATTTCCCGAGCTATCTTATTTCCCTTCTATTTGTAAGCATAGTTCATTGTTTTCTTATTAATGAAATTAAGTGTTTTTCCTTTGCATCTTTGTGTTCATGATTATATATGTAAGTTGTTCTGTTCCTATTTAAGCTCTGATGAGTGGTGTCAGAGCGGTCTGCTCTTTCTCTGTTTCTCTTTGCATGTCCCCAACGATGTCAAGATATAAGGAGTTAGGGCTTGATCTAGTTGAATCATTGGAAGATTAGCCTCACAATACCCGACGACCTCCCACTGTGGAAGAAAAGAAAGACAGGGGGCTAGGAGATCCTTTCAAAATGTTTCTCTACGAAGCCCTCGAGTGACAAATGGATGCGATGATGGATAAATTTTCCTAGATTCTTCGACGACTACCCAGAGCCGACGCATCGTCATCGAGCACCCACTTTGGAGGTGCCACTCCTTTTAAGGTACAAGTTTATTTTAATATTCCCATATTTGAAGGTCTGATACATGCAGATGTTGTAGATAGATGATTAAATCTGTAGGAAGGATATTTTTCAGTTCATGAATTTTCTAATCGACGAAATATTACTTTTTCACTTCTCAAAGTCATCCCACATGTCAAGGAATGGTGGGAAACCTACTATGAACAAAAGGAAGAGAGTGAATCCTTGCTGTTCTCAGCTGCACCCATTTGGAATTCTTTCTAATATACCATCAAGGAACAATATTCCCCTGTCAGGAGCTATGAATACAAATACATCAAGTGGGCCATGCTATGGCAGGGAAGGGACCAAGGTGTGTCAAAGTTCACAAATATTTTCCATACCCTTCAGACAAAGCTAGGTATCAAGCATACTGAGTGACATTTGGTGCTCAATTACAGTAGATGTCTATACAAGTACATCCAGGATAAGATGGAGTTCCTGGACATTTCCTCACTCAACACGGTGTATCGGTACGCTGTCAAGATTGTGCAAAAGTTTAAACACAAGAAGCGGGACTTTCGATCTACAAATCCAAAACAAGGAAAATGTGCCCCCAAACCGGAGAGAAAAGTACCAAGCCAAGGTGAGGCTAAATAGGAAAACCCGCTAGAGCCACAAGCAAAGAACAACATGATGAAGACGAAGAAGGACACAAGAAAATGGTGTGAGTTCCATAAGAGCTCCAGTCACAATACAAGTGAGTGTCGGGCCAAGCAGTCACTAGTGGTCGAGTTGAAAGCTTTCGAATCAAAAGAAGGTTCCGACTTTGAATCAAAACCCGGTATGGGAACTAGCAAAGGGAAGTACAACATTGATGCGGAGCCCAGTGCCACGATGACCACCACCAAGTTTTACAAGATTAAGCTTCAAGATCCAAAAGAGGGGGAATGCTTCTTCCACTCACACGTGTGTAAATGGTTCTTTGTTGTAGTTCATTGTTGACAGTAGGAGCTAAAGCACCACATTCTAGCAGAGGGAAGCAGATGGGCCTAAATACTACGACACATCCATAGCCGTACACCATTAGGTGGCTTCACCAAGGACGACATCTTCGCGTCTTCTAGCAGTGCCACGTTCCCTACAACATCAAGCACTTCATAGATAAGGTACTGTGTGATGTTGCTCCTCTTGAAGTTTCACATGTTTTGTTAGGATAACCGTACTTGTGGAAGTGAAATGTTGTAAACAAGACTAGATCTCACTCTATGATTATTACATTGGCTAATAAGTTGTACAGGATATCAGAGGTAGCCCCATGTACCATCATCTCTTTGATCACTGTAAATCAATGCACTAAGATCATTTCTGAGACCAAGAAATTTGTTTTCCTTATGACTCACCCCAAGGGCAAGAAGAAGGTCGTGGCCATGACTTCTAGACATGGCTTCTCTACACAACAACAACATATGGACAAGGTCATGGAGGGGGAGAGGGATATTTTCATCTCACCCACAAGGGTAAATCTACACTATTAGTTCAAGCACTACATAGATCTCACCCCAGGTGTGCCACTGCCCAATGGACCAATCTATCGATTTTGTGTTCTGGAGAAAGATGAAATCATCAGGCAGATTCATGAACTATTGCAGATAGGGCACATCAGACCAGGCTCGCCACCTTATTGGAGCCTGATTGTATTGATACAAAAGAAGGATGAGACCTAGAAGCTCTGTATTAACTATCGGGCACTGAACAAGATCACCATCAGGAATAGGTACCTAATCCTGTGGATTGATGACTTTCTAGAACAACTCAAAGGGGCCAAATATTTCAGCTAGATTGACTTGAAGTCAGGTTATCACGAGGTGTGTATCGAACACTCTGAAGTGTGGACGATTTTCTTCAAATCCAAGGAGGGCCTTTTGGAATGGTTGGTCATGTCGTTCGGATTGATGGACACCACCGAAAACTTCATGAGACTGATGGATGACATCTTAATACCCTTCACCAATGAATTCCTAGTGGTATATTTAGATGGCATCTTGATCTTCAACAAGATTTGGAAGAGTACCCGCACCATATTTGAAAAGTACCTCAAACCCTTAGACAACACAATTTGTGTGCTAACTTTGAGAAATGCACCTTTGGCCTGACCTAGGTTCAATATCTAGGATACATCATTGATGAGAAGGGTGTACATGTGGACCTATCCAAGATACAAGTCATTCGGGATTGGCCAATCCAAACTATTCTAACAGAGCTCTCCAGCTTTTAGGTGTGCCAATTTCTATTGTACGTTCATGTTGGGGTTCTCTCAAATCACTTGCCCTTTAAGTCAAGTCACTAAGGAAGGAGCAAAGAAAAAGTATTTTTGGTTCAAAACCCAACAAAAAGTATCTTTGATTTGAAGAACGCCTTTGTTTTGCAGTAGTGCTCACATTACCAAACTCGCAACAACCATTTGAGATTAAGACAAAGGCCTCTGACTATGCTATTGGTGTGGTTCTTACTCAGCATGGGCATCTCATGGCTTACCATAGTGAGACACTTTTAGACACTGTCTGGAAGTACCCCACATACAACAAATAAATGTATTCCATTGTGCAAGCCTACTGTCAATCGAAGCATTACATTTTGGGGAAGGAAACAGTCATCCACATAGATCACCAACCTCTAGAGTTCATATAGACATAAGGGAAGTTGCAGAATGATCACCCTCAAAAATGGTCCACCTATCTGCAACAGATCCATATGTGGATTAAGTATAAGAAGGGAGACACTATTAACATTGTTGATCTCCTCAGTCAACCACCGGTCATGGTGGTGATCATTGTGCTCGACTCTTGTTAGCATAAGATTTTGGGGTGGCTACATCTTACAAGAGTGATCCAAAATTTGACAACATATACCAGACACTTCTGGAAGGGAAGCAAGTTTCGAATTTTCACCTTCAGGATGCATTGTTACACAACCTGGGACACATCTCTGTTCCTTCAAGTCATCATGCAAAGATTATTTTGGAGGTGCACTACATTTAGGTTGAAGGACATTTCAGAGTAGATAAAATAGTGGCAGTATTGCAGAAGTATTTTTATTGGCTGAAAGTTTTTGAGGATGTTGGGAAGGACATTAGATCCTCCATAGCCTACAGCATTGCCAAAGCAACAATATAAAAAAACAGCATGTATGCTCCTCTACCTACTCCTAGATGACCTCTGGAATCTATCTCCATGGATTACATGTCGGGCCTTCCTTCTACTAACCACAACAACAATTGTGTTTTTGTGGTTATCCACAGATTCTCTAAGATGGCCATCATGGCAGCCTGCACGAAGTGTATCACATCACAATCCACTACTAAGCTCTTCTTTGAGTGATAGTGGGTACACTTTGGGATCCCACATATCGAGAAAGCAAATTCCTGAGTGCATTTTGGTCAAGTCCCTCATCGATGCTCGATAAAAAAATTACTAAGTCCACAACTTTCCATCCCGAAACTGATATCCAAGCAGAGGTTTTCAACAAAATTTTCGTACACATTCTGTGCATGTACAACTCCAAGTGTCCACACACATGGGATGAAAGTCTCCCCTATTTCCAACACAACTACAACATAGATCTCCATAGTTCAATAGGCCATAACCTCTTTTAGGTACGACAGGGATTTCAACCTTTATGCACCATTGATGTGGCCATACCATTTTCAACCACTAGGTAGATTCAACTCACATTCAGCCTGAAGATGAAATTTATAACAATTCCATTGAGAGCATTCAAGACATCCATGAACAGGTCCATGATATATTGGACAGAGTGAATTCTAATTACAGGTAGTGCCATGATCAACATTGAGTGTTGCAGAAGCTCTAGGTGGGCGACAAACTATGGCTACATTTGTAGAAGGAACACCTTGTTGCACCCCACCACAAGCTTCACCCAATCTGGTATGGGCCATACACCATCACAAAGTCCATTGGTGACAATACCTTCGAGCTCACCATCCCACTGTCTTTGGTTTGCACCAAGTGTTCAATGTAGATCACGTTCGACCATACTTTCCACCACTGTTGGACACATTTGACATTGCAAAACAGCTCATAGCAACAAAGCTCAACCCAAATGGCATGGAACAATGCACAACTAATTAGACTTGACACAAAGATGAAGAGCACTCGCCAACAGAGGGTATAGTTATATCGAGTTGTCAAAGCAAACCAACTCCATCACCATGGCAAGTGGTTCACCACGGACCTGATTCAATAGAAATTTCCTCACCTCATGGATGCTCTACATGTAATGGGGACCATTGCTTTATAAGGGGGGAGGACTGATCCAGGTGCATAATGGTCGCCATCCGCCTATTCCACCTAGACCCCCCAGTCAGTTTCATCTGTTTCCTTGTTCATTTCAACATTTACTCTTTCTAGTAGCCTTTTGGGTCCTGAACTTCCAGAGTAGTTTCAATCCCATAAACAATGCCTTTTTTTTGTATGCACCAAGCTCATAACCATAGGCATAGGCTTATAGAAAAACCTATAGTACTCGGTAAGAAATTTGTAAAAAGATATCTTATGTGTGAAATAGAGATAATATGACCAAGTTATGACCTCGGGAAGTTGGCTGCCTAACTAAACCCAAGGGGCCCACAAAATCTTGGTGTTACATCTCCTAGGGTTAGCGTTTTGGTTTTTAAGGGTTTTCTCATGTTTTTCAATTAAAAATAGGCCATTGAGCCTCATTGTAACACATTTCAGAGGTAGGTAGGCACCACATCTCCTCTTAGAGATAAGCTACCATCGCTCGAGCTATCTTGCTTCCCTTCCGTTTTTAAGCATAGTTTATTATTTTTATATTAATTAAATGAATTGTTTTTCTGATGCATCTCCGTGTTCATGATTATATCTGTAAGTTGTTGCGTCCTGTTTAAGTTCAGATCAATTTCCTCTTGAAAATTCCTTTGTCAATATATCTACATCCTACTCATTAATTGGAATGTATTGTAGCATCATAATTGTCCTTGCACATACCTCTGCAAGTGATGGTACCTTATATAAATGTGCTTGGTCCTATCATGAAAATCAAATAGCTAAATTGGACTAAGGCACATGTCAAATTTAGTCTTTCTTGCCACACCTTTTAAGACTCCCTCTTAGA
This sequence comes from Pinus tabuliformis, assembly GCA_031772625.1. Taxonomy (NCBI): domain Eukaryota; kingdom Viridiplantae; phylum Streptophyta; class Pinopsida; order Pinales; family Pinaceae; genus Pinus; species Pinus tabuliformis. The sequence goes on along the minus strand of CM062814.1, from coordinate 265,299,917 downwards.
GAGGAAAGTATTTTTCACGACCCCTATCCTACACCCGTGGCATTTGAATTTCTGATCCAAGTGGATATTGGTGGACACTCGACTATTCCACCTAGATCCCCTGGTCATTTTCATATGCTTCCTTGTTCATTTCAACATTTACTAATTTTAGTAGTTTTTCGGGTCTTGAACTTCCAGAGCAGTTTTGACTCCTTAAACAACATTTTTTTGTGGTTCGCGGTAGGCTCATTGTTAGAAGCATAAGCTTGTGACAAAGTTTGCAATACTCATCAAGACCTTTCCAACAAGCTATGATACGTGCGAAACCGAGATAATATGACCAAGTTATGACCCTGAGAAGTTGACTTCCCAACTAACCCCAACGAGGCACACAAAATGTTGGTGTTACATCTCTTGGGGTTAGGGTTTTAGTTATTTAGGGTTTTCTCATGTTTTTCAATAATAAATAGGCCCTTAAGTCTCATTGTAACATAGTTCAGAGGAAGGTAGCCACCAAATCTCTTTTCAGATATAACCTACCGTTTCCCAAGCTATCTTATTTCCCTTCTATCTGTAAGCATAGTTCATTATTTTTTTTATTAATGAAATTAAGTGTTTTTCCCTTGCATCTTTGTGTTCATGATTATATATGTAAGTTTTTGTGTTGCTATTTATGTTTATATGAGTGGTGTTAGAGCGGTCTACTCCTTCTCTATTTCTCTTTGCATGTCCCCAAAGGGGTCAGGATATAAGGAGTTAAGGCTTGATCTGGTTGAATCATTGCAGATCAGCCTCACAAAACCCGACGACCTCCCATGGTGGAAGGAAATAAAGACAAGGGGGTAGGAGATCCTTTCAGAATGTTGCTTGAGGAAGCCCTCGAGCGACAAATGGATGCGATGATGGATAACGTTTCCTAGATCCTTCAATGACTACCCAAAGCCGATGCATCTTCATCGAGCACCCACTCTGGAGGCACCACACCTTTTAAGGTACAAGTTAATTTCAATATTCCCATATTTCAAGGCTTGATAGATGCAAACGTCATAGATAAATGATTAAATCTATAGGAAGGATATTTCTCACTTAATGAACTTTACAATCGACAAAAGATTACTTTTTCAGTTCTCAAAGTCATCCCACACGTCGAGGAATGGTGGGAAACCTACTAGAGAGTGAACCCTTGCTGTTTTCAGCCGCACCCACTTGGAATTCTTTCTAATACACCATCAAGGAACAATATTCCCCTGTCAGGAGCTATGAAGATAGATACATCAAGTGGGCCATGCTATGGAAGGGAAGGGACCAAGATGTGTCAAAGTTCACAAATATTTTCTGTACCCTTCGGGCAAAGCTGGTTATCAAGCATACTGAGCGACATTTGGTACTCAAGTACCGTAGATGTCTACACAAGTACATCCAGGACGAGATGGAGTTCCTGGACATTTCCTCGCTCAACACAGTGTATCGGTACGCTGTCAAGATTGCACAAAAGTTTAAACACAAGAAGCGGGACTTTCGATCTACAAATCCAAAACAAGGAAAATGCGCCCCCAAACCACAGAAAAAAGGACCAAGCCCAGGCGAGGCTAAATAGGAAAACCTGCCAAAGCCACAAGAAAAGAACAACATGATGAAGACGAAGAAGGACATGAGAAAATGGTGTGAGTTCCATAAGAGATCCAGTCACAATAGAAGTGAGTGTTAGGCCAAGCAGTAAGTAGTGGCCGAGTTGAAAGCTTTCGAATTAGACGAAGGTTCTGAATCTGAATCATAACCTGATATGGGAACTGACAAAGGGAAGTAGAACTAGTGCCACCATGACCACCACCAAGTTCCAGAAGATTGAGCTTCATGATCTAGAGGAGGGGGAATGCTTCTTCCGCTCACAGATGTGGGTAAGTGGTTCTCTGTTGTAGTTCGTTGTTGATAGCGGGAGCTAAAAGAACCTCATTTTAGTAGAGGTCATGAAGCGGATGGGCCTAAATACTACAATACATCCATAGTCATAAACCATTGGGTGGCTTCACCAAGGATGACATCTTCGCGTCTTCCAAAAGTGCCACCTTGCCTACAACATCAAGCCCTTCATAGATAAGGTACTGTGTGACATTGCTCCTGTTGAAGTTTTTCATGTTTTATTAGGATAACCATAGTTGTGGAAGTGACATGTTGTAAACAATACTAGACCTCACTCTATGATTATTACTTTGGCTAATAAGTTGTACAGGATGTCAGAGGTAACCCCACGTACCGTCATCTCTTTGATCACTGCAAAGCAATGCAGTAAGATCATTTCCAAGAAAAAGAAATTTGTTTTCCTTATGACTCATCCCAAGGGCAAGAAGAAGGTTGTGGCCATGACTTCCAGATAGGGCTTCTCTACACAACAACAACATATGGACAAGGTCATGGAGGGGTAGATGGATATTTTCATCTCACCAATAAGGGTACCTCTACACTATTAGGTCGATCACTCCATGGATCTGACCCCGGGTGCGCCACTGCCCAATGGACCGATCTATCGATGTTGTGCTCTGGAGAACGATGAGATCATCAGGCAGATTCATGAAGTATTGCAGATAGGGCACATCAAACTAGGCTCGCCACCTTGTGGGAGTCCAATTGTATTGACACAAAAGAAGGATGAGATCTGGAGGCTCTGTATTGACTATTGGGCACTGAATAAGATCACTCTCAGGAATAGGTACCTAATCCCATGGATTGATGACTTTCTAGTTCATATCAAAGGGGCCAAATATTTTAGCTAGATTAACTTGAAGTTAGGTTATCACGAGGTGTGTATTGAACACTCTGATGTGTGGAAGATTTGCTTCAAATCGAAGGAGGGCCTTTTGGAATGGTTGGTCATGTCATTCGGATTGATGAACACCCCTGAAACCTTCATGAGACTGATGGATGACATCTTGAGACCCTTCACCAATGAATTCCTGGTGGTGTATTTAGATGGCATCTTGATCTTCAGCAAGATTTGGGAAGATTAACCCCACCATATTTGACAAGTACCTCAAACCCTTTGAAAACACAATTTGTGTGCTAACTTAGAGAAATGCACCTTTGGCCTGACCTAGGTTCAATATCTAGGATACATCATTGATGAGAAGGGTGTACATGTGGACCAATCCAAGATACAAGTCATTCGAGATTGGCTAACCCCAACTGTTCTAACAAAGCTCTATGACTTTTTGGGTGTGCCAATTTCTATTGTACGTTCATGTTGGGGTTCTCTCAAACCACTTTTCCTTTAAGTCAAGTCACCAAGCAAGGAGCAAAAGAAAAGTATTTTTGGCTCGAAACCCAACAAAAAACGTTCTTTGATTTGAAGAATGCCTTTGTTCTCCACTAGTTTTCACATTACTAAACTCGCAACAACCATTTTAGATTGAGACAAACACCTTCGACTATGCTATTGGTGTGGTTCTTACTCAGCATGGGCACCTTGTGGCTTACCACAGTGAGACACTTTCAGACACAGTCTGAAAGTACCCCACATACAACAAATAGATGTATTCCATTGTGCAAGTCTACCGTTAATGGAAGAATTACATTTTTGGGAAGGAAACAGTCATCCACATAGATCACCAACCTCTAGAGTTCACATACACATAAGGGAATTGCAGAATGATCGCCATTAGAAATGGTCCACCTATATGCAACAGATCCATATGTGGATTAAGTATAAGAAGGGAGACACTATTAACATTTTTGATTTCCTCAGTCAACCACCGGTCATGGTGCTAATAATTGTGGTGAGCTCCAGTATTGTAGCAATAATGCTACAACTCCTGGGGCTTCCTGTCTCTCATTTTATCAACCCAGTAGTTCGTACAAACTTGGAAGCGACGGTGCTGTATGCACAAGTACTAGCTCTTGTCGCAGCTGTCACTTGGTCAGCTGGCACAAGTCCGCTAGGGCTAAAGACAACTTCTATAGGCTCTCAGAAGAAGCTTGCTAATTGATGGACGAAAGCTAGTCTCAAAGGAAAGCTACTCTACTTGACAAAAACGAACTGAAAGCAAATCAAAGCATGTAAACCTAGGAAACCCTAATTTAACTAGTCTGACCTCTACAACGCAAGGAATGTAAATGCAACTTCTACCAATGTTGTCACTACCTCTAATAACTGAAAATGCATGGATCTAAACTACTTGCATCATGAAAGTTATGTTTTTGTATTTTTTCTTTTAAGTGTGTGGAGTGATGGTGATCTTGTGCTAACTAGGGTTTGGGTGTGCAGATGGGATAGAGAAGGAAGGAAAGCGTGTGATAGGTTGGGGAGGCTAGGAGAGGTCCCTAGGGATCCTTAGCACCCATCCACAGAGGTTCCTCACATTCAGATGCTCAGCAACCGAGAGAGTGGCCTCCTACAGGATGGCTGTGGAGAATCCTACAGGATACTCTGTTTTCTACAGGATGTCTACAAATGGCTACAGGATGACCTACCGTGAGTGTTTGGAGTGATGGAGGGATGATGAAATGGTAGAGGGAGATGTGTAAGGTAGGAATGAGGCTGGTGATGGCTTTAGAAGTGGAAGAATAGGATGGGAAGTGAGTGTAGGGAGTAGGTTGAAAGGTAAAGGGCTATGTCAACGAAAAGCTAGAGAATGGAAGTACGTGAGGAGTGAAAGACTTTGTGAGATAACAGAGTGGAGCAGGGGTCAAAGAGATGTCTGCATGCGTGATCAAGATGGAGGAAAAAGTGATGGAACGAGAGAGAGCAGTGTAAGTGAAACAAATGCTTATGACTGTCACTCAACCAAAGATGCATCAACCTAAACTATCTATGCTTGTAAATTCAATGAGCAGCAATCTAAACGTGAAGGAGAATGTGGATGAAGCTGTGATAAGGGAGTGTGGTGCAGGTGTGAATCATGTGGAAGCATCTAACATAACGTGACTGTGTTTGCAGCAACCATGGAATAAAGAAATGCGTATTTTTGGTGGTTAGTCATGAACTTCACTCCAATCCCAGATGAGACGGCAGTGAGCCTTAACAACCTTTTTGTTGGAGCTCCAATCGATTACATCTAACTTCTGCTACACTAAGCAAGTGGAAACAAATTCACCATAAGCAATCTGCTATCTAACTCATGAAAAAGACCAACTCAACAACCTGTAATTCGAATTGCATGTGTAAATGGAAAGCTTTAAAGTGCTGAAATGAAATGGAAACAACACTACAGCAGAGGGGATCTATGGCTCTCAGGTTGGGCCCTAACCTGAGAGCTATAGTCTCCTTAAGAAAAACTCAGAACTAGATCAGAATCTGCCTTCTTTATTCATAATCTGATATCATGCCAAATTGGCTTACAAAAAGGAACGAAAACTGAGCTGTGCTCCAAAATTACAATAGCAATACGAGAGTTTCAACAACCTATCTAAGGCTAAGGCCTCCACACCTATACAAAAACGATGATCCAACAAGTGTCCTTGATTTTAGGAGCTCGGCTGTCCAACTAGAGTTTAACTGCTGATCCTGTAGGATGTCATAATTGTTGTTCCTGTAGAGCAGTTTATAACTGCTGTTCCTGTAGAACAGCTGGCTGCTTTCTAAGCTCGGAGGGGAGATGAATTAGAGCTCGGAGTTATTGATGGGAATCACGAGGGATGTCCCTAGAACCGTGGACATCCTCTCCCAAAACCCGCAGTGCCACCTCGTTGTCTCCTTATCTCCCTTTTTCGTTGTCTTTTGCTCCCTTTTTAATGCCAAAACCTGGAATCATAATGCATTAGTCACGTAGAGAGAGTGCCTACCCTTCTTCCTACAAACAACATGAATAAACTAAGAAATGCATGCATAAGCAATAAAAAATGAATGGTTTGAGCAAGTAGAATAGGCCAAAATGAGCCCAAATTGTACCAAAATTGGGGCTCATCATCACCCCCCAGTTGAACCATTTGCTCATCCTTGAGCAACCTTGCTCCTGCTCCTTGTCCTTGGCCGAGGACTCGGGACCGGAACAGGCTCTTTCTTTTCTGCTTTTGATGGCCCTGCCTTTTCTGCCCCTGGTGGTGATGAGGGTGATGTTTCCTTCCCCTTTTCTATTTCCTTGAGTCGGGCTTCGGAAGGCGACTGGCCTATCTTTCGTGTCCAGGAAGTTATTTTTGGGCTCCCCTTTTCGGGGGTGGCTGATGTTTTAGAGGGGGTCCTTGCACTGGGTGAAGTAGGGACATCCCCTGAAGTGGTTTGGCTGTTGGGTGGAGGCTGTGGCTTGCCCGTGGTCATCCTCTTGCTTCTCCTGGCTTCAGGTGGTAGAGGGGTCTCCCTCTCCCTTTTCTCTTTCGGTTTTGGAGTTGTGCTGAGGGTAGCCAGTGCCACTACTGCCTCTTTCTCAAGAATGCCAGCCTTCTCTTTCTTGTGTTATGCTCTCTCGGAGCTCCTTGTAGAGGGCCTCTCCTTTTTAGATTTCGGGCTTCCTGTGGAAGACCCTGCTTTGCCCGCTTCCGGGCTTCCTGTAGAAGATTCTTTCTTTGTCTTCGGACTCTCTATAGGAGGCTGTTTCTCAATGTCCTTCGGGCCTCTTGTAGAAGCCCCTCTTTCCAATCCCGGGCTTCTTGTAGAAGCCCCTGTCTCTGTCTTCGGGCTTCCTGTAGAAGCCTATGGTTGCACTTTCGGGCTTCCTGTAGAAGCCTTTTTCTCCGTTTTTGGGCTTCCTGTAGAAGCCTGTCCTCCAATGATTTTCGGGCTTCCTGTAGAAGCCTTGGTTGTTGCTCTTGGGCTTCCTGTAGAAACCTGCTCCTTACTGATCTTCGGGCTTCCTGTAGAAGCCTTTGTCTTTGTTTTCGGGCCTCCTGTAGAAGCCTGTTTTTGTGTTTTCAGGCTTCCTGTAGAAGCCTTTGCTTGCGTTCCTGTAGATGCAACTTCTGCCACCTTTTCTTGCTTGGCTGCATGGATTTTGCTTTTGGCTTTGACTGCAGGAGCTGACGAGGTGCTTGGGCTGGCACTGACCACCTCAGTTTTGACTGCCCTACTTTTCAACCTCTGTTCCCTTGCTGACAGGATGGGGGTGTCCTCTTTTGCTATGTCATCCTTTCCCTCCTCCTTCTCCTTTCGTTCTTTCTTCTGTGTTGGAGTCGGGACCTTTTTGCTTTTCCCTTTTTTACTCTTGGCTACGGGCTCTTCTTCTTCACCGCTAGAGGACTCCGTTTCTTCAAGCAACATTTTGATGTCCCCTTCCCTTGTTAAGTTCCGAAATGATTCCCATGTGAGGGGGACTTTATATGAGTGAAAAGCATCCTCCACAAGCAATTTTATCAGCCCATGATGGGCTATCTGATCAGGGATTCCGTCCTTGAGCTTTGTAGAGCACTCCATCAAGGACTGTAGTAAAAAGTAAGGAATGCTCAGCCTCTGTGCTGCAGGGAGGTCAATCTGGTGTCTTAGTTAATTGAGCAGCCTGAAGTGATACGCATATATGATGCTGTAACGACCCTCACAGGTGATATATTTCATAATTTGCAAACTGACTTCGTTCCACGGTGGCAACAGGCTTGTCCTTTTCACCCCATTTTTGTCCTCTGTGAATGATTCTTCCAGTGGGAAGAACTCCTTCTTTGCTTGCTGGCTCTGCTTCCGCTCTTCTTTATCCCACGGCAGACCCAAGGGCAGGTCTGTGACTCGACTTATATGCTCTGGGGTGAGTTGGAGGCTGAGGCCTCTGAAGCTTACCGTGGCCAGTGTCAGGGATTTAGGCTTCAAGGCCTGCAAGAATTCCTCGGCTACTTCATCATCGTAGCCTTGTAGCTTATCACAAAAAGGCATCCATTGTGCCCTGGTAAAGAGATCTACCACTGCTGGATTTCTTCTTAATTTGGCGGAATCTGTGGGTTCTCGCCTGATGAACCCACCAGGCATGACGAACACAGTGGTTTTGACCAAAGGCGGTAGATACAAAGGAAATTCGGTCTTATAGACAGAGCATGCAATGAATTCACAGACCACAGTCTAATTATACTGCTATCCTGTAGAAGCGATAGTATAGGCACGACAATCCAATATCTTTTATGACCAGACTGTGAATACTGACCTTGCCACCTTTGAAAACCAATTGCGGAAGGAGTTTCAGGGTTACCTCTTTTCCGCCACCTTTTTTTACGTGAATACTTCACCTTCCTGTAGAGACTGCTTTCCTGTAGATATTGCTTCCTGTAGGACTGCGTTCCTGTAGAAACTGTTCCTGTAGGAGCAGTGCGCAGACTTCGGGGGGAACTATAGTTGGACAGCAGTCGAGAGGTGCCTTACCAGCGTTCAGGTAGCCGAGAGCTTGGCGTATCAACATGCAGAGGTAATCAGAGGAGATACTCGAGTTTTGAAGTGAGGTTGATGGATATACACGCTTAATCGAGCCGATTAGATTTTGAATCGGTGCAGCTCGTGGCGCGGGGGGTGAGCTGTCCCCGCCGGACCGTTGGGTGACATCACCCATCATCCGCCTGCACATTCGCTTGCTGCCGCATTCATTCCCACAGATCTGCCGCCACCCTTTTCGGTTAAACTCGTTTCACGGTTGATGGGACTAATCTTCACGTGCGTGCTACGTGTGTCTTTTGTCGTGTCTGCCACCTCATCATCTGACTATCCCTTCACTAGCCGATGTGGCTAGTCAACTGGCCTTACGGCCGCTCAACCATTCACCTTTATGCCATGCAAAACAAATCAAAGTAATATCCATGCGATTTGATGGAGAGAAGGATTAGAACACTTACCTGCGTGCGTCTGCATATGATTTTCAGGTTTTTGGACGACGGATCTACCTGCTGCATGTGGCTTACACAGTCCAGAGGCTCGTGGTTACAGAATGCTGGCACTGTGGTGAACGGTATTCACTCGAGCAGGTTGAACTGTTACAGGATCCCCGCGAGGGGTCTTGTCACAGTCCTTTCTCCTTGGGTGCATGCTGCATGCTGGCGGTTCTGGCTTCTCGATCACGATCCCAGTGCTTCTGATGCATAACGTGGATGTGGTATGGCTCTCGATGCTTGGTTTTTCTTTGACAGATGTTTTTTCACGAGAACTCATTGCTTTGTTGTGCTGCTGCAGGGATCTTGGTTGCATGGCGACGAGGATGGTGGAGCAAGATAATAGCAATGCTCAGGGGTGCCATCAGTGGCATGCATGCATTCAATCCAATCCTCAGTCGCTAGATCTTCATTTGAAACACATTTCGGCCGTCGCAACCTTCTACAGGAAGTTTCCTGTAGAACACAGAGCTTCCTGTAGAAATTTTGCACTTTCCTGTAGAAGATCCGCGTCTTCCTATAGGAAGACTGTCTGTTCCTCTAGAAAACTGTATCTTCGTGTAGAAGATCCAAATCATGATAAAAATTGCACATACCTTGAAAAACATTGTTATTCTTGGAGGAGGTGTTGATGACATCCTTTGATAGCATGATGAAGGCCCCTGGCTTGGAGTGGAGAGGCTTCTTCTCCTCCATAGAACATCTGCATGCAAAACTTTTATTGTGCTTATTGTTTTTTCTTTTTTCTCTTTTTTTTTTTTTTTTTTTTTGAAAAGATAGCAGGGGCGCCCCAAAGAGGTTTTCACCCTTGCTACCTGCCCTAAGCGCCTCAAAGAGGTTTTCACTCAAGGATCTTTTTTTTAAACTTTTTTTTTTTTTTTTTTTTTTGAAAGACAATAGGAGCGCCTCAATGAGGTTTTCACCCCTACTGCCTACCTTGGGCACCTCAGAGAGGTTTTCACCCAAGGATCTTTATTTGTTTTCTTTTTTTTTTCTCTTCAGGGTATGCCCAAAGTGGAGGCAGAACCCTTCTCTATGACCAAAACAGATTTCTCCATAGTGCTGATAAACTCTTGTCTTGAGGGAGGCTTCCTGTAGATCTTCAATCGATGCCCATTGAAAAGCATGGGAATGGCTTCCTCGTCAATGGTTCGAATGAGGACAGATCCGTTGTCATGGCACTGCTCCACTACATATGGTCCTAGCCATCTGGTTCTCAACTTCCCCTTGAAATCTTTGAATCTGGAGTCATACAACAAAGCCCAATCTCCCGGCAGAAATTGCTTGTCATGGAGATGTTGGTCATGCCACACCTTCCTCTGAATTTGAACCACTTCTGAGTGAAGGAGGGCCTGCATGCGGTGCTCATCCAGTCCATTCAGCTGCAATAACCTTTCTTGCTGTGCATGGCTGAGATCTAGGTCCAGCTGAGCTACCATCCTCAAAGTGTTATACTCAAACTCAATGGACAGCAAAGCTTTCTTCCTATAGACCAGCTCATAAGGTGTGAAGCCGGTGGTGGTCTTCCAAGTGGTGTTGTAAGCCCATGTGGCTTCAACTAGGCGATCTGCCCAGTCCTTTCTGCTGCTGCTCACCACTTTAGTCAAGATCCCTTCTAGTGCTCTATTGGTGACCTCCACCTGCCCATTTGCTTGAGGATGATAGGGAGTGGAGGTTCTATGCTTGATCTTGTGATGAGCTAGGAGATCTTCAACCAAGTGGGAGGTGAACTGGCTCCCTTGATTGGTGACCAGCTCTCTTGGATAGCCAAACTTATAGAAGATGTTCTCTCTCAAGAACTCGGCCACTTTTTCTTCTGTTGCTGCTTTGATGGCTTTGGTCTCTGCCCACTTCGTCAGGTAGTCAGTGCACACAATGATGTAGGATCTTTGCCTCGAAGAGGGATTGATTGGACCCACAAAGTCCATGCCCCACTTCTCAAATGGCTCAAGAGTCACTTGAGGTTGGAGAGGCATCTCATCCCTTTGGGTTGGTTTCCCCATTCTTTGGCATTGGTCACACTGGCTGACATATCTTCTGACATCTTGATGAAGTGTGGGCCAATAGTAGCCTGCCTGCAGGATCTTGAAGGCAGTTCTCTTTGCTGCAAAATGTCCTCCACAAGGCCCATCATGACAGGTGAGGAGGATGTCAAAGACTTCCTCTTCCCTTACACAACGCCTTAAGATCTGATCGGGGCCAAGCTTGAACAGATTGCCCCCAATCCATGTAAATGAGGCACTCTTTCTGATGATTTTGCTCTTCTCTTTTGAAGAGAGGTGCGGAGGGAACTGAGCTGAAATAAGGTAGTTTTCTATATCAGCAAACCATGGAGAGAGTACTGAGATAGCAAACAGATGCTCATCAGGCATCTGGTCATCCACCGTCCCATCTTCACCTGCAGACAAATCCAATCTAGACAAGAAGTCAGCAACAACATTTTATCTCCCTGGTTTATCAACAATGGTTAGATCAAACTGCTGCAATAAAAGTAACCATCTAATAATACGAGCATTCACATCTGGTTTATTCATCAAATATCTAATAGAAGCATGGTCAGTATGTACAAAAGTCTGGTAACCGGTAATATAATGTCGGAACTTGTTCAGTGCATGGACCACAGCTAAGAATTCCTTCTCGGTTACAGTGTAGTTCAGCTCTGCTTTGGACAAGTTTTTGCTAACGAAGTAGATGGCATATGGAAGTTTTTGCTCAACTTGTCCTAAGGCAGCACCTATGGCTTTGTTCGAGGCATCAGTGTGGATGTGGAAAGGTAGGGCCCAGTTTGGACCTCTCAAGATTGGTGCTGACACAAACTTGTCTTTTATCTCATTCAAACTCCTCTGACAATCGTCAGTCCACTTAAACTCCACATCTTTTGCCAACAGACCAAACAATGGTGAGGATAACTTGCTGAAGTCCTTAATGAATCTCCGGTAGTATCTTGCTAATCCCAAGAAACTCCGGACATCCCTTACTTTTTGAGGAGGTGGAACCCTCTTGATGAGAGCAATTTTGTTGGGATCCACCTGCAATCCTTGGGAAGAAATAGTATCGCCTAGCACGGTCCCCTCAGTCATTAGGAATTCACATTTTTCAGGACTAAGGGACAAGTTCATCTCGGTGCACTTGGTTAGGACCTTTCCCAAGTTGGTCAATGCTTCCTGGAAGTTGGCCCCATAAGGGGTAAAGTCATCCATGTATATTTCCACTGCATCATGGACCAACTCCGAGAAGATGCTCAAGAAAGCTCTCTTAAAAGTAGCAGGAGCATTGCATAGCCCAAAGGGAAGGACTCTGTAGGCAAAGGTGCCCCAAGGACAAGTGAAGGTGGTCTTATCTTGGTCTTCCGGGCTGATTTGGATTTGATTGTACCCGCTAAACCCATCCAGGAAAGAGAAGAACTTCTTTCCTGCCAGTCCATCCAACACTTGATCTATGAAGGGTAGGGGGAAATGGTCTTTCTTGGTAGCTTTGTTCAGCTCACGGTAATCTACACAGATCCTCCACTTCCCATTCTTTTTGGGAACCAACACTAGAGGGGACACCCATTCACTATCTGAGATGGGGTAGATGAATCCAGCATCCAACAGTTTTTGTAACTCTTCCTTGACAATGTCCTTAAGGGCTAGATTCATTCTCCTCTGGGGTTGCCTAACTGGTTTACAATCCTCTTTGATGTATATATAATGGGTACAGACCGAGGGATGGACTCCTTTCATCTCCTTATAGCTCCAAGCAAAGGCATCTAAGTGGCTGGCCAATAGGCTACACAACTCCTTCTCCTGGGAAGGAGATAGGGAGGAGCCGATCTTTAATGCTCTCTCAGGGCCGAACTCCACACTTTTGACTCTGGGAGTGACAGGGCCGGTTGTACAAAGGTCCACTAAGGTGCTAGCTTGGGCATCCTCCACCAACTTCTCTAAAGATAGTGCACTGGAAGGTGGATTCTGGATCAGGGTCTCAATCAAATCATCCTCGGTAGGAGGGTCTCTTCTAGTGGTATCTAGGGTGCACAGAGGTGCAGAGTACACCTCGTCTTCCTCTCCTTCCTCCAACCAGAGTGGTAAATCATGTTCTAAAGAAGGTTGGGCAGGAGGGTAGAGGACTAGCTGCTTGGACATGGGACCATTTTTGATGGTCATGTTTCCTGCCCGACAACTTATGTAAGCGTCTGCAGTAGCTAACCAAGGCCTTCCCAAGATGAGAGGATATCCAGTAAGCTTGGCCTCTGGTTGCAGAACCAAGAAGTCTGCAGGGTATTCCCAAGAATCAATAGAGACCAAGACATCATCCACAATCCCTTCGGGAGTCACGGTGGAGCGATCTGCTAATTGCAGTACTGTCGAGGTCTTCCTCAAGGAACCCTGAAGATTGAGTTTAAGCATGGTATCCCTGGTCATCACATTGATGGCTGCCCCCAGATCAATCAAAGTGTGGGGGATAATGGTGCCATTGATGTGAACATCTACTACAGGGCTTCCAGGATCTAGGTACTTTGGGCAGATGACTTGTCCTAGCATAAGGTCAGACAGCTATCCTATGACATTGATAGTTGAGGCATCTTTCTTCCGTCTTCCTGGGTGTTTGAAACACTTCTCCTTAACCAGCTTGTTATATATAGGCACATCCTTGATGGCTTGGAGAAGTGGGATTTTTACACACAACTGCTTGAGCTCACCCAAAAGCTCATCTTCTTCTAGGTTAGGTTGTGTGGTGGCTGTTAGTCTCTCAGGAAAGGGTGGAATAGGCTTTGGTTCACTCTCCTGATGGTTTTCCTCATCCTCTGGGGGAGGAGGTTGGCGATCTGGAAGAGTCTTTCCAGACCTAAGATTGATCTCCTGGATCTCCACAGCATAGGTAGGGCATGAAGTCTCCCCAGTATATACCTGCTGAGCCTGTCTATTGTTGGGGTTCGGGTTCGGTTGAGCAGGCATCTGAGGTTGCTTTGGAGGAGCAGGAGGTAAAGGCTGAGGTTGAACTGGTGGTGGAGGCAAAATGGCAGGAGGAGTGTTGTATTGGGGCCTCCACCCCGACTGAGGAGCGCTCCATTGAGGCTGCGACTGGGTATGTGAGTGATATGGATGAGAAGGAGGTTGAGTAGGATACTGAGGTGGATAAGACCATGGAGGAGGCATGGACCATGAAGGATGAGCAGGGGGACCCCAGGAAGGCATAGGAGTCGATTGGTTGGGGTTGTAATAGGCTTGTGGTGCCCCTTGCATTCCCTGCTGATAGGGTCTAGATCCTTGTGGCCTCCTTTGGTTGATGAAGTAGAGAGGTTCAGTGGGGGCTTCGGTTCCTTGGTACATGGCTTTAAACCCAGGTAAGGTCGGACACTGATTTGTTGGGTGGTCCTCCTCACAAACGAAACACACTTCAACCGAATGCAATGGACATTCATTCTTAGGGTGTCTTCTGGTGCACCTAGGACAGAAGACAGCCAAGGCTCTCTCAGCTTCTTCTTTCTTCTGCTGGATCCTGAATGTGTCCAGCTACATGGCGATGGTCTGTCTCACCTCACTCTTAAGATCTTCTAATTGGTTTGTAAAATCATGTTTGGAGAAAGGGACACCAGTGGAGAGGGGATTTCCTCTACCTCGTTTCCTAGCTGCCCTGGAATGATTTCGAAACACAATCTTGATGTCCTCATAAGGCAGTTGGTAAATGTCCCCCCCAGCTAACATGTGAAGGGTGTCTAAGAGATCTTCAGGGACTCCTTGCAGTAGAACCAACTTGAGGGATTCAGGGTCAAGTGTGCACCTGGCCCGTTTATAGCTAAGTTGGAACCTCTCCTCGTAATCCTCTAAAGACTCATCATTCCCCATGGTCATTCGAAAGATCTCTCCCTTAGTTTCCTTGGACCTACAATAATCCCTATACTTGGTATTGAAGGCTTGCTGCATCTGAGCCCAAGTAGCTATGCTATTCCCAGGTAATCCCATGAACCAGCGTAGGGCTGCATCCTTAAGAGTAGAAGGGAAAAGCTTCAGCTTTTGCTCATCTTCAGTGTAGTCATAGGTTCTACAAAGGACAGCAAACTCAAACAAGAAGGTATCAGGATCCTCAGTGGTCAGTCCATGGAAGTGAGGCAAGGCGGAGGGGCTAATGTTTTTCATTTTCATATCTCCATTGGTCTCTCGGATGGGGAAAGCTCCTTCTATTCTCTCATCTTCTCTCCTATTATCAGCCATGGTTCCAGATGGAGTGGTCTCTAACTCTTCTTCTTCTATAGGGTCTTGGTATATCTCCGGATGTTCACCTATAGGTTCCTTTGGGTCACTGTCACCAAAGAAGAGTGAAGGGTGACTCAGTGATGTGGTGGGGGTGTTTGGTAGGAATTTGCCTGATCTATCTCGGTTCCTACGAGGCATGAAATGGAAAGGACTTTTCTTTTCTTTTGAGTGCTTTTGCTTTTTCTTTGGTACCTGCAAAACTGAAACAAAGTGATCTACAACTAACTATATTGCTCAAATGAAATTGCAAGATTGGAAAGCTAATCTAGGAAAGCAAGAAAAATTACTCTAGGAAAGCAAGAGACATTAATCTAGGAAAGCAGGAAATGCTAATCTAGGAAAGCAGGAAATGCTAATCTAGGAAAGCAAGAAATGCTAAGCTACTTTTGCAAAATGGAAATGAAATAAACTACTGAGCAGAAGTAAGAGTATGGAAGTAGAAGAAAAGCAACAATTACTAATACTCTGACGCTTCCCCGGCAACGGCGCCAAAAAGATGGTGAGCTCCAGTATTGTAGCAATAATGCTACAACTCCTGGGGCTTCCTGTCTCTCATTTTATCAACCCGGTAGTTCGTACAAACTTGGAAGCGACGGTGCTGTATGCACAAGTACTAGCTCTTGTCGCAGCTGTCACTTGGTCAGCTGGCACAAGTCCGCTAGGGCTCAAGCCAACTTCTATAGGCTCTCAGAAGAAGCTTGCTAATTGATGGACGAAAGCTAGTCTCAAAGGAAAGCTACTCTACTTGACAAAAACGAACTAAAAGCAAATCAAAGCATGTAAACCTAGGAAACCCTAATTTAACTAGTCTGACCTCTACAACACAAGGAATGTAAATGCAACTTCTACCAATGATGTCACTACCTCTAATAACTGAAAATGCATGGATCTAAACTACTTGCATCATGAAAGTTATGTTTTTGTATTTTTTCTTTTAAGTGTGTGGAGTGATGGTGATCTTGTGCTAACTAGTGTTTGGGTGTGCAGATGGGATAGAGAAGGAAGGAAAGCGTGGGATAGGTTGGGGAGGCTAGGAGAGGTCCCTAGGGATCCTTAGCACCCATCCACAGAGGTTCCTTGCATTCAGATGCTCAGCAACCGAGAGAGTGGCCTCCTACAGGATGGCTGTGGAGAATCCTACAGGATACTCTGTTTTCTACAGGATGTCTACAAATGGCTACAGGATGACCTACCGTGAGTGTTTGGAGTGATGGAGGGATGATGAAATGGTAGAGGGAGATGTGTAAGGTAGGAATGAGGCTGGTGATGGCTTTAGAAGTGGAAGAATAGGATGGGAAGTGAGTGTAGGGAGGAGGTTGAAAGGTAAAGGGCTATGTCAACGAAAAGCTAGAGAATGGAAGTACGTGTGGAGTGGAAGACTTTGTGAGATAACAGAGTGGAGCAGGGGTCAAAGATATGTCTGCATGCGTGATCAATATGGAGGACAAAGTGATGGAACGAGAGAGAGCAGTGTAAGTGAAACAAATGCTTATGACTGTCACTCAACCAAAGATGCATCAACCTAAACTATCTATGCTTGTAAATTCAATGAGCAGCAATCTAAACGTGAAGGAGAATGTGCATGAAGCTGTGATAAGGGAGTGTGGTGCAGGTGTGAATCATGTGGAAGCATCTAACATAACGTGACTGTGTTTGCAGCAACCATGGAATAAAGAAATGAGTATTTTTGGTGGTTAGTCATGAACTTCACTCCAATCCCAGATGAGACGGCAGTGAGCCTTAACAACCTTTTTGTTGGAGCTCCAATCGATTATATCTAACTTCTGCTACACTAAGCAAGTGGAAACAAATTCACCATAAGCAATCTGCTATCTAACTCATGAAAAAGACCAACTCAACAACCTGTAATTCGAATTGCATGTGTAAATGGAAAGCTTTAAAGTGCTGAAATGAAATGGAAACAACACTACAGCAGAGGGGATCTATGGCTCTCAGGTTGGGCCCTAACCTGAGAGCTATAGTCTCCTTAAGAAAAACTCAGAACTAGATCAGAATCTGCCTTCTTTATTCATAATCTGATATCATGCCAAATTGGCTTACAAAAAGGAACGAAAACTGAGCTGTGCTCCAAAATTACAATAGCAATACGAGAGTTTCAACAACCTATCTAAGGCTAAGGCCTCCATACTTATACAAAAACGATGATCCAACAAGTGTCCTTGATTTTAGGAGCTCGGCTGTCCAACTAGAGTTTAACTGCTGATCCTGTAGGATGTCATAATTGTTGTTCCTGTAGAGCAGTTTATAACTGTTGTTCCTGTAGAACAGCTGGCTGCTTTTTAAGCTCGGAGGGGAGATGGATTAGAGCTCGGAGTTCTTGATGGGAATCACGAGGGATGTCCCTAGAACCGTGGACATCCTCTCCCAAAACCCGCAATGCCACCTCGTTGTCTCCTTATCTCCCTTTTTCATTGTCTTTTGCTCCCTTTTTAATGCCAAAACCTGGAATCATAATGCATTAGTCACGTAGAGAGAGTGCCTACCCTTCTTCCTACAAACAACATGAATAAACTAAGAAATGCATGCATAAGCAATAAAAAATGAATGGTTTGAGCAAGTAGAATAGGCCAAAATGAGCCCAAATTGTACCAAAATTGGGGCTCATCAAATTGTGCTCAACTCTTGTCAACACGTGACTTTGGGATGGCTGAACCTTACAAGAGTGATCCAGAATTCGACAACATATACCAGACACTCCTGGAAGGGAAGCAAGTTTCGAATTTTCACCTTCAGGATGCACTGTTATGCAACCTGGGACACATCTGTGTTCCTTCAAGTGATCATGCAAAGATTATTTGGGAGGTGCACTACATTTAGGTCACGGGACATTTCAGTGTAGATAAAACAGTGGCAATATTGCAGAAGTATTTTTATTGGCCGAAAACAACAATACAAAAAAAGGCATGTATGCTCCTCTACCTACTCCTAGACGACCTTGGGAATCTATCTCCATGGATTACATGTCGAGCCTTCCTTCTACTAACCACAATAACAATTGTGCTTTTCTGGTCATCAACACATTCTCTAAGATGGCCATCATGGTGGCCTGTAAGAAGTGTATCACATCACAGGCCACTGATAAGCTCTTCTTTGAGTGATAGTGGGTACACTTTGGGATCCCACAGTCTATTGTCTCAGATCAGGAAAACAAATTCCTTAGTGCATTTTGGTCAAGCCTCTCATCGATGCTCGATAAAGAAACTACTAAGTCCACAACTTTCCATCCCCAAACTGATAGCCAAGCAGAGGTTGTCAACAATATTTTCGTACACATTCTATGCATGTACAACTCAAAGTATCCACGTACATGGGATGAAAGTATTCCCTATTTCCAACAAAACTACAACAGAGCTCTCCATAGTTCAATAGGCCACAACCCCTTTTAGGTAGGGTTGGGATTTCATCCATTATGAACCATTTATGTGGCCATACCATTTTTCAACCACACGGGTAGATTCAACTCACATTTAGTCTGAAGATGAAGGTTATAACAATTTCATTGAGAGAATTCAAGGCATCCATGAAGAGGTCCACGATATATTGGACAAAGTGAATGCTAATTACAAGTAGTGCCATGATCAACATTGAGTTTTGCAGAAGTTATAGGTGCGCGAAAAAGTATGGCTACATTTGTAGAAGGAACGCCTTGTTGCACCCCATCGCAAGCTTCACCCACTCTGATATGGGCCATAAACCATCACCAAGTCCATCGGTGATAATTCCTTCGAGCTCACCATCCCACTGTCCTTGGTTTCCACCGCGTGCTCAATATAGATAACATTCGACCATACTTTCCACCATTGCTGGACACATCTAACATTCCAAAACAACTCATAGCAACAAAGCTCAACCCAAACTGCATAGAACAAGGCACAACTAATTAGACTCAACACTGAGATCAAGAACACTCGCCAATAGAGGATACAGTTATATCGAGTTGTCAAAGCAAGCCAACTCCATCACCATGGAAAGTGGTTCACCATAGACCTAGTTCAATAGAAATTTCCTCACCACATGGAGGTTCTACATATAATGGGGACCATTGCTTCCTAAGGCAGGAGGAATGATCTAGGTGGATATTGGTGACCATCCGCCTATTCCACCTAGACTCCCCAGTTAGCTTCATCTGTTTCCCTGTTCATTTCAACATTTACTATTTCTTGCATCTTTTTGGGTTTGTGGCAGGCTCGTAACCATAGGCATAGGCGTATAGGAAAACCTATAGTACTCAACAAGAAATTTCCAAAAAGATATCATATGTGTGAAACAAAGATAATATGACCAAGTTATGACCTCGGGAAGTTGGCCACCTAATTAAACCCGATGGGGCCCACAAAATCTTGGTGTTACATCTCCTAGGGTTAGCGTTTTGGTTTTTAAGGGTTTTCTCATGTTTTTCAATAATAAATAGGCTCTTGAGCCTCATTGTAACACATTCCAGAGGTAGGTAGGCGCCACATCTCCTCTCAGAGATAAACAACCATCGCTCTTGAGCTATCTTACTTCCCTTCTGTTTTTAAGCATAGTTTATTATTTTTCTATTAATGAAATGAAGTGTTTTTTTGATGCATCTCTGTGTTTATGATTATATCTATAAGTTGTTGCATTCAAATTTAAGTTTAGATCAATTTTCCCCTTGAAAATTCCTTTGTCAATATATCTACATCCTGCTCGTCAATTGGAATGTATTGTAGCATCACAATTCTCCTCTGCACACACCTCCACAAGTGATGGTACCTTATATAAATGTGCTTGGTCCTATCATGAAATACTGGATTCTAAGAGAGTTTGATACAACTTTTATTATCAAAATAAATCATTGTGAAATCCATCTCCCAACCGAAAAGACCAATAAGTATTTTCCTCATCCATATGTCCTCACATGTTGCTTGACTTGTAGCCATGTATTCAACCTCTATTGATCTAAGTACCACAAATCTATGTTTCCTGCTATGAGGAAATTGATGCAGACCCAAAACTAATGATAGCAATTGGAATACTTTTCCTATTTGATGGACTCCTTGCCCAAATCTGCATTGGTGAAGCCTTGGAGTTTCACTCCCTCTATCCTCATATACCATAACCCATACTTGGTTGTATCTATAAGGTACCTCAGCACATGCTTTTCTACCTTCCAATATAGCTTTGTAGCCTTCACCATGGCTAAACTGAATTGATTAACTACATAACATATGTTGGGCCTTGTGTTCACTAGATACAACAAGGTTACCATAAGTTGTATGTAGATTCTACCATCTATTTCCCCTCCTAAAGAAGCACAATCCTTCGTCCAATTTGTAGCTAGAGTTGTGTCCATCGGCTTACAGTTTTCAATGTGAAATCTATGAAGTATTTCAAAGGAATACTTCCACTGACTTAGAAACAACTCACCATCACCCCACCATACCTCCAACACAAGGAAGTAATGCATCAAGCCCATGTCCTTCATCTGTACTTCTCTCGTAAGGTCCTCCTTGCAAGAGCTTGTCCACTACTCATCCCCTCTAAATATCAATTCATTAACATACAAAACCAAGATAAGAAACTTTCCATCTACAACAATGTGACATAGATAAGCATCTATTTCAATTTTGGTGAAGCCCAATCCACTGAGATATGTGTCAATCTGAGTGTACCATGCTCGAGGTGCATGTTTGAGACTATAAAAGGATCTATTGAGAATACACACATGTGTATCCTTGTCATATGTTTCAAATCCCTCTAGCTACTTTATGTAAATTTCTTCCTCAAAAACATCATTGAGAAAGGCGGTCTTCAAATCTATCTCCTAGATCTTCCAACCCATTTGCACAACCAACGTTAGAATGGATCTGGTTGAGGAATATCTTTCCACTAGTGCAAATTTTTACTCATATTCCACTCCCTC
Source organism: Pinus tabuliformis (assembly GCA_031772625.1). NCBI lineage: Eukaryota > Viridiplantae > Streptophyta > Pinopsida > Pinales > Pinaceae > Pinus > Pinus tabuliformis. Next base: position 265,279,034 of record CM062814.1, on the reverse strand, counting down.
GATCAGAGATAATCCTTTGGCCACATATATGGCCTTGTACCTCTCGATGCTCCCAGTAAATGCATGCTTCACTTTGTAGATCCAGTTGGAACGAACCACTGACTTGTTCTCTAGTCTCGGAACCACCTTCCATACATTGCTTTTCATGATGGAGTCATACTCCACCATGGCATCAACCCACACCAATTTATATACTTCTTCATCAAAGGAAGAAGGCCTTTCTCAATGAGTTCTATCATGAGATCCATATATCCACTATACCTGCCTCGTGACCTCCTCTACCCACTTTTGAAGTAGGAGATCCCACATGCTCTCATGCATCCTATATCAATGTGTTATCTTCTATGGCTCACTTCCTTCCCTCCATGGAATATTCTGGTTGAGTGGTTGCCTACACTCAGCCTCCTATCTGCTCCTCCGCTTGTGGGCGCTCCACAACATCTTGAATATTTGCATAAGGCTTCTCCTTAACAACTAGAAGCTCCTCCTTGTGTGAGATACTCATCTCTCGCTCTAGAGAGTATCTCATAGCCTTCTCCACATTGAAGTTGACATCTCTCCTCACTACTATCACCCTAAGTGAGGGAAAATACACCCTATACTTATGCAGAGTCTCTTTGTATCTTAAAAAGATCACCAACTTAGCTGTATGCTCAAGTTTCTTCTTGCTATCCTTGAGGACATGACAATATATAGTAACTCCAAAAAACAAAAAACCAGATCTACATCTGGATTTCTCCCAGAGATAGTGTCTTTGAGTGTGATCAAGCTAATTATTCTGTGAGGGCTCCAACTTTGCAAATAACTATGGTGTTGCATTCTTCTACCTAGAGATGTAAAGGAAACCCTTAATCATGAAACAAGGTTCTTGTTGTTCCCACTATCATTTCGTTTTTCCTTTAAGCCACCCCATTTTGATGTGGTTTATGGGGTGCTATTGATCTATTCTAATACCCACTTTGGCACACAAGTCCTTAAAGGTGCTAGAAACAAATTTTGATCCATTATCACATCTAGGGGCTTTTATTTTCTTACTACACTCCTTTTCAACCAATTCTTTGCATTCAACAAATTTTGAGAAAAAATAATATTTCTTCTACGTGAAGAAGATCCAACATTTTCAAGAAAATTCCTAAACAAAAATCACATAATACATTTATTTTTCTATAAAGGCTATAGAAAATGTCTCACATACATCACAGTGGACTCGCTCCAATATTTATTAATCTTTTTTTATCTCAACTATGTAAGGTGGATTTGACATGTTTCCTCAAAGTGTATCACTTACATACATCGTGTTGGTCAAGGGTACATTTCGGGAGACCAATGGTAATCTACTATATGCTTTTTATGGTGCCATGGTGTAATTGTCCCATTTGCCTTTGCGAGAGCTATCCAAAAACTTGATGTTGCACCTTTTCTACCTTCCTGCTCAGTGCATCACAAGCTTCCACCTCAAGTTTATTTAGGTTATTCACTCAAACTCCATTCTATTTCATTTTCCTGGTACCTAGACGTCTTAGAATGGATTTTCCCTTACTCAAAACAACGTCATAGCCTCTATCCTACAATATAGCTATAAATATCAAGTTTTTCTTCATCCCAGGTACATACATGACATTTTCAGATCAAGATGGTAGCTCAAATCCATCTTAAAGGTTGCAGTCTCAATCCCTTGGGTATTATACTGCCCATCATCCCCAAGTTTTATGTGAATATCGAGATCCTTTTCCTTTAGGATATTGAAGAATTATTTAGATCGTTTCATATGGAATGAGGCACATAAATCTAGATACTACAGACTACCCATTACAATGCTCGTGAAACTTGCAATAAAGGTGAATTCTAATTTGAATTGTGATGCAAGTGCTTCACCTCTTGCTCCTCCTAAAGGATTCTTGTTAGATTTCTTTCACGTACACGTTGTTTCATAGTGCCCATATTCATGGAAGTGATTTGTTTTTTTTATCTTGCTTAATTCCTTCTTCTTTCCATTGATCTACGTAGTTAGTGGCTTCCTTTTGGCCCTCTTTCCCTTTCCTTTCATTCCCTTCCCAACTAAGGCGAAATTCTCTTTCTCCTTAGATTTGGACATTACTCCATCCCTAGTGTTCCTCCATATTTCTTCATGCACTGGATCAGGACAAAGTCTCTTCGAATTTGGAAATTTGTCCCTTCCATTTTCAAAGTCCTAGTAGTTGTGTTAGAATTTGGAAGCTCTAGGAGAGCCAAGCTCACTAGTTTTGAAGAGAAAATATTTTCTCCAACTCCTCCAAGCTCATATCGACACTGTGTGCAATTGGAAAGGTAATGTAGAATAGTCTCACCTTTCTATATGCGTATGTTTCCAATCTTGTCCCTCAATTCAAATTTCCTGTCATCACTACCATTTTTTAACATGTTACTGAGGGTCTTCCACATAGAAAATGGAGTCCCTTTTCTCTGTAAATTTCATACTATGGTGATATCTTACACCCTCCACGACGATCCTCCTCGCTTTTGTGGTATCCTTCTTCCAATAGGATAATCATTTCACAACTGATGTAGCTAGATTTGGAATGTTAGTTTTGGTGTACTCCAACACATCATTATCATCAAGCACTACTTCAATCATATCCTTACAAGCAATGAAATTCAAGGTTCCCTCAAGGGAATGTTGAAATAAATTTTCCCACAAGGAAGAAAAGTTGCTTCACTTATGTGGGAATTAAAATCTCCTAAGAAGAAGCTCTATTGAATTGTTTCTAATGTGATTTCTACTTTGATACCATCATGTATAGATTAATAGAAATTTGTTACTGCCAATGAAATAAAACTTAAATTAAGAGATTACAAATTTTGTCTACATTACTATGGAGTGGAAATCACAATTTAGAAACACATGCAATAACATACAACCATTAAAACAACAAGAACACAATGATTTATAGGGAAACCTAACGAAGAAAAAAACCCTCCATTGTTTTTCATTAATCATATGACAATGAGAAGCTCTTACAATGTCTTGCTTCGAATCTAAAGCACACCTTGCATTGTAAACATGTTCTCCTGTTGATTGTCTTGTTCTAGCTAACATTTAGCCAATTCAAGGCTCCAACTTACTCCTATTTCCTTGCACGATTTAGGAGAAATTAGGGTCCTAAATAATAAGGGAATTCCCTATTTCCTTGCACATTTCCTAAGGAATTCATCACCCGCATCAATGCCAAGTCTGTACCCTCAAATATTATACAATTGACAATTATAATGTGTCTTTCCTCCACTGAAACTAGATAATTTAATTCCATACATTTTTGGGATATTTTTAGGTTATTGGCTAGTTTAATTAAGAGATCACTAAGTTAACAAGAATTTTGTTGATCAACTGATCCTCAAGTGACTAAACTAGGGACTTGAGCTCAATTAACCTGGTCAAGCTGGAAATAATTGAACTAGGCTGCTATGTTTTATCAATCACTACATTTACAAATCTACTTCTAGCCTAAAACTTGAATTTACTGAGTAAACTAGTTGACAAAGGTATGTCACACAAGATAACTATAATCGAAGTCACCCTGTTGGTGTGGAAAATTGAATTACTAGATTCGATTAAGGCACAAGTCAAATTTAGTGTTTCTTCCTACACCTTCTAACATAATGAGACATAAATTATTCTTGTTGTTTTAATGTGTGTTTTCAATGTTTTTCATGTAAACATTAAGGGAGGGTCTTCGAAATAATTCTTTAATGGCTTCCATGCTCATTTTGGAATTGGTTTGAGATTTTTAGGAGGTATCTAAGAGATTTTCTTACCTCCTATCTCTGAGGTTAGAAGTAGTCAGATCTAAATTCAACTATATAATTGTATTATAAACAAATGTAAATGGGCAATTTAAAATAAAGTTTTTACGTGTATTTCTGTGTTATATAATTACAAACAACTATAATAACGCAAGGCACAATTTCGAGAAAAAACCCATGTAGAAGTGAGGCTACTCTTCTCTCTCTTTTCCTGATGCAAATGGATGGAATTACAAAGAACTGAAAATTGTAGCCAATGTGTTAATATAGTGTACATACAATCACTATTTTCTCTCTCTCTATCCACTCTTGGCTATTGTGGTCATCTATCGAATAAAATGCACTCAAATATAATAAAACCACTCTTCCTCCTAGTGGCCTAATTATAACAACTCTCAATACCCTACTAGTAGTTATGTTTTCCTCCTTGACCTCATAACTAAAGTTTGAGTATCACCTCTTTTAGAGTATTCTTCAACATGAGATCATTATTAGCCCTTTTTCTTGGAAATATGGGAGTTTATGTGGCATCCTCTCAAATCATGGTGGTCAAAATAGGAAGGTGAACTTCTAGGTGGCATAGCTTTTGCATATGGAGTCCAATTGAGGAAATTCATGAACTAGTGGAAATTTGTTTGCTTGTAGAATAGTGCTATGGAGTGTTTTAGTTAGGAAACAAATTTCTACCCATAAAAAATCATGTTTGATAGCTCAAATTATTTCCATAAGGTTTCACACTCCAATTTTTGAATATCGTACCTACTAGTAAAAAAAGATTCAAGACCCAAAGGAGTGTTAGGTGCTATAGTTCTCTAACAACAAAGCTACCAACTTCATTAGAAATGGAATCTCAAAATGAGAACTCTAGCAAAAATGGCCCAAAATGGTAGTAAATACCAAACTTTTTTATGCAAAAGACATGAAAAACACTGTGTAACAAAACGAGTTGATACAAGTTGATGTTGCATCAACATTTTTTTTGTTAAAAATTGAGGTTTTTCTAACAATCACAGTAGAAGCTAAAATCGTTGTGCAATAAACACAAAAAAACACTATGAAATAAAAATGTGTTGATGTTGCATCAAGTTTTCCTTTTCCTCTAAAATTCCAACATTTGTTAGCAATGACATTAAAAATAAAATCTCATGAATCCCAAAATCATTAAAATTCTAATAGTTTTCAACAATACATTAAATATAAAATATCACGACTCTAAACAACATAAAAAAATTTCAATGATTTTCAACCATGACATTAATTATAAATATCACGACTCTAAAAATCCTTAAAATATTGGCATTTTTCAACCGTCAAGTTAAAGATAAATTATCATGAATTCGAAAAATCCTAACATTTTTAGCCATGGAATTGAACACAAATATCATGACTATAAAAAACCTTAGATTTTTAACATATTTTGAGATCAAATATCATGACTAAAAGGCCTTAAATATAATACCTAAACTAAAGTGTCATTATACGAAATTCTAAAGATATAGTCTTTTTTATAATCTTACTATAAGATAAGTAGCGCATTGCAGTGAAAGCTTAAAAATCAACCATCTAATTGAGGGAGAGTGGGGGCATGCTTGATCCATTGTAATGAAAACCTAAAAATCAATCATCAAAATAACACATAGTGGAAGCAAACTTGATTTATTGTAAAAAAAATTTGAAAAATCAATTATCAAATTGACATACATTGGAGTCAACTTGCTAATTGAATAATAACACAACCCCTACAACAAAAAAAACAATGAAATAAATTAATAAAATTTAAAAACAAAACAAAAATAAAAATAAAATTAAAAAATTAAAAGTAAACCATAAAAGAAAAGCTTTAAAACATAATAATAAGGAAAAAAACATTGAAAAAGATAAAGTTAAAATTAAATATGACTTAAAAACAACAAATAAATCAAACAAAAAATTATTAAAAAATATAAAGGAAAAAAAGACAAAAATAAAATCAAAATTAAAATACATTAAAAATAACAGTTTTTTAAAGAGAAAACAAAATATATATATATATATATATATATATAAAACTAAAGAAGTAAAACTCCGTTTATATATATAAATATTTACAAATAACATATTATATATATATATATATATATATATATATATATATATATATATAAATATAAATATAAAGAAAAGATTTAAAAATATGTATAATAAAAATTAAAATTAAAAACAAAGAGGGGTTGACCGTACCACCAAAAGGTCGCAGCGACGGCGGCAGCAACATCCCTCTGTCTTTTAGTATATATTTTTAATTAATTGTTTTTCTAAATTTGTATTTTCTTTGTTTGTCAACATGGCTCAGTTTATGAGACATTACACAATACTTGATTTATGGCTTGAGAAAATGTGACTCAAAGGTATCTAAAGCATTAAAACCATTCGAGGACTACACGTGACCTTAGCTACACCAGCTCTTAATATGACTGGATTTGTTCCCACATAATTTGGAACTGATCAACTTCACATCAACAAGTGACTTAATAATATTGCTCTTCACCATTTATTCTACGCCGTGTAGTCCACTATTTTTGTATTTTGAATAATTTTTTCATTCTTTTTTATTTTAGTAATAATTTCGAACCGGTCAACTTCAATTTACTTACTTACTTTTCAATTTCGTTTTTCCTTTGACATTTTTCTTTTCGGGTTAAGTTATGTTTCTCGTAATTTGTTTAGTAATTTTTTTGGGGTATTTTTAAATAAAGTTTTACTTTTTGTTCCATTATTATTTTTTATTTTTTATTTTTTATTTTCAAAGAAGGTTGTTGTTAATGCTCAGAGATATTTTGGTAAAAATCACTTAAAGAAATATAAGTTGATGAGTTCCGAACCATCCAATGTGGTTGATCTTCAAGACGATGAAGAACCAAATCATGGTGCATTTCATTAAATAGGTGAAAAGAGATGTGTTATGACAGTTAGAATATAACAACTAGTTTTGAGTAAAGAAATATCATTAATTAATAAATTTTTTTATTTTTATTTAGTTAAATAAAATAATAGATGGAGATTAGCTGTAAATAAAGAATAAAATTAATTATTATTATTATTATTATCTTAATCAAAACAAAAGTCAGTGATAATAACGTTAAACATAATTATTATAAAGAACAAAACTAAAAAAAAAGCAATAAGAAAATGAAAAAAAATAATAAATAAAATATAAACAAAAATAATGAATTAACTCAATTTTATTATTTAAAAAGAGAAATTAATATGGTCAAAGAGAAAAAAATAAATAAGAAATAAAGGGATACGAGAAATTATGATATATATATATATATATATATATATATATATATATATATATATATATATATATATATAGATAATAAAAACTTAGGAAGACAAGGTAGAGATCTAAGGCCTCTTAATACTCCAACAATACTCTTTCAAATTCCAGGGCCTCCATAAACTTACAGTGATGAAAATGATCAATCGTTGCAATGACCCTTGTCTCTTCAATGCATAAGTGATGGTTTGTCTTTTTTCATGTTCTTCCAAAGCGGAGGAGCAAGAATTTCCGTGTTTGATATTAGGTGCGTACTCAAGAATCTTGTGATTAATTGAGTGGCCAATTTCACCAATGTACGGAGTCCCACAGGAGCAAGGAATGGCATAAACACCTCTCCCATGGTTCACAGAGTCCTTCACTAATCTTAGGGAGCTTAGAATAGTGTTTAGGGGCCAAAATGTCAAAGGAACCTTATTCTTCTTCATGGTCTTAAGAATCTTGTGTTTTTTTTGTTAATCATTCGTATGTCCCTGAAATTAGTGAAGGATCCTATCGACACTAAGGATATGAAAGGCGTTTATATTATCCCCTATTCCTGTGGGACCCCCTATATTGGGGAGACTGGTTCCTCTATTAATCAAAGGATTAGTGAGCACGCAGCGGACCTGAAGCATAGGAGAGCTAAGTCTTCCGCTTTATCTAAACATGCTGAGAAAACCAATCATCATGCTTGTATTGAGGAGGCTAGTGTTATTGCTAAGGTTTCGCACTTCCATCATCGAAAATTTAGGGAAGCGCTTGAGATTGAAAAGAGGCCAAGCAATCTCAATAGAGAGGATCGCTGGAAAATCAGTAGGTGTTGGGTCCCAGCACTCTCTTCCTAGTCATTTTTTCTGCCCTCCTCTTAAGGTGTTTTTTTTATTAGTTTATTTATTGGTTTATTTATTTAATTAATTTTTTTTTTAGAGTTAATTTTCTCATTTCATTATATTTATTAATTCTAACTAACCTAACCCCGTATTTATATTTACGCATATAATTTATTCAGATATTATAAGGTCCCTAGAGTTTTTGTTGCGAGGGGAAGGATTGTAAGAGATTATCAATAAGGTTTTAAACATCACGTGGTTTATGTGGTGGCTATTTCAAGATTTTTTCCAGCTCTTTCTCTGTTTTCTTCCACCTTAGCTGCAAATTTCATTCATCCTTTCCCAGATTTGATTTTCCAAGTCATAGATTTGCCTCGATCCAGATTTTCTCCTTTTATTTCGTGATGCCTTGTTCCAATCTATCTTTTTGTAGGTATATCCATGCTATCAGGTTATTTTAAATGCAGATTGCAGCCTTTTTAGCTTGATTAAAGATATAGAGAAGAAACAAGTAGAGGGCAGCCTACAGTGCCAAGATTTAGATTCTAAGGAGTTTTTCTAGGTTTTTATCAAAATCCTTAGTGGGAAATCGATCTTGCTAGGTGTTCGAGGAACCAATCTTATACAAGATCTGAAGCAGTGTGTACAAAACAAATAAGGTATTCCAGTATACTTACAAAGACTACTCTTTGAGGGAAACTTTATGTAGGATGACATGCAGCTAGATGATTATGGCATTCGAAGGAACTCAACAGTTAATCATAAAATTAAGATGGCAAGGCAGAATGCCAAGAGTGAGCATTTTAAATAGATCTTCTTCCGTTGACAAGGGCCCAATTTCATATAGGGATGCATTGAGAGGGAAAGCAGCAACATAAAAGAAAGTGTTCCTGAATCTAACAATTCCACGTCTTTACCTTGTCGACAAAATGGAGAAAGCACTAGAGTTCACAATACAATCGATGGAGGTGAGTGGTAAAAGCTACAGGTAAAAGCTACCATACCTAGATTTACTGGTTTCCGCTCCAAATATGAAGATCCCCGTAAATGGATCTACCTCAACTCGGCAAAAAAATTGTGAAAACTTTGTGGATATTTCCCTGTGCATGAAAGGATTTTTGTAGTATAGTTTGAAAATTTGGCAAACTTGGATTTTGTCATTAATGAAATACCATGGTTTTGGGGAAGGCGTGGCCTCTTTGTAACTCCATGGTTTCCAGGTCTTTATGTCAATACAATGGTGGTTACTAAAATCCCAGTTTGGGTAAGGTTACATAATCCAATGCCACTATGGGTAAGGTTACATAATCTCACTCTTGGCACCGCCAATTCTTAGAAGGTATTGGGTAAGGTTACATAATCTCACTCTTCAATTCGGGCACCGCCAAGTCTTAGAAGGTATTGGAAATTCACTGGGGAGATTCCTAAAGATGGATCGACAAAGAATGGAGAAATACATCTTTACTTTCTCTGCATAAATGTGAAGATAGACTTAAGCAAAGGTCTTCCAAATCGCATCCATACTACTCACCCAGATTTTAAGTGGATTGAATGCTTATATTTGGAAAATATTTCTTTCAGGTATCACATCTACCATCAGACACCTACAAACTACATGTACACAACCGAAAAAAGAACAAAAAAAGCCCTCAAAAGCCAAAAGAGTGACAATTTTCTGAACCACTCTCTTGTGATGATGAAGATGAAAGAAATGGACAAGATCTAACAACAACAAGAGACCGATAATCAATAAGATCCCAAAATGAATGACAGAGAAGAGAAACCAAAGAACCTATCCACACATACAGAGAAACACAATGACTTAGGGGTGATAGAGACTCCTGAAAATCAACTTGAGGGAAAGAGGAATAGCCAAGTTTTAGGTGGATTAAGGAGAACACATGTTTCTAAAAATTTGGACTTTGACAAGCAAGTGTGTGCAATTTTAGAAGGGGAAGAGCTCCAATCGTTATGGCTACTACATCTTCTACAATATGGCATAAGGAGAACACATGTTTCTAAAAATTTGGACTTTGACAAGCAAGTGTGTGCAATTTTAGAAGGGGAAGAGTTCCAATGGTTATGGCTACTCCATCTTCTACACTATAGTAAAAAATTCAAAAGAAAAATAGTAAAAAAAGCAAAAAATTCAAAAGAAAAAAAGGTAAAAAAAAAGAGAATTTATTTAGGTAACTATTATTTTTGATAGTTTAACTACCATGAGTGCTTCTAGCACATAAAAATGGCATTTAGGAACATTACTAAAATGCACTTATACATCAGCTTATATAATTCTTTATTTTTATTAATAAAAAGTTGTGATAATCAAAATAATTAAAAAATAAAAATAAATAAATAAATTGACGTCAATTTTATATAAAAAGGAAATGGAATATTCTGGATAATATTTATTTATTTTACCTCTCTGCTAACATCCATACCGAGCCTCATATGGGAAAATTTAAAGGAAAATGAAACATTCGAGAGAGGGCATGGATTGACAATGTGAATCTCGGGCAGTTCCTCTACTTATCCATGAGATTATAAAGCGATTATTTATAACATGAATAGACGCAATCTTGTGACGGTATTACGGTTGCCAATACCGGAGACATTAACAAATCGCAATCTTGTGACAGTGGTCAATACTGGAGACACTGGCAAAATACCTTTGACCAGGACAACATGGTGAAGAGCCCCTGGTCCACCAATTTCCTATACCTGACCCAGTGGGATCACTGTTCACTCTGAACCATACTCCTAGTATGATAAATTCAAACAATGACAAAAAACCTAAAGAAGAGAACGGAAAAGAAGTCAACTAGTTTGCGCTCTTCTAATTGAACAATTCAGAGCGTTTGATGCTGGCCTCTTCTACCATGGCCTTCCAGTTGACTCTTCGACCAGCTGGAAATTGGTTCAAACAACTGAAGCTTCAATGGTGCTCACTTATAAGGCCTGCGAAGAGGTCTGAATTGCGTACGAAGATTGTTAGCGCCATAATCATAACTTGTTAGAAGGATAATGTCTAGATTCTAATACGACCAAGGTCTGAAAGCTAAATGTTCAACCTGAGCCGTTAAGTGAGTTAAAACGGTATACTTACGACCAAGGTCTGAAAGCTAAGTGTTCAACCTGAGCCGTTAAGCGAGTTGAAACAGTATACTTTTTCAGTTGCGGGAAATTCCCCAATTTTGAAGCTATACACATGGAATAATTTTTCCGACACCAAAAGATGAATATAGTTGGGATAAACATATGATGTTGCTACTTCCAACTCTCAATTCAGAGATTGAATTTATGTCGTTGGAAGTCATCCGTGCCTGTCAGATTAACTGGAAACCTTCATGCGGGCAGTGAATTTGATTGTCAAGCTGAGAGCAATCTATCAGAACTTAATAATCCAAATGAGAAATACTTCCCTATGCTAGCACCAAAAGCAGTTTAGACCCTTGATGTCACACTTGCATAAAGGCGGATTGATTATTGAAAGGTTCGACAGAGCACAGAGCTCCGATACCACTGGAAAGAAGCAATATATAAAACCCATTTAAACTTCATCACAATGTAAACATTTACCTCCTAAAATTTACCTCCTGTATAATTTCTGCAACAAGCAATTTGAATGTTACATACACCTTCGAGCTCTAGATGGCAAAAGATTGACGTTGGCTGCTTTTCACACTTTCTTCAACCCATACGCCTTTAGTTCCAACTTCACTTTGCAAAGAATTTCGCTAGCAAAACTCCAAAGTGAGGTTACAACTCAGCGTTCCTTTGTCCTGTACTTAACACAACACAAACCATGGATAAATCAAAGCTCGACAAAAGTGGCTTCTCATTCACGATTCTCTCAATACTAATTATGCAGATCACTTAACATATATCGCTTCAATACAAATTTCACTGGATTCGCTTAACGCCTTACCAACAACACGAGCAATTTGCACACTTTTTAGGCACAATTTTCAACAGTGGTTTGCACAGTCCTACGTCGCATCACGATTTGCACTATCACACTCTTTCTGCTCGCAGCTACTTATTCGGCAATTATTGCTCGACAGATGTTGGAATTTTTGATAATTCTAAACAAAACTGAAAAACAGAACAATACTATGTTTTAACAGATCGGAAAGAAAACTCATTTGCTGAATACAACAACGCTGAAACTCGTGTTTCAGCAACACTGAAACTCGTGTTTCAGCAACGCAGTTTCGTCAATTGCTGTTTGTAGTGTATTAGCAAAGTTGTGTATGATCAACACTCTATTTTGACGTCTTTCTCGTTACATGTAACAGCAACCTCATACAAATTGTCTTCCTCACATAGAGGGATTTTTACAAAAGATTATGCTGAAGAGCATCTTCCTCTTGACAGAGTGGTGATTAGAGCAGGAACGCTTCAGTTCCACAAACCCATTTTTCACTATCTGAATATTACAGTTTCATCAGTGTTGTGTGTTACAAAAGGACTCTCTATCATTCTATTCTAATCTGAAACACAACCGGTCTTCATTACATTTATATGTTAAAACATATTTGACTTTAAACAATAAGATAATAAAAATATGTTCTAAAGCTTATCTGGGTATTGAATGCAGCGAGTGGTGATGCCTTTTGAAAAAATGTATTCGGCTGTTGCATGGGAATTTAATGTTGAAAATTTAATGCACATTAATGTGGAAAATACCAAGCACGACTTTGAGGCATCCAATAGTGTGGAATATCTATAGCAAATCAGATTTCTGTCGAGCTGTTTATGTTGCAGTTGGAATTAAATTCCAACACTCCCCCTTAATTTTAACTGCTGGGTTTTTCTGCATACCGAGGCATTTCGTGAAATGATCAAAACTTTTCTTTCCCAATGGTTTTGTCAAGATGTGACCGAACTCATCCTGGTTCTGCAGTGCTGCAAAACAATCTAACTATTGTTAACGAATTCACGTATGAAGTGAAATTTGGTGTCTATGTGCTTTTTCCTTTTATCAAAAACATAGTTTTTAGACAATGCTATTGTCGAGCTATTGTCACAGTAAATGGTTGTGCCATTTTCTTGTTCATGACACACATCTCTGAGAACTCTTCTGAGCCACACTGCTTGGCATGTTGTTGATGTTGCTGCCACATACTCTGCCTCTGTTGTTGAAAAACACAAAACTCGTTGCTTTTTGGAAGCCCATGAGATGGCTCCCAATCCCATATGAAACACATATCCTGATGTGCTTTTCCTATCATCAACACTTCCAACCCAATCAGTGCCAGTGTAACCTGTCAACATAAAACTTTCAGAAGAGGAGTATAAAATACCAAACCCCTGCGTTCCATTTACATACCTTAGAATCCTCTTGGCTGCCTGCTAATGATTCTCTTTCGGTCTTTCCATAAATCTGGAGATTAAACTCACAGCGTGCATAATGTCCGGCCTAGTTGCACTCAGGTACATAAGATTGCCAACTATTCTCTTGCACAGTTTTGGATCAAAATCCTTGCTCCTCTCTTCTTTGGTCAATTTCAACCCCATTACAGTGGGAGTCATAGCTCCCTTGTTATTCTGCATGTTAAATATATTCAACACTGCTTCTACATATTTAACTTGAGAAATGAAAACACCATTTTCACTTTGGTCTACTTCAATTCCAAGAAAATATCTTAAGAAGCCCAAGTTAGTCATTTCAAATTCACTTTTCATGACTGCTTTAAAATCAACAATGAGAGAAGCATCATTGCTAGTAAAAATCAAATCATCTACATATAAAACAACAATGAGAATCTTATCGTCATTCTCCTTTATGTAGAGTGTGGGTTCACCGTCACACTTATCAAACCCATTCTCAATTAGATAAGCATCTATTCTACTGTACCATGCTCTTGGAGCTTGCTTTAGCCCATAAAGAGCCTTCTTCAGTTTGCAGACTTCATGCTCTTGGCCTTCAACTTCATAGCCTAGAGGTTGTTCAACATAAACCTCTTCTTTTAACACTTCATTCAGGAATGCAGATTTAACATCCATCTGATAAATCTTCCATTTGTGTTGTGCTGCAATAGACAACACTGTTCTGACTGTTTCCATCCTTGCTACTGGTGCAAAGGTTTCATCGTAGTCTTTGCCTTGTTGCTCCTCGTAGCCTTTCACAACAAGTCTTGCTTTGTGCCTGTCAATCTTGCCTTCAGCATTGCTTTTGGTCTTATAGACCCACTTAACTCCAATGGCATCTTTGCCTTTAGGGAGGTCCACTAACTCCCATGTTTTACTCCTCTCAATTGCACCAATTTCTTCATTCATTGCTTCAATCCATTTATCTTCATTTACAGCATCTCCAAAATGCACTGGGTCATCAACATGACAATACAAAGCTAATAATGAATTCAGACTGGTATTGTTGCTTACCTCTCCTTGTTCATAAATCTCATTCAGATTTTTGAATCTTGGTCTTCTTGGTGTGCTTAGAGTTCCATCCGAACGTGAGGGTATTTCTGATCCCTGTGGTGTGCTTGGAGGAGAAATTCCTTGACTTCTCAAGGCTGTTCGAATTCCAGCTTGTGGTGTGGTTTGTTGTACTTGCTGTGGTGGAGAAGGAGCCACCAAGAAAGGATTATTTGTTGTTTTCCCTTCCTCTTCTTCTTCGTGAGACACAATTTTCTTCACATTTACTGTCTTGTCTAAGCTTCCATTCCAAGCTTCATCTTCAATAAACTTCACATCTTTGCTTACTATTAATTTCTTGGTGGATGGATTATAGAGCTTGTATATTTTTGACTCATCAAAATAGCCAATAAAGACAAACTTCTCCCCCTTACTGTGAAGCTTCTTCCTTAGCTGATCCGGTACATGTGCATATGCTACACAACTGAATACTCTCATGTGAGTGATAGTTTGCTTTTGACCACTCCATGCTTCTTCTGGTATTTTGTTCATGAAAACTTTAGATGGGCATCTATTGAAGAAGTAAACTGTGCAAATGACGGCTTCTGCCCAATACTCATGCAACAAGTGTTTTGCCTTCAACATACTTCTGACCATGTCAAGAATGGTCCTATTCTTCGTTTCGGCAACACCGTTTTGCTGAGGTGTATACCTCGCGGTGAACTGCTTTTGTATGCCATTCTCTTTGCAAAAACAAAGAAAGTCTTTGGAGATGTACTCTCCTCCTCTATCTGTTCTGAGCACTTTAATATAATGCCCACACTGCTTGTCAACAAGAGTTTTGAAGTGGCGGAATTTCTCAAACACTTCACTCTTCTGTTTCAGCATATACACCCATGTCTTTCTGGTGTAATCATCAATGAAAGTGAAAACATATTTATTTCCAGCAAATGATGGTATTTGCATCGGTCCACACACATGAGAGTGTAGAATTTCCAAGGGTGCTTTTGCCCTTATACTCTTTCCTACTAGAAAGCTTTCTTTGTGTTGCTTGCCGAAGATGTAGCCTTCACAAAGGCTGTCCGGTTTCTCAATCAATGGCAATCCCTTTACCATTCCCTTTCTGTGCAACAGATTCAAGCCTCCAAAATTGAGATGTCCAAATCTCAAGTGCCACAACCAATTCTCATCTTTCACTTGTTCCTGAAAGACTTCTTGTGTTACAGCTACAATAGTTCTTCCTTCCTTCAAATCTGCCCTGAGTTTGAGAGGAAACATTCTATTGCTGGTCATCTGCACTTGTGTAATGATCTTCTTACTTGGAGGTATGTATCTGATTGTACAAATATCATCTTTGAAGAACACATTGTAACTTTTGTTAATGAGCTGTCCAATGCTCAAAAGATTACATTTCAGACCATGTACATAGTATACCTCTCGCACAATCATCTGTTCTCCATTTCTTGCTCGGATACTGACTCTACCCTTACCCTTGACAAATATCTTACTATCAGTTCCTCTTGTGACCTCAGATTTCACATTTTCATTCAGATTGGCAAATATTGCAATATTTCCAATCATGTGATTACTACAACCTAAGTGTGAGAACCAAAAATCTTTTTGTTTGTCTTGTGCAATGTTACATGTTAACAGCACAATCTTTGGATTCCTATCTTCTTCATTTGCGAAATTAGCATTATGCCTACTATTCATGTCATTTTTTTTCCTACCTTCGTTGGCGTAGTGCCCATATTTCTTACAGTAATGACATTGGACTTGGAATTTGTCATACCTTTGTCCATGAGCTTGCTATTTGCTTGAAACTTCATTTTGGTTCAGATTGCAGCTCCTTCCACTTGTGCTTGCAGGATTATTTCTGCCTTTGTTTTGGCTTCTTCCACGACCTCTGTTATTTGCTCTGCCTCGGCATTTTCCTTGGCCAAAAGACATCTGAGTCTTGAATGCTTGCTCAAAAGAGGAATCTATTCCTCTACTCAGTCTGTGTTCATGAGACATAAGAGAAGCACTCAGTTCATCTACTGTGAACTGTGAGAGATCCTTTGTTTCTTCTATTGCTACCAAAATAGATTCAAACCTTGAGGTTAAAATTCTCAAGATCTTCTCTACAATCCTTCTTTCTTCAAGAATCTCACCATGAGATCTTAACTGAGTTATCAACCCAATAACCTAAGAGAAGAATGAATCTATTGTATCAGATTCCTTCATGCTGAGTGTTTCAAAGTCTCTCCTCAACATCTGCAACTTTGTAGTCTTCACCTTCTGCATGCACTGATAGGCAGTTTTGAGAATATCCCATGTCTCCTTGGATTTTGTTGTTGCTGCAATACATGGAAAAACACTTTCATGTACTGATTGGAAGAGAAGAAAGAGAGCTTTAGCATCCTTCTTCTTATCGCTCTTCAACTGGTCTCTTTCTGCTACTGTTAAAGCAACCAATGATGTTGCATCTGCAGGTTCAGCATAGCTAGTTTCAAGCAGCTCCCATATTCCTTGAGAAGCAAACAATGCTTTCATTTTTATGGACCAATAACTATGATTTTTCCCATTAAAGTGTGGCAGTTGGGAATTTGTCAAACCTGTTCGAGCATCTGCCATCTTAACCTGTATAAATAGAGAAGAGATACTGACTGTATAAATGAAAACAAGCAAAAACTTTCTCTGCTGGAGAAAATCTGCTCAATAAGCTTCTTACAGCTCCTACAGTGAAAAAAAAAAACTCTGTTTTTGATTCACTGAGTGCCTAGACCAGCTCTGGTACCATGTTGTAATTTCTGATAATTCTAAACAAAACTAAAAAACATAACAATACTCTGTTTTAACACAGTGGAAATAAAACTCATTTGCGGAATACGGTGTTTCGGCAACGCTGGAACTGGTGTTTTAGCAACATAGTTTCGTCAGTTGCTGTTTGCAGTGTATTAGCAACGGTGTTTCAGCAACACTGAAACTCGTCTATCAGCAACACTCTGTTTTGACGTCAGGTCTATTTTCTGGTTACGGTGTAACAACAACACGCAAATAAAACTTCTATTTATAAACAGTAAACCAACTGATACAAATGTCTTCCTCAAATAGAGGGATTTTCACAAAAGATTGTGCTGAAGAGCATCTTCCGCTTGACAGAGGGATTACAGCAGGAATGCTTCAGTTCCACAAACCGATTTTCCACTATCTGAAAATTACAGTTTCAGCACTGTTGTGCGTTACAAAAAGACTCTCTATAATTTTTTTCTAACCTGAAACAGAACTGTTGTTCATTACATTTATATGTTAAAACATATTTGACTTTAAACAATAAGATAATAAAAATATCTTCTAAAGCTTATCTGAGTATTGAATGTAGCAAGCAGTGATGCCTTTTGAAGAAATGGAGTCGGCAGTTGCAGGGGAATTTAATGCTGAAAATTTAATGCACATTAATGTGGAAATATCAAGCATGACTTTGAGGCATCCAACAGTTTGAAATATCTACAACAAATGAGATTTCTGTCCAGCTGTTTATGTTGCAGTTGGAATTAAATTCCAACAACAGATACTAGGGCAAACAAATTATTTTGGCTGTGGCCACAGGGGCTCTTAGCCTTCTATCAGCGAACAACGTCATCACCTCCACTACCTCTTAGTAGAGGCGGTTGTGGTCCCAATGGCTATTTTTTCGACTTAGTGGATCACCAGTTCTAATGAGCAATAATCTTTGCAACTCCAACTCCTTACAGCGACCAGAGCCACTTGTTCTTCACTCGTAGTCAAATTTCTCTTCCATGGAACTTTTACGCTACCAAGTTCCAATAGCTTCATTTGCGGCTACCAACCACAACTACTTCATAGCACAATACATTATGGCATTCACAGGCACTCAACAAGAACCTCCTTCCTTTGCTTCTCGTTCTACAACTTCAAGCATATTCAACATTCCAGTGTACAGGACTTTATCCCACGCACAGGCAAGTTAGCTTCTCGTTCTACAACTTCAAGCATATTCAACGTTCCATCGTACACGACTTTCTCCGACGCAAACGCAAGTTAACGCTGGTTGCCTAGTTCACATGCCCATCCAAAAAACTACTCAAAATCCGTTGAACTACTCGACCCTTGGCCCTCCCTTGAGGGAGTAGGCCGAAGGCCAACTCCACTAACAAATGAAAAGTTGGACAGAGCACAACGCTCCGATACCACTTAATAAACAATACAAAACAAGAAGTCGATAAACTATAGCTACAACTGCCAAGTTACACTCCCAAATAAGAAAGCCGAGAGTGAGATGCCCCGACTCTCTTTAGCACCTTTATTTATACAAAATCTGAGTTTGTTACCTAGATTAGTTTGGAGCAGTCTATATTGCAACTTTTCAGAGATGGTGTGACATCGGTATGTATGTCATACATGCCGATTGACATGCAATTGCAATCAGATTTTTCTAATTTCCATTAACCTAATATTCTTCGACGATTGTACCGTCTGCGTTACCTGGGTAGCACTCCGACTTACCATTCGTATCTGTCCAGCGGCACTTTGTGCCTCATAATAAGCCGATACTCACACTGAAAAGAAATGGTACATCCACACTTCAATGATACAACTATTTCATTCCTCCCGCTTGTGATTTTAAAATTTCATAAACTTGCTCTATGGCATTCCTCCTCCCGCCTGAAATTTTTTGAATTTTTTAAAATTTCATAAACTTGCTCTAGGCTTTTCCCTCCCTCGTCTAACTTTTGAATTTTTTAAAATTTGTGAATTCTTTGGCACTCGGTTAGCATAGTTATCTCAGTGGCTAGGAGAGACATCTCACGAGATGGAGATGGTCTTTCTATTCAACAGGTATGAGAACTTTTAATATATGCAAATCCTCCATTTTTTCATAAAACGGTGGTGCTAGTAATTCGCTCTGGATGCTATAACGCCCCACGTAGTAATATAGGCTCTTTATGAATATGCAACTAATATCTGAATCAAGAGATTTATCCCACAGGGAGTATGGTATTTCATATTGGATATTTTAGGCTCAAAACGAATCGCTGCATCATGGTTTGGATATTGATTTTCTCTATTTGTTTCTTGTGAGGCGCAACGATTTAAGCGGGTAGCACTTAAATAGTAAAAGAGTTGAAAATTTTCTGGATTGGTTGTGTGATTGAGGCATTGGGAGTATATCATTCGTATGGACCGATGAGCTGTGATTCCAATATGTGTTGCAGGGTACTGATACCGTTTATGTGTTGTGAAGGTGCTCAAGAAGAGACGATTGGGAAGGAGTTGATGTGCTCATGTTGTGTTGGTGTTTAGATTGATGGAAGGGCCAATTTTTTTTGGATGATCCAAGGAGCCAAAACGTCACGTTTAATAGAAGTCTTCTCGTTATCAAATTTGAGATTTTTTTAGAGAGCCCAATCAGTTTTTATATTTTGAAGTGCTTCGTCTTTTTGGACATAGATTTTGTAATTTTGTAACAATGTCTGGTAATGGTTCTGTGCTATATTTCACAATATGAGTATAATCTCTCTATATTTTATGAGATTTTCATTTTGATCGGGGTAAAGTTATTTTAATGAAATAAATTTTTGGTTATTAATTAATATTTTTTTCTATTTAAATTTGAAATTAATATTCGTGACAAGTGATTTTCACCTTTTTAAATTATATCATCAAGCATGTGTTTAGTTATAAATTTAAAATATAGTAAAACAGATTTACAGATGAAAATATGTTTTCCATCTTTGTCTGAATCAGTAAGAAATGTGTATAGTTGTAAATTTAACTTATTTTATTCAAAATAAATTTTTAAAATATAATTACTAATAGTGTTATATAAAATTGCTTATAATTTATTTATTTTGTTATTTAATGTATATAGTTTAAACAATTCAATAATGATTTTGTTATTTTAATGTATATAGTTTAAATGGCTTATTAGTTAAGAATATTTATTTTTTTAAGTTATAGATTAAATATGCATGCTTTTAAAAAATTTAATATTTAAATATTTATTAAAATAAAATAATTATACTAATTTTATTACACTAAAAATGAAATAGTAATAACAATAATAATTTATTATTATTTAAATAATAATAACAATAATAATTTATTATTATTTAAATGTGATTTAGTCTATTTTAATTTTTTATATCATGTGAAGTTATTTTAATTATTTTCCAAATTTCATAATTTAAAAATTAATGTGGAATAAAAATTATAATATTTATTTAATATATAGTTATATATCTTATGAATATTAGTACGTTGTTATATTTAACTCAAATATGTATTATTTTTGGTTTAAATATTTAAATTTTTTATTGGTATGCTTTTGGAAAAAATAATATAATAAGTAATTTTTTTTTACTAATTTTTTTATTAATGATATATAAACTAAAAAGTAATAGAATATGATATTAAAATATTTAATGTATTAAGATGAAGATTTCAAATTTAATTTTATTAAATTAAAATAGTTAAATATTTTTGTATATAAAAATTGAAATAATAATAATAATAATAATAATAATAATAATATATTTACATTTAACTTAAAATATTTATCTATTTTTTATTTATCAATTTTAATAATTTTGTACTTTAAAATTCATAATTTATTTAATTAATATATAAAATATTGGGCATTACTTCATAAGTTCTAAAATATAAATAGTAAGTAATTTTTAATTCAAATTATTTTAAAAGAAAAAGGAAAAACAATCCAAAAAGAATGTGATTTTAACATATTTTCAATATATTATTTATTTATTGGGTAATACATTTTCATTAAAATATAATGATTATTTTTCCCCTTAAATTGAGAAGGATTTTCAATCTTTATGCATATTTAAGAATTTTCTAAAATTTGTGTATGATTGCTAATATTCACAAAATCAAAATCATGAAAATTAAATTTAAAAGAATAATATAATACTTAGGTATATAACAACTAACAATATTTTGAGGAATTTCAAATATATTTTGGAAATCATAATGCAAATTTAACTAGAATTATGGCATTTTGAATAGGATTATTAGAGTTTGGAAAGTTTATTATGGATATCAAGGTAGTTTTGAAAAAGGATATAGCATATTCAAACAAATTAAATTTCCAAATTAAAGGAAACATCTTATTCTGCTCCTTTTAAGGAAGCAAATCATTTCCTTATTTAGAGCATGGATATGACTATGTATAATAAAAGGTTAAGCCACATGGACAACATTGACTTTCTAAATAGTTTGTCTAGCCACAACCACCTTTGAATCTAGTGGGATGGTATAAGGAGGCATTATCTTGGTTAGACCATGGAGGGATAATGGAAGAGATCGTTTTGCCACTAAAAGATAATATTAGAAATTATGGTGCCATAAGGAGTTAGAGATATATATATTCTTAAAATAAGAACAAATTTTCATGAGCTTAATTCTCAAAACCTTTGAGTAAATCCAAATTTGAAAATATTGTCATGCTTTCAACCTTTTTAACTTTTTAATTATGCAAAACTAAGGTGATGTTGAAATCTTTTTTTTTGATGTATTTATAGCATAGATAAAAAACTTGTAAATAATTTCAAGTAATATTTTACTTACATTAAATATAAAGTTCAAAGCAATTGTTGCACTTTCAATTTCTTGGCCTTTTAATTCATGAACACTATGACGATCTTGAAACACTTTTGCTTAAAGTCTTAAAAGTATATGTTGTGCTCTACAACAACCCCCCATTTCATATCATTTCTATATACAAAATTATCATATGAAATGGGTCCCTTTAGAAGTTAATTGGTATCAATATTCTATTGTTCAAAAAGGTCCGATAACCAAATCAAAACATTATATAAAAAACCTTCTGAAAAACCCATTTTGATGAAATAAAACAATCTTTTATCATTGCGATAAAGCGATCGCAAGATCGCATATCGCAATGACATAAAGAACACAAATAAGTGACATATTGGTTTCCGCCGATGCGATATCGCTATCGGCTATCGGCGATACTCTATACGCAGTCTTAAAGCGCCCCAAGCCTTTCACCCTGATGCGATGCGATATCGCAATCGGCAATCGGCAATATCCTATGCACATTAATAAGGCGCCCAGGTGATGCAGCCCGATGCGATGCGATATCGCAATCGGCAATCGGCGATATGTTGTCCATGTCATATATAATCCCTATTCTTCCGACGCGATGCGATATCGGCTATCGGCGATCGGGGTTTTAAATGGTGTCAATACAAGAGGTTAAAGCTCTCCCCGATGGCCGATTGCGATAAAGCGCGATTTTCAAAAAGCCATTAAGTGGAGAGATATTATGATCAGATCATATTTAAAGCTTAATCTGTTAAGTAATGATGCACCTGCGCCCAACCGTCAAAATATCCATAGCACGCTTAAGCGGGCCATTCGGCCGAATAATGATATAATGGGCATTTAAGATTGGCAGGTTTTAAACAGCCATTTAATGTGATCGTAAGTCCTAAAATCCTCCCATGGATTATATCTGCGCCCATTTTAAAAGCTAATCCATGATTACGCATCAGTCACTATAGCTCATTACTTTGAAGTTTTCATTGCAATTCTCCATGTTACGTTTATTTTCACCTCTGTGTAGAATTCATCCCAAGGAGAAAGCTCAAGAAAAATGGGGAAGAAATCCAAGAAGGCCACAGGTACTTCCGCTGCGCCAGTTGCAGGACAAGCTGTCGCTGACAAAAAGAAGGGATTGATATCTGATACTACATGTTCAGGTCTCGTCAGAGTTACTTGGCAAGGTACCTACAACCTGATTGAAGCCGAAGAACCAGCAGTGACAACAGTAGAAGCTACTGCAGATTCTACTCGGAAATCTGAGGGTACTCTCAAGGACTTAGCCGACTCCTTCCTTCACCGGAGAGCAGCTAGAGAACAAATTCTACCATATACTGATGTAGTGCGGTGGGCAATTGAAGAAATCCCAATCTTGGATAGAACCTTCAGCACCAGAGACGGGAGAATTTTCGGGTCGTTCAAAGCTGATGATTTGAGGCAAATGTATCATTTGCCTGAGCCAGAGAAAATATACAATAAGACATTCCTGGAAAAATTCTCAAAAGAGAACGAAGTTGAATCCGAACCCATCCGGGATTGGAGACAAAATCCGGCCAAGCACAAACATGAATCTTCCTGTAAGTACCCGATTGATTCTCTGGCTTCTCCTTATTGCTATGCTAGAATAATGATGTGTAGATTATGGGGATTGCATGACTCTGATAACTTCACTATAGAAATGGTTCCCCTAATGGAAGCAGCATGCAACAGTGTAATTATGGATTGGGCCACTATCCTCTTAGACAAATTAGCAACAGTTGTGCTTGAGTTTAGAAGCAAGACCCGTATTTCTGAAAGGTTAATTCCCCCATTCTACTACAGTGACTATATTCTAGATACCCTGTGTTTTAACTCTGAATTCCCCGTACTCGGCTGGAGGTGGACTGCACAAGACCCCACGCCTATTCATATATATCATCAGAAATTGTGGAAATCTTCTTATAAACATCATCTATACCAAGTCTGTAATGGCTTTATGTTGCCCATTTATTATTCCATTTTCGATAAACCTGCTCCCAAGATTTCTTATCCAGCCCGAATTGATTTAACCTCAATAGGTAGATGGTTTGGAGAGGAGAAATTTACCTACATAAGAGTTTTCGGTAGCCAAGCCAAACCTCATGTCCTCCCTTTATACATACTGGATAAACTGCTGGCGAGGGAAATTTCTTACCAAATCATTGCTGAGAGCGTTACACAAACGCTCAAGAAAAATAAGAAGCAAGGCTGGCCGTCTTTTCCTTTGAGATGCGGTGTATATACCTTGGATGATCTCAAACATGCAGAAAAGGAAGCTACAAAGATTCAATCCTTAACTCTGGCAACTCTCCCAAATAGGCAATTTGATCCAAACAGAGTTGCCTATACTGCACTAGAACAGGCCAAATTGACAAGATTTGACCATAAAGAAGATATGTTTGACGACCTGTTCTCTTCAGCTGAGACAATAAATCAGGTTAAAGCATTCGCTAAAGTGAAATATAATGATGAAGGGTTGACTGAATTTAATAAACTTAGAGAACAGAGGTTGCAAACTCTGCCTCTAGATTTACTAGCAACAACCCCAGCGACATCATCAAGCAAGCCTGATCGGCAACAGTCAAAGGAACCTCCGGTTATAACAAAGGATCATAAGAAGGAACAGGAGGAAAAACAGAGAAGAGAGAAAGAGGAAAATCAAAAGAAAGAGCATGAGGAAAAGGCAAAAGAAAGAACAAGAGGAACAACAGAAGAGAGAATAGGAAAAAGTGCGGAAGGAGTCCCAAGCCAAAAAGCAAAAACAAACCACCATTGATGTCAATATAGATACTCGTGTTGACCCTAAATTGCTTTAGGAATGGAAGCAATTTGATTCCATCATCAGTGGGTTGGAATGTTGAAAATATACAGACACTTCCAAGATGACGGACACACCGGAAATCACTTCATCACAGGTTCTGAGTGGAACCAGCGGCCCACCCATTTCTAAAGAGGTTGAGATAATACCAAAGGACCCCTCTGACCAAATCATTCTCCAGGTAGAAGATATTCCTCCCCTGGATGTTTTCTACAGCCCGAGGCATAAAGCAGTGGTTAAACGACAAAGGAAAAGAAGAAGGACTGATCAACCTTCCCTTTTCCCAGAGCAAACTGTTACGGGCAATGTGGTGTGGAAGGAGGAATTTGACTCGTCCGATGACCTGACAAAATTATCGCAGTATGCGTGAGCCTATTCGGCAGCGACAATTGATAAGGCATCGGAGGTAAGTCTTCTACTGAAAACCAAGGATCAAGAGATTTTATCATTACAGGTAGAGTTAGGTGAGACAAAGAAAAAGGCAGAACAGGGAGAGCAGCAATTGTTGACACAACAGCAAGTGAACAGTCAACTAACTTAGCAATTGCAGGTAGAAAAGCAAAGGATCGACCAAAGCGCGATCCAGAAATAGAAAGAATTATCAGAGGCATTGGCACAATTAAAGGAAGTGAATGAGCAAATGATGAAAACAAAAGATGAGCAAATTGCTCAATTGTCATCACAGCTCGAAAAAATGAAGGGCGTTCCACAAGTGGCTGAATTTAGAGCAGAAGCATTGCAAATAAACACTGCATTAATATCCCAAATTAAGATTCTGTGTCAACAAATCGCACAGGTAGATCCACTGTGTGAATTAACGGCATCCATAAATAAGCAGGTAGAGAAGGCCAAAACTGAATTAGATCAAGCCGAAGAAACCATAGCTGCATTTCTTGACTGGCAAGATTCTGATCAAGGACAAGCGGCGAATTTGCGCAGGATCCTAGAACCACATAAAGATATACTCTTCACAGAATGGCAGTCCCAGTTAATGAAATCAGAGAGGGCAGCTTCAAGATGTAAATCAACTTCTAGCAATTTAGTTGAGTTAGTTAATAACACTCTCTACTTATCAAACATGATCGCCCAATGCACACCAGGAAAGTTTACAACAACGAACACATTGGAGCAATCATGCTATCCTGATTTAGAGGAAAAGGGGAGATTAATCGCTGGGATTAACAGTTTAACCTGGGACACATATTGGTTCTTCCTGGTAAAGCCGCATACACAGAGAGCCGCCCTTAAGTGCCTAACAGATGCGATCGGGTATATGATTCCCGATATTCAGGATGCCACCTATGTCGCCCAGCTCAGCTCGCGCCTCAACAAACCTCTTGAAGTAGAGCCAATGCTTGCGATAAATCAGCTCAGATATAAAGGCAAGCAGCCTACCTGATGAATCATGCCACCAACTGCCAGATCACTGAAGAAGAATCAGACCAAGATTGATTGATACCAATTTAATAGGATTTCTGTTTTATAGATAGGTAGATTAGTTAAGTATTTATAGACCCTTTCATTGTTTTGGAAAGGGTCGTAAAGTTTTGTACCAGACTTAAAGACTGAAGTTTTCACTATTCTGCTTCAGTCAATATTCTTTTATGAAACTGGACCAGTTGTTCTTAATTCGACAAGGAAGCTTTTCATGCAATTTTGCACTATTGTCTTTGTTGAGAATGTCTCTGCGTTGAAGAAAGAATCACAAGTAGCGATTGATATTGGGAGTCTCAAGCAGCTCATATGGTATTTCTATCTCTGTCTGAGTTCATTCCTTTCATATGAATTGTTATTTGATTATCTTTGCTATTATTGATTATATGCATGCGCTTTAAACAACAAATCTATATTTCTTCCACTACTGGATGTTTTATAATATGCCTTTCTTTTAATCATGTATATGTCAATGATATAAATGATAAGTGTGGTAATATCTCTTCAATCGCTTTGCTTAACTATTTAAGCATAGTAATCATGAATGAAATAATGTCCATGTCTGTTAAATGGAGTCATCTATACGCCTGCTTATAGACACGGATCATCAAGCGCTGCACTTTAAAGCTCAATAAGTTCCAGGGATAGATCATAGTTTATGTATTTTTGTTAATAGCTTTAGTTATTCGCTCACCGCTAGCTTAGTTTATAAATCATCCATTCATCCCGTTTATCCACTTTTGGGAAACTAGTCCCATTATCCCCATTCAGAGACACTATTCCAAACGGAAAAGGAGCTGTACTAAGGTCCAGACCGGGTGGTTATCCCCAATGTTGTTGCAGCGCTTTTCGAGGCATCAACACCTTTGAGTAAATCGAAATTTGAAAATATTGTCATGCTTTCAACCTTTTTAACTTTTTAATTATGCAAAACTAAGGTGATGTTGAAATCTTTTTTTTTGATGTATTTAAAGCATAGATAAAATCTTGTAAATAATTTCAAGTAATATTTTACTTACATTAAATATAAAGTTCAAAGCAATTGTTGCACTTTCAATTTCTTGGCCTTTTATTTCATGAACACTATGACGATCTTGAAACACTTTTGCTTAAAGTTTTCAAAGTATAGGAACAAACTTCTAAAGAATTTCAAGTAAAAATTTACCTTCTTAAAGTTCCATGAAACATTTTTGGTCTCAATGCATATTAATCATACTTGCCATCATATATATTAGATTCATCTTAACTTGGATCTTTCAAACAGTGTGAAGAATATAACTTTTTAATCTAGAATCATTTAATTTTATGTTGCTTATTAAGAAATTTGACTAGTCTTTGTACTAGATAGATCAAGGTCTTGGTTAAATAGATTTAGGGTTATCTGTAATTAAATTAAATGTTGTTACATATATTTTTAAAATAACGGGAAATCCTATGAGAATGTAGTTTTCAAACCAACAATGGGGTCAACCATCACTGGCTACTATCCACAAATGCAAGTTGACTCATTATTGTTGTTCAAGGAAAACCATGCCACCTATATTAACCTATTGGTGGTCTGTAAGGTGGCATGGTTTCACTCCTTCTAGATGCCTCTGGGTCTTGGGCATATGTGTTTTCTTGTTCTTTTTTCCTTTCGATTTCAAGAGTTATTTGAAACCAATGGTCGTTGGGCACCATGTGGCTTTGTTTATAGTTAAAGGTGTTGGGACGTAAGGTTTATGTGGCAGGGTTCTCCACATCTCAAGGGAAATTACTTGCGAATTCTTCTTGTTTCATGATTTTTGCTATGAGTGTTGGTGATGATGTTGGGGGATGGTGTTTTAAGTCTGGGGAAACTACTTTTTGTTTTCCTTTTTGTTTCTTTATAGGTAGAGGAAGATTTAGTATCTTCCACAGGTGCACTCCCTCTATTTCTACCATGCTTCCCATGCAGCTTATGCATTGTCATCGAGGGGGAGGTAGTAGTCTGCAGGGATATCAGAAGGTGAGGATCTTCGGTCAATATTTTTCTACCACACATATGAAGTGCCACCAGAAGCAAGAAGAGAAATACGTAAGTTGGACATTCAAACTGTGTTGGAGAGGAAATCCTATTTTGATTTTGAAATCTGTTGGAAATAATACTAAGAGGGGGGGGTGAATCAGTATTATCAGATCAATCAAACTTTTTCCATTTCGTGCTCAGAAATATATACGCTACTTCAATTAAGTAAACCCGCGTGTACACGCTACTGTGTTTAATGAAACTCGCGTATATCCAGAGATCTTATAATTCAGTTAGCTTAATCTTCAGTAAATGCATCAGATCATTATTAAGCATATTAACAGTAAACAGGTGTAGAATAACAGAACAGAACATCACACAAGAGCCACACACATGAACACCATGATATAAGGTGGAAACCCAATGTGGGTGAAAACCACCTGCTGCAATTCGTCTCTTTCTTCTTTAATAAGAAACTTCTTTTGCAATGCACTGGTGCAGTCATTTACCAGCACGCAGGCTGCAACATGCAGAGGGCTACAACCCTCATAGCTCTTGTACTAGCCGATCCATTTACTAGTACGTAGGTACCAACCCTACAGAAGGCTACAACCTTCATAGCTCTTGTACTAGCCGATCCATTTACTAGTACGTAGGTGCCAACCCTACGATCTTCCCGGGACCACGTTTCATACATTTTCATACTGGATCCATGAAACAATCATCATTGTAGAACAACCTGTATCATCAATCACTGAAACACCCAATTCTGAATCACTGTAACCCTGTCAACAACAACCAGACAACATAACAACAACCAGATCCAACTTCATCTTCAAATATCATACTTCACATTGTATACGCTACTTGGATGAACCCAACCTGCGTGTATACGCTCTTTTACCAAAGCCAACCCGCGTACAGATCTGCAAATTCTAACTTATAATTCTGCAGCTATATCAGACATCAAAACATACCCAGATCATAATAATAAACATGCGTCAGTAGATCTGATCTATCCACAGGCAAACCATATGAAGATAATCATTCCAAGCCTTGAGATCTCGTTCCATCATTCATCATCCTCCACATGAGTGAAACCTTGGTTCAGATCACCAACCCATAACCAGCACTTGGATCACATACTTTCTCAGATCTTCATCACTCACACATACTATATTTGGCCTAGTGATCTTCTCCTTATATAGCCTTAGGCCTTGCTCAATACCAAGAGCCAAAACCGTAGTAACACAATACCATCAACCTCGAAACTAGGGATCGACACGTCCGTCGAGACACCATGGTCCAAAACCATAGGCACAACTTCCAAGGACTAACTGCCACTGACCAAAGGTACGTTTTCACATGTACGCGCTTTTACTGAAGCCAACCTGCGTGTACACGCTGATTATCCTTGCTGAACCTGCGTATATCTCTTTCTTGCCCTGCTGTACTGAGATCTGTCCACTAGTTAAGTTGCCATCACCTGTACCAGTCTCTGAGCACCTGTACCAACCTCTGAGTGAGTTGCCATCAAGGACAACACTTGAATCATAATGCCAACAATCTCCCCCTTTGGACTTGATGGCAACCACCACACCAAGTCACTCTCCCCCTTTGACATCAAGGGCAAAGGGCTGGACCAAGATATTCTCTTCTTTGGTATACCTTCTGCTGTCCATACTGCTGTCCATACTCCCCCTGAGTACATGCTGAAATCTCCAAATGTGCTCCCGCTTTGTGTATGCCAAAGTGTACCAATCTATCCATCCTGCTCTTGCTGAATTGTGCTGTTCATGCTCCCCTTGACTGTAGGCAAGATCTGCAAAAGATGTTCTTCAAGAAGAACAAAGACTTATACATTATAGAAGACCTTCCTATCACCAAAAGACTCAATACATACATTCATCACCCAAACTGGTGGGGATATACCAATATTGACTCATCCACTTAACCATGTGGAGATACATTAAGAGTTTACTCATGATAAGACATGAACATTACATCATTCATCCCAGGCATAGTGGGGAAACCAACATAGGCCGTTACATGACCTTGACACCATAAAAGAGATATCACAACAGAGATACATGCTGAAGTTTCTGAATGGGCTCCAAGTTGTATCAATCCATCCATGCTCCCCCTGAGTAGATGCAAGTTCTAGGACCAGCAATTCATTCAAGACCATGACTATCATTCATCATATATGATCTGTACTATCAGCCTGCAATGCCATTCCTTTGATCAAACAACAAGATGTATCATTTAGCTTCATAGACTTTATAAACAACTTCTAACCATAATGCCAACAATGCATTATTTGAAGTATATGCTCCCCCTGAGCCTGTGCCATCTGTAGTTAGATCTGATCATGCATACATCAGCATCAAGATCTCATCATCAAGTTAGGATTAAACACTTCTAGCATCTTACAAGTATCAAAACATTTCCAAACATCCTCAGCAGACTGTAACTGTTAACCAATAGAGCATATACTGGACTGGATCATATCAAACCCCTTTTCTGAGTCTGTCCCCACTGCTTTTTCACAAACTGACATATACGCGACTTTGCAGTGCGAAACTCGCGTATATACGCGGCTTTCCTTCATGAAACTTGCGTATGAGAATTAGAACACTGAAGTTTTACACCTTCAGCTCCCCCTGAGTCTGTTATGTCTGTGTTGTGCTGAGTACCCTGTGCTGTGCCACATTTTTCTGACTGAACTTCCTTCTTCTTCCATATCTTCAAGCATGTTGATGATTTCCTTTTATCATGAGCTTTGTTCCTGCAATCTTTTGCTTTATGTCCAAACTTGTTACATGCATAGCATCTTACATGTTTCATATTCCTCTTATAGCAATCAGCAGCTTTATGGCCAAATATATTGCAAGAAAAGCAATATCCATTAAAGTACCTTGAATGTGATGATCTTTCTGCATGATGGTCTTGAAACCTTCTTCTTCTACATATGGCTGCAATATGTCCAAGATTATGACATACATAACATTCAACATTATTCATGGGAGGAGTAAAAGATTTTCTTTGAGGAGTCTCTTTCCTTGATTGTTGATGAGGTTGACCTTTCATTTCCTTGTAGAGCCTTTCAGATTTTGCATTAGAGATTCTTGTCTTACTTTGTGAACCAGATTCACCTTCAATAGACTCATGAAAACCAAGACCAGTTTTGATAGCAGGGGACCTTTGATTACTAAGAATATCATCCAAGATCTTAGTACTATCTTGAAATCGTAATAGTTTATCCTTTTCTTCTAATTTACTTTTCAAGATATTTACCTCAACTTGATGTTGTTCTTCTTTGTCTAGACATTGCTTCTTCAAGGTCTCTTCAGCTTTCCTTCCTTCATCCAACTGATGCCTTAGTTTGAGGATCTCGTTTTCTTGCTCTTTATTCAGTGCTAGCAGCATTTGTCGAGTTCTGGAGGCACATTCCAACAGATCTTCTAATTTGATGATTTCTTCTTTGAGGGCATTCTCCTTTTTGCTAGGTAGATCTTGCTGATCTATGGTTTGATCTGATACTTCATTTGTTTGTCCATCTTCATTCTGAGGTGATTCAGGATCTGAATTCTTACTTCCACTCAACGGCAGGTTGTCATTGTTCCTTTGAGCTGTCTTCTTCTTCTGACGTGCTTTCTTCCCCATTGTTCTACGAATCTCCTTCAAGCGATCAAGCTTCTCTGAAGGACCTGCTCTGATACCAATTGTTGGAAATAATACTGAGAGGGGGGGGTGAATCAGTATTATCAGATCAATCAAACTTTTTCAATTTCGTGCTCAGAAATATATACGCTACTTCAATTAAGTAAACCCGCGTGTACACGCTACTGTGTTTAATGAAACTCGCGTATATCCAGAGATCTTATAATTCAGTTAGCTTAATCTTCAGTAAATGCATCAGATCATTATTAAGCATATTAACAGTAAACAGGTGTAGAATAACAGAACAAAACATCACACAAGAGCCACACACATGAACACCATGATATAAGGTGGAAACCCAATGTGGGTGAAAACCACCTGCTGCAATTCGTCTCTTTCTTCTTTAATAAGAAACTTCTTTTACAATGCACTGGTGCAGTCATTTACCAGCACGCAGGCTGCAACCTGCAGAGGGCTACAACCCTCATAGCTCTTGTACTAGCCGATCCATTTACTAGTACGTAGGTACCAACCCTACAGAAGGCTACAACCTTCATAGCTCTTGTACTAGCCGATCCATTTACTAGTACGTAGGTGCCAACCCTACGATCTTCCCGGGACCACGTTTCATACATTTTCATACTGGATCCATGAAACAATCATCATTGTAGAACAACCTGTATCATCAATCACTGAAACACCCAATTCTGAATCACTGTAACCCTGTCAACAACAACCAGACAACATAACAACAACCAGATCCAACTTCATCTTCAAATATCATACTTCACATTGTATACGCTACTTGGATGAACCCAACCTGCGTGTATACGCTCTTTTACCAAAGCCAACCCGCGTACAGATCTGCAAATTCTAACTTATAATTCTGCAGCTATATCAAACATCAAAACATACCCAGATCATAATAATAAACATGCGTCAGTAGATCTGATCTATCCACAGGCAAACCATATGAAGATAATCATTCCAAGCCTTGAGATCTCGTTCCGTCATTCATCATCCTCCACATGAGTGAAACCTTGGTTCAGATCACCAACCCATAACCAGCACTTGGATCACATACTTTCTCAGATCTTCATCACTCACACATACTATATTTGGCCTAGTGATCTTCTCCTTATATAGCCTTAGGCCTTGCTCAATACCAAGAGCCAAAACCGTAGTAACACAATACCATCAACCTCGAAACTAGGGATTGACACGTCCGTCGAGACACCATGGTCCAAAACCATAGGCACAACTTCCAAGGACTAACTGCCACTGACCAAAGGTACGTTTTCACATGTACGCGCTTTTACTGAAGCCAACCTGCGTGTACACGCTGATTATCCTTGCTGAACCTGCGTATATCTCTTTCTTGCCCTACTGTACTGAGATCTGTCCACTAGTTAAGTTGCCATCACCTGTACCAGTCTCTGAGCACCTGTACCAACCTCTGAGTGAGTTGCCATCAAGGACAACACTTGAATCATAATGCCAACAAAATCATGGACGAAGTATCTAACTAGATTTCAGACCCTAAACAAACTAGGGGAAGAAAACATTATTTGAACTCAGTGGCTTTACAGATGTATATGAAAACTCTGTTGGGGCACAATGTCTTCACCACCTTGGAAGAAATTAAGAGAATTTTGAGGAACAAATGATTCACCATGGATAAACTAGATGCAAGGCTTGCCCATGTGGATGGACACTTCCATAGTGAATCTGATAATGTTGAACCTCCAGGATCATGTTTTAGAGCTCTCGCTACTATCTCATCTTTAGATTCTGGTGAATCGTTTTGTTTGTCAGTTCTTTTAGTTTTTTTGTTATGTATATCTAGTTTATTGTTTTGGATAGCCAAAGAATATAGATTTTAGCATTCTCTATTTTTATTTGGATTTAGTTGTAATTTTGAGTTTTGCGGCCATGGATTATGTTAGGAAATAATTTTGTTGGTACCTCGAATCCATACGTTATAGTTGCTACAACAATGTAACTATGATTTTTTTATAATACAAAGTATTAGCTTACAAATATATATATATATATATATATATATATATATATATATATATATATCTACTCAAAAGTATATACAATGGCACCCATTGGATGCATAATTTAATTATACATCCAAACAATTCCAACACTTGAAATTTGAGTAAATGTATAAGAAAAGAAGACAAAAATACCACACAAAAAAAATTATTTGTCTTCCTTTAAAAACACATAACTCTTATTTTATAATATTTACTATTACTTTATTATATTATTTAGGAAGTCCATTTTATACCTCAAAGTTAATATAATAAGCAGCTCAATATGGAAGATACCTCGATAGAGATCAATGGATATTTGGATACTACATTGATGGGGATGTTGATGAAACACTCGACTAAGTTGGATCATAGGGTGAAGAACACAATGTAGTTATGTCTCCCAAATTAATTATAACTAATTTTTTCAAGAGAAGCTACAATGAAGGAATTATGGAATAAGTTAGGGGCTTTGCATTAGTTTCTGTTCCCATTGAACAATCTTTTCTCACAAAATACATTTTATGCCCTGAGAATGAACGATGAAGACTTAATGATAGGCCATTTGAACATCTTCAATATTGTAATAAGACAGCTATTATCTATTGATATTAATATTTTAAATAAAAATAAGTGTATAGATTTGTTGTGTTCTTTGCTACATTAGTTGGATATTTTAGTTGTTGTCATAGGTAGTAATGCAACTATTTGAAACTTTGATGAAATAGTCTCACCCTTCATATTTGAAAAGGTGAAATGGAAAAACATAGAAAGTCGAAATTCATATGCCTTATATAGAAGAGGACACTCCAAGGATATGAATAAAAATAATTCCTTAAGTAGGAGATTGAAATCTAGAGGAAGACATATATCTATTGGAAAATTCGTGGATGTGTGATGGGGGTGTGGAAAAGAGGGTATTACCAGAAATATTATAGATCCAAAATTGTTTAGAAATGGAAGGGTGCTCATGATACTCCTATAAAAGTAAAAACCTCTTTAGATGAAGTAGAGTATGTGTACATGGATTCTTAAACCACACATTTAAAACATAAACATGGCTAGTCAACTTAGGTGCATCTTTTCTTGTGACTATTCATAGGGAGTGATTTTCGGGCAATAAAAAGTATGATGGTGGTCATGTTTTCCTAGGATATTACTCAACAACCAAAATCATAAGGCGAAGAAAAGTCAAGTTTAATATCATGTATGGAAGGATTAGAACACTCCTTAGTATTTTTCACAACCCATAGTTAATCAAGAATTTGATTTATGTAAGCAAGATGAATGATGTAGGTGTAAAAATGGGGTTTGAAAAGGAAACCTATAGGATGGCTCGAGGAGAAATGTTGTGGGTGACGAAATTTTAGATTGGAACTCTATGTGAGATGCTAGCAAACGTGATTAGTGATTGGTACAATAGTTCAATTGATCCTGACAGTGAATTTGTAGAATGAAAAACTAGGAAATATCATAGAGAAAGGTCCTTGAGTACCAATGGTAAAGGTATGGTTAAAGATATGCCTAAATCCTCTCTGCATTTTGATTTATGTTAACAACACTATATGGGATGTTGAATCATGTAAGTTTATAATGTGGCGCTATGAGGGAAAAATAATATTATAGTTGGTAGAAAATGACATGTTTGGACATATTTTAGTTCCATCATTGAGTAAATCTATATATTGTATCTCATTTATAGATGATTTTTTTTAGAAATACAGGGATTCATTTCATTAGGAAGAAATATAAACTATTTGACAAATTTAAAGAGTTTGAGGCTTTTGTGTATAATCAGAGAAAGAAGATAATTGAGTTGTTGAGGAATGATACTTTGAAGATTATTTTGAAGGATTATTTGAGGAATTATATAATAAGTGAAATACACAAAAGAAGAAAGCTACTCCATATGCACCTCAATAGAATGGAGTTTTAGAAAGGATGAATAGGACATTGATAAAAAAGAATGAGCATTAGGAGAATAATTTCTGGTAGAGGCAATGGATATTGCATGTTATCTAGTAAGTTGATCACTCTCACCAACAATGGATGAAAAAAATCCACGTGATATATGAATTGGAAAAAAACGAGACCTTAAACAACATAACATATTTGGCTATGATGCTTATGTTTACATTCCAAATAAAAATAGGAATAAGATTAATAATAAAGGTGAGAAGTGTAGCTATATTGGATATGAAGATGGTTTGAAAGGTTATAACCTTTAGATCGTAGAATCTAATAATGTTGTGTATAACTGAGATGTTACATTTAACACTGAGATTTTACCATGGAAATCCATAAATAAAAAGTAAAAGACTTAAAGATTTTTCGATGTGTTATTTATATACAATGTTACTATGCAATATGTATATCAATAGATTTTAGATTTTTGTGGTGTGTATATTTCACAACATCCTTAAAACCCTAACCTATTAATCCTATATTAAAACAAAGTTGTAGTTCCTTAATTGTAATTGCAAAACAATGGGATGAAACACTATGCATTACAAAAATTCTAAAAGCCAAAACCGTGTATTGAAAACCATTAAAACAGAATGCAAAAAATTACCCAAAAAAATTGTTGGAAGTAGATAGGGAAGGCTATTGTACTCCCTATTAGTCTCCCACTGCATTCAATACATATAAGTTGTGTGTGGGATTATATATTATAATATTTATATTAAAAGAAATACACCTTATCCTACCCGCCTCATAAAAATGAGCATCTCCCCCACTAAGTGCATGACCATGGTTAGGTACTTAATGTAGAAGAATAAAATAAACAAAATGCATGACAAGAGGCTTCTTAAAATCACTTCGAATAAACATTGATGGCTAGCGCGAGGATGGAATCAAGACATCTAGCCTTGGTTTAATCAATGGGGATTGAGGAAAATGTCATCATACAAGATGCAACAGATAATAATAATATTATTACATCTAAATTTAAATGGAATGAAGAGTTACAAAAGGAGAAAAACTTAAAATATACTACAAAGAGGTGGTCAACCATAATCTAAAATATTAAAAGTGTCTTTTAGTACTCACCAACACAAAGAAGAAAATCAACACTACTAAAATATGAACGAACTCTAATGAGCTACATACAAAAATTGGGCATTGGAAAATTATGAAAACACCATGTGATCCAAGAACCTCTTATCTTTGTGACACTAAGAGGGTTGGAGGCAAAAGACATTTCCTCTTAAAATTCCCTACATACACCCATATTAGAAATCAATTTAAAATATCTATTATGCCACTGACCCTCTCAATATTTAAAATGTTATGGTAATCTAAGTAAGTTTTACCTTTTTTAAAATCAAATGCACCAATTTTAATTTTAATCAACAATAATTATCATTATTATCAATTTAATTATGAAATATATGTGAAAAGTTATGTGTCATAACATTAATTCAAAAATTATATAAATGGAAAATCATATTTGTATTAAAATTTAGTGCTAAGAAAAATTATATATATATATATATATATATATATATATATATATATATATATATATATATATATATATATATATATATCATTATTAATTTAATTATGAAAAATATGTTCCATAACATTAATTCAAAAATTATATAAATGGAAAAT
The DNA here is from genome assembly GCA_031772625.1 of Pinus tabuliformis. Taxonomy (NCBI): domain Eukaryota; kingdom Viridiplantae; phylum Streptophyta; class Pinopsida; order Pinales; family Pinaceae; genus Pinus; species Pinus tabuliformis. Next base: position 265,241,590 of record CM062814.1, on the reverse strand, counting down.
CATATTTGTATTAAAATTTAGTGCTAAGAAAAAAATTGTATTTAATTTTCTTTAATTTATAACATAAATGATATATTTTGAATGTAGAGAGAAATCAATTAAATTAAAATATATTGCATTAAGAGTGGTGAGGCATTTTACAATTTATTATAGGGTATATGTTGTACCATAAATTTTTATTGAAAATATTAAAAATTAAAAATAAATTAAATAATAAAATAAATAAATCATTACAGATGTAACAACATTATAGAGTAGATCATGCCCTAAATTTTCCTTTTCTTGGCTAAGAGTTTGTCTTCGTTGAATATAAGGAAATGTTACAGACCCAAGACCTAGAGGCATTTGGGAGTGAAACCATGCCCCCTTACCGATACAAGTGACACGCTTCTCCTTGAATAACAATGATGAGCCAACTTACATTTGTGGATAATAGCCAATAATGGTTGTCCCCATTGTTCATTTGACAATTGAGTTTTGATAGGTTTTCCCACTACTTTAAAAATATATGTAACAAGATTTAAACTAATTAAATATTACCCTAAATTTATTTAACTAAGAATATATTAAGTATTGAGCCTAGAGAAATTTTTTAAAAGCAACCTTAAATTAAATGATTTTTGATTAAAAAGTTATATTCTTTACAAATATTTTATACATCCAAGTGAACATGAATCTAATATATATATGATGGAAAGTATGATTAAGACCAAAAATAGTTTATGGAACTTTAAGAAGGTAAATTTTTACTTGAAATTATTTAGAATTCTTTTTCTATGCTTTAAAAACTTTAAGCAAAAGTTTTTCAAGATCATTATAGTGTTCGTTGAATTAAAAGGTTAAAAAATTGAAAGTGCAACTATTATTTTGAAGTTTAAATTTAATCAAAGTAAAATATTACTTGAAATTATTTACTATTTTGTTTCTATTCTTGAAATACATCACTAAAAATATTTCAACATCACCTTATTTTTGTATAATTTAAACCTTAAAAAGGTTAAAAGGATGAAAAAAAATTTCAAACTCAAAGGTTTTGAGAATTAAGCTCATGAAAAATTGTTTTTTATTTTAACAATGTGAATATCTCTAACTCCTCATGGCACCATAATTTCTAATATTATTTTTAAGTGTGCAAAATGATCTCTTCCTTTACACCTCCATGGTCTAACCAAGATAATGCTTCCCTATACCATCCCACTTGATTCAAAAGTGGTTTTGGCTAGATTTTGAGGCTATTTTAGAAAGCCCCTTGTTTTCCATGTGGTTTTACCTTTTAATAGTCATGCTCTCAATAAGGAAATGTTTTTCTTCCATAAAGAGAGTAGAATAAAATGTTTCCTTTAATTTGGATTTTTTTTTTTAATTTTCATGATTTTCATTTTGGGAATATTAACAATCATACTAAAATCTTAGAAAATTCTTAAATGTGTATAAAGATTGAATATTTTCCTCAATTTAAAAGGAAAAATAGTTATTATATTTTAATGAAAAAGTATTATGAAATAAATAAATCAATAATAATTTGAAAATATATTAAAATCATATTGGTTAATTGTTTTTCCTGTTCATTTTAAAATAATTTGAATTAAAATTTATATTTCAAAAATTCGATGAAGTAATGCTCAATATTTTATATTTTAAAATTAAATTGCAAATTTAAAAGTATAAAATTATTAAAATTGGTATGTAAAAATTTGGCAAATATTTTAAATGAAATATAATTATGTTATTATTGTTATTGTTAATTTTTTAAACTTATATATACAAAATATTTAACTATTTTAAATTAAAAGATTTAAACTTGAAATCTTCATCTTAATACAATAAATATCTTAATATCATATCCCATTACTTTTTAATTTATATATCATTAATAAAAAATATTTTTTTTATTATATGATGTGAAAATCACTCATGATTGATCTCAGTTAATTAATTAATGAAGGTATTACATACTCATCTGCTTGTGTGTGTCTATGTTACCTTAGGAAATGGATGAGTAAAATTGCAAAATATAGGAACACTGGAAAATAGTAAGAGAAACAGAGCAAGCAAAACATAACACGATAAAATTTAATAAGGAGTTCACCCAATCCTCCTGGGCTACGTCTCCGGTCCAGCTCTCAATGGTGGTCTTCTTTTATTGTGCCTTTAAGCAGAGTTTTTACAATGAGGAGCTCAATTTGAGTCTCCTAAAACAGAATCCTTAGTAGGGTGGTTCTTGGATTCCCCAAGCCACTAGAGTGCACAAACTCCCCCTTACCATGTCTCAACCTTAACTGGTCTTAATGGGATAAGTCCAATTTGGTACTCAGTTGCCCGACAGATATCCTCACAGGGATTGCTTGAAGCTCTGAAGCTTGGTTCTTTCTGCTCGATGCTGCCTTATCTCTGCAAGTCAGCTCGCTTCTCTACTTCTATCTCTTTATCTCGCTATATCTTCTCCTTCTTCCTTCACTGTCCCCTCTTCTCTGTTTGTCCATGGCTTAAAGCCAATCCGTCCCTTGAATGTTCGCTTCCTCTTCTGCCTCTTTGGATCGCCTGCTGCTATCTGCTTGGAATTCCCTGCCTCTGCGTCATCGCCACTGTGTAACGTCTTATAGGGAGGTGGCCACTTATCCTTTCACAAACTGAGTGCCAGCTCTTCCTCAAACGGTTCGGTATTTCAGTTACCTTGTGAAATGATTCATTCACCAAGTCAACGGTCGAATCAGACTTCAAATCTTATGCATTGTAGCTTATTTTCTCCCTCCAAATCTGGTTTCCCATCAGGCGCAATCTTTGCCATTAGATCTAGGGCCTCCAAATCCTACAGTTATCACTCTTATCGCATGGTTGACTTGCTCGAATGTTAGCTCGCGACAAGAGCGGTTTTCTCTCTCATCCACTCGACACGCATCAAACGTATGGAATTGATCTTTCTCTTGACAAACCCACTTACTGCCTAAAACGCCTCCGAATATTCTGCCGGTTTTTGGAGCGCGGGACCCGCCTGTTGTTTTAGTGATTTTCCCATGGTTTCTTGGCTTCCTTGCGACCGTGTGCTTGGGGCTTTTCCTTCTCAAGGGGGTTTGCCCAGGAAAGCGCAAAACAACCTCTTTTTTCTAATCTGAGCTCCCTAACTGCTAGTTTTGAGCCAGTGCATAATCTCCATGGGTCTCGATCAGCACGCTTTGACCGAGGTCCTCGTCGTTTTGTGCTAGCTACAAACTGTCGTTGTCCATAGGTCTTTCCTGATAGCTCATTGTTCACAAGTTTTTGAAGTCTTTCATGATTGGATATAGTCATAGAACTGTGATAATTTTCATGGATCCAATTCGGATCATGGCCTTCCCACTAAAAAATCTTTTGGACCACCAAAAGTTGGTTTTCAAGCATCGCCTAAGTGAGGGTACAATTGTCTCAATTGTCCAATCTTTATCCATTTTGCACTGCTTGGATTTGAACCCTTGAGCCCAACTCTGAGCTACTCAACATCTCCCCTGTGTGCCGTCCTCACCTTCTTGTCCAGAACTGTGTCTTCCTACAATTCATTAAGATATTTAGGTAGCAGGTCATCAATAGAAGGAAATTGACTCTGCTCTTCGGGATCCTCAATTAATGAAGGTTCAAATAATCTCAAGTTATCTACATTTACAACTGAGTAGATGTGTATGTAAGCTGGTAGATCAAGGCAAAAAGCATTCTCATCAATTTTCTCAAGTATCTTGAAAGGTCCATACCTAATAGGTTTTATCTTTTTACCTTCACCTTGCATCATGTCCTTGCTGATATACAGCTAGACTTGGTCACCAACTTGGAAACTATGCTCCATGTGATGCTTATCATGCCTTGCCTTCTATTTGCTCTGGCTCTTTTCTAGCTGTTCTTGTACTGCCTGGTGGATCTCTTGGATTTGTTTAATGAACCTAGTTGCCATGTCCACATCATTCTGTCCCTCAACTGTTGTGTCCTTACCAAGGACAAAATCCAAAGGAGACCTTGGTGTGAAACCGAAATAGGTCTCAAAAGGAGATCTCTATGTAGAAGAATGTTTGGCTCAGTTGTAAGCATGTTGCACATAACACAAATGTTCATCCCAAAGCTCAGGATGCTTGCTGCAATATCCTCTGAGTAGCTAGATTATCGTCCTGTTGACTACTTCGGTTTGGCCATCGGTTTGTGGATGGAAAGCTGTGCTCTTCTTTAGTTTGGTGTCCATCAGTTCCCACAGACTGGACCAAAACTTCCCCACAAATTGGGTGTCTCGATCAGATACAATGGAAGTTGGTAATCGAAAATGAACCCATACATGTTGAAAGAACAGTTTTGTAGTCTATTTAGCTGTAATCAATTTATTACAAGGTATCAAAATACACATTTTTCTGAACCTATCCACAACAACATACAGATAATCATGACCTTTCCTAGATTTAGGTAGTCCTCCAACAAAGTCCGTGGAAACACTTTCCCAAGGATGAGAAGGTCCTGGCAATGGAGTGTACAAGCCTAGTTTTCTATTGCTAGGCTTGCTTTTTGCACACATAGTACACCCTCTTACATATCTAGAAACCGTCTCGTTCATTTTTGGCCAACAACAAAACCTTTGCAGCTGTACAACTGTTTTACTTACCCCAAAGTGACCTGATATTAGAGAAGTGTCTGCTTCTCGAATTATCTTTACTCTTTTAGTTTGTGGAATGCATAGCTTCCCACAATAATATAGGAGTCAATCCTTAATATGATAGTCCAATTATTCTACTTGTTTTCCTTGAATTAAAGTTGCATATACATATTTAAAGTCTATATCTTGAGCGTATTGTTCGATGTAGCTCCCATGTAACACATAATTATTCTTAAGTATAGTAGATGCATTTATAATGGGTCTAGATAACATATCTTCAACTTTATTGTGTATGCCCTTTTTATATCTCACGGCTAAATGAAACTATTGTAGGAAACCCATCCATCTATAGTGTCTTGATTACTGCAATTTAGTTTGGGAGTGTAGATATTGAAGTGGTTGATGATCAATATGTATTACTGTCTCTTTTGCCATTAGGTAATGTTTCCACTTTTTCACAGTCTATACTAATGCATACAATTCTTTGACATATGTAGGATAGTTAACTACTACAGAATTAAATGTCTCAGAATGATAACATATGGGTTTATCGTGCTATGTCAACACTGCTCCCATGGCATAGTCACTAGCATCCAATTGGATCTCAAAGGGTCTTTGAAGATCAGGCAGTGCTAGTACTGGTGATGTACTAATCTTTTCTTTCAAGTTGTTGAAGGCTTTCTGCTGTTTGCCTCCCCACTGAAACACCTTGTTCAATCCTGTTAAAGAATGCAAGGGAGCTGCAATTAAGGAAAAGTTAGAAATGAACTTTCTCCAATATTCTGATGCTCTTAAGAAGCTCCTAACTTCTGTAGCAGATTTGGGTTTAGGCCAGTTTACAATGACTGCCACCTTAGAGGGATCTATCTTCAATTCACCACCCCTTACTATATGTCCCAAATAATTCAAAGATGTTTTGCCAAATTCACATTTTGAGAGTTCAACATAAAGTTTTTCTCTTTTCAAAACATCTAGTGTCTACTTAACATGCTTTAAATGTTATTCCCAGGTTTTGCTAAATATTAGAATGTCATTCAGATACACAATAAAATAATCATTAAGAAAAGGTTTGAGAACATCATTCATTATTATCATGAAATTAGCAGGAGCATTAGTTAAGCCAAGAGGCATAACCAACCACTCATAAAATCCCTGCTTTGTTTTGAAAGTAGTCTTCGATGCATCTTGTTCTGCAACTCTAACCTGATGATATCCACTATGCAGGTCTAACTTGGAAAAATAAACAGCTCCTTTCAATTGATCTAATAGATCATCTATGTGGGGAAGGGGATAATGATTTTTTATTGTTATCTTATTCAGTGCTCGGTAATCAATGCACATTGTCCATGAGCCATCTTTCTTTCTCACCAAAGCAATTGGAGATCCACATGGTGATGTGCTAGATCTGATGAACCCTTTCTCGAGCAACTCCTGCACCTACTTCTTGATTTCTGCATTCTCTAAAGCGAATAACCTTTTAAACCTGTAGCTGCAATGGTTGTTTCATCTCCTGAGTCTGACCCCAAATCTTTCTAAATAGCTGAAGCAGTCTTCTTCTTCTTGCCCTCAAACTTCTTAGGTCTCAGCTCTGGATGCAGAATCCAATAGTGCTCCTCATCATGCCCATCCTTCTTACAGTGAGTGCATGAAGACTTACTCTTCTGTGCAGTATTGGCCTTCCTTTCTTTCCATTTTTTTCTTCTTTTCTCCTTATTCTTGCTTGTAGTGGGTTGGGACGATCCCCCAAATTCTCGGCTTCCATTCATTCCTCTAGCTTCTAGATGCGTAGCTTGAACATATACCTCATCTATACTAGTGGGATTAAACATGAGGATAGTGTGCCTCATGTAGCTGTGTAAACCACCAATGTACTTCAACAGAGTCTGAGGTGAGTCTAATGAGATTCCTAGATTCAATGCTCTCTTTCTAAATTCTTGGGTGTAACCTTGTACACTTTGCCCTTTCAACTGTCGAAGAGTTTTCCAGCTCATCATGGCTTGCTGCATGTAGGCGAATGGATAGAACTATTTTTTGGTTGCAGAAAAAAATTCGCTCGAGACAAAAATAGTCTTACCATGTCTCTTCATGTCACCATGGGTCCTGCCTTCCCACGAAACCAAGGAAGTGCCTCCAAGGCATAGGCTAGCAAGCTGAATCTTGCTCTTGTCTGAATCAATACTCTGCACTCTACAATACGCATCAATTTTCTAATCCAATTGTCCATCTTTTCTGCATTCAACTCTCCATCATATATTGGTAAATCAAATTTGACATCTAGTTTAATCAATGATGTCTTCTTCTTATGTTCATGGCTATTAGGAGGTGTGAGAAAGCTTCCCTGTTTCCCTTTTCCTTTTGAGTTGTCATGGAAGAAATACTCTTCTTCGCTTTTATCTTGTTTAGAGCCTGATGAGTCTTCATATTTATGTTTTCTAAAATCCTTATACATTTCCTCTACCATGGACCTTATGGCTAGGAAGCTATCTATAAATTGAGGGTCTAGCCCCACAGAGCCTTCCTCTGACATTGTTTTCTAAGGATAGACTCTCCCAATTTCAGGATTAGTTTCGACCAACTCTCCTTCTCCAAATTTGAGCTTCGATCTCGTTAGCATTCAACAACTAAATCCAGCACAAGCTTGTCTAACCTTAACACCTAGAGCTCTGATACCACTTGATCTGAAAATTAATTAATTAATTAATGAAGCTATTACAGACTCATGTGCTGGTGTGTTTCTATGTTCCCTTAGGCAACAGATCAATAAGATTGCAAAATACACAAACACTGGAAAACAATAAGAGAAACACAACAAGCGGAACAGAACATGACAAAATTTAATAAGGAGTTCACCCAATCCTCCTGGGCTATGTCTGTGGTCAAACTTTTAGTGGTGGCCTTCTTTTATTGTGCCTTTAAGCAGATTTTTTACAATGAGGAGCTCAATTTGAGTCTCCTAAAACAAATGATGCCTAGTAGGGTGGTTCTTGGATTCCGCAAGCCACTAGAGTGCACACACTCCCCCTTACCAAGTCTCAACCTCAACTAGTCTTAATGGGATGAGTCCAATTTGGTACTCAGTTCCTCGACAGATATCCTCATAGGGATTGGTTGAACCTCTCAAGCCTAGTTCTGTCTGCTCGATGCTGCCTTATCTCTGCAGGTCAGCTCACTTCTCTCCTTCTGTCTCTCTGTCTCGATGTCTCTTCTCCTCTCACTGTCTCCTTCTTCCTTCACTGTCCCCTCTTCTCTGGTTGTCTGTGGCTTAAAGCCAATCCATCCCTTGACTATTTTCTTCCTCTTCCGCCTCTCCAGATCGCCTGTTGCTGTCTGCTTGGAATTCCCTGCCTCTGTGCAATTGCGACTGTGTAACGTCTGACAGGGAGGTGGCCACTTGTCCCTTCACAAACTGAGCGCTAGCTCTCCTTCAAACAGTTTGGTATTTCGGTTACCTTGTGAAATGATTCATCCGCCAGGTCAGCGGTTGAATCAGACTTAAAACCTTATGCATTGTAGCTTATTTTCTCCCTTTGAATCCAGTTTCCCATCGAGCGCAATATCCCTCGTTAGATCTGGGGCCTCCAGATCCTACGGTTATCGCTCTTATCGTGTTGTTGACTTGATCAAATGTTAGCCTGCGATGAGAGTGGTTTTCTCTCTCATCCGCCGGACACACGTCATCCAACCTATGGAATCGCTCGTTCTCCTGACAAACCCGCTTACTTCCTAAAACGCCTCCGATATTCCATTGTTTTTTGGAGCGCGGGACCCGCATGTCGTTTTAGCACTCTTCCCACAGTTTTTTAGCTTCCTTGTGACCGTGCACTCCACGCTTTTCCTTCTCAAGGGGTTTTGATTTGCGCTAATCGTGCATCATCAACAACCTCTGTTTTCTGATTTGAGCTTCCTAACTATTAGTTTTGCGCCACTGCATGATCTCCATTGGCCTCGGTTAGCACGCTTTGACGAAGGTCCTGGTCGTTCCGTGCTTGCTACAAACTTCCACTGTCAAGAGGTGTTTCCTGATAGCTCATTGTTCACAAGTTTTTAAAGTCTGTCATGATTTGATATAGTCATAGAACTCTGATAATTTTCGTGGATCCAATTCGAATCATTATATTTTTTAAACACCCCAATAACAAACAAAGATATTTAAAAAATAATAATTCAACAAGAATTGATAGATGTTTGAGTTAAAAATACAACAACATACTAATATTTATAAAATATATTAATACTATATATTAAATAAATATTGTAAAAATAAACATGTGTAAATAACAACTGTTTTTATTTCACATTAGTTATTAGTTTTTAAATGGTTGAAAAAGAATTAAAATAACTCCACATGACATAACAAATTAAAATAAATTAAAATAGACTAAATCATATTTAAATAATAATAAAATATTATTATTACTATTATTATTATTATTATTTAATTTTTTTTATTTTTAATGTAATAAAAATATTATTAATTTATTATTTTTATGTAAATATTTAAATATTAAAAAGATAACTATTTAAATATATAACTTAAATTTATTATTATTATTAAACTTTTTAAATTATATACATTAAGATAACAAAATCAATAAGTTATAAGCATTTTTATATATTAATTATATTTTACGATTTTATTTTGAATAATATCTAAATCGTTTAAATTATATACATTAAAATAACAAAATCGATAAGTTATAAACATTTTTATATATTAATTATATTTTACAATATTATTTATTCTAAACCGTTTAAATTATATATATTAAAATAACAAAATCGATAAGTTATAAACATTTTTATATATTAATTATATTTTACAATTTTATTTTAAGTTACAACTTCGCATATTTAAATGTATAACTTACATTAAAAGGTTTAAATTATGTACACTAAAATAACAAAATCAAAAGCAATAAGTTATAAATATTTTTATATATTAATTATATTTTAAAATTTTATTTTGAATAATATGTTCAAGTTACAACTACTTACATGAAAAAATATTTTCATTTATAGATATATTTTATTATATTTTAAATTTATAACTAAACACATCTTTCACTAATTTTTGGCAGAGGATTATGATAAAAAAATATTATTAAGTAAACATTGAGATAAACATTAATGATATGATGTGAAAAAGTCAAAATATCCTGTCACAAATATTAACTTCATATTTAAATGTCACAAATATTAACTTGATATTTAAATGGAAAAAACAATTAATTCATTAATTTTTTGGAAAAAAGTAAAAAATCTATAAGGCGTACCGATGCAATTTATTTGAAGTGAATAAACCATCAAAAATTTCCATTATTTCCATAGAAACATCACCACACGTTGTTATGAAATTACAGAATTTGTATCTAAAACTGAGCAGAGCACTTCAAAATCTAAAGACTGTTAAGGCTCATGCTCTCTAAAAATATCTCACCAGAAGATTTCTTATTAAACCTGACATTTTGGCTTCTTAGATAATCCAAAAAAGATGGCCCTTGCTCCAAACACATACATGTATCACTCTAAACACTAACACAACATCAGCACATAACGCCTTTTCAATCTTCTCCTTTTTAGCACCTTCACAAAACATAAACGTGTATCAATTTAAGAAAACTAAACCCTGCAACACATATTGGAATTTGCAATTCATTAATTCGTACAAATGTTATGCTTCCAATACCTCATTCGCACAAACAATCCAGAAAATCTTCAACTCTTTTACTCTTTTAAGTTACCCACTTAGATAGCTGCGCCTCGCAAGCAACAAACAGTGCAAATCAATGAAGTACGCTTTGTTATGAAATTATTATGAAAAAAGAGTTTCAAATCCAATAATGCAATATTGATAAGAAGATTTCCTACTTTAATGAAACGATTCTCTGAACAAATTTTGTTTTACGAATTTCATCCTTCGACGGGTGAGGAAGCAAACCAGAACGCAGCTATTCGTTTCGAGCTCAAATATCCAATATGAAATACCATACTTCCTGTGGGATAAATCTCCTGATTCAGATATTAGTTGCCCAAGCGTATTCACAAAGAGCTCAAATATCCAATATGAAATACCATACTTCCTGTGGGATAAATCTCCTGATTCAGATATTAGTTGCCCAAGCGTATTCATAAAGAGCCTATATTACTGTGGGGGCGTTAAATACCAGCCAGAGCGAGTTACTAGCACCATCGTTTTATGTAAATAGGGAATTGTATAAATGAAAAGTTCTCAAACCTGTTGAATAGAAGGACCATCTCCATCTCTTGAGATCTCCTGGCCACTAAGATAACTATGCTAACAGAGATGCCAAAGAAAGCGCTGAGCACGTTCACCAAATTAAAAAAAAAAAAAAAATTAGACGCGGGAGGAAGAAGGAGCAAATTTATAAAATTTTTAAAAACAAAAAATTACGTGGGGCAAGTTTACAAAATTTTAAAACATTCAAAAAGTTACACGCGGTAGGAATGTGGTAGTTGTGCCGTATCATTGAAGTGTGGATGTACCATTTCTTTTCAGTGTCAGTGTCGGCTTATTATGAGGCACGAAGTGCCGCTGGACGGACGGGAACCGTAAGTCGGAGTGCTACGCAGGAAACGGAGACGGTACAATCGTCGAGGAATATTAGGTTAACGAAAATTAGAAAAATCCGATTGTATGCCGATGTCAATGGGCATGTATGACATACATACCGATGTCACATCATCTCCGAAAAGTCGCAATATAGACTACTCCGATTAGTTTTATCTCCTGGACTATTGCTGAGCCCAAGTGGTATTACCATTCAAATTTTGGTGCATTGAGGCGGTGAGAAGCGGTGTGGCGGTGAGATAATTCGTATCTAACCATTATCTCTCTGACCGGGAAGAAAATGTAGTGGGATCGCTATGGAACATTCGATGATCCCAGAAGCTTCACCGAAGTCTGGTTCCGAATCTCATATCATGTTGGCTGCCATTGAATTATCTAATGTGATTTCGAGCTCCTTTTCTGTTGCCAAGGATGAAAGAAGTTCAAGAAAATATTTTCAGGTCAACAATATCGTTACTCCAAAGGTACGTGTTGTGAATGTTTATGAACCCAAGATTATCAAGACTGACCCAGAAAACATTCGAACTCTGGTTCAGAGACTAACAGGGAAGGCTAACCATAAATCAAAGGGAAAGAAGAGACAAACGGTTGGATTTAGAGACGTCTAATTGCAATAATTAAGTTGGACATATAGTGAATCATGATTATAATGTCAATTTAAGATTACATTCATATGCCAAATAATGTGATTAATTAAGTCATGGCATTAAACGTATTTAAAAATTAGGATTTGGATTCAAATACATGTAGATTAATGTTAATCAATTATGATTGTTAATGGACCGATTATAGTTGATTAAAATAAATAGCAATATTAAATTTGAGCTGAATAAGGAAATCAAAATCTGATTGATTGATTGATTGATTTCAATCAATCTGAAATTTCAGACAGACTTGTTTCAGCTAAATTTTAGGCTGCCCTAGGATTGGGGTTGGATTGGGGTTTTGCAGTGCTATAAAAGGGCTGAGTCTCCAAGGCTTGCAATCAACTCATAAAGATTGTCTGCTCCATTGAAGACTGGAAGGATTGCAAGCTCTTGGAAGGATTCAAGAGCCAACAACTCAAGCAAAGACCAGGAGCATTTGAACATGGAAAGTAAGTTCCGCTGTGCATTATTTTTAATTTCTTACAAAGGAGTAGATCTTGGTTAAGAGTTTAAAGTAATTAGGAAAACTCAGAAATTAAAATCTTACAATTGGCATCAGAGCCTCCCTTATGTAAGAATCCGTGCTTAATTTTTGGAGATTGACTGACTTTGTTTCGTATGTGAAGTTGTGAACTCTCATAACAATTTTAATCCACATGATCACGCAGAAGAGGATCGAATATGCAGACATATAACTCCAGAAATTAGATGGTTTATGTTTCAGCTCTTATTTCTCCTTTCACTTATGGTTTTCGATTCCTTCTCTACCTTTGTTAATATAAATATATTAACTGTTTCATAAAACCATCTAATCTCACGCCAATTGAAATGTGTAGCATTACACATATCATGTCTGACTTCCCAGATCTGCTCACAACTTTTGAAACTTGAACATATGGCGTGTGAGAACAACCCAAGTAGAACGATTTATATGCCTTTTTTATGATAACGGTTTATATGCCATTTTCTGCTAATAATACATTGAGAATTTATATATAGATGTCACCTGCACTGATGTTCTCATTATATTATTTTGGTTTGACCATCCTTTCACCGTACACGTATTCTTTTTAGAAAATATGGCGAGGGATATGTACTTTTTATGAGTAATGCTACTTATGTTTGACTTTTGGTTTTCGATTCCTTCTCTACCCTTGTTAATTGCAGGTTAATTTCAAATCCCCCTTCATTTAAAGAGAATTTGGTTCAACAGTTTGTGTTTCGGTTGAGATGTATTGTAAATTTACAGTGGTTGGGATTGACCATTTTTTGGTTTCTCCGAACTATAATTTTTGTTAATAATTTTACCAATACAAATATATTGTTGAAAATCAGTCTCCCAAACAATGAAACTAATTTAAGCAATCTGTTGTATAAAATGTTGCCTTCTGGTTGGTAGTCAGTTGGAAGAAATAGAAAAATAGTCACGGGATTGTTTTAAAGATGAGCTAGGGAATGGCATGAAAAACATGTTATGTCTAATTTTTTGAACAGTTAATAAGCAACTTTATGATTTTGATTCTAAGTTGGTATGGTTCCGCATTCAAAGGAAACCCTCCAGAATTGCTGTAGATGCCTGTTGCTCTAACTTGGCTCGGGGCGTCTTTGCTAGCAGCCAAGGTTCTAATAACGTGTGGAGTCTTTAAATTGCTGTCAATCACATTTATCTAATTTAGTACATGTATGTCTATCAGTGTTTACAAACAATAAAAACCCACCAGCGCCCTGTAAGGTTGGCTCTATCCATATGTGCATCAACTCTGGCCATTTTTATGTCTGAATTTTATTCAAATAGAATGTACATGTATATTTCTGTTTATTGGAATAAATTCTTATCATCAAGAAGAGTAATTGTAAGTAATTGTAAGTGATTGTAATTTAGGTTATAATTACTATAATTACTATATGCTATATTTAGGATGATTATTAGGATTTAGATATTATTTAAAATTGGTATTAACACCAATTAAAGGGTATAATACTGAATTCTAAATTGATCACAATAATGCTAATTATGGCATAAAAATTTGTATTAACGTTAATTACTGATATAATACCAAATTCGGATTTTATCACAATAATGCTAATTATGGCATAAAATTTGTATTAACGTTAATTATTGATATAATACTAAATTCGGATTTGATCACAATGATGCTAATCATGGCAACCATAAAATTATTTAGTATTCTCTAAATAAATTATTGAAGCATTTCTAAAAGGTAATCATTGTAGAAACTGCTAAAGTTTTACTAAAACCTAATAATTATTTTGATGAATATAGTTGACATATTAAATTTAAAAGAGTTATGAGATACTTTATTCTATATAGGATGAGTAGATTCTATAGGTACGTCCTAGATTAGGTTTTAGACATAATTTTGGAATCTAACTAAAGACGGTGTTTGGTATACATGTGTTGTTTTCGCATGAGTCAAGCATTGATGTTCGCAAACGAACCACTCTCTGTAAGACGATTGCAAGGATGACTCATGACAAGTTGAAGTAACGTGCTGGCAATGGACGTGGGCGTTAGCTTTCCCAAAGGAGGGTTGGCGCCTGCTAAGTTGTTTGGTGCATAAGGGTTGCCTGAAGGTAATGATTGCACCCAAAGGTGTTTCATTACTGAATGGTGTTTTGGCTAAAGTTTTAATTGAGCAAATAGTTTTACACATGCCTTTAGATAGATTTTAGAATTATGATTAAATCGTGATGCATCGTATCTAAATTATTTTCTTGTTCTTGAATTTTTCAGATCCAAACATAATGTTAAGTCTAAGTCAGATTAAGCCCCTCAAGGGGAACAATTTCAAACAGTGGGAGGAAAAGCTGAAATTAGTCTTAGGGATCATGCAATTGGACACAGCACTGAGATTTGATCGCCCCAAGCCTAATAAAGAGAGTGAGGTAACTCCTCAAGAGAAGGCTGATATTGCTAGATGGGAGCATTCAGATCGCATGTGCATAATGGTGATGAAGCAAACGATCCATGAGACTTTTCGAGGCATCATACCTGATACAGAGACAGGCGCTATTGAATACCTTAAGGCCCTTGAAGAAAAATTCACAAAGAGTAAAAAGACTGATGTTAGTACACTCTTTGTGAAGTTGGCAACAATAAAATACAAAGGAAAAGAAGGGGTTAGAGAGCATGTTATTGAGATGACAAGACTGCAACGTGCCTTGAAAGGGCATAATTATGACATCTCTGATGAGGTTCTCATTGAGTTCATTTTTCTGTCTCTCCCGTCTAACTTTAGTCAATTCAAGATGACTTATAATTGTCAAAAAGAGACGTGGACACTACCTGAGTTTGAGGCTCGGTTGGTGCAGGAGGAAGAGAGACAGAAAATGACTAAGGGAGAAAGTGCTCATGTAGTAACATCTAATCCTAAGGGTAAAGGCAAGAAGCGCAAGTTTACTGCCAAGGAAAAGGGACCTACCAAGGTAGCTGCAAACAATGCCGCGCAGAAAAGCAAGAAGGAAGATACTTCTGCGAAAGCAGGAGAAAGGAACTGTTTTTTCTGCAAAGCGCCAGGACATACAAAGAAATTCTGCACCAACTATCATGCATGGTTGGCAAAGAAAGGTATGTCTCTTGCTTTGGTTTGTTCTGAAGTTAATTTATGTTCTGTATCTAGATATACTTGGTGGATAGATTCAGGTGCAACGACTAACATCAGTATGTCGATGCAGGGTTGCCTAAGCCATCGCAAGCCAAGTGAGGCAGAGCGCTACGTTTACGTAGGAAATGGCAATAAAGTAGAAGTGGAAAGCATAGGAAAATTTAGATTATTATGTAAGACAGGATTTTATTTAAATTTTGATGCTTTAGTGGTTCCATCTTTCAGAAGGAACCTAATTTCTATATCTTATTTGGACAAAAATGGTTATGTGTGTTCATTTGGTAATGGAAATTTCAGTTTGTGTCGAGATTCTAAGCTTCTTGCTTCTGGTATCCTGTCTTCTTATGACAATCTTTATTTTCTAGATATAGACACTTCACATTCAGAGGCACTGCATATAGATAATAGAAAACGTAAATTAACTTGTGAGAAATCTGCAACATTATGGCACAAGCGATTAGGACATATCTCTATGAAAAGGATAGAACGTCTTGTGTCTAATGATATTCTCCAACCTTTAAATTTTACAAACTTAAATGACTGTGTAAATTGTATAAAGGGAAAACAAACTAATAAACGTAAGTATGATGCAAAAAGGTGTAATGATGTCTTAGAATTAATTCATACGGATATCTGTGGTCCTTTTCCAAAGGCTACAAGAAATGGTGACCGTTACTTTATCACATTCATAGATGATTATTCAAGATATGGTCATATTTACTTAATAAAAGAAAAGGCGGAAGCATTAGACGTATTCATAAAGTTCAAAACGGAAGTTGAGTTACAACTTAACAAACGTATAAAGTCCATTCGTTCTGATCGTGGTGGTGAATACTACGGTCGTTATGATGGATTAGGAGAACAGCGTCAAGGTCCCTTTGAAAAATACTTAGAGGAATGCGGAATTGTGCCTCAGTATACGTTGCCAGGTTCGCCTGCAATGAATGGTGTTGCTGAGCGACGAAATCGCACCCTTAAAGACATGGTGAGAAGTATGATTGCTCGTACAACTCTACCTGAGAATTTGTGGGGAGAAGCCTTAAAGACTGCAGCATACATACTTAACAGAGTGCCTACTAAAGCAGCTAACAAGACCCCTTACGAGTTATGGGTTGGGCGCAAGCCTAGCTTGAATCATTTGAGAGTTTGGGGATGTCCATGTGAAGCTAGGCCCTATAAGCCAAGCAAAAAGAAACTGGACGAAAGAACCGTTAGTTGTTACTTTATAGGCTATTCTGAACGATCTAGGGGGTTCAAATTCTACAATCCAACAGAACATACAGTTTTCGAGTCAGGAAGTGCAAAATTTTTTGAGGATAATGAGTTTGTGGGGGGAGATATGACAAAAGATAGTATTTTTGAAGAAGAAGAGACGAATGCGAATGAGACTATGGACCAAAGTCCTAGTTTTGTTCAAATTACGATTGTGTTTAGAAATACATCTTTTGACAATGTGCAATCTTCATCATCCCAAACAACTCAGTTAGAAACTCAACATGGAATAGAGAACACAAATGGACCTGAACCCAACCCAAACCCGCACATTGACATGACAAATGTTGATGGCCTAGGGCCTGTGGGAGAGTCAGAAGTTGGTAATGATGTTCTTCCTCCTATTGAAGATCAAGTTGTAAATGAACCTCAAGAAAATCTAGAGCCTGTGCCAATTAGGAGATCTACTAGAGAGAAAAGATCTACACAATCAAAGGATTATGCATATCTTCAAGAACATGAGTTTGACATTGGCATGTTTGAAAATGATCCTGTTAATATCAAACAAGCTGTGGAAAGCTCTAACTCTCAAATGTGGATTAATGCCATGAATGAAGAGATGAAATCTATGTATGACAATGACGTTTGGGATATCGTTCCGTTGCCTAAAGACAAGAAACCCGTTGGTTGCAAATGGATATTTAAGACTAAGCGGGATTCTAAAGGCAATGTTGAAAAATACAAGGCACGTCTTGTTGCGAAAGGTTTCACACAGAAAGAAGGCATTGATTATAAAGAGACTTTCTCTCCAGTTTCATCGAAAGACTCTTTAAGGATTACATTGGCGCTTGTAGCACATTATGATTTAGAACTTCATCAGATGGATGTAAATACGGCGTTTCTCAATGGTGACATTGATGAAACGATCTATATGAAGCAGCCAGAAAACTTTGTATCAGGTGATGCAGGGTCTATGGTTTGCAGACTTAAGAAATCTATCTATGGGCTAAAACAAGCATCTCGACAATGGTATTATAAATTTCACCAAGTTATTAGCTCATTTGGTTTTGAGTCTAACATAGTAGATGAATGTATATACCTTAAGTTCTGTGGGAGTAAATTTATTTTCTTGGTTTTATATGTAGATGACATATTGCTTGCCAGTAACGATAAAGACATGTTGCATCAAACTAAGAATTTTTTATTTAAGAACTTTGAAATGAAAGATCTTGGTGATGCATCATTTGTTCTAGGGATTGAAATACTTAGAGATAGATCTCAAGGTATTCTGAGGTTATCCCAGAGGAACTATATCGATAAGATTCTAACAAGATTTGGCATGCAAAACAGCAAACCAGGAGATACCCCTATATCAAAAGGAGATAAGTTTAGTCTGAAACAATGTCCCCAAACTGACTTAGATAAAAACCTCATGAAAGATATTCTGTATGCCTCAGCCGTGGGTAGCATCATGTATGCACAAGTATGCACGTGTCCGGATATTGCGTTCATTACCGGAATGCTAGGGAGATATTTGAGTAACCCAGGTATGGAACACTGGAAGGCAGCCAAGCGAGTGTTGAGATACCTAAAGAGAACAAGGGACTATATGCTCACGTATCGGAGATCGGAACAGCTCGAGGTCATTGGATACACCGATTCTGATTTTGGAGGATGTGTCGACAGCATGAAATCAACATCAGGATACATCTTCATGATGGCAGGTGGTGCTGTGTCATGGAAGAGCGCTAAACAGTCATTGGTAGCCTCCTCCACTATGGCAGCTGAATTTGTTGCATGTTTTGAAGCATCTAATCATGGCGTATGGCTCAAGAACTTCGTCACAAGTCTGAAAATTGTGGATTCTATTCAGAAACCACTCAAATTATTATGTGACAACAATTCAGCAGTGTTATACGCATCCAACAACCGAAGTTCGTCAAAGTCGAAGTACATTGACATTAAGTTTTTGGTTGTAAAAAAGAGAGTGCAGAATAATGAATTATGTATAAAACACATAGGTACAGACTCCATGATTGCGGATCCTCTTACTAAAGGATTACCACCCAAGAAATTTCACCAACATGTTGCTTGTATGGGTGTAATATCTGTTTAGGATAATTAGAAAAAAAATGTGGGAGTCTGAATATGTTTTAAGTTCTGTTTTTGATGTTCTATGTAATGCAATTGTAAACAATTTTGATGATATATACAAGTTGCATTCAGTTTCAGTTTCATTATTTCTTTCTTTAAAGTTTAAGTTTTTTGGCCTCATACAGTAAAGTAAAGGTGACTCAATTAGAAATGGGCACGTCTAATCACACTTGCGTGTAATTTCTAAACTATATGTCCAAATCAGATTCATGTCATTCAGTTATGTTGGCAGCGTGATTTATGTCAGTTTAGTTGCGAATAAATGTGACAAATGCCGCTTAAGTCCTTTGTTAGCATAATTGATGGACGAAATTGTTTAAGAAATACGATAAGTAAAGACAGAAAAGTTGCATGCAATAAAGTTAAGGACATATAATCAAAAGGTTGCACTTGTCCATGTGGGAGATTGTTGGATTTAGAGACGTCTAATTGCAATAATTAAGTTGGACATATAGTGCATCATGATTATAATGTCAATTACTGTCAATAAGATTACATTCATATGCCAAATAATGTGATTAATTAAGTCATGGCATTAAACGTATTTAAAAATAAGGATTTGGATTCAAATACATGTAGATTAATGTTAATCAATTATGATTGTTAATGGACCGATTATAGTTGATTAAAATAAATAGCAATATTAAATTTGAGCTGAATAAGGAAATCAAAATCTGATTGATTGATTGATTGATTTCAATCAATCTGAAATTTCAGAGAGACTTGTTTCAGCTAAATTTTAGGCTGCCCTAGGATTGGGGTTTTGCAGTGCTATAAAAGGGCTGAGTCTCCAAGGCTTGCAATCAACTCATAAAGATTGTCTGCTCCATTGAAGACTGGAAGGATTGCAAGCTCTTGGAAGGATTCAAGAGCCAACAACTCAAGCAAAGACCAGGAGCATTTGAACATGGAAAGTAAGTTCCGCTGTGCATTATTTTTAATTTCTTACAAAGGAGTAGATCTTGGTTAAGAGTTTAAAGTAATTAGGAAAACTCAGAAATTAAAATCTTACACAAACGAATCACAAGAGTTCATTCTCTGAGGTAATCGTCTGGAGAAGTAGGCTCAGAAAATCTCGAATATGAGAATGCCTCTTTTTATAGCGGTGATCAACTACCTATCGTGGAAAACCAGACCATAAAATTTTCAACTGATATATTCAGTGACATGGTTTTCCACAGTCAAATGAGCTAGGAGTTATTCGATATATCCCCCTGATTGTTCCCGATCCAGTGGATCGGGGGTTATTCTCTCAGGTAATTACTGCTGAAGTGGCAACAGAAAATTTCCAATATACTTTTTATTGCAATGATTAGCCACCCATCACGAAAAACAATACTGCAAATTTAACTGCAGATTGCTCTGGCTTCTCTAAAGGATTCACTCACAGAGAAATGATTCCGCCAGCCTGATGAATCAGGAAACACTTGATGACATTCCCTTGGTTGGGAATAATTCACCATTTTGTAAAATGGACGGTCACATCGGACTTTAAAAGTGGGCCTAGGATTCAAAATGCCCATGTGGGTTATCTCTCGGGAAGGAAAGGTTTCCCCTTGTTCTAACTTGGTTCTTTCATATTCATTTTCATATATGGATGTCTATCAATATCATTTCGTCTATGATGTGATGCTCTCAAATATATGGATGAAAATTAATTTCTAATGCCACGTCTCTTACGTGGCCAATTTCAATTTTTTTTTTGGTTTAAATTTCTGGATCACTATTGAAATGAGTCATGGTCATTGTTTAAGTTTTAGCGATTTACAGAGGAGAAATTCCGAACGATGGTCATGGTTTAATTTTTTAACAATTTACAACGGAGAAATTCGTCGCGTCTTATTGTCAATTTACAACATGATTCATCGGATCGTCGTTATAGCCTTCACCCTTTTTGTTAGTTTATGAGAAATGCATAAAATTGTAGCATTTTCTGTAATTAGAAATGGGATTGAAATCTTCGATTTGGTTCTTAGTAATGGAAAATTTTAAGGGTGGAAAATTGGTGTAGAAATTTTGACCAATTTTATTAGTTTTAATATGCAAAGTATAAAATGTTTAGCTATATATTTATAAAAATATTTGAAATTTCTGATAGTTTCATATATTTTTTATCAAAGTTTAATGATTTTTAAGGTAAAATAATTTTTTACTATAAAATTTGAAAACATGGAAAATTATTCCACCAGATAATCTTAGCACCTAAAATTTTCCCTAGAAAAATTATAGGAAAAAAGTAGACAGCTATACATATAAATTCGGGCATCATATGTAAATAGGCATTTATCTTTAATGTACAAGGTTTCTTATGGGCAATTTTTCTTTGTTAATATTTTACTGGACAATTTGATACAACAAAATCCTAAATTTATAAATTTATAACTATGGCAGTTATTTTCTATGTACTTTTGAATTTAATAAGTTATTGTTTTTATTCGTATAATATAAAAAATGTAGAAAATAGAAAATATGCAGCTGGATATGGCCATTTGAAAGGTGAGGCTACTTTACTCCTTTCTTTATGAGTGGAAATGGATGTAAATAAAAAAAGGTGACACTTGACATTAGTGGGCTTCTAAATGCATAAACCACCTTTGTTTAGGTTTCTAACTGCACAAACTTTGTTTTGTTTAGAAAATCTTCGGCAAAATCACATAACCAATCTTTTGTGGACGCGTTTCGAACCAACCATCATCGTGAGGACAAGTTGAAGAACTAATCCGGCTTAGCTTGATTAAATAGAGTGTGCAGAGACTCCAACGGCTATAATGCCAACGACTAATTTTGACCAGGTCCTAGTCAAACCCTAATTTTATTATTAATATTCTTGGAAAAAGCTAAAACTTATAATTCATTATTATTATTTCATATATTAAGGGAGTTCATTAGTTAATTTGAGTATATCTAAAATATAAAATCTATTAATAATAATCTATATTGTTGGACACCTAATTCTAAAGGGTTAGTGTGGAAGCTAAAAAGACTAAGCAGTCCAAGAGACCTTGGGATCTGAATCCCAAGAGTCACAACATTGTATTATAAATGTACATCTCCTGTTAATAAAAAATGTACTGAATGATTTATCTTTCACATCTATTCTATGTTTTCCATGTGAGTTTAACATGGTATCAGAGCCACTTGTTTTTCTGTGGCCTGTTATGTGCATGTCAGTCCTGGCCCTCTGCCATATTCTTTTCCAACGCTCCTGACATGCTGCCGCTGCCTTATAACGCCTCTGTCATCAACGCCGCTGGAGACTGCGCCCTCTGTCCTTCTAGATGACTGTCCTGAGCGCCTCTGGAGACTGCGCCCTCAGATCATAAGTAATTGGTATGCGTTTTGATATTGAATGTATTTCCTGAGCGTGAGCGTTGATGCGTTTTTTATCTGAGCGTATTGATGAATGCATAGAAGCGTTGTAAAATATTCAACAGAACACATTGCGTTGATTTGTTTTTTGTATGGTCCATCGCATTGCGTTGCTTTGTTCTGAATCCCACCTCCTGTCCACCTGCGTTCGGGCCACAATCATACCACAATCCACATACTCTGCTGCAAACAAATTTTCAGTCCCACTTCGGTTTCCTGGCATCATACCGCCTCACCGATTCGGCTTTCCTTCTCGCTTCGCCTCACCTTGAGAAACACATGAAGACTGCGTTGTATTGAAGCCTGACAGGCTCTGAGTTTTAATTTCTGCGTCTTAAGTTCGTTTACAGGTCGACTAAAAGCGTAGGGTTTACTTTAAATGTTGAACGCGCGCAGGTGCTATTTTTAGCAGTTATAAAATAGCATTATTCGTGTTGATTATGGTGGACAGTGCAGAGCTCTTCTCGGATACAAACAAGGAGAATTATGCCTAGCAGGCACTCGTAACTTTAAGGGGGACCGTGATACTTACGGGGATAGGAAGGCGACTAGGAGGGCGATGAATCTTTCTTTTTGTCCAGCTGATTTAGCCTTTTAAAAAAATTGGTTTGGTGGGGTAGCATCATTGTCAGACAGAGTTCGAATTTGGAGAGTGAGCAGTGTAAACGTAAAATCTGTATGACCTACCTCCCGCGGCCTTTCAAAACTGAGTTTGGTGAAAGAATAACTGCTTGTGTTTGAATGGTACGATGACTGCGTTTTATTGAAGGACGAATGCCGAAAAAAGAACGCCCCCAGAAGCAAAAAAAAACTCTACATCGGTTCTTCAAGCAACAATCCAGGGACTTTCTATCACCAACGCGATCACCTAAAATAATTTAAAGATTTATATGAGTTTGTATTGCAGAGATTTGCTATGATGTATGAATTGCGTCTTCCTGTCTCTGCTGCTGGTTAGAGGTGATTGCATGATAATCATTGGGCGCCTCTTTGGATTGAAATGGGTTTAAGAATTTTCTTTAAAGTGTTTTGACAAAGACGCGCTTGGAGCCTGCTTGCGCCTGCATTGCAAATAGTGTACTTATTTTGACTTTGGCGCCAGATCGGAAGGGTTTCTTTTTCCTTTAAAATAGCTTGGAAGCTACACACGGTCTTGTCCCCTTGAAACTCATGATATGCAGTGGGACATACCACAGTGAGAATAAAAACCCCTGGACGGCTTAACAGTCTGTTGACCCACCAATAAGCCAACACTCCATTGGCTTTAACTGGATTTTTGATCTGGTGTTCATTGGACCAACTGGTTGGAACAGTTGGAGGGACGACCAGCGTCCGGAGGTCCCGTGGAAGCTTCTTCCTCCATAGCGCTCATGGTTGTTCCATCTTCCACCAGCAAAAGAATGACATATAGGAAAGTTCCTCCGCCACAACTGCCGCAGTGATATTAGGGACCACATCATCCTTCTTGAGTGGTTTTGATTTGATGATTCCCTTCTTTGACCCGAGGATATATTTTGGGCTGATATTCCAGTATGATGTTTTTGATACAGAAAACTGATTTCTTCAGGGGCCTTGCCTTGCAGGTTGGAGATATATAGTAATTTCCTCAAAAGACAGTTAAACTAGGAAAGTGGTTTTCAGGATTTCACAGAACAGAGAGTGTATTTAATGTTTCGCTGGCCCATGGGGCTAGATTCAAATGCAAGCATTCCAATTGTAAAAATCTGCTGGATAAAATAAAAAAAAAACGAGCTTCCTGTGGAACAAAGGCATCGAATCTTTCATCTCCGCTGAAAGTCGTGGTATGTCTGTGTTGGAGATTACATTTTGTGTTTGTACAAGTTCTTTTTGAAGGATGAAAACCTTGAATGTTATGCCTCTCTTTAAAATCCGTGAATTCCATGACATATGTTAACGGTGTGCTGGAGGATGGTATATTGGCTCATATATAAGAAGACTGTGCGTTGCATGACTCTGCATACGTATATTTGTTTTGTAAGTTGGTTTTTGTGTTGAAGCCATTATATGCGTTGGTAAATAGCGTTGAATGCCATATTAAATTCCTTGCCATATTATGTTGAATTTTGGATAAGTGCATTGAGTTTTTGGAACTGGAATCAAAACTTTGGGTCAACTTTCAGCAGAAACACATAAATATCAACCTAGAGCTGATAGAGCAAAAAAGCAGTGCTACCAATTTCTGCCAGTGGTTGATGTGCATCTCTAGCGTCTTGCTCAGATATTATTTTTCTGCATTGAGTAGTAATTAGTTTGTTAAGGTGTAAATCAGACATTGAAGAAGAAAATGGCCAGAACTAGTGAAGTATTACAGCTCCTTAAAACTCTGATATTATCTACTGTTGATGACACATTACAAATTAGCAAAGACACTCTTTGTGACATTCAGACCTGCCTGCATGATGCACAAGAAAAGATCGAATTTTTACAGCTTGAATCTCAGCTACAGCAAGAAGAGCTACATCAAAATAGACACCATTCTGAACCTGTTTTTGTTCAGAACATTGAGACAACCACCCATCAGCAGCATGTTAATAATGTTACCGTTCATTCAAACAAAGCAGCAATTGTACATGCAGATGCAGAAACTCAGTCTGCACTTCCCAAGCCCATCATCAGACCTTGGGAACAGCTTGTCCACAACAAGCACAGAACTGGTCTTGGATATGACAAGGACTTGTCCTTTCATATTCCAGACTATGCCAAGCCCATTCAGTTTCAGAGTGCTGGATTCATTTATGACAGTTCACCTGCTCCTCATGACAGTTCAGCTTCAGCTGTTCCAGACTCTGCCCCTCTTCCACAGCAACACCAACAGCAACAACAACAACAAAAACAACAGATTGTAAAATGCCAACACTGTGACCGAGTTGGCCATTTGAAAGATCATTGTTTTGATCTTCATCCATGTAAGCACTGTCATAAAACCACTCATTCTTCAAACAGATGCTTCAGAAACAAACATCCTGCAAGAACAAAGATTCATCTAGGATGGATCGCTTCTTGGCAATGGGCATCAACAGCCAAGAAGATATTCCAAACACATGTCAGAACTTGTTCCAGAATATTGAACAGTCTTGCAGTTGAGTTTTCTCCATCTTCTCACCTTGTATCTGATAGGGGGGGAACTGATGGTCATCTACAAGCTTCAAAGTCACATCAAGCGAGCCTGAGCCACAACCTGCCACACCAGTTTCAGAGTTGTAGCCAGAGACAAAGATGCCTAAACATGCCTTCAGTTGGCAATCTGGGACACTTCCTCTAGCAGAAGACTCCAGCTTCTTCCCAGTTTTGGAAGAGTTCCAGGAATTACAGAGTTGCTGGTCATCCTTAAACCATCACAGATTGAGAACACTTCCTCTAGCAGAAGACACCAGCTTCTTGCCAGTTTTGGAAGAGTTCAGGAATTGCATTAAGCATTCCAGAGTTGTTGGTCATCCTTAAACCATCACAGGTTGAGACTTCCCTTTACAGGTTGAAGTTTTACCTTTTATGCGGGGTGAGACCTCCCTTTTATGGTTGAAGGTTTCCCTCTTTGAAACAATAGGATCACTTCCTCTAGCAGAAAACTTCAGTTTCTTGCCAGTTTTGGAAGAGTTCCGGGAACTGCACTAAGCATTCCAGTGTTGGTGGTCATCCTTAAACCACCGCCCTTTTTTACCAACATTTCATAGAGAACATTCAGCCTAGTGCTGCCATGCATTTTTTGCACATTTTGTATTACAGCTCTCTTCTTGGACTCATACATAACCCTTCAGATTAAGGGGGGGAATGTTGGACACCTAATCCTAAAGGGTTAGTGTGGAAGCTGAAAAGACTAAGCAGTCCAAGAGACCTTGGGATCTGAATCCCAAGAGTCACAACATTGTATTATAAATGTACATCTCATGTTAATAAAAAATGTACTGAATGATTTATCTTTCACATCTATTCTATGTTTTCCATGTGAGTTTAACATATATAAATATTATCATTGAATATTATTTAAATTTAAATAATAGTATTAAATCACTATTATATTAGGTAATTTGTGTATTTATTAACAATAATTATTTAAATCTAAAGGTCAATACCCTAAAATATAAAAATTATATAATCCATTTTTCTTATTTAGACATAATAGTTATGTATGATCGTTCATATCTTTTTAATTAAAAAATCTATATATATATATATATATATATATATATATATATATATATATATATATATATATATATATATATATTACCATTCCAATATTATTTAAATTTTAATAATAGTATTAAATCCTATTATTATACGAATTTTGTTCCATTAGGTAAATTGTGTATTTATTTAATAATAATTATTTAAATCTAATGGTCCAAAGGTAAAAAATTTTAAAAACTAATTGAGTATATCTAAAATATAAAAACTATATAATCATTTTTTATTTATTATTATTTAGACAAAATAGTCATGTATAATCGTTCATATTTATTTATTAAAAAAATATATATATGATCATTCCAATATTATTTAAATAGTATCAAATCACTATTATTCTAAGAATTTTGTTACATTAGGTAAATTGTATATTTGTTTCATAATAATTATTTAAATCTAATGGTCCAAAGGTAAACTCTAATATATTATTTTTATTAATTATTTAATTACAATGGCCCCAAAAGAAAAAACTAAAATTATTAATTTTAATTTTTTATAAAATTATTAAAGTTAACTTTGTCATAAGGTAATTATATTATTACTAATACAGTTTAAAAAGAGTTTTCTAGGCAATAGTTGAAGTGAATTTTAATTCCAAAGTTATAGTAGAATTAGAATAAAGGCATAAAAAGTTGAAACTATGGAAGCAAAAAAAATTTATTTATTTTATTTATTTATTTATTTATTTTATTTTATATATATATATATATATATATATATATATATTTAATCTAATTATAATATACCTAATAGTATCATAACGGGATAAGGTTAATTAATTAATAACAATAATAAATCAAACACTTCAAAATAATAGGACTATCTCTCCAAAAACAGAACCTAAGGGGAGAGAAGACAGAAACCCTAAGACCTAACACAAGGGGGAATGAGGAGGCTCAGAAGACAAGGCTCGGACACAGCAACTGCTAATCGTCCAGCCATCATCCCTATTAAGATTGTTCGGCCTTTTCTTAATCTCCAGGGCCTCTCTAAATATTAATAATAATAATCGTTTGAATAAAGTGCTAGATGGGTTTGATAGCCTTAATTGTAAGGTTGATAATAAAGGTTTGTGAGTGGGTAATTCATGTTCTCTCTCTAAGGACAATAAGGTGGTGAATCTGTCAAGTTTCTCCTTTCTGTCGGCGGTTTTTAGTCTTTTAGGGAAAGGTCTTAATTTTGCCTTAGCCCCCAGAAAAATCCCTATTGAAGACATCATTTGCGATGTGGAATATGGCATTAAGAACCTACCTGATAGGATTAAAGACACGATTAGGCAGGATTGTGCCGTTACCCTGAGGAGGGCTAAGCCTCCCCGTAGCAATATCAGCAAGGCTGAGTTTGAGGATCTGAAGAGCTTGAATGAAAATCGTGGCGTCGTGGTCTTAAAAGCTGATAAAGGTGGGGCTGCCGTTATCCTGGATAGAAAGGATTATAGGAATAAGATGCTTGACCATCTTTGCAATAGTGGGAGTTATAAGAAGCTTTCGAAGAATCCCCTCAAAAAGGTTTCCAGAGCTGTCGCTCTTGCGATCAAGTCGTGCAATTACACGATTCCTCTAGCCCAGAAACTTATTGAGGGAAACCCCATCACTCCTAGGATATATGGTCTTCCTAAAATCCATAAGGAGGGGGTCCCCCTCAGACCCATTGTCAATACCATCGGTGGTCCGACTTACCTCCTCGCCAAGTTCCTCGCTGCAAAGTTGAGACCCTTGGTTGGGAAAATTGAGTCCTTTGTCAAAGACTCAGCATCTTTTATTGAGGATCTTAAGAGGATTAAACTTGAGCCCAAGGACATTCTGGTAAGTTTTGACGTGGTCTCTCTTTATACTTGTATTCCTATCAATGAGGCCATGATGGTAATTAATAAGCTAACTGACCCTGATACGGCTAAGTTAGTTGAGCTCTGCCTTACCTCTACCTTTTTCAGCTTCGAGGGAGAATTCTATGAGTAGACTTGCGGAGTTGCCATGGGCTCCCCCTTGTCCCCTGTCGTCGCTAATCTCTTCATGGAGGATTTTGAGTCCCAGGCGTTGGCCTCCTCTCGTCTCTTACCGAAGCTTTGGAAAAGATTTGTTGATGACACTCGTGTTGTCTGGTCTCATGGTCGTGATGAGCTGGATCGTTTCTTCAGTCACCTCACTAACCAATCCACTGCCATTAAATTCACGATGGAAAAAGAAGATAATGGTTGTCTTCCGTTCTTGGATGTTCTCATCTCTAAGAGGGTGGATGGTTCCTTTTCTCATCAGGTTTTTAGGAAGAAGACGCATACTGAACAATACTTGCATGCTTCTTCGCATCATTTCCCTGCTCAGAAGTTAGGGGTTCTTAGCACGCTTGCCACCCGTGCTGTAAGAATTTCAGATGAGGAGAGCCTGGAAATGGAGAAGGCTCATCTCCTTGATGTTTTTGAGAAGAATGGTTACAATAGGCACCTCGGTCAAAAAGCCTTCCTCAGGGCCAAGAAGGAGCCTTCAATCCGAAGGGTTCCTAAAGATCATATATTGGGTGTGAACCTTCCTTACATCCAGGGGACCACGGACAGGATTGCGAGGATTCTGAGGAAGTACGATGTGCCCGCAACTTTTACACCACTCAACACTATCCGTGGCTCCCTCAGGTCGGTGAAAGACCCGATTGACCCTAAGGACATGAAGGGCATCTATGTCATTCCCTGTTCCTGTGGGACCCCTTATATTGGTGAGACTGGTCGCTCCATCAATCAGCGGATTAGCGAGCACTCGGCTGACTTAAGACATGGTAGGACCAAGTCCTCAGCCCTGGCTGAGCATGCAGAGAAGACTATGCATCATGTTTGTATAGAGGAGGCTCGTGTCATTGCCAAAGTTGCGCAATTTCACCATCGCAAATTTAGAGAGGCCCTCGAGATTGAGAAAAGGCCAAACAATCTTAGTAGGGATGATGGCTGGAGGATTAGCACTTGCTGGGTCCCAGCCTTGTCTTCCGAGCCTCCTCATTCCCCCTTGTGTTAGGTCTTAGGGTTTCTGTCTTCCCTCCCCTTAGGTTCTGTTTTTGGAGAGATAGTCCTATTATTTTGAAGTGTTAGAGTTATTATTGTTATTAATTAATTAACCTTATCCCGTTATGATACTATTAGGTATATTATAATTAGATAAAAAAAAATAAAAATAAAAATAAAAAAAAATAAAAAAATTTGCTTCCATAGTTTCAACTTTTTATGCCTTTATTCTAATTCTACTATAACTTTGGAATTAAAATTCACTTCAACGATTGCCTAGAAAACTCTTTTTAAACCGTATTAGTAATAATATAATTACCTTATGACAAAGTTAACTTTAATAATTTTATAAAAAATTAAAATTAATAATTTTAGTTTTTTCTTTTGGGGCCATTGTAATTAAATAATTAATAAAAATAATATATTAGAGTTTACCTTTGGACCATTAGATTTAAATAATTATTATGAAACAAATATACAATTTACCTAATGTAACAAAATTCTTAGAATAATAGTGATTTGATACTATTTAAATAATATTGGAATGATAATATATATATTTTTTTACTAAATAAATATGAACGATTATACATGACTATTTTGTCTAAATAATAATAAATAAAAAATGATTATATAGTTTTTCTATTTCAGATATACTCAATTAGTTTTTAAAATTTTTTACCTTTGGACCATTAGATTTAAATAATTATTATTAAATAAATACACAATTTACCTAATGGAACAAAATTCCTATAATAATAGGATTTAATACTATTATTAAAATTTAAATAATATTGGAATGGTAATATATATATAGATTTTTTAATTAAAAAAATATGAACGATCATACATAACTATTATGTCTAAATAATTAAAAAATGGATTATATAATTTTTATATTTTAGGGTATTGACCTTTAGATTTAAATAATTATTGTTAATAAATACACAAATTACCTAATATAATAGTGATTTAATACTATTATTTAAATTTAAATAATATTGAATGATAATATTTATATAGATTATTATTAATAGATTTTATATTTTAGATATACTCAAATTAACTAATGAACTCTCTTAATATATGAAATAATAATATTGAATTATAAGTTTTAGCTTTTTCCAAGAATAATAAAATTAGGGTTTGACTAGGACCTAGTCAAAATTAGCCGTTGGCATTATAGCCGTTGGAGTCTCTGCACACTCTATTTAATCAAGCTAAGCGAGATTGGTTCTTCAACTTGTCCTCACGATGAACCACACTGGTTGGTTCGAAACACGTCGACAAAAGATTGGTTATGTGATTTTTCCGAAGATTTTCTAAACAATGTTATGGATCACAGAAGTCTTAATTCCTTAATAAACTTTGTTTTTTCTCTCCCTCCCTATCCACTCCTATTGTGCTCATCTCTGGAACAAAATTCATTCTAATATAATGGATCCCCTCTTTCTCCTATTGGTCATTTTAGAACATAGCTTGATACCCCTACTAGTAGCTAAGTTTGACTCCTTGAACTCCTAAGTAGAGTTACAAAATCGACACTTTTAGAGTCTTTTTCATCATGAGCACATGATTGGCCCATTTCCATGAATTATGGGGGCTATGGTGATCAAAATCAAAAGGTCAACTTCCTTGTGGTTTAACATTTGCATACAAACTTCAATTGTGGTATTATCGCCTTGTTGGAAAGGTATTTGTGTGTAGAATAGTGCTAAGAGGTGTTGCATTAAATAAATAATTTTTTTACTGATTTTTTTTTTATGCCTAAAACTATTTTTAGAATGTTTTGAGACCTAAGTTTTCCAATTTGGTACCCACTAATAAAAATAGTCTTGTGAGTTGGTTCCTCCATTTTTTCACTCAAGATACATCAAGCTTGATGAAAAATACTAGAATAATCCATTCTAGGTCACACCTTCCCATTTTAGATATATTTTGGTCCATAATAGTTTTTATTCAATGAGATGAGAAAAAAAATCGTCCACCTTCTTTCGACTGTACCCTTTAAATTTTCCTCGAAGCTATCATTTCAGCCCATTTTGCCAAAGGTCATGTTTTATTTTTCTTGTAATTTGTACCTCTTTTTTCAAATTATGTCCTTTGCTAACTCTACCTGAGCATCTAATGCAAAATCATCTACACATGGTAGGACTTACTCCTCTTCCTAATCTAGCAAGGAAGGCTCATAGAATTTTAGGTTCTCTACGTTTACCACCAAATAAATGCACATGTTTTGAGGTTTGTTGAGTCTATAAGCATTATGTCTCACATTTTCCAGTATATTAAAGTGAACATACTCCTCCTTGCTTCCCATATGCAATATGAAAAGGTGAATGAGGAAAATATCCAAAATATTTCCGAATTTTCATCCAAAGTCTTTAGACACTTTTGATTGTAACCCCGCAAAAGTTTCACCAAAGTATGTTTTCTCATATTTTTATGGATGGTGTTTGGTGTTAACTTTGATACTCTTTACCATCCTATTCCACCTTTTTATCCTCAGTTTCTGCGAGGACACGAGTAACTCCAAATGAAAATTGTTGTTTTCTCATTAATATAGAATATGCATATATACAAGGAGAGATAGACTATTGGGTTTCATCTCACAATGCGTCTTTGTCTTCTAACTTTCCTTATTTTTGTTATTTACATAATTTTCCTAATCCCAAATATTAGGTGTGAACATGACCCCCCTAATCAAAAGGGACATTGGTGATTCGAAGCATCATTTTGAGTATTTCAAACTTTTCCCTTCAAAGTGATTTGGTGAAGATGTCTATGATCTTCTCATTTTTGGAGCTATGTCATAGGTGTATTTATTTGGCCTCAACATGATTTCGAATTAGATGGTATTTTGTATTGATGTGGTTCGCTCGAAAAGTAAGGACAAGAGTAACTCCAAATTAAAATTGTTGTTTTCTCATTAAGATGGAATATGGATACATACAAGGAGAGAGAGACTATTGGGTTTCATCTCCCAATGCATATTTGTCTTCTAACTTTCCTTATTTTTGTTATTTACAATATTTACATAATTTTCCTAATCCCAAAGATTAGGTGTCAACATGCCCTGCCTTAATCGGAAGGGACATTGGTGATTCCAAGTATCATTATGAGTCTTTCAAACATTTCCCTTCAAAGTGATTTGATGAAGATGTCTATGATCTTCTACTTTTTGGAACAATGTAGTAGGTGTATTTATTTGGCCTCAATATGATGTTGAATCAGATGGTATTTTGTATTGATGTGCTTCGCTCGATCATGGAACTTTGGATTCTTGGACAACTTTATTGCAAAAGTCTTGTCAATTAAAAGTGGAGTTCAATGTACTTGTTTCTCTTGCAAATCTTCAATAACTTACCCGAGCCACAAAAATTCCTTTAATGATTCAACTACCACCACATATTCTTTCTCAGTTTTGGAATTTACTAAAATTGATTGCTTGTGTAACCTCTAGGAGTTAACTCCTGATTTAAGACTCATAACATAACTTAATGTAGATACGCCAATTTTTTTAATCTAAATTTAAATTTGAATCAGAGTATCCAATCAAGCTGAAGTCACCCACTTGTGTATACTGATTCCAAAATCTTGAGTTCCCTTCAAGTAATTTAAAACTCTTTTTTCAACAAATCAATGACCCTCAAAAGTATTTTTCATAAAACTACAAAGGATTCCAACAAAAAATGAAATGTCTAGTGTGGTAGTAGTTAGGTAGTTGAGACTTCCTACAAGTTGTCTATACTTTGTTGCATCCTTAAATTATTTTCCTTCAATGGATGTGAGCTTTACTTTTTGTTCCATTTGAGTATTCAGAGGATTGAACGTAGTCATGCCAAAACTATTCAACAAATCTCCAATGTATTTATTCTAAGAGAGGAATATAAACTTTAGATGTTGGGTTATCTCAATACTAAGATAGTAGTGAACATAGCCCAAATTTTTCATTTCAAAACCTTTCCTCAATTCTTCCTTTATGCATGAAATGTAGTTCTCGTTGTTCCTTAACATGAAATGGTTGTCTACATACACCAAAACATGCACAATAGTTTTACCAACTTTCATTACAAACAAAGTTGCATCATTAAGATGATAATGTTTGAAATTAAGTTTCAGAAGATGCTTAGTCAATTTCTCATACTAGCCTCATTGTGCTTGCTTGAGGCCATCCAATGATTTTTCAATCTTGCATACTTTGTGTTCCTGACCCTTCACAACAAATCCTTCTCGTTGGGACATCAAAACATTCTCTTTGAAATCTCCATTTAAGGGAGTGGTTTTTATATCCAATTGATGGACTTTCCAACCGTTATGAACTTAAAAGGAAAAGGGTGTCTCAATGGTAGTGCATTATTCTTGGGGGAAAAAGTCTCCTCATAGGAGATGCCTTCCTTCTGTGCAAAACCTTTTGGCACAAGCCTGGCTTTATAGTTGTCAAGTGAGCCATATGATTTATACTTGTTCTTAAAGACCCAGTTTCAGCCTATTGGTTTGGTTCCTGATGGAGGATCAACCAACTGCCAGGTGTCATTCTATATCAAAGAATCTTGTTCTTTTTGCATCTCTTCTTTCCATTCATCATGAGAATGGACTTCTTTGAAGTAACTTGGTTCAAAATTTGTGGATAAATTTAGAACATAATTAAACAAAACATCCATATCAATAGGTGAATTAAGATTGTCTACATCACCTCCATTTTTTCTAGTTAAAATTCTTGTTCCTCTCTTTCTAACCTCATCAGAACAAACACTCTCAAGCATATTTTCTGCCATTTTGGAGGACCTTTCTAAGATGGCCTAGGCTGCTTAGTTGACTA
Organism: Pinus tabuliformis; assembly: GCA_031772625.1. NCBI lineage: Eukaryota > Viridiplantae > Streptophyta > Pinopsida > Pinales > Pinaceae > Pinus > Pinus tabuliformis. Next base: position 265,207,379 of record CM062814.1, on the reverse strand, counting down.
AGATGGGGTTGAACCAAGATTTAGTCTCCCAATTCTGTCAATCACATCACCTTAAGTGTGATATTAATCAGTGGTTGGAGCTTCACGCAGGGGAGAGAGTGCTTCAGAAGAAGATTCCACATATTGATCTTGTATAGGGATCCCCCATTCAAAATGTGGAATCTCATTATCAAACCCTTGAAAAGACTTTGCCTGTCCAAATATATCCAAGTGACAAATTTTCATCTCAACAACATTGCCATTCTTAGAGGATTCAAGAAAGATCACATCTCTAGATATTATAATCTTCTTATTAACTTCATCATAAATATTATATGCTTTTGAGGCATCTTAGTACCCCAATAAGATATATTTGTAACTCCTTTGAATGACTTTGTTTCTTTGTTCCTTAGGTATCAAGGCATAACATGTGAAACCATAGACCCTGAGATGCCTCACCGAAGGAATGTGGCCATACTACATTTCATGGGAAGTCTTGTTTTTTATAGCATGTGATGAACAAATGCTCTTTACATATACAACACAAGGAATTTCATAAGCCCAAAACATATTCTTAACATTATCGAAAACATCATCAAGCATACCATATCTAAGATTTTCTGTTCATTATTTCAACTTCTCCATTCAATTGGGGATTATAAGGCACGATTGTTTGATGTTTGATCACATGCTATTGAAGATAGATTTCAAATTCATATGAATTATGTTCTTTTCCATTATCAATATTAATCGATCCAATATGATATAGTGCATGATTTTCAATCTATGCATGAAGGTTCTTGAATGTTTCAAAAGCCTCAGATTTGTTCTCTAATAAATAAGCCCAACACAATTTTGTTTTGTCATCAATAAATATCATCATATATTTATTACCATTTGTAGAAGGAACAAGAATTGGGCCACATAAATCATAATGAATGCTTTCAAGTTTTTTAGGTACTCTAGAATAAGAATCATGAAAAGACTATTTGTTTTTCTTTCCCAAGATACAAGCATCACATTTCTTAGGTTTCCTAGGAATAGTTCAAAAGCAATAACACCATTTTTCTTAAACAAATGAAGGTTGTCATAGTTGAAGTGCCCAAAATCTAGCATGCCATAAAAGAATTGATGGAAGTGTACCTTCATCATAATAAGAACTATATGAAAATTTCTCTGTAAGAGTATAGGTTCCTGGCAGCTTCCAAAGTCTCTCTTCTCCTATTCAAGTCATGACAAGTGAGTGATTTGATGCTTTTCTGACCTCAACCTTGCCATCAAATATATGAATGGAATGTCCTTTCTTGCAAATATGTAACAAAGACAATAAGTTTCTGCTTAACTCAGTGAGGTATAGAAAGTGATGTAGAAGAAAGTCTGAAAGTCCATGTAACTTGAGCCTGATGGTGCCAAGCCATGATGGCTTCAGTTTTGACTTATTGCGTACAAAGTAGATTACTCCATCAACATTACCGGTCAATTATTCAAATAAATCTCTTCTGAAAGTCATATGGAAAGTTTCCCTTGAATCAAACAACTAAGCATCTTCCGATGAAGCAAGTGAGGCATTGAATAGGTCTTCAACTACTCCAATGTTGCAATGTACCACAACATAATGAGTGGACTCAAGTCATTTCCCTTTCCCTTTACGAGGTGTTTCACCATTTTCTTCATATCTTTCCTGCACAATTTAGTCTCAAGGAAACATACATGTGGAATTAGTTGTGATCAATGAGAGGATTCAACACCTACAACAAGTTCCGTAGAGAACTAGCCAAATGCAGAGTGAAAGGAGGAGCAAATCAGGGAGTAAATCATGTAGAAGAGCTAGCCAGTTGCAGAGTGAAAGGAGGAACAAATCATGGAGTAAATCATGTAGAAGAACTAGCGAGTTGCATAGTTAAAGAAGGAGCAAATAATGGAGTAAATCATGCAGAAAGGATCTTGCATGTAGTCCCATGCTCTAACTAAGTGTCCACATGTGCCAGTAATGAAGGACCTAGGTGTGTAGTACCTCCAACACCCCACCTGAACAACACTATGGGGAAAATAGAAAATGGGCCCTAGCAACTAAGGCCAAAGGTCACCAAAAATACAGTGCAACTTGTACTAAAATTGAGGAAATAGGGAAAACCTCGTGGAAACCCCCCCCCCCCCCCCCCCCCAAAATACAATGTAATCAAAAGAAAAGAGGAAGAAAAGAAAATTTCTAAGCAACTGTGTCCTTCACCCCAATACGAACGTGCAGAGAGTGAAACCTCTGCTTAGTGAATGTCTTGGTGAAGATTTCTGCAGTCTGTTCTGCTAAAGGAAAAAACTGCAAATGAAAGACCCGATCATGTACTAAGTCTCCGATGTAGTGCATATGGATCTCTATGTGCTTCATCTGCTATCGTTGTACTGGATCTCTACAAATTTTGAGAGTGCTCTGGTTGTCACAACAGATGAGAGTAGGCTGGCGGAACTGGATGGCCAACTTAGTGAGGAAGTACTGTAGCCACAGAGCCTGAATGGTGATGTTGACTACTCCTCTGTACTTGACCTTAGCTAAAGTGAGAGCAATAGCAGCCTACTTCTTTCTCGACCAACGGATAGGGCCAAACCCCAGACTCAGTGAATATCCAAAGGTGGACTTGCGATCAATGCTATCACCGGCCCAATTATAATCTGTGAAGCCAAGGAGATTCAATGCAGTGCCTGTGGCATAGTGAATCCCGAAGGTGATGGTGCCCTACACATATTGGAGGATGCACTTGGTAACATGCCAGTGTCACTCATGCAGCTCCTACATGTATATGGAAATTGCTCCTCCTGCATATGATAGATCTGGTCTGGAGTGGATGAGGTACAATAAGATCCCCACTAGTTTTTAGTAGAGAGTATTGTCAACTAATGGAGTGTCACGTCCATCCTCAAGGCTGACCCCATATAGAAAAGGAGTTGGTGCTAGCTTGCAGTCAATCATGTGAAATCTCTTGAGGTGATCTCGTGCATACTTAGCCTAAGAGAGTTTGATGATTGTGGCATCCTCGTTGATCTCAAGATGAAGAAAGAATTGTTATGGGCCCATGTCTGTAATCAAGAACCTATCATGCAAGGCCCTCTTGACTGCAACAAGGGTTGAAGTCGATCCGCTGGTGATCAGGAGATCATCCACATACAAAACTAAGATAAGAAGAGAATCATGTGTCCTGATCATGTAATCATTCAGATCAGACTTACGTATTTCTAAGTTTTGTGATAAGAGAAAAGAATCCATCTCCACATACCAATCTCTCGGGGCCTGCTTAAGGCCGTAGAGAGACTTCTTTAGTCTGCAGACCAAAGATGATTCCTGAATGAAACCATGTGGCTGTTCCATGTAGATCTCCTTAGATAGGTCTCCATGAAGAAAGGCATTCTTCACATCCAGCTGATGTACTTCCCACCCGTAGGCAACCGCAATGGAAAGTGCAAGGCATATGGAATCCATCTTTGCTACTGGAGCAAACATCTCATCATAATCAATGCCATGCACTTGCTGGAAGCCTTTGGCTACTAGCCTAGATTTTTTGTCTGGTGATTTCCCCATCTGCAGCACTCTTGGTCCTGTAGACCCGTTTGCATCGGACAAGTTTCCTTCCTGAAGGAAGGGGGACCAAATCCCAAGTCTGGTTCTCGAGGAGGAAGTTATACTCCTCCTCCATGGAGGACTCCCAAGAGGGATTCCCAACAGCCTTAGCATAAGACTGTGAATCAAAAGACTAAACCAAATGAAAATTCCAGGATGGCATTGATTCAGTGGCAGTGAGGGCAGGAGGAGGCTTAATAAACTCTAATATAGTCCTTCGTGGATCAACATTATCGCCCACAAGACCATTTCTAGCAGCTGGGTGGTCTTGTGCATATATCTCGTGTAAGCTCCTTGTTCTCTGATTTATGACAAGGGAGGTTGATTCAATGCTGAAAGCTCGATATGGGCTTGGATGTGAATCATAATATGCATGCACTAGATTTGTATCTGAACACTCTATCTCTACATCTGTATGCTCTACCTTGGCATCTACATGCTCTGTATTTGCATCTAGGTGTATTGAGTCATCCTCTCATACATGAGGTAGATAAAAGGTGTTTGCATGCAGAAATTGAGGTGCATGGGAGAGACTTTCCTCAAATTTGACACTTCGCTCAATGATGAGCTTGTTTGTAGAAGAAATCAAGAGCCGGTATCCCTTCACACCATCAGGGTATCTAGCAAAGATGCACTCAATGCTCTGTGGATTAAGAGCTTTCCTATTTTCAGAGGGGATCCTAGCCCATGGTCGGGAGCCGAAAACATGGAAGTGGGTGACCTCCGGTTTAGTGTCGCTCCAATCCTCAAAGGGGGTCTGATCCTTGACAGACCTATGAGGAGATCTGTTTTGGATGTATTTAGCACAACTAAGTGCTTCAGCCCATAGCTTATGATGTAGTGACTTCGCATGCAGCATGTAGGAAGCCATCTCTTTGAGAGATCAATTCTTTCTCTCAGCAACTTCGTAATGCTACAGAGTGTATGGAATTGTGTACTACAACTGTATGCCGGACTCAAGGCAAAGGTTTTGAAGTGTTTTGTTAACATATTCGCTCCCATTGTCTGTACGAAGGGCTTTGATCTTTCTCTTTGACTGTGTCTCAACTAGTGCTTTGAAATCTTCAAAGTGCACAAAAACATCAGATTTGTCCCCGAGAATATACACCCAAGTATACCGTGAGAAATCATCAATAAATGTAAGAACATACCTTGCTTTGTTGATGGATGTATGAGGAAAAGTCCCCACGAGATCAATATGGATCAGATCTAGAGGAGAGGATGCTCTGTGAGTCTTGAAGGTGTCAAAATTTTCTCTAGGATGTTTGCGAAGGACACACCCTTCACAAACTCCTTTGGAGAAACTGATATTTGGCAATCCTTCCACCATTTCAGGCTTTCTTAGCTACTGCATATACCTGTAATTTAAGTGACCAAACCTCTTGTGCCAAAGCATACGACTATCATTAGCATGTGTAAGGAATAAGGAGGATTCAAATTCAATAAATTTAGAAAATGTATACAGTCTCGCTCAATTCTTTACCTAACCGGTTGCAATTTTTGAGCTGCTATGTAGGTAATATATGTTCACTGCATCTAGAGTGAATTCCACTATCTTTCCATTGCCAAAATGAGTCATCTGATAAACTGAAAGCAGGTTTACCGAAAGTTTTGGAACATGAAGCACATCTTCAAAGCTTTTGTGTAAAAGTTCCACTCTACCTTTTCTGGTGGCCTCAATAAGTGATTCATCTCCCATGAGGATGGGAGGTCCTTTGCATGCACCCAAAGAGGAATAGATTTCCTTTGCAGCAGCCATATGATTTTTTGCACTAGAATCTATAATCCATGCATCAAGGGAAGAATTAATTGCAACTAAAGCATGAAAATTGTTACCTTTCCCGAGTGGTGGATACTCAGTTTTCTTCTTGGCGCCCTGGGGGTCCCCAAGGTTGTGCTTATGAAGGATTTCTGCCATTTGGTCAATTTTTTTCTTCATGCAGGAGGATTTTGGATGGAATCCTCGATGACAATAGGTGCATTTGTCTCGTTTCTTCCTTTCTCATTTCTGGAGCCGGAGAAGTCATTGAAGGGCTTGGTGTACCCTTCCTTCTTTGGATGGGAATGTGCTTTTCCCTTGTCTTTTCACTGCTAATTTTTCTGATTTGAATTAGACCTGTGATTTTTATTGTGGCTACCATCATGCACAGCAAGTTCATGTGCTTTTGGAGGTTTGATTTTCCCCATGCCAACGATTTTATCTTGCTCAAAGGTAAGGGACTCCATGAACTCTTTGAGAGAAGACATAGTGTAGGATGTACCTATTGCAAGCCTTACTGAATGAAATTTAGACACAAATATGGAGTATTCTAGTCTGAGCTTTGACATAATAGAGGGAACTTGGTGACTCTCCTCCTTGGATTTATCAATTCCACAACCCTTGAGTAACAACAATAAATCATTATATTTGGTGAAGAAGTCTTGAATCCTATCATAGTTCCGTCGATCCAATGATAGAAACTCCACTTCGAGTAGATCTCCTTTCATCTCATCCTATTTCCCGTAGATTTCTTCAACCTTTTTCCAAATCTCATTGCGAGTATTGTAGGTAGATAGATGAAACTGCAACTCTGGGGAGACGCACATGCATATGGATCTGTGGGCCTCATCCATGCAGTTGAGGTACTTGGATTTCTCTATGGCTGAAGTGGGTTCCACTTTTGCAACCATGGTAATCATGTACAACCCTTTCTGGCGAAGATATCGAGCCATTTGGTCCTTCCATTCGAGATAGTTTTACGGTGTTAGGATCGATGCTTTGGGAAACTCCATTTTTCTGTCGATCTTTGATCTCCAAACTATAATACCTACAAAATAAAGTATTGGTGTGCCTGCTCTGATACCATGTAAATGTGTTAGAAAACTTGCAAAAATGAATCTAGCTAGTAAAGTTTAATCACACAGTTTTGTAGAGTAAAAACATTAAAAGCAAATCAAAAGAACAAAGAGAATGATTCATTAGAAAATAGGTTACAATGCTCATGATATAACATTACTGGTGAAGATCCCAAGGTAATGCACCATAGTGGTGATCAATGCGAGGACTCAAAACATACAACAAGTTCTAGAGAGAACTAGCGAGTTGCAGAGTGAAAGGAGGAGTAAATCATGCAGAATAACTAGCGAGTTGCGGAGTGAAAGGAGGAGAAAATCATGGAGTAAATCATGCAGAAGAACTAGCCAGTTATAGAGTTAGTGAAGGAGAAAATCATGGAGTAAATCATGTAGAAAGGATCTTGCATGTAGTCTAATGCTCTGACTAGGAGGCCGCATGTGCTAGTAATGAATGTCCTAGGTGTGTAGTGTCTCCAACAATATTAACTGGTTTATGTTGTAGCTGATCACCATGGTAGGAAGGGTTCTACAACCGGTCTAAAACAATGCTTTGAATACGAGGTATTCTCCTCCTCAGTCGCCTTAATATTGTCCTCCTTTCCAACATTATCTTGGATTAGATACCAATTAGGACTGTGGTTCAGACCTAGCCCCCCATCATCATCCACCATTTGGTCACCCATTGCTACCCTATTACTGCAAATAGTGAAATTGGTGTCAAGTTCAGGATGGGCCACGATAGCTCAACAATCTACAACTACTAGATCTGATGGGCATGCCTTTTTAAATGTGTGGGCTATTGCCCTAGAAACAGATTCATCAAGAGATGAATTGGCTACAATTGACAATGTATCAGATCCACCTTTTTTTACACATATAGTTTCGTGAAGATTTGCTCAGGCTAGTGCATTTGACAAAGTTTCATCTTGTAGATGGAGGTCTTGGTGACCTTCTGGTGTTGAACATAATTTTCGAAAATTTATAAAACATCATGAACATTTAGAATCATTGCACGAAACTAGAAAATTTGGATTGGATTGTGGAAATTTACCTATGGGATTAGTGAGTGCAATAACATTGACTGACGAGTTAAAACACCAATTAATGTAGAGAAAAATTTCTACGATAAAAAAGAGAAGTATATTTGTGATGATTGTGGAAGAAAAAATTAGAAGTACAATTTTCCAGATATTTTCATAGACTTACCAACTTGTCTAGCATGGAATAATGTAGCTAAAACTTTCCTTATAAATAAAGATGATGACAGATTTGTCTTTGTAGAAACTAGTAGGGAAAATTATGGAGATTTTGCACATGAAAATATTGGTCGTAATGTAGAATACTCTGCCTATGGGCATGTTAGCAGGAATAATATTGAAGGCCTTGTTGACATGGATAAGAATGAAAAAAACATTCTTGCAAACATAGACTGAAGGAAAATGTCTCTTGTATCTTAAGTTATTTAAGGTAGCCATGTCAAAAATAACCTCAAATCGAGGACCTCACTATTCCCTCAAGATGAAATTGGTTGTTAAGGTGTTTGGTCTTACTATAATTCCAAAAGTGCTCATGAGTCATGGAGTATGGGAAATTCTATGGATTCTTTCAAGTATGCATATGCAAAGAGCACATTTTAGTTAGAATTTAAATTGGGGAGGTTAATCAAATTTCATTTGGAGAGCCACCTCATCAATTCAACTTCAGCATGAGAAAAGAAAAGTGAAAAATCCGTTTCAATGGATCACGGCACAAAATTAGTTGACCCATTTTTTAGTGAAACCAACAAGTAATAGGTATCGATTTCCCATTCCAACTGAAGTGATTATATGTACTGAGATAACCTATGATAAAAGCATCGCAACCACACATCAAGTTTTCATGATAGTATATGAGTCAAATAATGGTGTGATATGCCTCACCAATTGTGCCCCAAAACGAAATCCAACTTCTTTGTAAAATTCCACTATATCGATGCATAAACATATGATATCTAGTGTAATGTTCTCGAAATCAATTATTTATGGCACCACGATATTCCCCCAATAATATATAATGGGAGAGGGACATAACCCATATTATGATGCATCTACTCATGAAGGCAGCCACCAATCGTGGAGGAACAATAATCCACCCTAATATGAAACATGTTCAATATGCCAATCCATATAGATCTCACAAATGTACATCTTAAGAACAAATGGATTGAATCTTCCTCAACAACCAATACTATATTAGTCCCCATAATATAATGGAAGTGAAAAAAATTATATCAGTCATCTGTCAAGAATATTGCTTTCCTCTCATGCAAAGGACTTCATAGTTGACGTCAATTCATCGAGAGAAATTACATGATAGAAAGTCTTATTTGTCACCACACCGAACATAATAGGATATGTTTCAATGACCTTCATTTGTTTTTCAATGTCCACATTCACTCAAGTTTGATATTGTGCACAAAATAACCTAATAACCTCCACCTCTATATCCTATATAGAGGTGGTTCAATTTCCATTCTTGTCCCTTAATTCCAAGAAGATGTTTTCCGACCTCCTCCTAGATGCATAGTTGTGAGATAATTTTGGTATTCTTGTTACTCCCTGTGATCCAAATGGTACAAATCTTAAGCCACCATTCCTCCATCTATAATGGCAATTTCTTTCCTTGGGTCCATGTATGCATATATTGTTATGAAGAAAACACAATATATTTACGTTTACATGGATGCAAACTCTCCTAGCTTTAGAGGAAACAAATTTGATAAAAAGGAATCCTACGTGTTGGCTTTCCATACCAGAAAAGGAAATAGGTTGCTGGAGTTATATATGGTGTTGCGTGCAAGAATTGTGATTAGGAAGATTTGTTCAACACTTAATTGTCAAACCAGGAGTTGCGTAAACTTAGAGACGAAGCACAGAAATGCCAAAAATGGTATGGACTTTTCCTAACTCTATTCCTACTTTCGTAATTGTAATCTTGTAGAATCAAAAATAAAATATGAACCGACAATTTACGCAAAAGAAATTCTAGTGCTGGAATGTGAAACAAAGTACTTCTGCAAAAAAATAAATGAAAGTAACTCTCAAAATTATTGTACAAATCTTGACTAATGGAAATGTAAGTCTATGTTTATCTTTAGTATAGTTGTGTGTCACGTTAATCATTGAACCCTTGAAGATGTCTAACTTCTTTATAGATCTTCCCCCTTGCACTAAGATATTATTCTTAGAGTCTTGCAATGTGCTTGCACTAGTACCAGAACAAATTTTAGGTGCTGGAAGTATATTTTACACTTGTACTAAAGATTTATGTCCTCATACAGGGGCTCTAAGCCTCAGGACTTGAGCACACTCTTCTTGTATTAGGATATCGATTCCTGTACAGGAACAAAGATTCTTGCACCATGTTTTCAAATTCCTCTTATAATAAAACAAATAGTATGTTAGCTTAGAGAAAGAGTTTGCAAAGGTGAACATACCTTCAAAATAACTTCCTCAAACTAAAATATGATTCAACCAATCTCAATATTTTAAATAATAATTAATTTCCAAAGTCAAAGCACACTTTTCTTCAATCAAGGAACTCCTTCATGCAACTATAGAAATCATATAATTGTGAGAGCAGACTTTAATCCTGTAATAGTTATTCACATAAATCTGATCTGCATTCGTAGCATTCTTAATTCAGAAATATTCTCTTTGAAAATGATTAAACATGAAGTTTGATCTTTCCTTGAAAAGTATGAATTCTAGGTACAAGTTAATGTGTCATAACAACATTCATTCTTGAATTACCAAAGCATATTTAATGCAACATATCAAGAACACTTCGGAAGGATAATCACACACTACAGAAATGAATCAAGGCTCATATTCCATATAAGAATGAAAGACTAGTACTATAGTGACCCAAAGGAATCAATCTGTGAAACTGTAAATGCACTAGTGCGGGAATGCGTGCTTGCACGATCTAGTTAGAAATAATGCTTAACGTTGAGGAAAATAAATCATTATGGATAAAACCAAACTTAGTTAAGCATGCACACCCCAGACCAGTCACAAAGTGATTATAAATAAAATCGAAATGGGACTTTGTCAAAGAATAAAACCATCTATTTAATTCACACTTTCCATTAAACAAAATCAACATGCCTTTAACGAAAAAAGAATATGAGGTAGAACGAGATGGGTTGGCTGGGCCCTAGCAAACCAACTTGTTTCCCTATTTTGGAAACATGTAGATTTAGCTCTCAATGACGCATCAACACAAAATTACAACAAAGGATGGAAATAACATGGCACATTCCCTTTCTATTAATAATAAAAAAATGTACATCATGAGTTCGAATTTGGCCCAAAACGAGGGTGATACCAAAAAAATTACATAAGACCAAAATTATAGTATCCTTGTTATATCTATCGCTTGATACCATTTTCTATCTGCATCCTATATTTTATACATTGATTCAGGCCTGTGGTTGTTATCAAATTACGTCCATGCTTACAATTTGAGCCTTTCATCTATAACAAATTAACAACAATAATACAAAAATGTTAATCTTGAGCATTTGGCTGATGACCTAATATCCAACATATCCTCGACTTATCTTCACCTCAAGCCCAACTCGGGTTGACCGATCTGAAACAAAGTTTCTGTGTTAGGTAGTGAGTTATCAGGAAAGTCTAGGATTCACTAGTGGTGCAGGGATCCTACCTACACTTGACCATGCTAATGAAATGATCAATACATTTCTTATCAAATACTTTAGGAAAGGAAATATTAGCTGCAAATAATATTAAATGTATAAAATCTATGAAAACAATTAATTAAGCACATTCGTAACCCTTAAATATGAAATATAAAGCTAGTGCAGGAAAAGGCATGATTCTTTGGATAGTGCAAGAATAAGGAGGTTGCAAGGCTGAAACAACGGTCTAAGGTTATGGTTTTTAAGTGGAACATGGGTTAAAAACTAAGAAATTTATCCTACCAACATCCTCCCCTCCTTGAGTTCTTGTGGGTCCTCACACAACCTTTACCTACTGCAAAAAAAACAAAACAAAAGAGCGTCCCTTCAATTTTGAACTTCTATATTGATCCCTACTTTCATTGTCTTTGCCTTCCTGCTTCAAGCATTTTTGAGATTCTTGGTCACCTTTTTAAGATGTTCATAGCACTTTGAGGCACGCAAATTTCCATATCTTGACTTGTCCTTTCTGCTCCTTCACCTCTCCTACCAACTCTGCATTTGCTCTCTTTTGCACTATATTCTTATCTTTCATGGCTTGGCTCAATACCTCCAATATGTAAACATGTTGCTTGAGCTATTCTATCTGAGTGTTCAGACAGAGGGTGGAGTTCTCTACTCCCAATTCCTCTGGTGTAGAAGTCTCGACAGTCGATTCCAAACATCTGCCAACATCATAAAGGTCGAGGTTATCTTGGTCGTCTTTTAGTTCCTACATTTCAATATCATAAAGGGTTTCAATACTCAAAGTCTCAATGTCACTAAGGGTGTGAGTGCCCCGCACATTAACTTTATTAGGGGTTTGAGTACCTCCAATTTACCAAGGGTTTCAGCACCCTGCTCTTCAAAATCATTAAGGGTTTTAGTAGCCTAATCTTCAAAATAATTAATGGTTTCAATACCCTACTCATCCATATTACCAAGAGTTTCAATACCCTGCTCTTCAAAATAATTAAGCGTTTTAGTACCCTTCTCATCCATCTTAGGAGGGGTTTCAGTACCTAGAAATTTCAAATCATTAATGGATTCAGTGTCATGTTCCATATCATCCACTTGATCCTCTGTCGGGTCTTTTGTTGCACTCGACATCATTTTTATCTTCTTCATCCTACCAAAGAGGACCAACACGGGCGTGTTGTCTTCCTTCTCCATAGAGTCTCCACCAACTACTATATGGATTGTCGCATCAATGAGGACCGAGAGGTTATTTTTACCTTGTGAAGCACGTGGCGAGTCATCCAATAGTATCAGGGAGGTCAACTAAGTGTGACTCACCCTCAAAGAGGTAGTCCTTCTCCTAGGCGACCCCTTGGTGTAGGTAGGGCGTGGGGTCAATGTTTCCGATTTTTTTTACTTTCTTTTACTCTTATTCTAGGTCGACTTCCCTCAACTTTGCCCCTAAAACTCCTCTAAGAATTCCTCCCAAGTCATATTTTTAGCTTCCAACTCCTTAATTAAAATTGTCATGAGAGTGTGGTGATATAATTTGTATACAAACTGGCTTGACTTCCCTTTTTGAACACCCTTCAACATTTTTACTAAGCTCCTGAGAAAATAATAAGGGAAATTAATGAGCTTACCAGACTGAAAATGGAAGAGAAATCATATGTGATAGAGAAAAGTTAGTGAGTAGCGACCTTTGTAGGTAAAGAACTTTTGGAGCACGTAAAGGATATCCATCCATTTTCCAATCATAGCATTTTCTGGGGATCGTTCTTCCACTCCACCTTCTACTTGGGGTTGACCATGGATCGATGCCACAACTTCTTTTCTAACTTTTCCTTCTTAGGTCATTGTTTCGCCACTGTTGGTAAACCTGTAGCTTGATATATGGACTCCTCTTTGATTGCAAAATCCAATGATCCAACCTTGGCTTGGCTCCCATTAAAATTATGGGTGAATGTTATTGCCATAGCTAAGTCAAATCCATCAAATCGTTTGAAGAAATGGGAGGAACCCAGATTCTTCCAATATTACAACACTGTTCCCGTACTCAACTATTTTATCCATAACCTTTACTGACCATGCCTCAATCCTTACAGGCACCATGTTTGCTTCAATTCACCCAATCCCTGTCTCATGTTTTGAAATAATGTTACAACATAAAGAGCTCAAAATGATGGTTGAGCTATAGATCTACCACTATACTAACCACTTGTTGAATGTTCATGCTTCATCATTAAAATTACATGGAGGTGAGTACGAATTGGTTCATTTTATGGGCAGAAGATGATTATTCGAAGAGGGGGTGGTTTAGATAATGATTCCATGTAATGGATATGCAAGGTTAGATACGGAGTAATGCCATTATTATCTAGTGATGAGTTTTTCAAGGAAAGGTAAGTATTGGATTTTGGGAGAATCCTACCATCCCACATCTACTTCATGATCTCACATAAGATATACTTGGTACTCATTAAAAAAATGAGATTCCATAACCTAAAATATATTTGTACTTAAACTATCTCTTCCTAATTTGGTAAATGAGAAAACAAAATTTTAATCATAATACAAATTGAATGCCATGATGTCCACGTGGTACAATTATTCTTCTTGTACACAAATTTATGAAATAAAGGATAATATTTTCAATATGCAATTTTTCACCAAGTGTTCTTGCACCAGAACATGTGTTTTCCTAATTTGGCACGCTCAGTAGTGCAAATTCTTGTATTGAATGTGCCTGCACTAAATGTGCTTGCACTAACCATGCCTGCACCGAGCATGCTTGCACTTAGACATGCCTACACTAACCATGCCTACACCAAATATGCTTGCACTCGAACACACATTCCTGCACTAGGTATATTTGTGGCATATCTGGAAAGATAAAGGGAAACAAAAGAAAATTATGGTAGGATACAATTCATAGGTTCGATTAAAAAATAAATTGAATATACAAGCGAGGTTTTATTCGCCATTCTTTGGTGTTGACATATGCCTTTCGATATGATTTGTGAGTATGCAGGAGATCCTGCAGTCGATCCATGAGGGAAAAAAAGAAGTGGGAAAAAGGGTAAAATTTAGAATGGAAGCGAATTACGACATTGAATTCAAGAGTGAGACCACCAAGAGGGACAAATCGAAAAAAGGATTTCGGGAATAAATTCCAAGGGAAAAAGAGGGAAATACAAAATCATATAGGAAAGTTTCTTTGAAGAAAGGGATGGTAAACTTCATGGGATAAAAAGAATAAAATAAGGGGAGCTTTTCTATGAAAATGGGAATATAAGAAGGGCATAATTTCAACTGAAACATGTCTGTATGTTGTTGATCAATAAAGTAAATGTAGTGGGAATTAAGTGTTTCTTGGATAAAATTTCCATGCTACTTATGCCAAACTTGGATAAGGGCCTTGTTACTGTACTTGAACCTACTTCTTCTTGATGGAAGTTAACACATATAAATATCAAGCAACATTCCCATTTTATTAGAACTGATCTTCCTACTAGAAATTTGGTTTTAGGTTGTTCCTTATGCAATCATGTCAATAAAATTGATTTTAACAATCATGGGAATTTTCTTTTGAATTAAAAGAAAATAAAATTATTATATATTTTTTTGGATTTCTTAAACTTTATTTGGAGAGAGAAGAAATTAGATTACAATAGGTTAGCATAGCCACCTACCAACTGAATTTCAGACTACTATTGCAGTTGTTGCATGAAGTCTTCCTTTGTGATGGGCTGAAAATATGCTTTAAGCCTATGCCCATTCACAAGGAAAACTGAATTTCACCTATCGATAGTTTTTAATTCTGCAACCCCATTATTGAAAACTTGAAATACCTCATATAGTCCCATCCAACGTGTATGGAACTCCATTTAAAATGTTTAAATCTAGAGTCATAGAGAAGTACCCAGTCACCTAGTTGGAACTATTTCTTCGTGATAAACTTGTCATGCCACTTCTTGCATTGTTGCTGCACCAAAATATTCTGTTGAACATCATCTGTTAGAAATTCATCCAAATCATTTAAATATAATAGACGTAGTTGTTGTGCTTCCCAGCGATGTAGACCCTACCAAAATGTAGTTCCGAAAGTGTTTATTTCAAATTAAATCAGCAAAAGAACTTGTTTTCCGTAAACCAACTCATATGGAATTTTCCTAGTGCTGTTCCTCCAAGTGGTCCGATAAGCCCATAAGTCGTCAAATAATCGGCTAGCCCAATCCTTCCTATGCATGCTTAGTTTTTTATTGAGGATGGATTCAACCACCTTTTTTTGAATTCCGCTTGGCCATTTTCTTGTAGGCGGTATGGTGTATATTTCCTGTGTCGAATCTTATACTGATTCATGACTTCTTGTACCAAGTTAGAAACAAACTGTGGTCCGTTGTCATAGATAATTTCTCTAGGAACACCAAATCTAGTAAAAAATGAATTGAACAAAAAGTCAGCAATGACTTTTTCAGTGGCAAAAGAAACAGATTTAGCCTCTACCCATTTTGTAACAAAATCAGTACAAACCAAGATATTCTTTTTACTTAAAGATGTGGGGTTTATGGCTCCTGCAAAATCAATAGCCCATTTTT